>OY744538.1:44630893-44673393 GCA_963556195.1 Sepiola atlantica | reverse complement strand
AGCCGATAAAAGTTATTTTCCAACTTATCTGTGACATTTGTTTGTATTTTTAAGCCGTTTCAACTGCTATTTATTATAAATCAATATTTTTGTCACACGAACATGGGGGGGGGGTCGTAAGCGAGGCAGGAAAATAGGCTCATCGGCGCCATTTTTTTTTAGTAAAAATCCGTCCCCCCCCCCCAAAAAAAAAAACAAGAATTTTTTTTTTTACATCTAATAAAAACCCATTCATACTACGTAAAAATACAAACAAATGTGATAGGTGAGTAGGAAAATATCTATTCTCGACGTAGGTCACATTCACTTGTTGTATATTTATTTTTTTACTCCGTTCTCATTCGTTTTTTTGGACCCCGTCCGCGACTCTGCGGATTATTGTAAAAGATACCCGATGGCTCTTTTAAGTATTGACGTTGTCCCTTTTTAGGGCTGCTATCTGTACTTCGCTATAGCTTTGTGTTTCACGGATTGTGTCTAGGTATTTTTTTATATTCTATTTTTTCATTAGACCAGTTGCCACTACCACAACCGGTATAGTTTTTATTTCTTTCAGGGGCCACGTTGCTTTCAAGTCATTCTTGAGGTCTTGATATTTTGTAATTCTTGCACACTCGACCCTATCTAGGCTATAGACATTCGGAACAGTTACATTGATAACGAGAGCGGTCCTTTCATGTTTCTGTTTTGATAGCACTGTCCTTTATGCATCTTCTTGCCTGTATGTCTTTATCATAGACCACTGTCACCTTTTTATTTTATGTTATGGGTGAAGGTTCATGCTCCCAGATGTTCTATGATATATCGAGCTGTATCTCTCCGCAGATCTTCCAGTGGAGGTATCTAAATAATTTGTTTGCGCAGCCCATCTGCTAAAAGGTTCAAACTTTCAATGGCCGAATGGCAGAATCTGTTCACTTTTTTTGTCGACCAGCCATTTTCTTAAATCGATTTGTGAGTAGGCCCTAAACTTGTCCAACTATAATTATTCGTTCCTCGTCAAATTAAAGTTTGCCACTCTTGAGCCTCCCTGTCTATGTACCTTTCCTGCTCTTTTTTGCTGTCGCCATCTTGTCTTGTTTTCAGCTCTGTTTGTGTGAATGTGTGTGTGTTCAGCTAAAACTCAGAACCTATCAAAGATACACTTAGAAACCTTACATACTTTGATTCAGTCTGATCTCGGGCTGGTTATGATTAGTGCTGCAACAATTAATCGGAATCGGGAATCGCAAAAATCGGAACTTTTTAGCGTATCGGAATCAGAAAAAAATTTAGCCTAATTTCCGATTCCAAAAACGATTCTCTTAATTTCCCTTATAGTACTAATAAAATAATGAAATTTATTGTATTTTAACTACCAGTAAAACTAAAATCTATATATCATAATAATGAATTTAGGTAAAAATGGCACAGGAAGAAATGTCACGATAAAAATGGCACCGGTAAAATAGGGCGAGTGGATAAATATGACAAAAATGGCAAAAGTGAAAAATATAGATGAAAATCTCACAATGAGTTTATCGAATCACTATGTTCACTTAATTATGAGGAAAAGATTGGAGAAAAAAGTTATAAATATCTATTCGTGTAATGTAAGTGTACTTTTACTTTTGCGAAAATATATGCACACATTATGCGGGGTTTTTACGGAAATCTGAAAAAAGAACTTAATAACTAAATATTTAGAAATTTGAAAAGAATCGGAATCGGTAATTGTATCGGAATCGGGAATTTAGAACAGAATCAGTAGTTGTATCATAATCGGAAAAAATATGTGAATCGTCCTATTACTAGTTATGATACAAATAATAATAATGTAGCATGTATTCGCTTATGGTGACCAGAGATAAAAATGAGTGTTGGGGCGAAAAAATGAGTGTTGGTACTTTATGCTGTTGCATTTTTTATTTCAATAAATAATTGATTAATAGTAAATAAATTTTGTATCCTTGATAAAAGGGGTTAGGGTTCGGGTTAAAGTTAGGGTTAGAACATAGACAAATTTGGATGCTCTTCCAATATGTGATCGACCAAATAGTGTGAGCTATCGGGTTGCTTACAATCTAATATGTGATCGACCAAATGGTGTGAGCGATCGGGTTGCTTACATTCTAATATGTGATCGACCAAGTGGTGTGAGCTATCGGGTTGCTTACATTCTAATATGTGATCGACCAAATGGTGTGAGCGATCGGGTTGCTTACATTCTAATATGTGATCGACCAAATGGTGTGAGCGATCGGGTTGCTTACATTCTATGTGATTGACCAAATGGTGTGAGCGATTGGGTTGCTTACATTCTAATATGTGATCGACCAAATGGTGTGAGCTATCGGGTTGCTTACATTCTAATATGTGATCGACCAAATGGTGTGAGCTATCGGGTTGCTTACATTCTAATATGTGATCGACCAAATGGTGTGAGCTATCGGGTTGCTTACATTCTAATATGTGATCGACCAAATGGTGTGAGCTATCGGGTTGCTTACATTCTAATATGTGATCGACCAAATGGTGTGAGCTATCGGGTTGCTTACATTCTAATATGTGATCGACCAAATCGTGTGAGCGATCGGGTTGCTTACATTCTAATATGTGATCGACCAAATGGTGTGAGCTATCGGGTTGCTTACATTCTAATATGTGATCGACCAAATGGTGTGAGCTATCGGGTTGCTTACATTCTAATATGTGATCGACCAAATGGTGTGAGCTATCGGGTTGCTTACATTCTAATATGTGATCGACCAAATCGTGTGAGCGATCGGGTTGCTTACATTTTAATATGTGATCGACCAAATGGTGTGAGCTATCGGGTTGCTTACATTCTAATATGTGATCGACCAAATGGTGTGAGCTATCGGGTTGCTTACATTCTAATATGTGATCTACCAAATGGTGTGAGCTATCGGGTTGCTTACATTTTAATATGTGATCAACCAAATGGTGTGAGCTATCGGGTTGCTTACATTCTAATATGTGATCGACCAAATGGTGTGAGCTATCGGGTTGCTTACATTCTAATATGTGATCGACCAAATGGTGTGAGCTATCAGGTTGCTTACATTTTAATATGTGATCAACCAAATGGTGTGAGCTATCGGGTTGCTTACATTCTAATATGTGATCGACCAAATGGTGTGAGCTATCGGGTTGCTTACATTCTAATATGTGATCGACCAAATGGTGTGAGCTATCAGGTTGCTTACATTCTAATATGTGATCGACCAAATGGTGTGAGCTATCGGGTTGCTTACATTCTAATATGTGATCGACCAAATGGTGTGAGCTATCGGGTTGCTTACATTTTAATATGTGATCGACCAAATGGTTTGAACTATCAGGTTGCTTGCATTCTAATATGTGATCGACCAAATGATGTGAGCTATCGGGTTGCTTACATTCTAATATGTGATCGACCAAATGGTGTGAGCTATCGGGTTGCTTACATTCTAATATGTGATCGACCAAATGGTGTGAGCTATTGGGTTGCTTACATTCTAATATGTGATCTACTCATTGTTAGGGTTAAGGTAAGTTGGTTAGGGTAAATGTATTAATGGGTAGATCACATATTGGATTAGAAACCATTCGGTAGATCACACCATTAGAAGAGCCCCCAAAGTTGTTACTGAACGAAAAGATCAACTAATACGTTAGTATTAAGGAGAAAGAAAGCTTTATTGGTATGAAGAGTACAATAATGAATAGACAGACATTAGTAATATCTTACTAATGTCAGATACAAGACACTTGTTAATGCCATGTTCACTGTATATATAGTAAGTCCATATAGTAACTAGAGTATGTAGGGTATTCTATTACAAGAATAAAATGAAAACAATAACGTGTAAGTCACGTAGAGGCAAGAAACACATACACACGGGAAATAGTCACACACATATTTTTTTTTAATATAGAGATTAAGTGATTCCATAACTAAAAGAAAGTCTGGTTTTCATAATTAGCTGACTGTAAGTTATTGTTATAAGTTCAACGTTTATTTCTGGTGCATGAAGTGTGTAAGCTAGTGTCCATCTCCCCTCCATATGGAATCACTTTCGCTTTAATAAAGGCAACTTTTTGCGGTTGGCTGCTTCTCTTCAATTAAGACAAGAGAAAGAAAAAAGAAGGAAAAAAAAACAGCAACATTATTTTTTTTGAATGAGTCAACATTGCATTGAGTGGCAAATTATGTTCTGATGATACAGTCACATGCAAACTGACCCAGAGTCTACACGACCCATTAGTAATTCATCCTTACCAAAGTGGACAGATGTCAGCACTTGTCAATTTTATATTTTGTTTAATTCTTGCTATAGCTCTTTGGGCATCTCTTTTTTTTTAACTATCTTTTTAATCCAACACTTACTTTTTTAAATGGGGGGGGGGGGCACAGTCATTTACACTATTAATAGAACATCAACATAAAATGTTAAATATTCCGGCGATTTGTTGCTATATCCAACAGAAAAAAAAATGGGTGAAAAAACAAAACAAATAGGCAACAAATAAATGTTACCAAAGGCAAGACAAGTTACTCTTCTACCTACCTGGGTAAGTTTTTTGTGTGTGTTAACTTATTTTAAAGCGGTTGTTACTTCAATACAAAAATAGTATCAAGTCTTAAGTTAGAACAAAAAAAAATGGTGACCCAATGACAGCCACGCTGAGCCTCGATAATCGCTCAAAAATCGATAAAAAATACTGGTAATAAAAAGATACGGTTCGGTTGAACATTAATTGTTTGCCCGATTAGTGACAGTTATTAGCTATGATTCTATTTAATTTTCGATTTTTGAGCGATTATTGAAGCTCCGCATGGCTGTCATTAGGCCGCCATTTTTTTTTTGTTCTAACTTAACTGACTTGACACTACTTTTGTATTGCAGTAAAAAACAACGGTTTAAAATAAGTTAAAACACAAAACAAATATCCAGGTAGGTAGAAAAATAACTTATCTTTCCTTTGGTAACATTTATTTGTTGCCTATTTGTTTGTTTTTTCACCCCTTTTTTCTGTTGGATATAGTAATGAATCGTCAATATTCCATCTGATAGTTCCCCAAAAATACTGTATCAATTTTATTTCTAAAAAATTGACATAAAAGTTCAATTTTATAGACGTTAAAAAGTTAATGTTGGCGTCCTATTATAAATAATCTGTTTCAAAAAAGCTTTAAAACTGAAGAGGTTAAAACATACTAGTCAAATTACCAAAACGAAAATTGTCACAATATGTAAAAAATGAAAAAAAAATTCAATTTTATACACGTTTTTTTAACATAAATATTTACTTTCTGGCCGTCCTAAACAACTAACAAATTAAAAAAAAAACAAAACTTTTTATTTATATCCCAAACATCAGGAAGTTTGATCAGGTGTCCTGCTGCATTGGCAGGCCAAGAACAGGCTCAAAACATTCCTTCGAATCATGGCGATGGAGAGGCGCTCATATAGCCACGTCAACTTACGCTTGTTCCCAGTGTGGCATCATGCCACATTGATATATCCATGCGGTTGAGGAAGTCTTGCATGCTGGTACTAATCACTCCACTCGTCTCCACAGTGATTGGTTGGAATACGAATCTGTTAAAAAGACAGGCATATTTTGATGACGTACAGCCCCCATGGGCAAGGTTTGTCACCAATTCCGTTATTTATGATGGCACAAACATGTCAACACAAGTCGCATCCCATATTAACAAACGACTTACCTTTTCTATACCATTATTTCTTGAATTCATCTAATCTCATCTAAATTCATCTAATCTCATCTAAAAATCTTCTACACTATTTCTGTTCTTAATCTGATCTGGCAACTTATTCCAAAAATATATTACTCTATTAGCAAATAAATTCAATTGGTTAATAGATTTAGTTTTTGAAATCTGCATTAACAAAAACCTTCAAATCATATTTGTAGAACCTTGTTTCAATCAATTATTTCAAGCGAATATATTGTGAAAATATTAAGTCTTGCTTGGATAAGAAACTCAATGTAAACATGTTTCAGCCAATCAGAAGCGCAGAAAATATACACCTCTGCAATATTAATAAAAAAAACGTTTCAATCACGTGAGTATAACGGAGAAACATGTTATCCTTATAGGAACCTTTATATTTGTTATAAGGTCTACTATTGCTATGGCACTAGTGTTCATCCTATAAAAAGCAAATGCATCGGCTTGCAACCTCTATCTCTCAGTTTCTTTCAAACCGGCCACAAAGGAAGTACACGCCAAAAATTCTTGCACTGACGACAGACGACAGGGTACACAACAAGAAACTATCGCAAACTTGTGAACACACTGACTTCTACACAGGAAAACAACTTAACAAATCTACCTAAAAAAACAAAGTTTCATGCAACGCATCGGCTTGTTGCCCATATCAACCAGCTTGAAACTCACAATTACTACTAACCTCGACACACGAGGCCGTCAGAGACAAACTTAAAAACAAGAGAAAAGACATCTCTTTTATTGTGGTTATGTTTCCAAGTGTTATCTGTTTGTCAAAATTATTAGAAAAAAGGTCAAGATGAAAAAAAAAATCATTTTGATCTTAATAAAAAATATCTGCATCTAACACATGTTTTTTTAAAGACATTTTGCCTCTTTCTTTAAGTTTTAAATTTTAAAGATGCTTAAAAAAATAAACTTTCCCAAATTTAAAACATAATATATTTTTGTATGGATTGCTTTATAATGCTTTTTAATATTTGCCCTTCTCTATACATATCACATCTATTAGTTTCATCAAAGTCTGAATCATTTCAGAACAATTTAGTGTCAACCATTTAACAGGACGAAACAATCAGAACAGCAGATAAGGACGTGTAGTTGTTAAATGTTTCTTAACAATCACCCCATCGTGATAAAAAATGTCTTATCATTTTCTTAGTTGTCCAATTTTGAGCATGAGCTCTTCCAATACTTATACAATCATAGAATAATGGTACATTTAGATAATAAAAAAATGAATTTTTATTTTATTTTATTGTACGTCTTATTTACTAAATTTATTTTACTGATGAATCATCACTTATCATGGATAAAAGCCACTAGAGGATAATGACTAATGAGATGGATAAATGGACATTTGAATGATGATGGATATTATGAGAGGATTGAAAATAATGAATGGAATGAATAAAATTTGATGACATATGAGAACGGTTTATGACAAGTGTTTATTGGTATTAGATTTGATAATGACAATGCTGTAGCCCTCAGGTAAGCAATCTTGTGACAATGTGTTTCACAGATGGGAAGTCCTTGGAAATAAACTATATTTGTAAAAAATGTGTTTGATATTAGACAGACGGAGGAAGAAAGGAAGGTTCTTTGCAATGGTGGTCAAGAGACGAGTCTTGCTGTGAAAGTTTTACTAGAAAGAATCAGAGGTTGAAGTTCAGTCATACTAGCATTGCGAATGTCTTTATTGTTGTTTGTGTCTGCATTAAAACTATGGAAACACAAAATGATCACTATATTTAACGTTTAGGCATGAAACATAAAAAATAAAGTTCACAAAACACCCCAAACATAACAATAGTTATCATTTTGTGACGCGGCAGTTTGTAGCATTACCTCCCTTTCTCAATACATTTACACAGACACTCACTAGGAGGTATCAGACCGGAATTATCTCCCCTTTTCGTGACGGCAGGTGGTATTATAATCGGCATTATAAAAAGGTATGTACAGACTGTCTCCTTATCTTTTTCACCAAGGACTGGCTGCAGATAACATTAATTAGACTGCCTCTCTCTTTCTTCGGTCTGACTGCTTTGATAAACACTTTTCCACCATGTGTACTGCCACACAAAGCATGCAATATGGTATGCAACATTTCCCCCTCTCTACGTATACACATACACACGCACACATCATTTTACTCAGACATTTTTTACACACATTCTCGTGAACACACTTTCATAGTGGACAAAGTCGGGTTCGTGAACAATAAATGTTTTTTGTATACTTCTTTGTTTTCGAGTTGTTACTTTGTTTCCATTGGCATGATTGTATTCTAAAACACAAATATATATTTAAGATAACCGGCGCTGCCCACGCATAGTCCCCCAAACTACCCAAAGTGTAAACAAGATGGCGACACACAAAATCTTAACATGTGATACTAATAAGTAAAATGTAATTGTCAAAATGCACCAAGATACTCAGACGGTTATGACTGTTTCAGTACCCACGCCAGAATTCGGACGCTTTAAAAAATAATATGCTTTTTTTTCATAATTGTAAAGAAGCGCCTGGTTCTTGACTAATGAAGTGATTAAGTAGCAAAAAAAAAATAATTTGGTTGATGTTTGCTGAACGTTAGAAAGATGCTGAAATAAAGCATACAGAAAAAGAGAGTGATAAACGATAATATATGTATTAAGTAATACAATATATGTCTTTGATAAACTAAGTGTGTTTGCGGTTTAATTAAAAGACCAACAATATAACATTATAATGAAAATGAGTCCCTGAATGCGTCTGATTCAAGTAAGGGCTAATTCAAAATGAGAAAGTTGCTTAGCGTCTTGACTGGATGGAGACCACATCCAAAAGAGGGCAAATAAAAAAGACTTTCGAAATAAAGTGTCTGTTGATTTGTCAAAGAGAATTGTCTTGCCCAATCAGATAGGGCTATTCAAGAATATAAGGAAGGTAACCTATAGTCACAATAGACCAGGGGCGGGCAACCTTTTCAGAGTGAGGGCCAGAGTGAAAAACGAAATCTCAGAATTACTATATTTTGTTTACATCAATAAATTGTACAAACATTGCATTGAACACTCTACAAATCTGATATTTTTTCTCAAGAGACTTCTGTATGTGATGTTATAAAAGGCGCCGAGGAAGAGCCATTTTGGAATCATAAAAAATAATGACGGGGGAAGTAGCAAGTTGATCCAGCATTCGTTTTGACACACCTCACATAAGTTCTCTGTTTTATGCCCTTTCCTTGTCTCTCGTTTCCTCTTTGCCTCTCTCTTTCTCTTTTTCTATTTTCATCTCAGGCCAAGGATTTGAAATTAATAGTTAAAGAAAAATGAAATATACATGCATCATCGCTCGCTGATATTCATACATTTTTATCTCAATGTAAATCTTAATTGAAACCTACTTTTACGTCTATGTCACAAAATGATATGAGTTTTACTGGGAGGTCCGCGGGCCAGATTGCAATAATAAAGCATAACAGGGTGGCGGACCAGACGCTAAGCCTTCGCGGGCCGGATGTGACCTGCGGGCCGAAGGTTGCTCGTCTCTGCAATAGACAAAGGGAGATAATCAATTTTAGCAAAGGGATGTAATATTTTTATACCTCTGTTCATCTTATATTTATTTTCTACAATTAAATGACACAGCTTGATAAATATCTGACAAATAATTCTAATAACTTAATCTAATTTAAATATGTATAAACCAATTTCCTCTGCTAATAACTTTAGGCGCCAATTTTTTTTATTCCTGACTGACTTGTAACAAAAGCTTATTTACTATTAACCAAAGAAAGCCTAGAGCCATTTTAAATATTTACATTTAGTGTGCTATCAGCCATAATATTCAAATACGTCATCCATTTGAATATAGGGCACAAAAATCAGGAGTCTAAAAGCCTTCACTAAATTAACTATATCTTATACAAAAAAAACGTCTATCATGAAAATTAATGGGGAAATGGCCATAGAACGAAAAATACCAACATAGCGACAAAAATTTAGGTAGCCATTTACAAGTTTGCATATTTGTAACAAACGCAATGATTTGATTGGCTAATGAACATAGACGGTTAACCCAAGGAAGTAACTTGCGTATGTTTCGATCTGTATATTACTGGAGGAAATATCAGGCCGTATATAGTATGGAATCAATCAAATCGATTGGGGTTTCAATTTTTAATAGTAAAAAAATAACATGGACAAATGACTGGCTAATCAGAATCAAATATCGATGTGTCAGATGCATTGCTATTTAGGTCTAATATAGAAAATCCGGCCGAGTTAATTTTATATAGTAGATATGTTCTTTCCTAGATTAGTCGCATTTTTAAGAAATATTATTATCTTTGGTTTAGGAGAACACATAGACAATGATACTCGACTTTGATCTATGAACTTTAGTATTTATCTGCCAATTTAAAGGTTTTAAAATCACTTAAAAACAGATCGAGTGTTATGTCATGCAACATCTCGACAGCTCACTATTGGTGTCTTTGCTGCCTCACACTCAACAACAATTGAATATTACATAGATTCTAACATTTCAGCAGTTCTTTTTTCTGGTAGTTTTATACAGGGTACACCATAAGTAACTAAACATAATAGATTTAGCATGGACATGTTACGTGTGGACATAATGTATATCTGAAATAAAAACCGAAATGAAATAAAAATTTATATCAAAATGTTTATCAAATAAAAATATACGATTTCCGCTTTCAAATGACACATGAAATGTTTAAGTATCAACAAAATTACACACAAAATATATATAGTCATTTATGACGAACCATATATATACAGGGTGGGCAAAAATAAGGGTCCTATTTTTAAAAATTCATAACTTTTTTATTTATTGATTTTTTTTTTTTTTTTTTTTTTAGGATAAGTAAAGGACCCCTTCCGAAGCAAGCATGAGCCGTATTAGCCCTAAGGAACGTACCCTCATTTAGAAAACATTATTTTTGCTTAAAAAACTCAAAACAGTGTAAAAAACAATACTTTAGTTTTTGTAAGTTTTAAGAAGTGTTTTTCGGCTAAAATTTGTTTTGTTTATTTCAAAAAATCTCGGAAGGGTCAGTCTACACACACATAAAGTTTGGTGAGTTTAACTTTTATTTTGTGGAAGTTATTCAAATTCAAGTTATTCAAATTTAAAGATAGGACCCTTATTTTGGCCCACCCTGTATATATATATATATATATATATATATATATATATATACGAAAAAAAAATTGATGAAAATATATATTGGATAAATTACAAAATTTATCAGATATTCAAGCAAGGAATATAAAAAACAGTTTTTTCTTTGATCCATGGATTTTCAAAGATAAGTTCTTTTCATCATCTTTTCTCGTCTGTTGAAAAGAGCTTATTTTTGAAAATCTATAGATTAAGGAAAAAACTATTTTATATTTCTTGCTTGAATATTTGATGAATTAATAAATATTGTAATTTATCCAATTTTTATTCTCATCATTTCTTTTTTCTTATATTAATGCTCTATCTATTATATCAAGCATTCTATTATCACGATAGGATATAAGATAAAGAGAAAATATTTATCTTTATTGTTTCATTTGTATATATATATATATATATATATATATATATAAACAGAGCTACTTCCCCCCAGTCACCACTGCTCCCAGGTCCACTCTGATCCGGAGTGGTAGCATTTGTCTAGGACCCCACCTATGGGATAAATATGCCTTTCTATCCCTGCTGCTTTGTAGGGTATGCCCCTTTAGGTAAAGGTTAGAAGAAGGAAAACTACGAAATCAAACCAGACAAGACCCCAACAGCGAAGCTACTCAGGGGAAGAGGGCAACGCCTGTTGGGCAGGCGACAAGACGGGGCTTGGTGGATGAAGTACCCGGCAGCCCAATGGAAGACCACTCCTCACATCATATTGGTCTATAGTTTCAACTTGTTACTTGACATCTTGCTTTCGCTTGTTGCTGGAACTCAAGAGTTTGAAACCGAGAGAGGATCTAGCTGTTGTACAAAGCTAGATCTCTTTATTTGCAATCTGAGTACAGACACTCCTTCAGACAATGACACTTTTCTGAATGAAGGAGTGGCACTCGTCTGATAAGACGTTGCGGTCATCATCATCATCATATATATATATATATATATATATATATATATATATGGTCCGCCATAATTGATTATATAATTTTACCTCAACATAATAAATGTAACATGAAAGAAATATGCAACTGTAATATTAACAAAAGGTACACTTAGTTTGTCTACAACATAAAACATGATGTTTATTAAAACATTTATTAAAGCTCGGCATGCTCTCTATCGACACTTAGCTCCAACAACACTAAGGCGATGGCAGTTTGGATTTGTTCTTTAAGTTCAACGATGCTATTAATATATATGTTTTCCACTTTCGAATGATACCTGAAGTGGAAGAAATGCTTAAGTTATTATCAAGAAAGTTACAAACAAAAGAAAAGATATAGTTACTTATGGCAGACCCTGTATACCTTTTCATAAAAATCCGAACCATTTTAGAACAATTGAGTGTCAGTGATTTAACCGGGCAAAGCAACCAGAACAGCAGATAGGGGCATGAAGTTGTTGGGTGAATACGGACGACCTATAAGATAAGATATAATATGAAAACTCTGATAATGTTGCTTGTTTGCATATTGAATGTTTTAGATAGTGGGATTACCAGAAGAATTTAGGGTGGAATTTTTTGCTATATCATTGCTGTTAATGTCGATAGAAAAAGGTGTATACCACCACATGCAAACTCCTTTTCTGAAACATAATGCGTCAATTCGATTGTATGGGATTTTGGTTATACCATTGAAGCACAGGGTGGAGCAGGTGCTAGTGTGATTGCAAAAATTAGGAGTGAATGGAGTAAGTTCGGAGAACTTCTATCATTACTAACCAGCAGAGCGTTACCACTGTCGACCAAGGGAAGAGTCTATCAGGCATATGTACACAGTGTGATGATGTATATAAGTGAAAGCTGTCCAGTGAGGGTTGAGGAAATGCGTTACATGAAGAGATATTCTATGAGAATGATACAATGGGTGTGCACTGTGAGTTTTAAAGACCGGCTTAGTTCTGATGACTTCAGAGGAATATTAAATCTGGACAGTAAAGAAAGATGTAGGTAGAAGAGTGGACTTCGATGGTATGACCCCATTAAATGGATGAGAGTTTTTGGGTTAGTAGATGTAGAACAGTTGATGTAGCAGGGTCAGTTCACAGGGGGAAGATCAAAGAAAAGCTTGGAGGAAGTGATCAGGATAGATTTGAGAGAAAGAGGGATAAATAAAGACCCGTACAGAGATAGGTTACTTTGGAAGTCAATTTCTTAAAGCCATCCAACACATGGCGGCATGTAAAACGGACGTTAAACCGAATATAATGATGATGGTGATGATGATGATAATGATTATAATTAAGTTTAAAATTAATGACTTTATAATTAGGTTTATAACTGGCATTATGTTTATTTTTTTTTGTATTTTATTGAGAATCAAAGAAATGATTAAAATGGACCTGAGGGAAAAAGACCTGACCTGGAAGTCAATTTCTTAAAGCTATCCAACACATGCAAGCACGTAAAACGGACGTTAAATCGATGATGATGATGATGATGATGATGATGATGATGATGATGATGATGATGATGATGATGATGATGTTGTTGTTGTTGTTGTACACTTAATTAGGTGATATTCTGGTTTGGTACAGTGTCTGTTATTGGTTTCACAATTGGACAGCAATCTGCTATAAAAACTTACCATTTATAAAGAACATTTAGTACTTATCGATCCTGAACCAGTTTCCGTGACCTTCGCGTCGGCAGCGTTCGGGCATGCTACATAAACACCCGAGAGATGATGAGCTGAATGGTGGCAGCCGATAACTTTGATACGTTGCTGCGTCGTATATTTTCAGTTTTATTTTCAAGAAAGATGACAAAAAACAACCACAACAAAAACGAACAAAACATAGCGAAATTACTGTTAATAAATAATTTTTTTGTTTTTATTTTTGTAACAAAACAATGCTAAACAACTGTTAATGAATAAAGTTTTTGTATATATTTTTTTTCATTTGGGCTTCTTTGAACGTTTTTTTTAATACTTTTTTTGGGGGGTGACATTTTTTTTTTTTTACTTTTCAAAGTTTTCTATTACGCTGAGCGCAGAAAAGGGGTTCGTCAAGGAAGTGGAAGGTAGCTGGTCAATCGGGTAGGATTATGCTATTTGCACTAATATGGAGGCACAAGGGTTGCTTCGAAAATTTTGTCTCCACATGAATTCGTGCAGATAGCTGTCTATGAGTTCCCTGTTGGTGCCACATTTTTTTTTGTCCTTTTGCTTGGCATCCTTCCACATTCTTTAAACGTGGTTGGTAGTCGCCCTCGTTAATGGGTCCACAAAATTTTTACTGTGGTTCACGGTCAGGTGTTTATACCCCTCCTCTCCTAACTTGCTGTACGCCTTTCAGCAGTATGATATGACCATGGTCCCAGGCAAGACGAATTCTTTTATTATTGGAAGGAGGGTTTCAGTGTTCCTGTTGGCCACTGTCACAAGGAAACCCTCCTTCTCTACGAGGTCGTATCCCTCGAAGACCCAGAGTGGCTGGACCGACGTTGTTCTTCCTATGGTTAAACAGAGACGCATCTATCTCAACTGTATGCCCTGGACCTCTGATCTGATGCGGAAATCGTAACAAATGGTCTTTGCCGACCTCTCTCAGAAAATTTTTCCAATCGGCCTGCGTGTTCGGTGATCCGACGCTGCATTCCTTCCGCAGATTCTTTGCTGTTGCCATTTCCTGGGACAACAGGTATATCAACTTCAAAATTTTTCTAATGTCCATTCTGGATCTGGAAAGAAATGTACCACTTTTTACGGAATTCCATGCTCAACATTTCGTGTTTGTACACCTACATGAATACTTATCCCTGATACCTTTTCTTTCTATCAAGTGACACATGTAATAGCATTTCGGACATTTTCCTCTTTTTGCCAACAGCTTTTTCTCCTGGCAGAAAGAAATGACTCCTTCACGAGATTCAACTCTACTACACAGCCTTCATAATTCATTTTTTTCTTTTTTTCTTATTTAACAGGAAATAAACATGCACTAGCTTTGATCAATTTCAATACTGGTTAGAAAATTGTCGTCTGGTTATTGACAGCTGATTGGCTAATCGCTCGGCATCTCTCTGCCACCATACGCCTCGTTTACGTAGCATACCCGAACGCTGCCGAAGCAAAGTTCACGGAAACTAGTTCAGGATCGATAGAAGTACCGATCGTTTTGCCTTAGGTTTCTCTTTTTTGTTAGATATTTCATCATCATCATCATCATCATCATCATCATCATCATCATCATCATCGGTTTAACGTCAGTTTCACATTTTGGCATGTGTTGGACGGCTTTTAGAAGTTGATTTCCAAACTGAACTATCTATGGTCAGGTCATTATTTAAACTACATAACCTGAAATGCCCCACATTTTCTGTAGAAGTCATTTCTTTAGTTGAGACAAAATCTTTATAGGCCGGATGCCTTTACTGACGACAACCAAGTGAGGTGATGGGGACCAGTGCTTTTATCGAGACACCATCTCTAGGTGATTACCTATCAAGGCTAAAGAGCATTTCACCTGCCCTTCTCATGCGGACATATTTATTTTATACTCCAATAGCAGTGGAGACTTATGGCGTTGTTTTGTTAAATATTAAAGGTATGCTCACTAGTACTTATTTGATGATTTAAATTCACGGAGGAAACGTTAGCACGTAAATAGGAAATAAATGTAAGACATGGAGTCAGGTAACTGGCCTTTGAGGGCCATAGTCTTCTGTGAGAACACTAGCTAGAGGAAATGACGTCACACGAGATAGAATAGGCGCAAAGAACAGTGACTCTGAGTCAAAAGCTTGACGCGATCAGACGTGATAAGAAATGACTTAAGAATCGATGATAAAGATAAGATAAGAGGCGCCCCCCCCCCCCCGAAAAAAAATATCTGCAGCCGATCTTTCTCCTCTCTGTTGCTAGAAAAAATGGAGGCAATGTCAACAACCTAATAAAATAGTTCTTCTCCAAATTCGGGATCCTGCTCTTTTCTTTTATGTTGTTTTGCAGACTTTGATTCCAATGCGAGAATGCACGCCCAACCCACTGAGAGTCAACTATTATGTGAAAAATTAAAAACCCTAGAGACTATATTGGATGGGGTATCCTCAGTCTCGGCGGACCACTGTGGTTGAGTATACAATACACCAGGTATGACTCAATTGTGTTTATGATTTGTAGATTTGCATTCGATAACAGACAGACATATATATTGTGGACCTCTCCTCGGGGGCAAGGTAATGCAACAGTTGTCCCTCGTTCAATTTCGTTACATCTGATGATTGACGGGATTACAGCTTTGGTTTATGAAATTGAATTCTTCTTACAGCATGCCTAACTGGCGGTGGTGCAGACTGCAGTGTAAGGAGATAGCATCACCCCAAATGTTCCGTTTTTAAGAAACTATACAATACTAAAACTATGATAATCTTGCTTGTTTGCATATTGAGTGTTTTAGATGGTGGGAGAACAAACGAATGAGACAAGAGGTTATGGGAGGAGAGGAATAAGGATAGATTAACAAACAAGGAGCTACATGGTAAACTAAGAAGCATAACATCAGTATTGAGAGTAATAAGGTTGATATTTATTCGGCACACGTGGTGCTTCTTTGAGAACCAACTCTGGGAAAGAGAAAAAGATGTTGACCAGTTGTGACTTATGTGGGCCAGTTGAGAAATGACACAGAATTGACCACTAAAGAATTAAAGAAGATTATGGATATTCAATTCAATTCAATTAATTTAACGAAAAATAAAACAAACATGCTTCAGTTGTCATGTAGGGGAAGGATTGTAGAAATTTACACAGAAGAGGATAGAGTAGCCCAGTCCAAATTTACCTTGAATTGCTGCGTTGTTGGAACATTTATTATCTTTCTTGGAAGTCTATTCCAATGTCCAGGGATTCTGATTGAGAAAGCGGCCATCCTCTGGTTCAATCGAAATCCGCAGTGAAATAGTTTCTTGTGGTGTCAGCGTAGACCTCTTCCTGGTGCAGGAGTGAATAATAAGTCCTGAAGAATATCATAATAGCCATTGAGAAGATTGTAGGCCAAAATGAGATCGCTGCATAATCGTTGGTGATCAAGGAAGAAAAGGTTAAGTTTCTTGAGTCGGCTTTCATAGGGCAGATCTCATAGACCTTGTACCATTCGAGTAGCCGGTCTTTGAACTCTTTCCAGATGCTAGATATCACATATTAGATATGGAATAGAGATTTGAACACCATACTCTAACAGTGGTCTAAGAAAGGAGACATAAAATGGGAGAAATATTTTAGGATTGAGCTTGCAGAAAGAGCATCAAATGAGTATAGAGTGTTCCTTGCTTTGTTTGCAGCCTGAATGCAATGTTTAGATGGCTTGAAGGACGAGTCGACCAGGAAGCCTAAATCTTTCGTCTCGTTCGCCTTCTTGACCAGAGCCAAGTAAGAGCCGAGTCAGAAGGAGAACCCACTGTAATATGTCAGCATATATAGACATTGAGTTATAAGTCTGATTCAATGGACCATTTCCAGGCACATTGAAGGCTAGACTTGAGATTGTCAATTTTGCTTCTACAAGCTACTAATTTGACGTCATCTGCAAATAGGAGAACATTTCTACTAATCACTTCCAGCATGTGGTTGATATAGAGTAGAAAGAGAATAAAACCCAGCACAGAGCCTTGAGGAACACCACTGCAAGAATCCATCTCAGATGACAGACGTGAATAGTGTAGAAAAATACTCAATGATGTCCGAGCAATCTCGAAGTAATAATAAAAGATGATGATTTGCCACTAAGGGAATTTACAAACAAAGTTCGTTTGTGGACTTGGCCCATCTCCAAGAGTTTTTTTTACCCAAGACCCGAAAAGAAATGATAACAAACTAAATTTTCACTTTTATGTTCATCTCATCGTTTTCAGTCCTGCTTCTGTCTGATACATTTCTGCACTGTGAGTATCCTTCCATAAATTGTCTCTGTATATATCACGCATAATGCTTCAAGCAAACTACATCAACCTGTTATTAAATGTTCTTTTCTAGATTAGTCATGCCTCCGAAAAATACTATTATCTTTCGATTTAGGAGAACACATAAACAATGATACTCAACCTTGGCCTATAATCTTTAATTATACCCAGAAAGCACTATCTACCAATTTAAAGGCTTTAAAATCACTTACGAATTTTCCAATGCCACCAAAAAATAGAAGCAACACCATTAATGAAAAGAAAAATGTCTTACATGATATTTACGTCAGACTATTGGAAATTTTAGTGTTACTTTGATGCCCTTAAAATGTCAATTCTGGCTAAAATTAAAGTTTATATGCCCAAATCAAGTATTATGATTAAAAGGTAGTCTCCCTCTACCAGACTAGAAAACTTATCACCTCTGCCAGTATCCTATATCTCTACAAAGCCACTATCTGATGGTGCATGGAGTATTGTTGTCACACCTGGTCTATTGCGCCAACCACTAGTCTCTTTGTTTTGAACAGGGTGCAAAAAAAAAGCCCATGTTGCATCACCCATGTCGTATCGCCACAGTGTGGCATCCCTGGGCTTGTTTTATAAGTAACAGAATGTGCTCCAATAAACTCACTGAACGTGTACCCCCTCAATGAAAATATCCCCGACCCACCTGACTCGCAGCAAAATCACACCTCTTCACTGTAGAAGTTTGATTGCTTCTTTCCTCGGAATACTTGTTTTTGAAATTCACTTCTTGCTCCCTGTTTCCCCGACTGTACCAACATGCAGGAATTTAAATGCAATATGAACAAATATTTTGCTGCCCAACTCCCCATCCAGGTTGCTCCCCCCTATCAGAGTAGGCTCTTGTACATCATACGTATTTTGTTTTTTAAGTGTATGACTAAAGCAAAGACAAACAATATTTATCGGAGGCGCCACTAATCTAGAAAAGAACAAAATATTATTTTCATTATTTACATATCAGATAGTTGTCCTCATCTTTTTTGTTGTCCTGCTTGCAACGTTTCGGGCGTTGTAATCTCCGGATTCTTGGAATTTCAAACTGAACCCTTTATTTAATCCACGGGGATAGACAGCTCTCGTTCTGCATTCCAACCGCCGGAATGGTGTGAAATTTTTTTTTTATATTAATGAGTGATCATTTAGCAAGGCCAAAAGCCAATCGGGGATAAGGGTTAATGAGATTGTCAGTTGAATGATGAACAATACTATGAGAGGATTGAAAACGATGGGTGGAATGGACAAAATTTGACTACTCAAGAGGACGGCTCAACAAATATTTGTTGACACGGGAGTTAAAGACAACCAAGTTGTAGCCTGCAGTCTGTTGTATTTCAAGACATTTTGTTTAAGAGTGAAAATATAGGCCCCTAATTATTTTATCAAATATATTTTTAACATTAACTGTTTTAACGCCTTTAAATAATTTCCCAACATTTTATAGAAACAAATATTAACACATAGCAGGCCTCCAGAGCACTACTGAAACCAAATCTTCCGGATAATAGGTAGTAGGAGTGAGTCCCACTCCGTGTGCGGGTCGGAGGTAGTGGCATGACTTGCTTGCAGATCACCACTCCTTTTTAGTAATAAAACCGAATGTTGCTGAACCACCTTGCTGAACAGACGTTTGGCCTTCACTTTTTTGTTTCTGGTTGATCTCTTATTAAACACATCATTTTGACATCAAATCAACACACAGAGAATAAAGAGATTAACCTAGACGATATATGATATAGCACCACAATAAGTGATACGCCAACGTGATTTACACAGGCAATGGCCGGCAAAGAAAATTGCAGAACACCTAGACGAACCGGCGATCAATGTATCAGCTCCCCTGGTACATTTACTGTCATACAACGCCATCAATACCAGGATCTGGTTCAGTTAGTACGAGTTGTATTATTTGATGTTTATTCTAATATATATTGATACCAGTTGAGGATACTTTCTCAACGATCAGTCTGACAGAAGGTGGGATGTTGTGATTTCTTCTGGCCCTGCTCTGTCGAATTGAGGTATTTGTTCTGGGTAGTCCTAGGAGGTTCACCCTCCCAGGCTTTACCTTCTCTTCTAGAGAAGGGGTTACGTTATGAACAATCGCCTGAGGCGTCTCTACCGGAGAATACCGACGAGGCTGCTCAGGCATTTTTTTTTTTGTGGGGCCAGAGTGTGCTACCTCTTCTGCACTAGCCTACCATCCCCACCTTCTGGCCATGTGCCACATCTTTCCGCGGTGAGAGGGAGGTTGATACCAGTTAGCACGAGTTCTGAACACACACCTATGTGCTTTTCAAGGATGAATTTCTTTTTTTTTTCTCTTTCAAAAATGTTTAATTTTGCGTGTAAACTATTTAATGAGGTTACTTGGAGGAACACTATATTTTTATTTTTGTTGCTTGATGATGGTTTTGCTTGATGATTTTGATGATTCGAAAGAAAATGCCATATAGTAATGACCTTATGACATTTTCTTTCCATTCATGATTGAGTAACAAAAATCGCTTCTTTTTTTTTGGAGTCTCATAAAAAGAGACGCCTACAAAGCGATAAGAAAAAAAACAAAAAAAACATTTAATAACAAAACGAATCTTTTCATAAAATATTCTTTAAAAACAAAAATAGTTTTAAATCTCACTGAAGCAATACCGTGGGAGAGTGATGATGGGATGAGGTCATCTCTCATTTTTTATTTTCCTTATCTTTCTGTTTTTTGCAGGAGATGGGGCATCCTACCGGATGCCAGACATTCACCGGCTATTTCAGACACTCCAGCCTAGAGATCTTTTTAAGATTCTAACCATCCCTTTAAGTGCAGTTGTTTGTATTTCTCTTGCAATCGGTTCACCGGGTATACTCACCAGATAGCTCTTGAAATTATTTTTCATTAATCCTGTTGCTCCTATAATTACTGGTATGATAGAAATTTTCCTAAGATTCCAGTTTCTTTTCATGTTGTACATAAGACCTAGGTATTTCGTAATTTTTTCCTTTCTGCTCTGTTTAATCCTGCATCATTAGGGACACTGACTTCAACTAGGGTTGCTACTTTCTCCCTTTTATCCCATATAACGATTAGCACGCAGACATGTCTAGTTAAATCAAAAAAAAAGTTTTACTAATGAATCATCACTTATCAAGGCTAAATGATAAGGGTTAATGGGGTGGATGGATTGTCGGTTTAATGATGAATAATATTACGAGTATTGATTTACTCCTCTCCAGGAGTTAGGCACAAGGCCAGTTTTTATCTTACTCCCACAAGTAAGATGTGACCCAAGGTCGGGAAAGTGGGGTTTAAAAATTGCCTGGGCAGCCCCGTCAACATTCCCCGGTAGGGGCGCCTCAGGCAGTAAGCAATAATTTTACTCCTCCCCAAAGAGGGGAGGTGAAGCCTGGGAGGGTGGACCTCCTAGAACTGCACAGGACAGGCCCATAGACCGGCGTAAATCAAGCCCCGAAAGCCAAGACAATACCAGTCTATGGGGTGCAGTATCCATCGGAACAGATACTACACTTTGATCTTAGCCAAAAGGCCAAGAAATTAACTGAATAATATTACGAGTAGCGATGAGACAATTCCCATATATTTTCCCCGATTCCGATACAATTACCGACTCTGTTATAAATTCCTAATGCAGATACAATTACCGATTCAAATTCCGATTCTAAAATCGCCTAATCGCCTAAAAAAGTAGAATTTCTTTTTTTGGGAGTGTGGTTAATGGTTTAGCGGAGAGTCGTCTTCTACTTTTAAATGTAGATATAATTTTCTTAATGTTTGCCCTTTATGTATTGTTTCCAAGATTTTGATAAACTCAGTATGAGATTTCCATCCATACTTCTCGCTTATGACATCTTTTCCTATTTATTCACTCGTGCCATTTTTACCTGTGCCATTGTAATCAAGCCGTTTTTTCCTGTGCCATTTTGACCTACATTCGTTATTATGATCTATAAAGTTTAATTTTATTGGTACTTAAAAATTAATAAATATTTATGATTTTATCATTAGTACCAGCAATAGAAAATTAAGTTTTAAACAAGAAAAAAACTTTAAAGAATCGCTTTTTGAATCGGAAATTAGCTTAAAATTTTTCCGATTCCGATGCTCCAAAAAGTTCTGATTTTTCCGATTCCCATTCTGATTACTTGTCCCGACACTAATTATGAGAGGATTGAAAATTATTAATGGAATGGACAGACTTATAGACAAGAATTTGTTGACATTAGTTTCACAAATGAAATTAGGAAATTCCATTGCAAATTAGGTACAAGGCCATCAAAATTGTTAAAGAGTTAAGTCATCTTCTATCGGTTCTACTCTTAACCTGATGCATTTTGACCCATTCGTACAAGCAATGTTTATTTCATTATTTCACTATTTATCCATCACATTCACTTCTGCGATCACCATAATACCACATTTACTCTATGAACTACCCTACTTAAAATATCCCCAACGGTTTTCATTTAATATAATTGACAAAATGTATATATATATATATATATATATATATATATATATATATATATATATATATATATATATATATATATATATATATAGGTTCATTTAAAAAACATAGATTGGGAGTGGGGCAATAAAAAAACAACACAGAACAAGGAAAAAGCAAAGAAACCGAATAAAAACAGGTTAGTAAGTTAATAAGTTAGTAACTAATAAATAGTAGTAATAAGTTGGTAACAGGTTAGTAAGTCAATAAGTTAGTAACTAATAAATAGTAGTAATAAGTTGGTAACAGGTTAGTAAGTTAATAAGTTAGTAAGTAACTAATAAGTAGTAGTAATAAGTTGGTAACAGGTTAGTAAGTTAATAAGTTAGTAACTAATAAGTAGTAGTAATAAGTTAGTAACAGGTTAGTAAGTTAATAAGTTAGTAACTAATGAGTAGTAGTAATAAGTTAGTAACAGGTTAGTAAGTTAATAAGTTAGTAACTAATAAGTAGTAGTAATAAGTTGGTAACATGTTAGTAAGTTAATAAGTTAGTAACTAATGAGTAGTAGTAATAAGTTAGTAACAGGTTAGTACGGAAGGACCAAGAGAAGGTTGTCAACATCCCTAAGTGAAAGTGATACTGTGGAACCGACTGGATTCGAACTTGGAAAACCCAGGTCTTCAGTCCGTGCTGATATCCACTTAATTTGCTTGGTATCAATGATATGATACTGTTGAATATAGGGATTGGTATACCGGAAATAACACTTGGCAGGAATGAAACCTACTTGATACAGACATGTACCTGGCCAGAAGAAACAAACCTGAAAACTCTTTGATATAATTATGTATCAGGCAAAAATAGGTATCTACAACAAAAATTAGCAAAAATTATTGAGCACAATTTGAATTAAAAATAAAAATGAGTTATATGGTTTTTTACGGTTCCGCCATTGATTCGATCAAAAAAAACATGAAATTTAGGGAGCGATAACTCAGTCTGTCATATTAACAAGTAATAAATCAATGGCAGTCGGCAAAATACGATGAAACTGGTGTTTATTTTTAGTTAAAATTCTACTCGATCACTTTTCCTAATTTTTGGTGAGGATACTTCTTTTTGCCTGATACGTAAGTATAAACAATAGTTTTTATTTGGAATTACGTTTTCCATATGTGCCCTCATCTTTATAAGGACCGGAATAAGAATATCACATCCGCTTATTGTAAGCTGCAAAAGAATGTGCGACAAAAATCAAGGAAAGATAAGTTTTATTTCACTAAAAGTTAGACGAAAAGGATGCAAAAGAGATTCATTGAATTCTCTTAAGTGAATGTCTATATCAGGATAGCCTGAAAGTCTGTAGGATGGTCTTCATCAGGCCAATCTAGTTCTCACATTACATCTGCAATATTTCCCAGACACTTTTCTCACAGAAGAGACGTTTTTAGTCTCTCTCTCTCTCTCTCTCTCCTTTATCGTTATTACCATGGAAGGTGCTCGACTGAGCTCCAATATTTGTTTCCGAAGACATTCACAACAGGAACTTATTTTGTTACCACATCGAAAAAAAGGCTTTCCTTTTCCTCTCCATGTTGCTAGCGTCAGGCAGAATTTTCATGGACAGAACTTCTTTGCAAGGGCTTCCTCTCCGTGGAACACATTACTGCAAGACTGCTTCCCTGCTGATTACAACCTGTTCGTCTTCAAGTCCAATGTCAACAAATTATTGTCAGAAACAGCCCCATAATTAATAATTAGTTCACACCATTGATTAATATTAGTGCTCCCATAGTTTTCCTCATCTTTCAGATGACAATTATTTCAATCTCATTAACCCTTACCCTCGAGTGGTTCTTGGCCTTGATAAGCGGTGACTTAATAATAATATAAATTTTTTTAACTACTTATTGATGACGTTAATAGTTACAGAAAGTCAAATAACCTATATTTTTTATATTTTTTCTCCATCTCTCCAGATCACTAGTTCAGTTTAATAACAATCCATAACAGAATTTATTTATGTAAATCAGGCTTTTATAGTGACAGATTGCCCAAATAACCTATATTTCTCCATCTCTCCTGAACACTAGTCCAGTCTAATAATATCCCTACAAGCATTTTCTTATGAAAATACGACTTGTACAGTTACAGTTGGCCTATATAACCTATAATTTATCTTCATCCCCCCTGAAGACAAAACCAATCTTATAAAAATCCATAAAATCATTTATTTATGAAAATCAGACTTGTAAAAATAACCTATATTTTTTTCATCTCTTCCGAACACTAGCCAAGTCTAATAATAACCCATACAAGCATTCAGTTATGAAAATCAGACTTTCATAGTTACATGAGGTCCAAATCATATAATTTTTTTCATATCTCATAAAAATTAGCACAATTCATACACACATTTATTGAAGAAAATTGGACTTTTATAATTACAAATCGCCTAAAGAGTCCTTACTTAAAAGAAAAATAACCGGCCAAAATGTGCAGGCTAAAACATCTGTTTTCCAAAATATCCAATGTCATGGTTTTAAGCGAATTTGGTGTGAATATTGAGTGAAGTTTTAAGTAAATTTTGAACAAATTATGAGTGTTTTTTTAGTGAATTTGTAGTATAATTTTCAGTGGATATCAAAGGAATTTTTAGCTAGTTTTGAGTAAATCTTTAATGAATTTTAGGAGAATTTCGAAGGAATTCATAGTGAATTTTAAGTAAATTTTGAAAAAAATTATCAGTAAATTGAGTAAATTATGAGTGTTTTTAATGAATATTTAGTATAATATCGAATGAATATTGAGTGTATATTGAGTGAATAGTGAGCGAATATTGACTGAATTTTTAATGAATTTTGAGTGAATTTTGTGTTAATAGCTGTTTCTTTGTGTACTATTCCCTGCCTTTGGCTATAAAATACAACATAATTTTAACAGTGTTTTTCTAAGCGAGGTGCACTTTTATGGTTTGAAAAATGCGCCACATATGTTGACTCTCTTTTAATAGTCTGATGTAATCTGTCCCCGTGTTTATACGCTTCTGGTGCACCTGTCAGCATTAGAATCAAAACGAGAGAAACATATATACAATATTATTGAATATTCAAATAGAAATGTTTTATTGTTTTTAAAATTTCATATCAAGTGCATTTGTATTAGTGCAGTGAATGACGCAACAAAACGTTAATAAACTTTAAATTATTAGTAATAAAATACGAATAACATCGTAACCCATACAGAGACAATAAAATAAACGTTTAAATATACATAAAAATAAATATGTGCATTTTATGAGAACAAAAAATTAAATAATGATAATGTCTTTGACGGTTGTTATTATAATTCACTAGCTGTCCCGATCCGGCGTTGCCTGGGAGTATTTATATTTTCATATTTGTATTTCATTTCTTTTAAAATTCTGTCGTTTATTATTCTTGTGCCAAAATGTTTTTTATTATTAAATCTATCCGACGTATGCGCAAAATTACGGTTGAAGCTGTCTGTATAAAATTCCTGGTGTTTATGCTGATTAGCGGCCTATGAAAAAATTATTTTTATATAAAAACAATAATATATACTTATTAAGCATTATATTCTTACTCACTGTACGAAAAAGTAGAAAAAATTATCCACTAGAACTTTAATTACAAGTATTTTTCCATTCTGCGTATCATAACAGCGACTCGTTCAGTAAGCCTCCATCTTGTTTTTTAAGATTTCAGTTATCTGCCCTTCAAATCTTCTTAAAAAACAAGATGGACGCTTACTGAACGAGTCGCTGTTATGATACGCAGAATGGAAAAATACTTGTAATTAAAGTTCTAGTGGATAATTTTTTCTACTTGTTCGTACAGTGAGTAAGAATATAATGCTTAATAAGTATATATTATTGTTTTTATATAAAAATAATTTTTTCATAGGCTGCTAATCAGCATAAGCACCAAATTCCTTCCCAAAGTACAGGTCGACCAATGATTTTTTAAATCAGGGGAAAGAAAATTATTTGTTCCTGGTTTTACAATAATGAGGGGAAAAAACGTATTAAAACCCAATGTTTATAACCTGATGGAATATCGGTGTCAATCGAAAGACAAACAATTATTTAATTATGATGGTCATAAATGCCTATGAAGATATGTTTTCTAAAATTCTATTAAGAAATAATTAATGAAAAAGAAATTATAACGTAATGTGATCGTTGTTTCTTTTATAAAAATTATATTTTAAAAGAAGTAATAAGACAAATATAGCAATTTTAAACCGATCTGGCCTATGAATTGTTGGGAATCTTTAATAATAGCCCTACAACTCGCGAGTCGGGTTGAAAAAAAGTTGTAGAACGTAGTCAAAAAAATGAATATGCAACAAATAAATGCAACGTACGTAGAGACCGGAGATTTTCCTAGTTTTCTATTCCATTTGTTTGTATGTTTACGTATGGTAAATGGGTTTTTATTAGACATGAAAAAAAAAAAAAAAATTTCATGTCATTTATTTAAAAAACAAAATGGCGTCATTAGTTTTTGCTATCGGTGTCACGTTTGTGTTTTTTTTTTTACCGGGACTCATAATCAAAGCGGCGTTTTTTTGTTGTTTTTTTTTGGGGGGGGGGTTGCATTTTTTAAATTTAATTTTATGAAACGAACATTTAACGATCATTTTGATCACCGAATGAGCGCGCATGTCGTTACGTCATTGGGGGTTAGGGTTAGGGCTGGGTTAGGGTTAGGGCTGGGTTAGGGTTAGGGCTGGGTTAGGGCTGGGTTTAGGTTAGGGTTAGGGCTGGGTTTAGGTTAGGGTTAGGGCTGGGTTTAGGTTAGGGTTAGGGCTGGGTTTAGGTTAGGGTTAGGGCTGGGTTTAGGTTAGGGTTAGGGTTAGGAATTTTTTAAAGAAACAGGAAAAAAACATTACGGTTTGACGAATGAAAATAATATGTAAATAAAAGCACACTGACATGTAAATAAAAAGAAAATTATTTTATTCCTTTTGCTTAAAATGTAGTTTTGTTTTGTTCTTCTGCTTGGCTAAAAAATGCAAAAATTGCGCTTTGACTATGGGTCCCAGTAAAAAACCAACCGAATTCAGAACGAGGCGGACGTCTCGTTCTGGATTCGGTGTTTTCTATCGAAGCAGCCATTACTGGGTTTGTTTTCCACTTCACTTACGCTAAAACTATTAACTTATAGAAAATAGCACTTTTAACGGATTATAATCATTAATAACTGTCACAGTTAACTTGGAAATTCAGTTTTATCGGCTACGGTAACTTTTATTTGTTGTATATTTGTTTTTTCAGCGTTTTCGTTGTTGGGCTATTCTTAAAAATACCCGAATTGTTTAAACAAAACCTGTGTACGAACCGTAAGGCAGCCATTTGTAAAAATAAGCTGAATCAGGTTCGCACAAAATGAGCATTACTGATGGAATATCGGGGTCAATCGAAGGACAGCAAATTGTTTAATTGTTATGGTTTTAAATACAAAATATTTTTTTTCTTCTAAATTACGTTTATAAAAAACGTATGGCAGCAAGGAAAACATAAGGAATTTAGATTTAATCACTGTGTATTGATTATGAATGGATACTAGATATAAGGATGCGTGGATCTTGATCTACGATGTTAGGATAGAAGGTATTTACTCCTCCCCAGGAGTTAGGCACAAGGCCAGTTTTATCTTACTCCCACAGGTAAGATGTGACCACAGCTTGGGTCGAGAAAGTGGGGTTAAAAGCCAGCGCTCGAGAGGTGAGCACTCTGGCCATTTAAAAATTGCCTGGGCAGCCCCGTCGGCATTCCCCGGTAGGGGCGCCTCAGACAGTAAGCAATAAACTTACTCCTCCCCAAAGAGGGGAGGCGAAGCCTGGGAGGGTGGACCTCCTAGAACTGCACAGGACAATCCCATAGACCGGCGTAAATCAAGCCCCGGAGGCCAAGACAATACCAGTCTATGGGGTGCAGTATCCATCGGAACAGATACTACACTTTGATCATCAGCCAAAGGCCAACGAATGTTAGGATAGAAGGTTTTATTTACTCCTCCCCAGGAGTTAGGCACAAGGCCAGTTTTATCTTACTCCCACAAGTAAGATGTGACCCAAGATCGGGTCGAGCAAGTGGGGTTAAAAGCCAGCGCTCGAGAGGTGAGCACTCTGGCCATTTAAAAATTGCCTGGGCAGCCCCGTCGGCATTCCCCGGTAGGGGCGCCTCAGACAGTAAGCAATAAACTTACTCCTCCCCAAAGAGGGGAGGCGAAGCCTGGGAGGGTGGACCTCCTAGAACTGCACAGGACAATCCCATAGACCGGCGTAAATCAAGCCCCGGAGGCCAAGACAATACCAGTCTATGGGGTGCAGTATCCATCGGAACAGATACTACACTTTGATCATCAGCCAAAGGCCAACGAATGTTAGGGGGTATTTACTCCTCCCCAGGAGTTAGGCACAAGGCCAGTTTTATCTTACTCCCACAAGTAAGATGTGACCACAGATTGGGTCGAGAAAGTGGGGTTAAAAGCCAGCGCTCGAGAGGTGAGCACTCTGGCCATTTAAAAATTGCCTGGGCAGCCCCGTCGGCATTCCCCGGTAGGGGCGCCTCAGACAGTAAGCAATAAACTTACTCCTCCCCAAAGAGGGGAGGCGAAGCCTGGGAGGGTGGACCTCCTAGAACTGCACAGGACATTCCCATAGACCGGCGTAAATCAAGTCCCGGAGGCCAAGACAATACCAGTCTATGGGGAACACAGATACTACACTTTGATCTTAGCCAAAAGACCAAGGAAGCATCTGAAAATGTTAGGATAGAAGGTTCCTCAGCGTCGGCGTGATGTCGTCGTTAGCCCTGGACTGCTCATCAGTCCAGTGTCAGGTGTGGCTGGAATGTGATCAACAAGATTGGTGTTGAGTGAACGGCTGACGGAAGCGGCGCAAGTTATTCACAAATTAAGGTAGTGGCTGAAAGTACAGGTTTGTTGTAAAAAAGATCGGGTAACAAGAATAGGTCGTCTTAGTGTAATGGAGTTGGGTCGACACAAGATGACCTCCCGCTGACTGACCTCTGATGAACGATACTAAATGCAACTGTCTCCAGTGACAGAGTCCCGTTGTGCCTCCTGTATGCTGCTTGGTCCAGCTACTTAAAATCAATGAGTGGATGTAATTGTAAACATCTGGCTCCAAGGAGATAGGGACAGAAAATGGGCGTTGTGTTGTTCAGAAAACTGTGTTTGTTTTGACTTCTTATTTTCGCCAAAGTGATCGTTCAGCACACAATTTTGTGGTAACGCGCATGAGGATGTTATCCAACTCTGGTGCGATCATGATGATTAGAGAACAAATCCCAGTGTAACCAATTTCATTTTTAAGCAGTTTGTAACCACAGCAAAAATACACACTTGGACGGCAGTCGCCATAATAACAACAGGGAGGGCGCCTGTCGGACATTATCGAACAAAATTAGATCTGAAAATCGTAATTACCGACAAGAAATTGCAAAGTCAAGTGATTGATTTTTGTTTTTGCTTTTTTCAAAAAACTTGTATTTTAAAACAAGTTATAAAAGCGAACTCAAGGGAAAATTGTGTAAATCATGATGTGAGGTAGTACAACGTCCGGGGAGATGGCTTTATGAGGACAGAACAGATACTACACTGCTCTCTCCAAGGAGAAGGTAATGTCCGAGTGGATGGCCCCATTAGGGCAGAATCTATACTACAGTGCCCTCTAAAGGAGGCTAAAACATATACTAAACTGTCCACCCCATAAGGAGGAAGTAATATTCAAGAGGATGGCCTCACGAGGATAGAACATATACTACACTACCCCCCCCCCCAAGCAGGGGATAATGTCAAGGAAGATAGCCTTATGAGGACAGAACATATATTACACTGGCCTGCAAAGGAAGAGGTAATGTCTGGGGTGGGGGTATAGCTTATGAAGACAGAACAGAACATATACTATTTAGCATCCCCAGAGGAGGAGGTAATCTCCGGGAGGATGGCTTTATGTGAACAGGACAGAAACGATACTGTATCCCCCCCCCCCCCCAAAAAAAAAAGAAGTAACTACTGGGAGGATGGCCTGATGAAGACAGATCAAATACTACACTGCCCCCCCCCCCACAAAGGATGAGATAATGTCTGGGAGTATGGCCTTATGAAGACAGAACAGATACTACACTGCTCCCCTTTGAAAATGAGGAAGTAACTACTGGGTTTCGTGATAACAGAACAGAACAGATACTACACGAGGTGGGAGAAGCTTCTCTACTGCCATTACACCAGAGACACGATCTACGTTTACTTGTTTATTGAATCTGAGATAGACTTTTCTTTTCTTTTTTTACTCGAACATTCTGTTCGATCTTCTCCTTCGTCTAACGTGTGTGCGCACCTCCTTTTCGTTGGAATAAAATCAATACATTCGATTATTTACAACTATTAGCAAGTAAAATCTCAACTCAGACAGTTTTTTGTGTTGTTGCATTTCCAAACAACGCGGTTATCTTCAAGTACGCATTTGGGATACATTTCAATGTTTTTATTACAGATGACGTCTCAGCACGGCTCTTGTTTATTTGTTGTTGTTTTTGTTTTTTTTAAATAAAATTAATACATTTTATTAATTAAAAGTCTTATGAATTTAAAGTACAAGTATGACAGATTTTTGTTTTTGTTTCTTTGTACGTAAGGAAGGATGTTCAAAGCCTTAGGCAAGCACGTAGTAACCAAAACGTGATTCTAAAATCTGTCTCTTAGTGTATTGCAATGTCTGGTTTCTTCGGGGTCGTCATCAGAAGGTCATCCTCCGGGGGGTTACCTCCTCCTTTTTTGTTGGGGGAAGTTATTGCCGGTCACCAGAGGGACATCTACGGCAATGATTTATTTACACAGGTTAAAATTTCTACGGTATGAAGTGATCGTTTTTTATGTATAAAACTTATATTTAAAAGAAGTAATAACGAAAAAAAATAGGGATTTTAAACCGATCCAACTTAAGAACAAACTCAAAAGAAACTTGTTTAAACAAAATGTGTACGAACCTTAAGGCAGCCAGTTGTAAAAATAAGCTGAAGCAGATTCGTACAAAATGAGTATTACAATATTTGTTATGAAGGGAAAAATCTACTGTACAGAAAGCATAATTTTTAAAGTAATTGAAAAATAATTAGCAAATTCTGGAAAATTATGGATTAATTTTGTAGATATTATTTTAAAAGATAATTTAAATATTACGGTATCATTTGGTTTTGTGCTGACCGACACCGACGCCTCAAAAGTCTGTTTACACCCTGACAGCTTTTTTAGCCGGAATAAGTATTTTCAGAAAACAAAAGGAACTGAAATAAGATATATTCGTGCCAATAGCATATTGGGGAAAACTACCAAAAAGATAGGCTAGCCATAATGAAATAGATATATGTCAGATGGATTACTTTGAAAATCTGACTTCTCTTCACACACCCACGCGCGCGCACACACACACACACACGCGCACACCCACGCGCGTGCACACACACACACACACACACACACACACACATATATATATATATATATATATATATATATATATATGTAGAGAAGTCAGATATATATAAGGAAGTAGAGTCTGAGGTTTTTGGTTAAAGCATTATATTTCTCACAAACAATTGTTTCGATTGTATTAAATCAGGGGTGGGCAAACTTTTCAGAGCAAGGGCCACATTAAAAAAAAATCAAATTTTACTGGGCCGCAGGTATATTTTCCAATATAATTGATATCTGAAATAGCCGAAATATATGGATTTCAAAGCGAAAATGCAATCATTTTTCATTTATTAGCATTTTAAAGTACTCTAGAGGATTCACATGAAACGCATTTGAAAAAACAACAACATTTATTTGAAAAAAAAAAGAAAAGTAACTATGTTTAAGAAATAGAAAAAAAATTATTTTTTTATTAATCAATAATTTTGAGTAGAATTTCAAGGTACACATATACATTAACTGAAAAAAAATGTTTATATGTTAAGGAAGAAACTTCACATGAAACACATTCGTTTGAAAACAAAGTAACTCAATTTAAAGAAGAAATATTTTTATTGATATTTTAAAGCAGTAACTTCACATTAACTAAATATTTATAAGAAAAACAAAGTAGTTCAGCAACTGAACAACAGAAGGATCAAAATGATTCAATGAGAATGATGCAATATTCAATACTTTGGAGGGCCGCATAAACTCCTTTGGCGGGCCGTAGTTTGCCCACCCCTGTATTAAATCATACATTTTCCTTGTTTACCAGAAAAAAAAAAAATAACAAGATATGTTCAATAGGTCTCATCAGTGGGGTTTTGTTACATCCGACAAAAAACAAAATTTTAAAAAAAATATATATTTGGGTTTTTTTTTCAAAAAGAAAAAACGATTCTTTTCTAGATCAAACCCAACAGATTCGGTCAAAGTTTATCTGTAAAATACTTATTATAACGTTGAAAGCCATCAAAACAATCTAAGGAGAAAATACAATTATTTAAGTGTTAAGAAAAAAAAGATAAAATCGGGGGGGGGGGATGATGATGATGATGATGATGATGATGATGATGATGATGATGATGATGATGATGATGATGATGATGATGATGATGATGATGATGATGATGATGATGATGGGGGGGGGGGTGGTGGTGATGACGATTACGACGATGATGGTGATGATGAATTTATTTTGTAAGCATATAATTTGTACATAATTAGCCTGAAAAATATAGATGATATTTAACTTATATACGGGACATGACAGGTACTGCCACTTTGGGTTAGAGTCGACCTGGGAGTAATGGCAATTAAGGTGTGACTCAAAACTCCCAAATTTATACCTCACAAATCGGATGCAGTTTCATGACATACCCAACCTTGAGGCACGATCTTTGTGAGCTCTAAGCAGAAGTACAACTCGCTTAACAAACAAAGAGATGGGATCCTGACAGGTACTACCACTCCGGATCGAGCTGACCTGGAATTAATGGAAAATGAAGGGTGACTCCAAATTCCTTAGAGTTCCCAAATTCCAGCCTCAGCACCCGATGCAGTTCAAGGGCATATCCAGAACCAGGTTGGAGTGGACAGGATTTGAGGAGTTAAAAGGGTTGAGAAGCAAGGTACGCAGAAGAAGAAAAATAAAAAGAGATAGAAAGATCTGAGTAAAATGGATTCTGGAGTGGTAAGATGGGGCGAAAACCTTGCCCAAGGTTACAGGGAGCAGTTTAGAGTGGTGCAACTTTAGATGAAATTACATAGTTTTGAAAGTAAAACTTCTAAACAAACAAAACTTCAGACATATCCTATTACTGTAGACACCGGCAAAACTGAAACCTGATGCATTAAATAGATTTTTTTTGGGGGGGGGGGGGAATAATTTGGATTATTCGGACTACTATTCTCATCTTGCTTATTACATCTACAACGTTTCGGTCGATGTAAACTCCGACCTTCTTCAGGTGCATCTTTACAAACCCGGGAGCTTTCTAGTCGAATTTGGGAATTTATACGGAATATACGGAATTTCAAACTGAACCCTTTATTTAATCCACAGGGGTAGATTGTTCTCATTCTGTCAACTATGACCGGGGAGAAGTTTTAAGTTATTTTTAAAGTTATTCTTAGTTAATATAGCCTGTAGTTAGAATTGAACCTTCAATGTCACTTAAGACTGATTGATATTCAACGCCTTTATCCGTTGCGCCATTGATCTATGTTTTTTCTGTTGTCAGAGAATATTTGGCTGCCGTATACAAGGCACTATCTATTATTTTGTTTACTGAAATTTTATCGATTCAGAACAAAAACTTTCAGATTATGAAAAAAGAACTTGAAAAAATTACTAATTTTTCAATGTAACTTCAACGTTAAATGCTACTACTAGAATCTCAGACGGTCTTTAGCCAAAAAATCCTGTTTACAAATGTCTTTTCGGAATTTCACCTGGATGATAGTTTTGCGTTAAACCTACATAACAAAATGAAACTCCATCAAAAAATTCAACAAGTTAAAATTTTTTTAATAATCCAAGTTTTCAATCGATATTGTAATTCAAAGATATTTATTAAAAAAAATAACAAAAATGTTAGAGGATGATGAAGAGGACCTCGGAAAATATCGACTCCAGGAGGCCATTTTACATTAAACTTCCAACTGTGGAACATGTTACCATGGCATTGCTTCCCTGTTGACTACAACATGGTCATCTTCAAATCCAATGTCAATAAATACTTGTCATAAATCGTCCTCATAAATAACAAACTTTATTTATTTCATTCATTATTTTCAATCCTCTCATAATATTCATCATCATTCAACTGTCAATCTATTCATCTCATTATCCTCAAGTGACTTTTAGCCTTGATAAGTGGTGACGCATTAGTAAAAAGAAGAAAACAATCTTACATAGAAAACTGAACATGAAACTAAACATGAAGCTAAACATGGAACTAAACATGAAACTAAACATGGAACTAAACATGGAGCTAAAAATGGAACTAAACATGAAACTAAACATGAAACTAAACATGAAGCTAAACATGGAACTAAACATGAAACTAAACATGAAGCTAACATGGAACTAAACATGAAACTAAACATGAAGCTAAACATGGAACTAAACATGAAACTAAACATGAAGCTAAACATGGAACTAAACATGAAACTAAACTTGAAGAGGTAATTTATTTCAATTTTTTTTTATAATCTGAAAATTGTCAGAAGTAAAAACCTGCAATTCTCCAGGTTAACCAATAGCCATTCCTTCGTGTGTTCTGGGCCAAACATTCTCGACTTCACATGAAACTGCTGAGCCTTACTGCTTTTGGTGTTAGGGGTAGACACCTGCAATCCTGCAAGTTAATAAATAACTGTGACCAACGAGGAGGACTTCATGCAGACCAGACAATCCTGAGGCACGATCTTTGTGAGCTATATGCAGAAGTTCGACTCGCTTCACAAACAAACAAACAAAAAGATGAGATCCTGACAGGTATTACCACTCTGGATCAAAGTTCCTATTTACTTGCCTCCCCACAATGGCAAAGTTAGACACAAAGTTGGTGTTTAATGTGGAGAAAATATAGCTCCCCCAAAAGGTGCACTCTGGATTAGAACAAAAATAAAAATTGCCTCAGTTTTGGCGGACTTCTCCTTCACTGACCGAGGACAGAATAGACTTTGCTCCTAGCCAAAAGGCCAAGGAAGGATTTTTTTTCCCCGAATCAGAGTTATCATGGAATAATGAGAATCGAAGGGTGACTCCATATTCCTTAGGGTTCCCAAGTAATTTTTTTCGATCGTTTTTTATAATCTGAAAATGTTATGCTACTGCAATGGGTTTTCTATGCATTTACACCGGCCATGTAAGCATTTGTGCATTCTTGCTTACAAATTTATATAAAATGGGTGATTTTTTTTAATGTATGGGAAGCAGCAGCAGCGAATGTATTTTTAAGTATCGACTTTCGATTAGATGAAAGTTCAAATAAACAGTTTCTTTTAACGAATCACAAATGTGAGCATATTCACTGCCAAAATTTTTGCACGTATTATAAAAATCCAAACCCAGTGTTTTTCTCTCTCTTTTTCTGGTTTTCTTGCACAGTCGACGCCCGTGCTGACTGCTCTCACAAAATGCCGAGGGCATAATGGCAGATGCAACAACAGACACTCACAAACTACTGTGCACACAACAACAGCTTATACACAGTCACCAAACTCACATATACACGTTCATACACACACTCATTGACAAAACAGAGGCAAACTAATATACATACACATCTACAATATCTACTGAATTTACACACTTCTTCAGGTGTAACTTATCGAACTCGGGAATCTTTCTGTTGAACTCTGGAATCTGTACAGAATTTCGAACGGAACCCTTTATTTAATCCAAGGAGTAGCTTGCTCTCGTTCCATCAGTCAGTCTTAAGTAATTCGTAATTGTATTCTTAGTATCGCCCATACTGAGGATTGAACCTTCCACTTCCAGAAGACTGTCACTTAGAACTGATTATTGCTTAGCACTTTATCCGTTACACCACAGGTCTGAATAATCCAAATAATACAAATTATCAATCCTCATCTCAAGAATTCCGAATCTATAATTTCTTGAAGAAAACTTCTTTCGTCTGACTCGTTTAAGATCTGAATGTCATTTCTGTTTTATAAATTCTTAGAAAATTTATAATATAAATCTTTTTAAAGGCTATCTTTTAATATTGACGGCTTTGCTTATTCAAAAAATACCATTCTAGGTACGGCATTTGAGTGAAGTGTTACAACAGGTCATGTAAGCATTTGTGCATGGGTGATTTTATTTCTTAAATTTATGGGAAGCAGCAGCTAAAAAGATATCTGTTGACTGACTGGAAAATCTTGCCTTCAGTAGAGCGTCCAAAATGTTATATCTCGGCCTGTTATAGGGATGGCCTTGGCCCCAACACATAAACCATGACGTGTAGAGGGGGGGTAGAATCCACATCTTACTTCTTAGTCACATAATTATCATGCAAATGATGATAGTTGGCAGTTATTAAAGTCGGGCTTGAATTGGTACATAGTATACTCTATTCAGAGCATGAACTAAACGCATGACTTAGCTTTTTCACCTGTTAACATTCCTATGCAGGTACGCATAAAACATCCAAGAAACTTAACTTAGTAGAAATTAGTGATGCAAATCGTTTTATATTCACAAATTTTTCAGTATATACTTACATAAACAAAGATTTTTTCCGTCAGTGACAATTTTTTAAACGTAATAAATATATTGTGGAATTTGTCTCATTTCGAAATATCAGATCTTAACTACTTTTAGAAATGAAAAATATTGTATCGATAGTGAATAAATTTCCAACAAATAAAGCGGATGCCATGACCGGAAATCGAAATCGAAATCGAAACCTTGAGATCTTCAGACTAAGGTTCTAACAACTGACCTATTTGGATTTTGTTCTAAATAGAGCTTAAAACATTACCATAACAAAATAATTATAGCTTTGGCATGACGCTATAGATTTATGATTTATGTCATATTTCAAAAGATGAATTCAAACATAAGCGATAATAAAAAATAAATAAATTAATGGGTAAACATTATCAATAGCATTAGAAATTATTTTCATAGTCCCAAACAATTTATTTTGCTTTAACTACGCATTGACGTTACAAACAATTTAACATTTAATATATACTGGAATTTGGGCCCGTAGGTCCCATAATTCTAGTTGATTAAAAATGTTGTTTTTTTGTGTGCAAGAAGTGTAAGAGAATGGTGACAGATGAGAACTCAGATGTGGAGAAAATATATTTGGATGGTGAAGCTATTGAGGTTGTCTAGAAGTTGTGTTACCTTGGTGATACCATTGGAGCACAGGGTGGAGCAGGTGCTAGTGTGATTACAAGAGTAAGGAAGAGATGGTGTAAGTTCAGAGAACCCTTCTGTAATTACTAACCAGCGGAGTGTTAACGCTGTCGTCCAAAAGGAAGAGTCTATCAGATAGGAGTGCGCCATGTGATGATGTATGGGAGTGAAACCTGGCCAGTGAGGGTTGAGGATATTTATTGCATAAAGAGAAATAATATGAGAATGATACAATTGATGTGTAATGTGAGTGTTAAGGACAGGCTTAGATCAGATAACCTCAGAGGAAGATTAAATCTGGACAGTGTAGGGAGATGTGTGCAGGACAGGAGACGTCAGTGGTATGGCCATGTAGAAAGAATAGATGAGAGTTTTTGGGTTAGTAGATGTAGAACAGTTGAGGTAGCAGGTTCAGTTAATAAGAGAAGGTCGAGGAAAACATGAGAGGAAGTTATAAGAATGAACTTGAGAGAAAGAGGGATAAATAAAGAACTGGCCAGAGATAGGTTAGTTTGGAAGGCAATGGCTAAAAGGCGTCCAACACATGCCAGCATGTAAAACGGACGTTTAAATGATGATGATGATGATGATGATGATGATGATGATGATGATGATGATGATGATGATGATTTTTTGTGACCAAAAACATTCATAGGCCAGATTCAAATATGGAGTATTTATGACATTTTTATCATGTAACATCGATTATTTTAATTGTTTTCTTTACAAATAAGTCACCACTTATCAAGGTCAAAAGCCACTCGATGATAAGGGATGATGAGATTGAATGTATTGTCATTTAAATGATCGAAAATGATAAATCGAATGAACAATGTTTTATTAATTATGGGGATGGTTGATGACAAGTGTTTTTTTAACACTATATTCGAAGACGACCATATTGTAGTTTGCAGGGAGGTAGTCCCATGGTAATAGTTTTCACAGACGTGAAGTTATTGGAAATAAACTCTGTTCATGTAAACTCGATCTGACGCTAGTCACACTGAGGTAGAAGGAAAGTTCAAGTTGAAACAATTTTCTACATAAATCTGCATCCTCAATCTCGACCCCCTCCTCCCCATCTTGCTCAGAACATTGGCCACCTGGAAACAGTTCAGAGACATGCGACCAATCGAATACCCTCAACCAGACACCTGCCATACTATTAACATCTTGCTTTCTTGTGCTTGGATTCATTGAAGCTCCAACGTCTAGCAACCGACTTGGTAAACACCCATAAAATTATTAACCATCTCACCAAGAACAGCAAACTTGAGCATCTTTTTGATCTTCATGCGTCAAACACACGCCGACATGCTTACAAAGTCAGAAAAAAATGCACAGCTTCCATGACTTTTGAAAACGGTTTTTCACGCACACGAATGCTGAAGCATGGAACAAACTGGCTGCACCAGTTCTTGGCTACTGAGAGACTGCATCCTTTTAAAACCTCATCTCTCCCAAAATGTGTCAAAATTGCACCTGATGCACCCTCTCAGTACACGTGCACTTTCGATGAGAGTTGTAGTGCACCTGAGCACCGTACACAATGATTTCATTATTACCGTTATTATTATTATTATTTGTACTCATTAGGAGTTCTCACACAGATTATCATCAGTGATCTCTCACTGATAATCACTGGTGATGTTCCCTGGAGCCTGGGTGACAACAAGTCTTCCCAGATTTCCAGTACTCTCCACCTCTTTTGATAACTATTGAAAATGACTTTGCGTTATCACAACAGACGTTTACCATCGATTTCTCGCTGGCAACGACCATTGGTCTTCTCTGGGATTTGGGTGGCAATAAGCCTTCCCAAGATCCTAGTCCTCTCCGCACTCTTCCAGTGGAGGTCTGGTTAGTGCTCTCTCTCCTCGGTCTTTCCATCCTCCTTGACCCATCACGACTATTTTGTGTGGTATCAGTTGAGGCTGGTTCTATCATGTTTTTTTTTTTGGGGGGGGGGCAGGGCAGTTTATAAAATTTCTTGCATTTTTTGTTCATTTGTTTCATGTGGTGGTGTTCTTTCTGTGTTTTTGTTTTCTCCCTATTGCAACTTCCATGTGACTGGTTAGCATTCGTAACTTATGTGTGTTGGTGTATGCATTCAAGGATTTTCCTTAAGATTTCAGCTGTTTTCATCATTGCCGTCCGTTGTATGGTCTCAGTCTTCCCTTTGATTTCAATTTCTCCCAGTCTTTTTTTTCAGGTTTTTTGGGACTGTTCCTAGTGCTCCTTCGATTATTGGTATTATATTGACTTTCTTTATACATCATATCCCTTTCAATTCTCTGGTGAGTTCCATGTACTTGCTTCGTTTTTCTGTCTTTTTGATCTTCACTCTGTAGTCTGCTAATACAACAAAATCTAAGATTTTGCAGGATTTTTCCATCTTGTCGACTATTATGACATCCGGTCTCCTTGCTTGTACGAGTTTATCTGTTTGAACTTCCATATCCCAGACCATTTTGTGTTTTTCGTTTTCCAGTACTGTTTCTGGTTTATGTTTGTACCATTTGTCCGCATGTTCGAAATGCAATCGTTTGCATAGTTCCAAGTGTACTGCTTTTCCCACACAGTCATGTCTGTTCTTGTATTCTATTAGAGCTAGTTTACTTCATTCACTTATTATGTGATTTACTGTTTCGTCTCTTTGTCCACACAATCTTCATTTACTGTTTTCCTGGGTTTTATCTATTTTAGCTTTAATGTAGTTTGTCCTAATCGCATTGTTCTGTGCGGTCGTCAGTAAAGATTGCGTTTCTCTGTTCAAGTGCCCTTTTCTTAGCCATGCCCATGTGTTTTCGTGGGTCTCTTTTTTCATTCTTATGAAACGTTCATGTAGTTATTTTTCTTCCAACTTTTCTTTTCTTATTTTCTTGTTTTTTTTTTGTTTCTGGTTTCGGTGCTTCCTGAGTTGTTCATTGGGACGGTGTCTCTTGCTGCAGTGATTAACCTTTCCATGTTCTGGATGATGTATTTCTCCAGCTCTTCTTTTTTTTGTGTCTTCCACACAGTCTTCTATACTTACCAGTCCTCTTCGCTCTTCGTTTCTTTTCATGTAGAGTCTGTCTGTATCGTATATTATTATTATTATTATTATTATTATTATTATTATTATTATTATTATTATTATTATTATTATTATTTATTTATTTATTTATTTATTTATTCGATCCATATTATTTTTTCATTTTACAAAAATGTAATGTAAATTACTTAATTCTGATTATAGTGGCATTTCAGAATTTGTACAGGGCAGTATGAACTACTCTTTTAATTTGTTTAAATTAAAAATGACGAAAAAATAGTTTTCAATGAAATTCAATTTTGACTTAGCAAATATCTGTTCCCTCCAGTCGCATATTTTTGCTAGTTGTTTTATTTAATTGCTCAGTGAAATGTGTTTGTTTTTGTTTTTTTACAAAAAAAGCTAAGAAAATCACCCCATCCTTTATTTTAATAAATAAAACACGGAATAATAAAAACAGTTTTGAAACAAAATTTACCCTATACGGTGTATAATGTAAAACAACAAAAAAAGGTTTACCTAAAATAAAATCAACAATTAAAAAAATAAAATAGTTATTTAATTGCTCAGTAAAATGTGTTTGGTTTTTCTTACAAAAAAATTGTAATTTTTTAATCAATTAATTTTTAAATTAATTAATTTGATTCAATAATCATCAAATGAAGGCTTTATCAATGCAATAACCAATTTGTTTAGGAAATGTATCGAATATGAAGAGATTCCATATATTTGGAAAACAGCTATAGTAATACCACTACATAAAAAAGGTTCGATACATTTAAAAAGTAATTACAGACCAGTTTCTCTAACATGTATTTTGTGTAAGGTATTTGAAAAAATAATTAGAAACCACATATTAAATTTTATAAAGGATTATATAAATTGTAACCAACATGGCTTTGTCCATGGTAAATCAACATTATCTAATATTTTGGAAAGTATTGACATTATAAATGAATATTTTATGGAGGAGGATAGTACGGATATCATATATTTGGATTTTAGCAAGGCATTTGATACGGTATCTCATTATCGTTTACTAGTGAAAATGAAACATTTTGGTATTACTGACAAAATGGTAAATATTGTGAGGGAGTTTTTGAAGGATAGAACTATGAAGGTAAAGGTTGGAAACAATTATTCTGATTCACAGTACAGTTTTTGAAATTGAAAAGTTTGTTGTTATCTGTGATATGCTAATTCCGCCTGAGCGTTGAACACTGTAGACAGCAATGACACTTCTCCCTGCCTCCTGGCTAAGTGTATCTTAATTTCAATTACTGTCCATGTCGATTTTTCGCGGCCGCGTGACCTTGAGCGTTTGTTTCATGATTCTAGTCTGAATATACGAACAGCTTTCGAGCCATTGCAACTGCCTGTAACCACCACTCCTACACTGATGAGAGTAAGAGAGCTCGAAACTACATCGTCTGTAGGTGAAAAACACTTTAATATTAAATATATATATATATATATATATATATATATATATATATATATATATATATATATATATAATTAAGTCGGTCGAATTTTAGTTATTAAATCTACATAGTCTTTAAAAACTGACAAATCAACATTTGATGTTGAGTAGACAAATTTTAATTATTATTGTTGTGCCCTGTCTTTTGCAATAAAAATACGTACTTCGTTTCAATTGCTTTAGAAAATTACTTATTCCTGGAAGGAGGTTTTGTAATATACAGATTCTTCTATGATCACCTAAAACGAAAACGTTGC
>OY744538.1:44503393-44625893 GCA_963556195.1 Sepiola atlantica | reverse complement strand
ATTATAGAATAAGTCATTTTATTTCATTCATTTAAAAATGCCAAGCCATGAAAACATTTATTTTTATGGTTCCTTGGGCTTTTGGCTAGTAGTAGTACAGGAAGAGACACTGGGTTCGCAGACAGGTCTGTTTTAAACTTCCGTGATGGGGATGCTCAAATTGATCTGTCATTGAGATGCAAGAGACTGCTTAACATTGACAGAGGGATCTGCGTGGAACCTCTTGGTCGATAGCGCCTTCCTCAACCTTGTCCTTGACCATTTGGTCGAGGCTCGTCATAGGCCAAGGGGCGAATCGCAGTTCTTCAGAGAATGCCGAGCTGTGCTCAAAAAGCTTTCTCGGTCCAGTTAATTTCTCGGTCTTCTAGAAAAGAATTCCACAGGAGATTATTAAGGGGGGCTGCTGACGATCCGTTCCTCTGGCAGTTAGGGTGGCCAGAGGAAAGGATTCACTCTGAATAGAGTTTGGCGCCAGGTATGAGTCATCTCAACAACTCTGACCTCTCTAACTTGGCAATTTGCCTGGAACACGTTACCCCTCAATGCCGGACAACACAGTTCTGGAATGGATGTTTCGCCCGAGTGTCCCTGCTGCAATATGCTTGAGAAAAAAACGCCTTAGTACGCTTTCTTCGAATGCCACGAACTCAGACGGTACTGGGGGTGTGTCAACGAGGTAATGGCTCATATCGATCCGAGCAACTACTGCCGCTAAACCTATCCTACATAATCGACATCCGTCCGTCATGGGATGGGGAAAGGCAAATGGTGTTTCTCGTGATTCTGGCCATAGAGCGATTGTAGGTTTGGACATTGCGTCTGAGAGATGACCAGGGGATTGAATCTTTTGCTGATCAGGATCTGATCGCTTTCTTCAAATACCAGCTGAAGGTCAAGATCAGATGTGATAGAAAAAGATTACATTTCTCGGTTTTTGACAAATGGTGAATACAAGTAGTGAGCTTGTGTGTACGAAAAGGAGTCAAGTATGAGTACATGTTCGCTGCCTAAGCATGGCGCGTGCGGTTCCTGGTCCAGTCGGACTCCAACCCTTCAGGTAAGTTTAGCCAGTCGGGTGAATAAGTTCCCCCACCCTCCTGGTAATAGAAATCCTCTAAGATGCCCACTCCGCACTTTCAATTTTTGTCCTCAGCTTCCCCCAAATTGCATTTATCTTGGAAGGACACCACCCACTCTTCAAACTCCATTCCCGTTTTCTTTTTTCGCCCACTTAGATTCCACTCCCATTTAGAGATTTACCTGCTTGTTTCTGGTCTATTAGTGAGAATGGGTTGGAAGGGTTTTACTAACCGGTTTTTGCTTTTCTTTCTCCCACTTCCCATTATAACCCAATAAATTTCTGTATATATAACCATATTTATGTAAAACAAAATTTTCAAACCAATTTGGGGATATCTTAAGTAGGATGACACCTAGAGTAAATGTGGTATTGTGGTGACTGAGATGATTCTAGTTAAGAGTAGGAGATATATTTTTTATCATTTTGGACCAAGGATGACCAATGAAAACCATTATCCCCACACTTTTGATGGCCTTGTGCCTAATTTTTTCCAAATGTATTATTTTATATTTTGTGAAAATAAATATTTCAAAGTGTAGTATCTATTCTCAGCAATCACAGTGACATCAGACATTTTACTATCAATAAAACGATTGCGTATATATAAGAAAATATGACAATGCAAATTACAAATGTATCTTACAGAATATTAATCTATTAGAAACTGTTTATGCAAATTAAGAACACATAAATCTGTTTGTGGGTGTTTGCAGATTACTATATATACGGTATTTCAAAATGTTGTATCGTAGAATTATGATACAAATCAGTCCAACTGACTTTGTTGCTGTCGAGCTGAGGTATAGTTCTGTTCAGTCCTAGAGGGTCCACTCTACTAGGCTTTACCATCTCTCTTAGAAGGAGTTAGTTTATTGCTAATCGCCTGAGGCGCTCCTACCGGGGAATGCCGGTGGGGTTGCTCAGGCATATCTAGTAAGCTAGAGTGCACTTACACTAGTGCGCTGGCTTCTCAAAAGCACACCTGACCTTGTGTCTAACCTCGTGACAAGGAGGTAAGCATAAGCTGTTTTGATGTTAATGTAATTAGGATAGGTGGAAATAAACTTTTGCATTTATTCATTTAGAAGAAAGACTTTAATATCATTTGTTTTTTCTTCCCTTCTATTCAATTAAGAACTGTGAACAATAATAATGTCCGTATGATTTATTGCAACTTTAATTCAATTCTATAATCGCCGGCGGCCATTGTTTTTTTGTGTTTTTTTTTGTTTTTTTACAACAAAAATATTTTTACTGTTTTAGAATTGTATTATACACACATCAAAAAAAATTTGGGGCGCAAAAATAAACTTTGAACATTTTTCATCAGAAAGGAAATGGCTGCAACAGGTAATTTGGAGTAAAAGTTCAATTTTGTAAATACCCCCTCTCTCTCTTTCTCTCTCTCTCTCTCTCTCTCTCTCTCTCTCTCTCTCTCTCTCTCTCTCTCTCTTCTGAATTTGCAAATAAAGTATTTTGTGCACGTAGATAAATTCCTATTTTAGTCACACAAATATTAAGAACAAGAGAATATTTTTTGTGTCTTTTTTTTTTGTCTCTATTAAATGTGAAAGAAATTATTTTTATCATCAATTATTAAGATTAAGCCTTTCTTTCTTTGCTCATGAAATTAAATTGGCATACGTGATTATTATTCTTTTCTTTCTTTATCATCATCAGTTATTATTAAGATTATGATTAAGCCTCCCTTTCTTTGCTCAAAAATGTTAATTTTAATACGTTATTATTGAAGCTAGCCCGGACACACATGCGTTCACATTTATTATATTAGATTGTAAATATTTAACTAAATATTTGGTTACAAAAAAAAAACTCATGGTTAAATACTGTTTCAGTAAGTACAAATGAAATTATTTCTCATTATTCAATATTCCAACATTTTTAAGTTAAGTTACATTTGAAATAAAGCAATAATAAAACAAAAATATTTCAGAAAGTCAATTGTTTATTAAAAGTTCAATTTTATACACGTCATTAAGTTAATGTAAACAATTACTTTGTTGGCGTCCTATTTTAAATAATCTATTTCAAGTGCCAAGTTTAAAAATCCTTTGTGTGTACATCAGGAAGTTTGATTGGATATTTGTCCTAGCTTGGCAGGCCAAGAGCGTTCCCTTGAATAATGGCGATGGAGAGGCGCTCGTAGAGCCAAATCAACGCGCAACGGTCCCTGGTGACATTGATAGACCCAGGGAGTTGAGGAAGTTCTGTGTGGCAGAACCGATCAACTCCACTCGTCTACATGGCAGAATACAGAATACCTGTATATTTTGAGAAGTGCTCTGAGGGCACACTCCAAAAGGAGTGAGGAGAGGAGAGACCAGCAGAGGAGAGACCAGTAGAGGAGAGAGCACAGCCGCAAGACGGCTGTAACTGAGCTTCCAGGACCAAACACCACCTATATCTGTGACAACTGCAACAGAGCCTGCCGATCCAGGATAGGCCTGCACAGTCACAGCAGATGCTGCAATTTGGCAAAGAAATAATCTGAGAAGTAGAACTCCATTGTCTCCTGAGAAAGACGGATTCCAACAACAACAACAAGTTAAAAGCAAAAAAATAAAAAGCCAAAGAAAAATTAATGTTAAAAGATTCCCGAGCAACGCCGGATAGGGACAGCTAGTTTGAAATAATTTTCCTTTCCACGCTTGTATTATCTAACATATAAAATTATCTTGTGAGCTATAAAAAGTTCGACCTAAATAGCATTTAAGCTAACATATCTTTGATTCTGACAAGCAAATTTTCATGTTTTATTGTTATACCATGTTATTGGTACTATAATAACGTATTTCACTACAGTTTATTTTTTTTAAAAAGTTATATATTCCTGCCGGACAACTGGGAACATGGAAACATTTTTCAATTATGACCAGGAAAAAAAATCAAAATCGACTGATATTTTTATTGAATGATATATAAAGAGTTGTCTCCCTTTTATTTATTTTTCGGTATAAGTTTTAAAAATCTGCAAACAAATAAAAAATAAAAATAAAATGACTTCAAAGCATCCCGGATATCGTCGGGCAGGTAAAGTTAGTTGACCTTATAAGGAAATCTTCTAATCAGAAATTCGGTCAGATCTCCCAGCTTTTGCCCAAACACTTCAATAAAAACCTATTTTTGAACCTTAGACTTTTTGAACACCTATCAACATCTACCTGAAAGCCAAACCAGTGTAATTATATATAACATGTTTGCATTGTTTATCTATTAATTGCCATTTACTGCAAGGAATCATTACTATAATTAAGACTTCGTGGCTGTATGTTAATAACCAAAATTGTTGTGAAAATAACAACAACAACAAAAAAAATGGTCGCCGGCGATTAAAACATTGAATTAAAGTTGTAATAAATCATACGGACATTATTATTGTTCACAATTCTTAATTGAATAGAAGAGAGAAAAAAAACGAATAATATCGAAGTCTTTCTTTTAAAATGAACGGTCCATGTTTAATATGGAGTTATGCATATATGTTTATATATGTGTATGATCAGGTTTCACTCCTAATATAATTAACCGATCACTATGAAATTTGAAACACAGCTGCTCAGCGTAAGGGTGGGTAATGTGGACTATATTTAGTTTAATTTAGTTTTATGTAAAGGAGGGCATAAAGGGGTGGCAGCCCTTAATGAAAAATCAGATATCTCCGATTTTTGTGAAATTTTAGCAATGGGTATTAGACATCAATTAATTAATATTCCCCAAATTTCAGTTTCTTTGGTGTATTTTAAAGGGTTTTTAGGGAGGGGGGGGGTGCATAATATGAGCACAACCTCATATTTGAAAATTCAAATATTTCAAATTTGCATTAAATTTAATCCATAGTCATTAGAGACCAATTAAGGTTCTATGAATTTCAATTTCTTCTTAAGACCCTTTAAGCATAAGCCTTAAATTTTAGACATTTTTTAGAATCAATATAATATAATTGATTTTGATCAAAATTGGAATAAGTATTCCAGATATAATGTTAATATTATTATATCTTGATTCTAATCTTCGTAAGGGGTATAAAAGTGGTGCAAAACTGTTCTGCTCGGTAAATTAATTTTACCTGTCCCGGAGAGAGTATTCTTCTAGTATATATATATATTTTTTTTAACATGGTTCACCCCAAACAAGGCAGGCCGCCACTGTAGACGTAAGGGGCTACTGGGAAAAAAAGAAAAGGAGAGAAGGTTGGGGGGGGGGGGTCAGCCTAATTTGGGAGCTGCGCAGCGAGATGTCTGTTTACATTAGTTTTAAATTTCTGCATGTCAGTACTGTCGGGGAAACAGGGAGCAGGGAGGTAGTTCCAGAGGCCAGCAGCACGAGGAAAGAAGCTATTTGAGTAGAAGGCTCTCCGGCATCTGGGGACCTCCACAGTGAATGAATGAGATTTAGTTGATTGTCGAGTTAGTCTAGTGAATTTACGTCGAGGGGGCACCAGAGTAGCCAATTCATCGGAGCATAATCCATTGAAATATTTGTAAAACAAACATAAGGATGCTACATTGCGGCGATGGGACAGGGACTGGAGCTTGGTTGACAGTGAGGGACCTATTAGGTTGCCGACTCTTTTTTGGACCTTGTCAAGGAGAGAGAGACTAGTAGATGATGCACCAGCCCAGATGTGACAACAATACTCCATGCATGGGCGGATGGTGGCTTTGTATAGATACAGGATAATGTCAGGTGTGAGGAGTTTACTAGCACAGTAGAGGGAGCCAACCTTCTTTGAGGCAGCCTTGGCAATGTCTTCAATGTATTTGTTCCAATTAATGTTACCTGTGAAGGTTAGGCCGAGGAGTTTGAATGATGAACTGAAGTAAGGTGTTATTTGCCATGGCAATCGGTGGTTGGAGAGGCTTCTTGTAGTTGTTGAAGGAAAGTAGCTTTGTTTTTGCGGCATTAAAAGTTACCAACCATTTATGACCCCAATCCACTACAGCCTGGAGGTCATTTTCTAAAGATTCAGCCATTGCCTCGGATATGATCGTATTTGTTTTACCAACATGGCGAGAGTAAAGTGTGGTGTCGTCAGCAAATAAACCAATCTCCGACTCTATGTCATCAGGGAGATCGTTTATATAGATCAGGAACAACAAAGGTCCAAGGATAGATCCCTAGGGTACACCTGCATTTATGTCATGTTTCTTAGATGAACGGCCATCGAGGACAACCTGGATTTTTCTTTTGTTTAGGAAGGATCTAATTATATTAAGTAGTTGCCCAGTAATACCGTATGAGCGTATTTTCAGGAGAAACCCTTTATGCCAAACCTTGTCAAAAGCCTTGGATATATATATATATATATATATATATATATGGGAAATGAAAAAGGAAAAACCAAAAAGGATGGTTTTTTTTTATATATTCATCAACGTTTCGTCTTTATTTGTAAGACTTCTTAAGGATGATAATATTAAGAAAAATGTCATGCAAGTACGTGAAAATATTGGGTTGACATGATGGGTTGATGGGAAGAAGTAGTAGCGACTGCTGGGAGCAGTAGGACCGAGGTCCGGGCTTAGTGAAGTCAGTAGCATGGACTCAATGGATTACCTTCATCCTTCCTTTCTCATATATATATATATATATATATATATATATATATATATATATATATATATATATATATATATATTACTAAAGGCGAAAGTTTTGTATAGTACCTTTCCAAGATGGTCTATTTGTGGAATCCACGATTGGTCTCCATGCATCCCAGCACTATGTGATGTGAAAAATAAAACCTCTCAATAGTGAATGACGGTCCATGCATAATGAGGAGCCACATCCCCATGAGGGTAGCCTGGGCATAAACAGAGCACGACAGATCTAGAGGAGTAAACCTTGAACACAAATCCCTCTATTCTTTATGGGCAGTTGTAGTTCTTGTGGAAACCATCTTCAGCCGGGAGCATCGCAGCAAGTACCAAAAATAATTTTATCTATTTGTAAAATTTATTTAATTACGAAATTAAATCCACCAGAAGACATTTTGGTTTCTCCGTAAAGAAGTAAACCATTTCAATCTTTTGTTAATAGTTGAAAAAAAAAAAAGATGAATTACTTTGTTACCCTTCGAAATTTAAAAGTAATTTCGAAACATTTAACTGTTGGATAAAAAGTTATTTCTGGCATTAAAATTCTTAGCAAAATACTCATTTGATTGAAAGTTTTGGAAGGCATGATTATTTTATAAATAGAAATTCCAAAAAAAGTCCATTTCCATCGGACGATGAAAAATAAGAAGGAAAGAAAAACACTCTTTGAAAATCAGAAGTATATTCTCGGAAGCTAAGATTAAAATAAATTTTATTTATTTTACACCACCATTGTTATGGTTTTTTCAAAAAAAATATAATAAATTAGTTATAGTTTCATAAAAATTTGGTGCAATTGATAATTTAATGACCAAACGATACCATAATAATTAAATTTAACTTTCCAAAACTTAAAAAAAAATAGCTTGATAAAACAAAACATAGGCATAGTTAAAAACAAAAGGCGAAACAAAACTGAAAGTAAAAAAGACTTCCGGTGAAACGACCAAAGTGATGTTGGAAAGCTTCCAGAAAGAGAAATGTTCACCTGCACTGATGGTGGTTTCTGGTGATATCTGAGTTTCAAATTTGACCTGAATTTCAATTGATAGTTTGTGGAAATACAGTTGGGTGCAACTGATTTTTTTGTATGGTACTTGTAAGCATTGGATACACAAGAAGTGCAGTGGAATTAAAGATAGATTGAGAGATGATAATCAGTTTGTGTGTATTTCTTGCACAAGGCAATGGAGACAGATGAGAACTCAGACGTGGAGAAAGTATATTTAGAGCACAAGGAGAAGCATGTGTTAATATAATTTCAAGAGTTAGGAGTTGATAGAGTAAGTTCAAGGAACTTCTGTCTTTGCTAACCATCAGAACGTTACCACTGTCGACTATTAGCCATGTATAAGCAGTGTGATGATGTATGAAAGTGAAACATGGTCAGTGTTGCATGGAGAGAAATGATATAAAAACAATATGTAATGTGAGTCTTAAAGGCAGGCTTAGATCTGATGACCTCAGAGGAAGATTACATCTAGACAGTATAAGGAGAGGTGTGCAGAACAGGTAACTTCGATGGTTTGGCGACATTGAAAGAATGGATGAGAATTCTTGTGTTATTAGATGTAGAACAGTTGAGGTAGCAGGTTGTTGGCAGGGCTAGGGAACGAAAATATGAGAAGAAGTGATAAAGATAAACTTGAGAGAAAGAGGTATAAATAAAGACCTGGCCAGAAATTAGTTTGGAAGTCAGTTTCTAAAAAAAAACGTTCAATACCGGACAGCATGTAAAACGGACGTTAAACCGATGATGATGATGATGATGATGATGATGATGATGATGATGATGATGATGATGATGATGATGATGATGATGATGATGATTTTAATAAAGTATATTTTAGCAATTTTTTTATGGAAATCGCTTCAGACAAGGCATGAACCCATTTGATATAAGAAACTAACAAGAACGAAATATGATTATTACAAAGACAAGAGATGCCTATTGACCTTAGTCTTGAAAAGACTAAGACTACCGGTAGGAGGAAAACAGTCAACAGGAAGAGAGTTCCACAAGTCCACAGTTCTTGGAAAGAAGCTACTGGAATAGGAAGCTGTATCACAACAAGGTATAATAACAGAAAATTTGTAAAGACCACTAGACCAACGAGTTAAACGAGCTGGAACAAAAGAAGCAGGGAATAGATCAGACAATTCTGAAGAACATATGCCATAATAGTATTTATATAACATTACAGATATGATTCTGAACCTTATCAAGAACTCTCAGAGACAGAAATTCACCAACCCAAATATGACAACAGTATTCCATACAAGGTCTGATCGTAGAAAATTAGTTAAAATAAACACTTTTAAAGTGTATGTGAAATAAAATAACTTCATATTGTATTTTAATCTAATTTAAATTGTATTTTTTTATTATGAAAAAATATGGTGAAAAAGCTCTGAAAAAAAATTGCTAGCCAAAACGTTGCAAATTCAGAAACAAGTAACAGACGACTTTGATCACGCAACAGCGTGTAAGAAGTATTTGTGGAAATTTGTAAAACTATGGCATAAATAACCATAAAAGTTCAATGACGAAGCATTATTTAGCAGGTGTACATTTTGAAGACCTGCTGAATTAGAACAAGAAAAATTTGGGGCATATACCGTACAAGCGGTCATATGTACGTATGTGTTTTTTTTATTCGTCTGTGAGTATGTGTACATATATCCTTGTGTGTAGGTATTCCTGCAGGTATTCCTGATAACCTATGGATGTATTTAGGACCTGATACCGCAACCCGCTTTAACCTTAAATCTCTCGCTGTAGTTGCTTAATTTTCCTGTCTAGCCGATGCCACATAGCCAGACAATAATCCGACCCCACTCTGCTTCTATATCCTTCTGGCCCGTTTCCCTCAATGTATTCTTGTCTCTTCCTTTTTCCTCTCTCAATTTAATTAACATTAACTTTCTATCTTTCTTTAATATGCCCACCTTACAACCATACACCCTTTTTCTTTTGACACTGTCTTATATTTTATATCCTTCCCTCCTTTCTCTTCGTATTCTGCCATTTCTCCGAACCTTCCCTACCTAAAATGCATTTAAGTTTCCGTTTAAGTTGGCTCCTGCTGATTTTAAATTTAAGCCGAACATTGAATATTATATTTTTCATTTTTCAATCCCTATTTTATTAACCATTGTTTTTTGATTGGATCTTACTGTGTATTTCTACTCCATCACATTTTTTATTTCTATATACGACAAACCAGGAAGTTATGGTTTTCAACACTCCTACTATCAATTCCTAAGAATCCTTAATTAGACATTATAATATTCAACACCGAGTGAGTCTTCTGAACTGTTTGTATGATTTTGCTTTTTCTATGGTTTTATTATTAATTTGCATACACCCTGAATACACTCTTCATTGTCATCTACTCCATCGATAGCAAGCAAATTTCCCGCCTGAATAACTTTTTCGTTTTTTGGATGACCATTCACCACCTGGATTGTTTTTTACTCGACTTTGACATTTTTCTTGAAATTGTTTTACACTTTATGACTTGGATGAACTGTATAAGTTTAACAAAACAATCTGTTTTTAGCCAATATATTTGATGTTTTATATATTTTTATATATTTTTTTTATATATTTTCAAAGCTTAATTTTTATTACATGCAGTAATGTCATTGCGGTAAAGGTCCTCTGAGAAGATTTTCTTTAAAAACTCAAGAGTTAAGGACGCAGTATAACTCCTTGTTTTTGAACTTTAATAAAATCTGATTAATTTCTCATATTATTATGTCATTCAATTAATATTATTGCTCTATACACTATATTGAGCTTTGTTTTTATTTTGATAGTCTACTGGTTAAAGATATTATTTATATATTTAAAGTATTATCTTAATCTCTCTCTCTTTCTTTCTCTCTCTCTCTCTCTCTCTCTATATATATATATATATATATATATATATTTTAATGGTAAACAACTGATGATCCCTTTAAATAATGTTAAGACTAGCATAAATTCTTGGAAGCAAACTGATATAGTGACTGCAAAAAGTAAATTGACTTACAAAAGAGTGATTTTCCACCGAACGACTTGGGAGTAAAATGTTTAAAAAAAAAAAAATTTTATGTATAGTTTTAATGGTTGAGAAACTTCCGAGACTATATATATATATATATATATATATATATATATATATATATATATAGAGAGAGAGAGAGAGAGAGAGAGAGAGAGAGAATCGTAAAAGCAAAACAGAGTGATAAAAAATAATTAGCCTGAAATGCAGAGGCAAGAAAAAAAGGAGGCGTATGAATGTTTAAAATTAGGGAGAGCATAAGTATAGATAACTAAATCCAAGTGATGAGTACACTGCCCGTCCAATATTCTTTCTTCCCTCCCTTCTCCCCTCAAAACTAAAACGATATACATGAATTTCTATTGCTCTCAATTTTATTTTGTAGAAGCTGGGTTTCGAAAGGGATCGCAGCTGCAACATGTATGCACATATGTAGCCAATAATGTTTGTATCAATAAAGAAATGTATATTATATATATATATATATATATATATATATATATATACAGGGTGAGCCAAAAGTAGGTGGACAGTAAAAAAACATTTATTTAGAGATCACTTATACGTACAATTACATGTAATAAACCAATTAATGAAAATTAAATGTTATTTATCAACGCAAGTGTTCAAACTGTTTTCCTTCTTGATTTACACAGCTTTGAGGTCTGCCTCTTACGCTTCGACAAAAAAATGTTTTTTACTGTCCACCTACTTTTGGCTCACCCTGTATGTATATATATACATATATGCATATATATATATAATTATTTAATAATAAATATTTCATTATCTACAGACGTTTCATCCTTGCAGAATCATTAGTGTAGAGATAACTATTCAAAACAGTCCCACGATTCGAACCCTGAAACAAGAGTAACCTCTAGCTTCAAATCCCGACGCCCTAACCAATAAGGCTAACAATAGCAACACAAAGTTATGAGAAATAAATCCTATTATGCCGAGTAAGCGGGAAATGATAGTCAGCCATCATAACAGTGTCCAATTGGAAGAAACATATAAATATATATATATGTATATATATATATATGTATATATATATATATATGTATATATATATATATATATATGTATATATATATATATATATATATATATATATGGGATTTGGGTGGCAATAAGCCTTCTCAAGGTCCCAGAACTCTCCACAGTTTTCCAGTGGAGGTCTGGTTTGTGCTGCCCCTCCTCGGTCTTCTCATCCTCTTTTACCTTTTACAAATATTGTGTGTGGTGTCAACCTAGGCTGTCGCCATTTTTGGGGTGGGTGGGTGGGAAAGCTTATGGTTTTGTTTCTTGCAGTTTCTGTTCATTGCTTCATTTTTGTGTGGTGTCAGCTGAAGGCGGTGTAATTTATTAGAGGGGGGGAGTTTATGATGTCATGTTTCTTGCATTTTCTGTTCCTTGGTTCGTGGTGTGGTGTTCTTCATGTGGTTTGGTTTTCTTCCTGTTGTAATTTCCATGTAACTGGTTACCCTTCGTAGCTTATACGGGTTGGTTTCTGCATTCGAGGATTTTTTCTTAAGATTGCAGCTGTTTTGATCAGTGTCGTCCTTTGTATGGTCTTAGTGATTCCTTTGATTCCAATATCTCCCAGTCTCTTCTCCAGGCTTTTTGGGACTGTTTCTAGTGCCACTACGATTATTAGTATTATACTGACTTTCTTCATGCTCCATATTCCTTTCAGTTCTCTGGTTAATTCCGTGTATTTGCTTCGTTTTTCCGTGTATAGAGGATTTTGTATCTTTCGCTTTCCACTACTGTCTCTGGTTTATGTTTGTACCGTTTGTCTGCATATTCGAAATTCAATCGTTTGCATAGTTAACAGTGTACCGCTTTCCCCACGTAGCCATGTCTTGTATTATTATTATTATTATTATTATTATTATTATTATTATTATTATTATTATTATTATTATTATTATTATTATTATTTTATATTCTTACTTTTCATTTATTATCATTATTATTTTATTATCACTTTTATTATTATTATCATTGTTTATTATCATCATTATTATTATTTTTACTCGAGTAGTAAAGTATTGATATGTATGCATTTTTGTGTGCGTATGTATGTATGTATGTACATATGCGTATATGTGTTTGTACATGTATATACATGAATATTTGTTATGTATTTCTATGCATATGTGTATACATATGTCCATATTTATTTATCAGTTTATGTTGGGTTAGTATACACATGTATAGACGTATATTTCTGAATGCGTATGTTGTGTATATATATATATGCGTGTGTGTACGTATATACGTAAATATATTCTAATTTTGTATATATGTATTTATATCTGTGTGCATTTGTGTAGCCATGTAGGTTTCTGTTATAGTACCTACCTTTATGGACTACATGAACTCTTCTGCGTCACTATAAATACCGGGAGCACATGCCTCTCGGTATTGGAACTACCCCAGTATAATAATGGCAATCAAATAGACGTTCAACCACTCTCTTTATATGCTGTATTTACACTTTCTTCAATATACTTTGTTTCACTTAATCCCGAGTTTGTGTCTTCTTTCCTGACCCCTTACAGGTCCACAACAGGGCAACATTAAGGGACTTTTATTTGAAAACCTTAAAAAGGACGAACGTTGAGAAACCAACGGCGAAATTACTCGACAACCTCCAAAGTTCTAAAAACATGCTTTATTGGCGGACAAAAAGAAAAAAGTAAGTTAGATTTATTTGACCAAAATGATTTCCCATTTTTTCTTTTTTCTTACGAAAAAAACAACCCATTTTCTCTCAAAAATATCAGTGGTTTACTTATTTGTATTTTGGTACTGTGTTAATTTTTAACAAGAAAGGAATACATTTTTTCTCTCCAAAAGAAAAAAAGTACCACTGCTGAAATTATAAACTTTATTTTTACTGTTGACTAAAGTGCTAACCCTAAAAACTTCTGTTACGTGAAAAACTTGCTAAAAAAAGAGAAAAAAAATAGATTTTTTTGTGGACAAAAAGGTTTTATACTTTTTTCTTTCTGTCTTTTACAACTAATATTACGATAGCAGAGTAATATAAAAGAAAAACCTTCTAAAAGACGTATTGTATAAAGACAGATCTCACAGATTTCAAATCAACTATGGCAGAACTTGTTAAATATCAAATGCAACAACAACTAAAAAAACGAAGAATGATTTAAAAAACTTCTACTAGAACAACAACAAAAAACTAAGACAGATAAAAACAGATCGAAGAAAGGCAGCAGATTTTTAATAATTATTACTACAAACAATGTCGACTAAGGGTCGAAATATCGAGAACGAAACTGATTTTTCTCAAAATGCCGTTTGGAGTGCAATTGACAATTTCACTTATTCCCCAGACGAGGATAAAACCATCGCTTCATATTTCATAAGGTATGAGGAATTATACAAAATAGATCGTGAAAGTCTCCGAAAATAAAGGACCATCGAACATACCAAATTCGTGGACTATATTTTACCCCCCAAAACGAGCGACTTGATTTTTTCTGAAGCAGTTAAACTTTTAACAAAATTATTTAGCCTTAAAACTTCCCTGTTCCACAAAAGGTGGAAGTGCATGAACTTGATCAGAAAAGATATCGAAGACTACTCGACTTCTGCATCAATCGTTAATAAACACTGTGACGATTTCAAACTATCTGAACTTAGCGCAGATAACTTTAAATGCCTAATATTCGTGCAATGACTTGTATCAGCCTAATAAGGAGAAATCAGACGTAGAGTCCTAAGCAAGTTAGAAAGTGAGCTAAATTTAACATTAAAAGAATTAGTTGAAGACTGCCAAAGATGTGTAAGTGTTAAATATGATTCTAAAGCTATTGAAGAGTCGGGTATTTCTCACATACGTCAGAAAACACATTTCAGTTCTCCTTCAAAAACAAGTCAAACCAAAAGAGAGATTATTTTCACGCTCTTACAAAAACAAGCCACTTCAACAAAAAATAGGAACAATTACCGCCTAGCCCCTGTTTCCGTTGTGGATCCCTTCATTGGATTATGGATTGCCTATAACATTTTAAAACTTGTCTAACTTGTAATAAAGTAAGATACAAGAGTTCATATTGCAGAACGAATAAAAGAAATAAAAGTCGGGTTAAATCCACGAAAACAAACGAACAGGACGGCATAAATAGAAGGAAGTACGTAAAGGTAACATTCCTGAATAAAAATGTCAAGTTACAGCTAGACTCTGGTTCAGACGTGTCGATAATCAACCTGGATAAACCAATCATGCTGAAAACCAATAGAATAGCAAGAACGGTGACTGGTAGAAAAATTAAATTCTACGGTGAAATTATTTCCAACTGTACTTTAAATGGAACTACAAAAATATTGAAAATGTTCGTATTAAAAAACATCAACAATTTATTTGGCACAGACTAGATGCAACAGTTCACTCTATGGGATTTACCAATCAACACGTTTTGCCAAAAAATAGAAAATCTGACGATCGAGTAAAAAAAACTAAAGAAGAATTATAAAAAATACATACACATATACAGACTAGTCTCAGTAACAACAACAACAAGTGCAGGTTCTGCCACACAGAAGTAGAGAGTGTGAACCACCTGTCATCCAGTTGTAATCTTCTGCTGGGGGATGGCTACAACACAATTATGAACATGCGCACCACTCCTCCAGCCGTGACGTCACCAATTCGGCCGTTCCGGGTTCGGTTGGTCACCCGGCACTGTTCGGGAAAAGTTGCCGTTCTGATGAAGTTGCCGATGTTGAAACGCCCGGTCCAGTGACTACAAACTCCCACGTTGTGTTTGTTTAGATCAGTGAGCAATCAACTGGGGTGGCTAGCAACCTTGTCTCGCTGCGAAGAGAGGGTCATTTCATATAAACAGTTGAAGTAAAGAATGATAAGCCGTAACGAATTGGTTTGCTGTTTTTCTTAGAAGAATAATTACATTAGAAGAAACAAGGAAAAATAATATACATTGTTTTGTTTACAAAAACAGGCCGTTCGATATTATCAAGTTAATTTCGTGTATTAGTCGGATGACGGTGTTTATAGTCGGGCGTCCCTTATTCTAAGTCGTTGTTCTTATTCTAAGCGTTGTTCTTATTCTAAGTGTTGTTCTTATTCTAAGTGTTGTTCTTATTCTAAGCGTTGTTCTTATTCTAAGTGTTGTTCTTATTCTAAGCGTTGTTCTTATTCTAAGTGTTGTTCTTATTCTAAGCGTTGTTCTTATTCTAAGTGTTGTTCTTATTCTAAGTGTTGTTCTTATTCTAAGTGTTGTTCTTATTCTAAGTGTTGTTCTTATTCTAAGCGTTGTTCTTATTCTAAGTGTTGTTCTTATTCTAAGCGTTGTTCTTATTCTAAGTGTTGTTCTTATTCTAAGCGTTGTTCTTATTCTAAGTGTTGTTCTTATTCTAAGCGTTGTTCTTATTCTAAGTGTTGTTCTTATTCTAAGTGTTGTTCTTATTCTAAGCGTTGTTCTTATTCTAAGTGTTGTTCTTATTCTAAGCGTTGTTCTTATTCTAAGTGTTGTTCTTATTCTAAGTGTTGTTCTTATTCTAAGTGTTGTTCTTATTCTAAGTGTTGTTCTTATTCTAAGCGCTGTTCTTATTCTAAGTGTTGTTCTTATTCTAAGCGTTGTTCTTATTCTAAGTGTTGTTCTTATTCTAAGTGTTGTTCTTATTCTAAGCGTTGTTCTTATTCTAAGTGTTGTTCTTATTCTAAGTGTTGTTCTTATTCTAAGCGTTGTTCTTATTCTAAGTGTTGTTCTTATTCTAAGCGTTGTTCTTATTCTAAGTGTTGTTCTTATTCTAAGCGTTGTTCTTATTCTAAGTGTTGTTCTTATTCTAAGTGTTGTTCTTATTCTAAGCGTTGTTCTTATTCTAAGTGTTGTTCTTATTCTAAGTGTTGTTCTTATTCTAACTGGTTTGAGGAGTTCGGGGGAAGTACACGCGCCGACCTCTTCTCTCGGCCGCGTGTTCTCCGTCTAAGCTCTGTCTATCTGTTCACTTTGTTGGTCACTCCCTCTTCTCGACTCTCTCTCTACTCTTTTATTGAGAATGCGCCGACCCTCACGGGGAGGGGGGGATTCTTGTCAGCATCTAATAAGATCATGCCACGAGAACAACAAGTTTCCCGGTCAACTTGAAGGATATGACCTAGATTGCAATTGACACTCGAGGGCAGAAAGGTTAACATGAAAACAATTAAAAACCAAATATGATTTCGAATCGATATTGAATTTGAGATGGGGAGTTCATTTTCTAGGGCGATCGAACTATGTTCCTACATTGTTCTCACTTTGTTTATACTAGAAACATAAGATGATACTTGACTTTGAATAAGCTTGTGGCTAATTCACAGTAGCGGTGTATTCTAGGCCCTGCTCTTCGCAGGGCCGCTTAATATTGTCGCATCCGCTTAATATTGTCACACAATGAGACACAATGGAGTGTGCAAATATCTCCACTGGACAATCTGTAAAAAATTGAATATCTAGTGTAGCAGCAAGTCCTGGGAACACATACCAGAAAGAACTGCTGGAAATAAGTCATACAGCATCCACTATGACTATGCAATTCCTATAGCTACATACTTAGAAAACCGAGCTATTAAACCTGACACAGCTATATGGGACAAGAAGGAGAGGGTAGCAACCTTAGTTAAAGTCAGTGTCCCTAATGATTCTGGCTTAAACAGAACTTAGAGGGAAAAATAAATTACTTGGCGAATATACCCGGTGAACCAAGTGCAAAAAAGATCCAAACAATTACGCTTAAAGGTACAATTAAAATCCTAAAAAGATCTCTCAGTTGGAGTCTCTGAAATAGCGGGTGAATGTCTGGCATCCGGTAAGATGCCCCAACCCTAGCAAAAACAAAAAGATAAGAAAATTGAAAGAAAAAAAACTTTGCTTTATATATAAACATATACATATACCCAACTTTATATAGAGAGAAATAAGGTTTACAGTCTTGATTCTAATTTTATCGGTTTTCCTTTTCCATTGCATTGGATTATTATTTCCATATATATATATATATAGAGAGAGAGAGATAGAAGAAAAAAGAGTGATAAATATGCGACGATTGTCCAAATTTATTTCAAATTTCAATTGTTCAATGCAAGGTTGTCAGTAATAAACTAGTGTTTATTTTTCTTTCCTTAAGCCAAGGCTTTTCAAAGATCGAAATCTTATCATCAGAGGAGAAATACAGATGGATAAGTTGGCTTTCGAAAAAACCAAAGTTCAAATATTTGAAAAATATGAGAATTATTATTAAAAATTATTAAAATAATTTTTGTTAAAAAAACGTATTGAATGAAAAGAAAAATTCCGTGAAAAAGATATGCAAATTGTCTGGGTGGTAAATTTCCGTTGAAAAAGTTCGGTGAAATTGTAGAAAGTGAAGAAAAACTCTTTGCATGGGAGCAGATTGGAGAAGGTGCTCAAAAAGTAGATAAGTCCAGATGCACTTAAAAGAGGTTGAGAAGAGGAAAACAGGCCATTTTTTTAATTTACTTCCGGGCCTAGTAAAACAGTAGGATCTCTGAGTTAAACCTTGTATGAGATCCTACTGTTTTACTAGGCCCGGAAGTAAATCAAAAAAATGGCCTGTTTTCCTCTTCTCAACCTTATGATGATAAGATTTCGATCTTTGAAAAGCCTTGGCTTAAGGAAAGAAAAATAAACACTAGTTTATTACTGACAACCTTGCATTGAACAATTGAAATTTGAAATAAATTTGGACAATCGTCGCATATTTATCACTCTTTTTTCTTCTATCTCTACTATTGCTCTATCTCGTATATTGAGCTAATCCTTTTCACAATAGGTTCCATCTACTAAAAGTTTTCACTTTGGTTTATTTTGATCCTATATATATATATATATATATATATATATATATATATATATATATATATATATATCTGGGGAGGAGTAAGTTTATTGCTTACTGCCTGAGGCGCCCTTACCGGGGAATACCGACGGGGCCGCCTAGGCAATTTTTAAATGGCCAGAGTGCTCACCTCTCGGGTGCTGGCTTTTCTAATCCCACTTTCCCGACCTTGTGTCACATCTTACCTTGTGGGGGTAGATAAATCTTATCGTGTTATTTCATTCTATTGATGTATCTGCATATAAAGACAATTGTAGAATTGTTGTTTAATTCATCAAGGGACGTGACGTAGCTGGGATTACAATGAAAAGTAGAATTGTTTTTTTATGACGTATGCTTAGGATCAATAAAGTGTATTCATTTTCATCTAATTTATTATTTATACGATCATCTTAGCCGCGTTGCTATTCTGTTTATGAGTCCTGTTAAATCACCTGACATTAATGCATTTGGCTCAGTGGTAAAAGTTATGGGTTGCTGATCTAAAGGCATGAAACTTGGTTCCATATTTTAAAAGTTAAGCAACGTTTTGATTGGTCAGTATTTAGATGGGTGGGTGACAATTTTGGATCACCAGTTGTTGTAAATTTAAAAGTGATAATGTCTTATATATTATATAAGCAAAGGGCCCAGGGTCCTTTCTGATACCCACGTAACCAGCCTCTCATAATACAGTCTATTTCTTAATCAAAAGACATACCAGGCTCTCCCAGTCAGCATCTCAGTGGTTACGTGTGGCGTTTACATATCCTCCCAGATCGAGGATAATTCGCCAGCTGCAATCAAAAGTCGTTTCAGGCAGACAACAGCCAACACGTTCTTTCGGAAGAAGATTTTTTATTTGACCGTTTTCATCTTTGAGCTGTAAAGCAACAACGTGGGTCAGGGCAGGCAAGGAGAGAAGGGTAGGAGGAGCGCATAACTTTGGAGGGCGGGTGTGTGAGAGAAAGTGGGAGAAATAATATATGGAAAATACACAAATTTAAGGGGTAAGAAAAGCATGTGTTCACAAAACAGTATTTTATATATATCAAAACTGGTGGCTTACAAAGGTTGAAAACAAAAGAATACTTGTTCTGAGGATAAGTGTATTTTGTAAAACAAAAGAGATTCACGGAGCGTCTGAAAGGCAATAAAGGCTTTGGTGAATACAAAAGACGTCACGGTGAGTTTTAAGTAGCAAATATTTATTAATATTTCAACTTGTTATTTTGGAGGTGCCCACTACTTGTCATTTGACAATTTTTTGTAACTATTACGTTTTCACTTACTGAGGCGCTTATAAACTATTATATACTCTTGTTATTGTCACGAATCCAGGTGGATACAATCACTCGGGCGCTGATGTTTAGTTTTTAAGGGGGTTTATTAATCAGAAAAGAGCAGTCACAGAGACAGCAGAGAGAAAAACCGTTGTTTTAAGAGACAGTGACAGACAGACAGACAGACAGACAGAGAGACAGACAGATAGATAGCTTACCTCGTTACACCTAGCTACAGTGTGTGCGCCTGCCACTTCTATTGGAGATAGCTCATTGGGCGCGTCTGCTTTGCTTGAAGTGTTGCCAGGAAGAGAGAGAATTAACTCTCCCCGATATCATGTGATTTTAGTGACTTTGATTTTGCTAGAGTCACCTCTGACTCCTAGGTGTCACTCAAACTTTTCTATTCAAATAACGGTGTTTCTTATGTAACACAACCATATGCATTTGTGATGCTACTCCCCCCCCCCTCTGTATGATTATTAGCTTTCAATTTTATCCAATAACGACTTCTGGTGAACATGCTATCAAGGTTGGCTTGGGGTTCTAAACCCTTTTCCCCCAAGGAGAATAACTCTGGCCTGGAAACTAGTTTCTCACCTAGGGAGATAAATCTGATTTCGACACCTCAAATACGTCACCACTTTCATCAGCGCTCTACATACTAGCATGAAAGGATCATGGATTCTCTTGTTCGAAACAAAATCCAGCCACTTAATAGTCAAAGTTCTTGAATTTGGATACTTGAGCTATTCGGTTGTCTATGAGTAGATCCTGGTCAATATCATGACATCCTGGTTGTGACTGGTACGTCATTTCTGCTTTCTTGATGTTTATCGCCAATCCAAACGCTTTGGCTGAGCTGGCAAACCGGTTGTGAGCAATAAAGTCTGTCTCATCATTGAGAACTTTCCATGTTTTAGTGACTCATTTATACCGACTGACATTAATCATCTTTCGTTGCTCTTTCAAAGAATAATGGTTCGTAGATAGCTTTCTTGCACATGGCCCCTTTTCGGAATTTTGTGCGAAATGCATATTAAACACATATCCATGATTCAGTTTTTGAAAATTCAAGGGTGCAAAACGCTTTTTCTGGTTTAGTAAACGCCATTACTGGGCCTGAAAAGATATGAAAAAAATCATTAGCATTACAAAAATATTAATGAATTTAGCTTTAAAATGGTATCAGTTTAATCTTACTACCATTCATAGTCCAACAGATATGAGGACTTGGAACACCCTGTAGATTGACTGATGCTTTCATGCAAGTCTGTAAAGTGCTAATGAAATTGGTGGAGTATTTCGGGTGTCGGGATCGGAGTTATCTCCCTTGGGGAGAAACTAATTTCCAGGCCAGAGTTATTTTCCTTGGGAAAAGAAGGTCAGAACCCCAAATCTCATGGTGAACAAGATTTTGTGGAGACACTCTCGCTTCATTACATGGTCAACAAATAAGAATCGATTTCGCCCTTGCTAGCATTATAGACAAGATGGGTTTGGGCAGATTTACTAATACTAATGAAAAAAATGTAAATCTTTGCTTCATGCTTCGCACATATCCTGTATTTTACTTTCTTACAAGAATAACTTGTGCATTCTTCTGTTGTTTAAAAACAATGTATTTAATTGTATGTTTAATCTGATATCTTACATGTCTCATTTACTGTCTTCATAGTTTTTTGTAGACAACCTATTAATAAATGAAATGTCGTTGTCTTTTTAACCGTCTTTTGCTTTCTGAAACGTATCTGTATTGGCACACGTACATCGAAAATTAATTTAATTCTTCTACTCACGCGTTACTAAACTTGAAATATTTTAAACTCTTCTATTTTTAGCGATGCCAGGAGCACCATTTGATATCGCTGATATAAAGAAGAAGGAATTAGATGATTTTGTGATGAAATCTAGAGCAAAGAGTTCCCCTGGAAATGATGGGGTTAGGTACACAATCTACAAATATTGTCTTGCAACTCCGCTTGTGGCTCTTTTTACCTTTTAATTTCATATTTTTACAAGAATAGTGTGCATTCTTCTGTGGTATGAAAACAACATATTCTGCATGTTTAATCTGATGTCTTACTGTCTTTATTGTTTGCTATAGACAAACTATTAATAACTGAAATGTCTTTGTCTTTTGACACAAAAGTACACAGAAATCCATCATTGCTTATTACATTTCAGTTTTTAAAAGTGGAAGTTCATTTTGTATTAGGAATTCACAAAAGACCGAATCCTAAAGGAGGTTGTGCATACTTCTATTGTAAGGAAACAATGTATTCTGTATGTTTAATCTGATGTCTAACATGTCTCATTTACTTTCTTTATAGTTTACCATAGACAAACTATTAATAAATGAAATATCTTTTTTCTTTTTAACTGTCTTTTACTTTCTGACACATATCTGTATTGCCAATAGAAACTCTCTTACTACACATGGTCGAGAATTCTTCCATATTTGCTGGTTAGCAAATATATTTTTACATTCCTAGGAATAACCGTGTGCATTTTATTGTATGGAAACAATGTATTTAATTGTGTTTTTTATCTATGTATACATGTCCTATTTACTGTCTTTATAATTTGTCGTAGACAAACTACTAATAAATGAAATGCCTTTGTCCACCAAGGCTTTTTAAACTGTTCTTTACTTTCTGCCATGTGTCCATATTGCCATAGTGAATTTTAGTGACCTCTTCACATGCGCCAAGAATTAATTTAATCTCTCTACCCTCGTGTTGCTGAACTTGATGAAATAGAATATAAAATATTATAATTCTTCAGTGCCTTTCATCTACTCTTCTTTTATGGCAGGGGCGGGCAACCTTTTCAGAGTGAGGGCCAGATGAGACTTTTGGAAGGAGATCGCGGGCCAGAGTGAAAAACGAAATCTAAGAAATACTATATTTTGTTTACATGAATAAATTGTAGAAAAATTGCATTGAACACTCTACAAATCAATGAGACTGCTGGTGCTGTTTGCCATGAAAAAGTATTTCCATGTCTGGCTCGATGGTTGAGGTAGACAACAGAAGAATGTCATTGAGGTGGCGGTCCGAGAGTTGGGAGCGAAGGTGAGACTTCGTGTACATCATTTTCAAAATGATATGAGTTTTACTGGGAGGTCCGCGGGCCGGATTGCAATAATAAAGCCTAGCAGGGTGGTGGGCTGGACGCTAAGCCTTCGCGGGCCGGATGTGGCCCACGGGCTGGAGGTTGCCCGCCCCTGTTTTATGGGATCGGTTGAAAAAAATCAAGTTTCCTTGAAGAGTTCTGAGAGTCAACATATGCAAAAGATGCAGTGGCACATATGAGTGATCAGGCCTATTCACGTGCCTTGTGGACCCAGTTTTTAATGCAGACAACTTTGGCTTCTCGATCAGAACTTTCCAAACAGTTTGAAGGAAATAGACACCAAGAAAAATACGAAAATTTATATGAACATCTTGTTCATAAAGAAGAGCCTGACGTCTGTCAAAGATTTGACTGATGCAATTGAACATCTATGTGATCAATCATAAAGTAAATTCGTATATAGCAGTCATAAACATTGACATTTCTTTATTCTTGCGGAGAGCAGTCCCTGCTAGGTGGTTTGGTCACACAAGGACCAATCAGACTTCAGGGCATATTAATTTCGACAGAACATTTAGAAGTCTACATTCAGACCCTTCGAGATTTGCAAGTCAGACAGAGAGTTTCCTGGCACCAACGAAGAAAGACGCCCTCTCTCCTGCCTCTGTCAACTAGACGCTGAGCAAAGATATATTCACTTGAAGATGTTTTTTTTTCCAAGAAGACTTTCGGCAATCAAACAACTTTATCACTCTTCTATTCTTTTATTCACTGTTTTAACTTTCGGCAACCTACATCCAACGATGTAGGTCACTTAAATAAATACATATATTGCTGTTTATAGAAGGGCTTTGTTTTCCTTTCGTTTGACGACTCTTTGTTACGAATTATTATAGGAGTTGATCTTACAGTCTATGCGAAGATTAGTTCCTATAAAATGGTGACCCCGATGTGATCTGGCAAAGATTAGGTCCTATAAATCCGCATGGCACAACTTATTTTGACTGGCATTATTCTGTTGTTGGTATTGGTTTCCACAAATTCTTCTTAGAATCAGATACTTACAGGAGGGGCCAAATATTCTAATTCTTCAGAAGTATCCTGGTTTCAGAAGAATCTTCCACGATGTTGTTCTGACAACTGCATTAAACACCCTGGTGGTTAATAAATCAGAGTTTCCTTCTCCCAGAGTAGTTACTCTCCCAAAGCTTGAGAGTCTAGTCTACCCTACTATTTCACTCAAAGATAGCATGAGTCTTAACAATATTGATGAATCTTGACCATAGAATGTTTATCCAACAGTTCATGCTGGTAGTAGTAGCCATTTGTCAGTTGAACATATGTAACAATATTGGAAGTTTATGTGTGAAAATTATATTAAAAACGGAATTTTCTACATAAGGTTAGATTAAGCAAAAAAGTAGAAACTTCCGTCACAAGTGAACGATTGGAATTAAAACTAAGTGTTCAGGATGTTATGTCACAGACAGGAAATCTCCAGGGAAACGTAGCAGATCAACTGATAGAGTATTTCTCTTTTTTCTGGACCGCTGAGGAGAGCGATTGTTGTTGGAACAGCTGCTCCCTTCTCCTATGAAGAATGGGTTGGGAAAGGACCCACAGAATATCATGTATGTATACTGCATACCGTAAAAGAACAATAAAAAACGAAAGAATTCTTATTGACCAAACGATTGTGTGATGTTATGATTAATAACTTTTACAACTGCTGTTATTAAAAAGAAGACGACAACAACGGAAAAAGAGGTAGTGAGAGAAAGAACTACTGCTACATGTCATTTCCACAACTCTAGGTGTAATGTTTAAAATGATAAATATTACATTCATAAAAACAAAACCTTTCTCATTTATTCATGTCAGTATATAAAAAGAAACATTTTGGTAATTTCGAAACAAATTTATTTATCTTTTAAATGTGACCGTAAAGAAATGAAAAGAAAGAAGAAATCAATTTAAATTTTCACTTGCAATTTAGAAATAGATTGCAACTTATTGAAACTCAAGTCGATCCCTCTAAAGAAAGGAACATTTGAAAATCAATGCTAAATATTTGTCCAGGAAATAAAACAATATTGCAAAACAGAAAAATCAAAACAACAGTTGAATTAAAAAATAATAACAAATAATAGTTTATAAATAAAATATCCCTTCAAATGATCGTGTGCTGTCATTATTAATAACTTTTACAACCACTGTTATTAAAAAGAAGAAAAATACGTATGCAGATAAAAGAAGAACAACAAACAAGAAGAAGAGGATAGAGAATGAACTACTGCTATGTGTCATCTACACAACAAGACTTCAGTTGTTTATGTGATGAACCGTCATCCCGGTAATCTGAAGGTGATGGTTATTGGTTAAAGGAAACAGCGATGTAAAGAAATTAATTACATGTGACTTTTAATAAGCACAGAGAAATAAAGAGAGAGAAAGATATGGAGTGATAGAAAGAGCGTATAAAATAAGAGTGGGGGGAGGGTCAAACATCACACAGCGAGAGGGGGTGAAAGTAGTAGACACAAACTTAGTAAGAGATGGCTCTCTTGGTGAATTCATTGCAAATTACGGCTAATTAGAACAATTAAAATCGAAGCTTATTTTTAAAACATAAGCCAATCCTACAACTACGGAATATTCTAACATGTATTTTTATGTGAGTAATATATATATATATATATATATATATATATATATATATATATATATATATAAGGCCTTAGGGGAAAAAACTTGATTTATTCAGCTTTAGTATAATAATAGATAATTGGAGAGAGAAAGAGGGATATATATATATATATATATATATATATATATATATATATATATAGAGAGAGAGAGAGAGAGAGAGAGAGAGAGAGGGGGGAGAGAGAAGGCAGAAATCACATTAGAAGTTTAATATTAGAATTAGACATACGTGTTCAGGAAGTTGCATCACAGGCAGAAAGCCTCCAGTGACATGTAGAAGGTAAGCTAATAAAATATTTCTCTTGTTTCTGAATCACGAAGGACAGCAATGGTGTTTGGGGATGGGTTTGACCTCGATCCCCCTCAAGGTATTATGTGTATATACAAGAAGAAGAATTACATCAAAAGTTTGTTAAACCCCAAATAATCGTGTGCTGTCTTTATTTATTTTATAAAGACTGCTAGAAGAAAACGACTGCAACAAGAAAAAAGAGAAAACAGAGAGAGAGAGAGAGAGAGAGAGAAAGAGAGAGAAGGTGATAGAGAGAGGGGCAGAAAATTCAATTAGAAGTTAAAGAGTAGAATTAGACATACATGTTCAGGAAGTTGTGTCACAGACGGGAAGTATTCAGTGACACGTAGCAGGTAATCTGATAAAAGCTTCTCTTATTTCTAAAACATGAAGGAGAGCGGTCGTGGGGCAGTTGCTCTTCTCACCTCCATGTGGAGACTAGATTGGGGCAAGGCACGCAAGGTATTATGTTTATATGTTGTATACTATAAAAGATAAAGAGCCCCCCCCCCTCGGAAAAAAATTGCTAAAGACTAAAAGATTGTGTGCTGTCATAAATAATAACTTTTACAACCGCTGTTATTAAAAATAAGAAGATGTCTGCAACAAAAAGAAAGAGAAAAAGAAAGCGAGCAACATCATTATGGCGCCTGATACTGCTATGTGTTATCTACATAATAAAACTTCCTCTGTTTGCATGACAAGCCACCGTCCGGATAATATGTTGAGATCAAAGTATTATTTCACCATAATAACACTATACACATGCAAATATAAAATTAACAAAAATGTACAACTTGAGATTGATTAGATATTTATTGAATCACTTTGAAGAATTTGTTTTCTTCAGGCTTTTATGACTTTGATGATTTGTTATTTCATTTTAGGATAATTAAAATATTTAAAGAAACAAAATTTAAAAAAAAACAATGTCCGATGTCGATTTGGTGTTTGAATGTAGAAGGAAACATTATTAAAAATGCTGTTGCTGTATTTTTTACCAGACCTAATATTGCAGATTGTTTTATAAACAAGAAATTGGCTTACTACAAAGTGACCCCTGCCCACCCACCCCGAAAAAAAAATTCTGCCCATAGAATCGTTAATAAATTCACAATCCATTCGGCAATCCAACAATATTTGGTGCCAATAAACTTCAGTCTATGAATATCCATGAGTTTAGTTTCGGTCATGAATATCCAACAGTCTTTGTTTCATTGCTGTTCAATATGGGGGAGGACACTTTGGTGATCATCTCATCAGTAGGAGGTGTAATTCTGAATGGGATTTATACTCACTCGTATTTTCATCTGTGGAGTTATCTACAAGGTCCATGTCTATCAAAACAATCTCCAGACTATTTGTGAATGCAAAAGTTTTCTATGTTAGTCGGTCAAAATTTAGGAAGGGGACATTTTGTCTTCAGCACCGTCCTCTTCCGGAAGACATGCGCATGGGGAACTGTTTTGCCTCAACACCGCCTGTTTGCTCAGAAGTGGTCTTTTTCAAATTAGCCAGCATGGGATTTGGACGTCCGATGAGCTTGCGTTAGACAGTGGTCATTCTGGGACAAGTAGCTTGGTAAAATAGAGGTAAGCAATGCAGAGTTCTCTGAACCGATTTAAGTTTTTGCTTTCTTCCAATTTTCTTTGTTTCGTTTCTTAGAACATATTTGTAAGACTGATTTATTTCCTGTATTTACAGTTTTACGGTGAGAAAAAAGGTGTTATACTCAGCATTGGCCACGTGCGCGCATAATAAATACATTCGCCTGTACTACTCGTCTTCCGAGATTTTTTGCCCCAGATTGCTTGCTGTTATACTATTTCTGAATGGAAGAGAGCCATCACAGCTCAAATCAAGACAGTGCCATTGACAATTTTGCACGTGTTTATCATTGAACAGCGATAAAAGACTGTTGGACATTCATGACAAAACTTGGTGGATAAGCCAGGCATAGACTGAAGTTTATTTATTCCAAACATGGTTGGATTGCATAAAAGATTGTGAATTTTATTAATTATTCCATGGTTGTCATTTTGAGGACGTCACCCTGTAATAAATCTTATTATTTTTAAATTTCTGATAGAGATATTATTTTTTAGATAAGCCCACATATAAAAATCTCGGGTTTATGGTCCGGTGAGTGTGAAGTCCATTCAAATTCATATCCCCTACTGATGAGACGATCACCAAAGTGCCCATGCATATTATTGAACGGTTATAAAGCAAAGATTGTTGGACGTTCATGACTGAAACTTGCTGGACAAGTCAGGCAAATGTGGTTGGATTACAAAAAGGAATGTAAATTTTATTAACGATTCCATGGGTGGCATGTTTTTTTTTGGGGGGGGGGGATCCTATATTTGGGCTTAATAGAAACACGTTAAAAAGCTGCTCTCCAGACAGACTTTTATTTTGTCTTGCTGTTAAATATATATCAAGACATTTTTTTTTTAGGTAAGTTTATTTTCGATCATTGCTGGCACCTGTAATTTTGAGTAAAATGTAAGGGGTCACAAGCTAAATCTATTCCTTGCAAGAGAAATGTGAAAATAGTGTTGGCAATTTGATTTATCATGTGATCATATTTTTCAGTTAAGATTCAAAATTAAATGTAGTTGGATTTAAAATGCATAATAGAAGATTAATGTAAATATCCTAAGTGGAAAAAGACTGAGTAAGAGATGGATCACTTGGTGAGTTAATTGCAAATTACAGTTAATTAGAATAATTAAGATGTAATTCATTTTAAACATAACTCAATCCCAAAACTAAGGAATATTTTAACATGTATTTTATGTGATTAAAATATATATGTGATGAGCCGCCGCCTTGATAATCTGAAGGATGAGGTTATTTATTAAAGGAAACGGTGAAGTATAGAGAGAGAGAGAGAGAGAGGGGGGGGACAGAGAGAGAGAGAGAAAGAGTGTCAGAGAGAGAGAAAGGTGGAAATTTACATTGTCAGTTAAAGAGTAGCAGTAGAGCTACGTGTTCAGGATGTTGTAGTACAGATAAAAAGTATCCAGTGACACGTAGCGAATAATCTGATAAAAGCTTCCCTTGTTTCTCAACCGCGAAGGATAGTGGTTGTGTTTGCGCCAGCTGGGAGATATATAGGGTGAAGCCTCACGGGGTTTTATCTATATATTCTGGATACTATAAAAGATAAAGAAAAGAAAACGAGAAAATTGCTGTCATTAATAATAACTTTTACAACCGCTGTTATTAAAAAAGAAGATGGCTGCAAAAAAAAAGGAGAAAAAGAAAACGAGCAACATCACTATGACGCCTGCTACTTCTATGTGTTATCTAAACAACAAGACTCCGTCCGGATAATATGTTAAGATCAAAGTATTGGTCCACCATAATAATATTGTTCACACATGCAATTATAAAATGAACAAAAATGTACAACTTGAGATTGATTAGATATTTATTGATTCACTTTGAAGAATTTGTTTTCTTCAGCCTTTAATGACTTTGATGATTTGTTATTTCATTTTAGGATAATTAAAATATTTGAAGAAACAAATTAAGAAAAAAGCCATTTCCGATGTCGACTTTTTAAATTTGGTTGCTTGAATGTAGAAGGAAACATTATTAAAAATGCAGTTGCTATATTTTTTTACCAGACCTAATATTGCAAGTTGGTTTATAAACCAGAAATTGGCTTACTACAAAGTGACCCCCCCCCCCAAAAAAAAAATGCTACCTATAGAATCGTTTTTGAAATCCAACCATATTTGGTGCAAATAAAGTTCAGTCTATGCCCGAGTTGTCCACTAAGTCTTGGTCATGAATATCCAACAGTCTTTGTTTCATTGCCATTCTAAGTGTCCACGCATATCATTGAACGGTGATAAAGCAAAGACTGTTGGACGTTCATAACTGAAACTTAATGGACAATTCAGGCAAACAGGATTGTGAATTTTATTAACGATTCCATAGGTGACATTTTTTTTTTTTAGGAGGGCGGAGGAGTCATCCTATATTTTGCTTAATGAAAACATGTTAAACAGCTGCTCTTCAGGCAGACTTTTTTTGTCTTGCTGTTAAATATGAAGCCAAACTTTTTTATGTAAGCTTATTTTCGATTATTGGTGGCACCTGCAATTTTCAGTGAATACTTACTGGTCACAAGTTCAAACTATTCGTTGCAAGAAAACTATGAAAATAGAGTTGGCGATTTGATTTATCAAATGATTAGATTTTTCAGTTAAATTCAAAATTAAAAGTAGTTGGATTTGAAATGCATAATAGAAGATTAATGTAAATTTCCTAAGTTGAAAAAATCACTGAGTAAGAGTAGGGTCACTTGGTAAGTTAATTGCAAATTACGGCTAATTAGAACAATTAGAATTGAATTCTTTTTAGACATAAATCGATCTGAAAACTAAGGAATATTTTAGTATGCATTCTGTATGATTAAAATATAAAGGAAAAAAAGATCTCGTGTGTCTGTGTGTGTGTTCCCGCCTATACGTAACTTTGTGAAATGCACATCGAATTATTTGTTTATTACTATAATCGAATATTTATTGAAATAAAAAATAAAATAGAAGAAAACTAAAACAAATTTGTAAAAATCCTATTAGAAAAACATTGTAAACATGACTATATGTTGAATTATTTTTCTCTAAGCCCTTCACCTGGCAATATGTCTTCACTCTAGCAACACAGGGAATATATATATATATATATATATATATATATATATATATATATATATATATATATATATATATATATATATGGGAAATGAAAAAGACAAAAACCAAGAGATTTTTATATATTTATCAATTTTACGTCTTTATTGTAAGACTTCCTCGGGATGATAATTTGAAGAAAAATGTCATGCAAGTACATCGAAATTTGGGGTTGACATCATGTCAACCCCAAATTTCGAAAGGAAATTAGTAGGCGTGGCTACTGTAAGCGCTGGAGGAGAGTCCAGGTTGTGAGAAGTCAGTGGTGACCAAGAATGAAATGAATATGGAAAGCTTTGAGTGGGTACCATTAAGGCAGCAGTGAAATGGGGAGGTGTGAGAATATAATTGAACTTGTCTTAGGGTGGGAGAGATGAAAGGGAGGGCTGAGATTTTTGTCGTGGTAAGGTGTGGCATGGATTTTGAGAGGGTGTGGAAAGAGGAGGGAGGGGGAAAACACTGTGTGTTTAACATGTAGGTGGTATCATAGTTTTAGAAAAAGATTTGAAGAAATGAAGATAACTTGAAAATAGGGGGGATAAGAGTGTGAAGGAAATAGTAAAAAGGGTGGAAGAGGTGAAAGGGGGAGGTGAGATTTTTGTTGTGGTCAAGTGTGAAATTGACCAGGTGGCTATGTCAGGAATGTGTGAGCATAAGTGTGTTTGAAAGAATGTGTAGAAGTGTGCTGGGGACGAGGGGGTGGGGTGGGCATGAGAAGAAAGAAAAATGATTTTAATTTTAGGGGAGTGATAAGTAAAATGTGGTTTCGTTCAGGATGTGTTGATGGCTTGAGAATAAATTGAAAGAAAAAGGGGTTTGAATATCTAAATATTTGTAAGGATGTGCAAATTGTGTTAATTTGTAAAGCTGTTATTTGTGGTTAAATAGTTTTGATTCATAGTGGGTGATTCATGAGTATGTGAATGAATATATATGTGAGAAAGGAGTCAGCACATAAGTGTGTATGCGGGGAGTTGTGTATAAGTGCAAGTGAGAACGATAAGAGGTAGGGTTAGCCATGATCTAGATTTAGTTTTTGTTCGGTCAGGATAATTTTGCTCATTAAAGGGGATAGATTGTAGAAACCATTTCGTTGTCTGATGGTGTTAGAGTCTGTGATGAGTGCTGTTTCACCGAGCTTTGTTATATATATATATATATATATATATATATATATATATATATATATATATATATATATATATATATATTCCCTGTGTTGCCAGAGTATATATAGCCATCAGTGCGGCTAGACCAGCTAGTGCCTCAAACCAGGATTGAAACTCGACTGTCGAGTTGACAGTCGGCGCTTCTACCCCTGGGCTATCACACTACACTGGCTGAATGTAAGGGAAATCTCAATGTAAACATTGTCAAATTCCGGGAGCTCGAATTAGTTTTACTCAATGAGCTATGCCCTAAAGCTAGTGGCAGTTGGCGATTTCCTTACAAAAACACTAAACCCAAGAAAGAGAGCTTATATAAAATCATCCACATACAGACTACTTCGCTCTATCACAGCTCTTCAGTGCATATATATATATATATATATATATATATATATATATATATATTTATATATATATATATATATATATATATACTTAAAGAAAGAGGCAAAATGCATTAAAAAACCATGTGTTAGATGCAGATATTTTTATTAAAATAAAAATAAAAAATAAAAACATTTTTTTTTCTTTTTTCCATCTTGACGTTTTTATCTAATATTTTACCTCGTCAGAGCTTTAGACAAATAAAAGGTATTAACCTTTTTTTGTGTAATAATCCTTCCTGGTCTTCTAGAAGTGACACCCGATGTTGTGTGGACTAAAGGTCCATATATATATAAACAGTGAGGCTACCAACATTTTTTAATTCTTTATTAACTAATATTTAAAAAAATTCCTGTTTACATTTTTCGAATTTGGTGTTTAAATTTTATTTTTGAAAACTACACGTGTATCTAACATGCTTGCTATCTTCAGGCATTTACTGATTTGAAAATCCTAAGTTAATTCTTTTTGTTGAAAGTTCCGTGAATGTGTGTGGGCGTGTCGTCAGAATGACAATATTCTCTGGTCTCTAACTCTCTCTCCCTTTCTCTCTATTCATTTAATAATTCTTATTTATTTATTTATTATTATTATTATTATTATTATTATTATTATATTTTATTTTAATATATTTTATTCTCTGTAATCATTATCAATTATCATTTTTATCTCCTTTGTGTTTCTTGATTTTATTTTTATTATTCTTTTTTAAAATTTTATTTTTCTTGGTTCAATTTTCTCCCCATTAGCGCTTTAGACGTCCCACACAGATGGAGATTCGGAACGTCGACTAACAGAAAGGACACAACAAGAATATTTCTTTGCTTCATGTTTTGCACCGAACCTTTCTTCTTACCTTTTAAATACAACTATTTAAAAAAATGAAATGTCATGTCCCCCTCCCACAGCATTTTCACCGTCTTTTTACTGTCCAACATATGTCTGTATTGCAAACGGTAATACTGCAAAATCTTAGCAGCCATCATCACGTTCGTTGAGTATGTATTTAATGTCTCTACCCACGAGTTGCTAAACTTGATGAAATGGAATACCAAATATTTTAATTCTTCAACTGTTTTCTTTTTTTTCTTCTTCAGCTTACGGTCCCGGACTTTTGACTAAGGATCTGCACTGCGTTAATTTTTATTATTATTTTCACACAATTCCATACAAAACCGGAGATTAAAAAATAACAAAGAAGCTTAAGTAAAAAATCAAAGAGATGCCGATAATTTTGAAATGTTGTACTTTATAACATCCTTTAAAATAAGTCAAGTGTTCAGTCACTTCTGTTTGTTTTTTTGTGTTTTTTTGTGATATCTCCAGGAAATCCTACACATCCCATAATTAAAAGGACCATTCATGGTTCCACTTGCCCTAAATCCGGGTATGAGGTTTTCATATAAAATTAAACAAATGTAACATATGAACAAACGGATATGACACATTCAATGAAAACAACTTAAAATTAGGCGTTTTGGAATTCTATTAATGGGTTGTTATTAAAATGAATGTTTTCAAAATCACTCATGTGATATATATATATATATATATATATATATATATATATATATATATATATATATATATATAATTAATTAATTCCCCAAAGAGAACAATTTTGCACCATTTTTTATGTCTCCTTACGAAGATTAAAATTAAGATATGATACTAAACCTTATGTCTAGAATCCTTATTCTAATCTTGATCAAAATCCATCACATGATTTTGGATAATCCAGTCCTTTTAAATAATTTTCTGCTCATTCAATCCACTGGCGTTTATGGTTCAACTGAAAATCTCTTTAACCCTTATCCTCGAGTGGCTTCCAGGCCTTGATAAGTGATGACCCATTAGTAATATATATATATATATATATATATATATATATATATATATATATATATATATATATATATAATTTGTTTTGATTGCATTGTTTTGTGCAACTCTCAATCGAGATTCCATTTCTCTGTTCAAGTGTCCTTTCTGTAGTGGTGCTTTTGGCAGTGGTAATCAACCTCTCTGGATTTTTTGTTATGTATTTTTTTAGTCCTTTTATCGCATCGGCCATGCAGACTTTAATATTTGCTAGTGTTCTTCCTCCTCCTTTCCTTTTTACATCGAGTCGGCCAGTATCATTTATCCTTCGGGTTTGTTTAGTGATTGCTCACTGACAAAAGCAGGTGGTGCTCCTTGGAATTAGTTCCTAGTTCCCTTGTCCAGTTACCGAAGTTCTTTCTTCTGTCCAGTTCATAAAGGATGCAGAGTATCTCACTAGAGACACTGCCCAATTATTTATTCCTCTTATAAGATTTCTACTACACTAGTGTACACCCGCCATCAAAACTAGAGAAAAAAAGATTATGCTTTGCCAGTGTTCGAACTCGCTATTTAGCTAGATATATTACTAAAATATTCATATAAAATCATAGAATCAGGTTAGCAATTTAATTTTTCATATATAAATTATTATTACCATTTCTGATGACTGTTGATTTTTTTTTTTGTAGAGTGAAAAATTTATTTTCCTGAATTAATTTAAGATGGCAAGGTAAGTCTGACTTACTATTAGCTTTCTTGAAATGAAATGGTTTCGTCCAGGAACTAGAAAAAGGCACATGTTTTACTTGCTGACTTTTGCATGGCAGGATGAAAGTACATTTACTTATTTATATACAAATACACCTTGGTCTTTAATATAGATTATTATTATTAATATTATTAATAGTAGTAGTAGTAGTAGTAGTAGTAGTAGTAGTAGTAGTAGTAAATACCTAGAGTTTCCAAAAATATTGGTGAGAATTGTACTAAATTTGTTAAGACTAAAAATTGTAGTAGTAATAGTAGTAGTAATAGTAGTAGTAGTAGTACTATTACTACTACTACTACTACTACAATTTTTACTCTTCTTAACAAATTTAGTACAATTCTTACCAATATTTTTGGAAACTCTAGGTATTTACTACTACTACTACTAGTAGTAGTAGTAGTAGTAGTAGTAGCAATTTTGTGCCACAAGTGTTCATAATGCTAACTTTGATGGAATTCTTAGTAATAATTTTGGAGATTTAAAGTGTTTATTGCTATCAAGTTTTACTCCACATATCACACACTTATAATTCTAAGGGTAATTCATACCAAATTTGGTACAATTTTACCCAAAAGTTGGGGCAACTGAAAATGTTTATTATCATTATTATTAATAGTAGTAGTAGTAGTACCCACCCGCCCCTAAAGTCCAACCCTTCTTCCTCACTGTGGTAGGAGCAGTGGCTAGATGGTAATGTCAGAGTTACGCCGTCTGGAACTCAGTTTCCTGACAGGACCATCCCTGGTGGACAGGTTTGGCACCCAGCTATATTAGGGCCGCAACCCAGCTAACAGAGCTTTGGTGAAAATCCAGGAGGAGACAAGACCAGGATCCGCTGTCTTCTAGTCGTCTCTTTCTCTGCGTCAGTTACAAGCAAAGACGTGTCAGGTGTGGAACCGCACATACATGGAGTGAGGATAACAACGCTGCTTCTGTGCATGCGCAACTGACATACCTTTGTGTATTCTAGGCCAAACCTTCCCCGACTTTGTATGCAACCAGTGAGCTTTGCTGTTCTCGGTGTCGGGGTGAACTTGCAATCTTGCAGGTCTAACAAATAGTTGCGACTAGAGAGGAGAACATGAAGACCAGACAATTTTGAGGCATGGTCTTCATGGGCTCTGTGCGCAAGTCAGCGGAAGTCAGCGGAAGTCAGATTCACTAAACAACAACAGCCAATGACGGCGGCACCGGGGGGGGGGGGGGGGCAGAGGAGGCTCAAGCCTCCCCACTTTTTGACTTGGCCCCCCCACTTTACAGTCATCAATAATGAAGTTATATATGCATGTGTTAAACCGGGCTCCCCCACTTTTTAGGAGAGCCCCCCCCCCACACTTTTATAACTGTCCCGCCGGTCCTGAAGCAACAGCAATAGTAGTATTTTAATTTTGACCCTGCTATGATACACCCATGATGTTATGGATGCTCCATTACAAATTGTGGTAGAATAGTATTTAATACTTAATAAGATTTCACTCATCATCACACGAGTCATTGCCAGGGATCACTCATTGGCAAAAGCAGATGGTGTTCTCTAGAGTCTGAGTGATTTTCAGTGTTCTCTGCTTCTTTCAATATCTGTTGCAAAAACTTTGCATTCTCACAACATTGAATTCTCATTAATAACTGGCGATGGCTTCTCTTGAATTTGAGTGGAAATAATCCTCCTCGGGATTGCAGTGTTTTCCGTTCTTTACCAGTGAAGGTCTGGTTGTCACTTTCCTTTCTCAGCCTATCCATTCTCTCAGATCCTTCTCGCACATTTTCTGTGGTACCAATCGATCTTGACACCACCACGTTTTTGGTTTTGTTTTATGACAAGCTCTATGTATTTGCTTATTTTTTCTATCTTTCAGTTTCACTTTGTGATCTGCTTGGATGGCGAAATTGACTATTTGGCAGGGATTCTTATTATTTGCTCACTAGGAGTTATCACACTGGTCATCGTCAGTGATCGCCCACTGCCAACAACCTGTGCTATTCCCTGGAGTCTGAGTGACAACAAGTCTCCTCAGTCTTCCAGTATGCTCCACCTCTTTTCGTTCATCACCGCTGATGACCTTGCGGTATCGCAACAGCCACCTACCACCGATTTCACAGTGATAAGGGCCATTGGTCCCCTCTGGGGCCCGGGTGGCAACAAGCCTCCCCAAGGTCCCAGAGCTGTCCGCGCTCTTCCAGTGGAGGTCTGGTTTGCGCTTTCCCTCCTCGACCCTCTGTCCATAATTTTCGTGGTGTCAGCCTATGCTTGCGCCTCTCTCGTGCGGTTGTATTTTCCTCGGTTCTGTTTTCTTGTGCTTCCATGTGTTTGTTCTCCATTCGTTGCTTATGTGGGTTGGTTTCTGCATTCGAGGACATTTCTCAGGATTGTAGCTGTTTTGATCATTACTGTCCTTTGTATGGTCTCAGTTATCCCTTTGACTCCTATTATTATTATTATTATTATTATTATTATTATTATTATTATTATTATTATTATTATTATTATTATTTGTACTCACTAGGAGTTCTCACACAGATCATCGTTAGTGATTGCTCACCGACAACAACCAGAGGTATTTCCTGGAGTCTGAGTGACAACAAGCCTCCCCAGATTTCCAGTATTCTTCACCTCCTTTCGATAACCACCGCAAATAACCTTGTAGTATCGCAACAGCCTCTTACCATTGATTTCTCGCTGGTAAGGACCATTGGTCTTCTCTGGGATTTGGGTGGCAATAAGCCTCCCCAATGTCCCAGCATTCTCCACACTTTTCCATGGAGGTCTGGTTTGTGCTATCCCTCCTCGGTCATCTCATCCTCCTTGACCCTCTACAAATATTTTGTCTGGTGTCAGCCTAGGCCCGCACCATTTTTTTATTTATATTTTTTAAATTTTTTTTTTAAATTTATTTATTTATTTATTTATTTATTTGAATCTTTTAAATTTCTTTTATTATTTTTTTTTAAATTAAAATTTTATTTTTTGGGTGGGGTGGAGAGAGATGGGGAGAGCTTATGGTGTTTCTTGTAATTTCTGTTCCTTGGTTCATTTTTGTATGGTGATAGCTGAGGCCAGTATAATTTATTGGGGGGGGGAAGAGTTTATGAAGTGATGTTTCTTGCAGTTTCTGTTCCTTGGTTCATGTTGTGTTGTTCTTCATGTGGTTTTGTTTTCTCCCTGTTGTAAATTCCTTGTGACTGGTTACCCTTTGTAGCTTATGCAGGTTGGTTTCTGCATTCAAAGATTTTCCTTAAGATTGCAGCTGTTTTGATCATTGCCGTTCTTTGTATGGTTTCGATGGTCCCTTTGATTCCAATTTCTCCCAGTATTTTCTCCAGGTTTTTTGGGGTTGTTCCTAGTGCTCCTACAATTATTGGTGTTATACTAACTTTCTTCATGCTCCGTATTCCTTTCAGTTCTCTGGCTAGTTCTGTGTATTTACTTCGTTTTTCCGTACCTTTGATCTTCACTCTGTGAACTGCTGGAACGGCGAAGTCTACAACTTTACAAGATTTTTTCCTTTTTGTCGATTATAATAACATCAGGTCTCCTTGCTTGTATGAGTTTATCTGTTTGTATATCCATATCCCAGAGGATTTTGTGTTTTTCGTTTTCCAATACTGTTTCTGGTTTATGTTTGTACCATTTGTCTGCGTATTCTAAATTCAGTTGTTTGCACAGTTCCTGGTGTACTGCTTTCCCCACACAGTCATGTCTGTTCTTGTATTCTTTTTGGGCAAGTTTGCTACATTCACTTATTATATGATTTACTGTTTTGTCTCTTTGTCCACAAAGTCTGCATTTACTGTTTTCCTGGGTTTTATCTATTTTAGCTTTAATGTAGTTTGTCCTAATCGCATTGTTCTGTGCAGCCATCAGTAAAGATTCCGTTTCTCTGTTTAAGTTTTTTTTTCTTAGCCATGTCCAGCTATTTTCGTTGGTTCTTCTCTTGTGATTCTTATGAAGCGTCCATGTAGTTGTTTTTCTTCCCACTTTTCTTTTCTTGTCTGTTTGTGTCCAGTTTCGATGCTTCCTATGTTGTTCGTTGGGACGGTGTCTCTTGCTGCAGTGATTAGCCTTTCTGTGTTCTGGTTTTTGTATTTCTCCAGCTCTTTTTTAGTGTCGTTCACACAGTCTTCTATACTTACCAGTCCTCTTCCCTCTTCGTTTTTCTTCATGTAGAGCCTGACTGTATCGTCTTTTGGATGTAGTGCGTTATGCATAGTCATTAATTTTCTAGTCCTCTGGTCAAGGTGCCTGAGTTCTTCTTTAATCCAGCTTATGAATGGTTCAGAATATCTTATTAGTGGTACTGCACAGGTATTTATTCCTTTGATTAGGTTTCTGCCATATAATTTTGTTTTTAAGAGCTTTCTTGTTCTTCTCATGTATTCATTTCCAATCTTCTCTTTCATTTCTGTTGATTTGATTGTGTCTGCTTCCAAAACTCACAAATATTTATAGCACTTGTTCGCCTAAAGTCCTCATCTGCTCTTGGTTGGGTAGTTCCATGCTCTCAGTTGTCTCCAGCTTTCATTTTTTAATCTCTAGCAATGCACACTTTTTTATTCCGAATTCCATTTCAATGTCCTGGCTGAAGATTCTGGTCGTATTAATCAGCTTTTCTAGTTTCTTTTTTGCTTTTTGCAAATAGCTTCAGGTCGTCCATGTACATGAGATGGTTTATTCTTTGTTCTTTGCCTGTGAACTTGTATCCGGCATCACATTTCCTGAGTATGTAGTTGAGTGGCATCATTGCTGTGATAAACAGTAGTGGTGATAGGGAGTCTCCTTGGAAAATGACTCTCTGTATTTTTAAGTGTTGTCCTCCAGCTGTCAGTTCTAATCTCCATGTTTCCATTGCTTTCTTGATTAGATTAATAATCGTGTCGGGTATCTTGTACATTTTTAACATTATCCATGCTTGAGGGATTCTGTCGCACGCTTTCTTGTAGTCAATCCATGCCATAGATATGTTCTTTTTCTTGCTTTTAACTTCTTTCAGGATCTTTTGATCTATGTATAACAGATCATGTGTCCCTCTTTCCCCTTTCTGGCATCCTTTTTGTTCCTCGGGAAGTAGCCAACGACTATTCAGGGAATGGTAAATTTGCTCTCTCAGTTGTCCTCCCATTTGGTCATCCACTCTGGTACGTCTGTTTTATGGATACAACCTCTCAGTTTCTGTGCTAGCCTTTTATGTAGGGTCGTGAATTTTTTGAACCAGTACGCATGTATTCCATCATGACCTGGTGCTTTCAAGTTTGCCATTTTCTTTAGTGTTGTCTTAATAGTTCCTTCATTAATTTCTGTTTCCGTTCCTTCTTCAATTTCCAGAAGTTTATCTTTCATGTCTTTCAGCCATTATTATTATTATTATTATTATTATTATTATTATTATTATTATTATCATTATTATTATTATTGAGATAGTTCAGAATTTTTGTTATGTTGGTGATATCAGGGAGCACAGGGAGAAGCAGGTGCTAGTGTGATTGCAAGGAGTAGGAGTGAATTACTAACCAGTAGAGCGTTACCACTGCCGACCAAAAGAAGAGTCTATCAACCATGTGTGCGAAGTGCGATGATGTATGAAAGTGAAACCCGGTCAGTGAGGATTGAGGACATGCAGTGCATGAAGAGAAATGATGTGAGATTGATACGATGGGTGTGTAATATGAATCTTAAAGACAAGCTTAGTTCTGATAACGTCAGAGGAAGATTAAATCTGGACAGTTTAGGGAGATGTGTGCAGAAGAGTAGACTTGAATTGTATGGCAACATTGAAAGAATGGATGAGAGTTTTTGGGTTTGTAGATGTAGAATAATTGAGGTAGTAGGTCAACCTACAGGGGAAAGCCAAATAAAACATGGCAGGAAATGATAAAAATGGACTTCGAGAGAAAGAGGGTTAAATAAAGATCTGGGTAGAGATAGGTTAGTTTGGAAATCGATTTCTAAAAGCTGTCTAACACACGCCAGCATGTAAAAAGAACGTTAAAGCGATGATGATGATGATGATGATGATGATGATGATGATGATGATGATGATGATGATGATGATGATGATTTTTACTTACTAGGAGTTCTCACTTAAGTCATTACCAGTGATCGCTTACTAGCAAAAGCAGGTAGTGTTCCTTGCAATCTGAGTTAGAACAAGTTTTCCCAGCTTACTAGTGCTTTCTGTTTCTTTCAAATCATTTTGCGTTCTCGCAACAGTCGTAAACCAGTAAGTTTTCACTGATAATGGTCATTGGCTTTCTCTGAAATTTAAGTGACAATAAGTTTACTACGGATTCCAGTACTCTTTGTACCCTTCTAGTGGAGGTGCTCCCCCTCTTCCATCTTTCCATGCTCCTAGACTCTTCATGACTATTTTGTGTGGTACCAACTGATGTTGTTGCCAGCGTTTTTATTTGAGAGAGGGGTCAAATTATGGAATGATTGTTGCATATTTATCTGAGCAGTTTCAGTTTTGTTGGTTTCGTGTAGTGTTCTTCCTATAGTTTATTTGTGTTTATGTAGAATTATTTGATTTCAATTTACCTGTGGTTGGTCAATATTATCTGGTTATGTGAGTTGGCTTCAGTACTCAAATATTTTTCTTAATATTTCAGATGTTTTCATTAGTTCCATCTATTATATGGAATCAATTCTTCCTATGCTTCTAATTGCGCCTTATCTTTTTCTTTCAGGTTTTCGGAATTGTTCCTAGTGCTCCTACAGTTAATGGTGATTTTTTTCTTCATGTTCTATATTCCCTGGAGCTCTCTGGCAAACTGTGTATTTACTTAGATTTGTCTAACTCCTTGAGCTTCAGCCTGTGATCTGCTGGGACAGTGAAATTTACTGTTCGGTAGGTTTTCCTTCTTGTTGACTATTATTATGACCAGTCTTCTTGCTTGGATGACTTGTCCGTTTATATTTCTATGTCCCAGAAGATTTCATGTCTTTATTATTATTATTATTATTATTATTATTATTATTATTATTATTATTATTATTATTATTATTTGTTGTGAGGTTGTAAATTTACCTAATCAGTTTCTAGTGTACCTTTTTTAGCTATACTTCAGGAGAAACTTATATAGTAATCTATTTCTACTTATGCTAATTATGCATATCAATTAGCCAGTATCACCACATTATTATTATTATTATTATTAGTAGTAGTAGTAGTAGTAGTAGTAGTAACATTTAGATGCGAGTGTGTAAAGATAAAATAAGAATGGTATGGTTAGAATTAAATAGAGTGGAATTTTCCATTAGAAGTCGAGTGAGATCTACATGCCTCGGTAGTTACGTCACAGACAAGAAGTCACTAGTGTGACGTGGCGAATGTGCAAATCAGACCTTTCTCTTTTTGCTGAATCGGCAGAGAGAAATTGGTCTGGGTTTTGGAATTTTGGGGAGGGTGAGGTTATATATGTATACATGTATACTGTCAAAAACAAAACAATCAAATTAAAATCCCAAAGAGATTGTTCGAACCCCAAGTGAATTTGTGCTGTTCGTTTTTTCTTTAATAGCGTTTAGGGGAGCTGTTATGAAAAAGAAGACGTCTCCAATGAGAGAGAAAAGGAGAGGAAATGAATTACTGCTGCGTGTCGTCTACCAACAGGACTCAAGCTGTCTACTTGATGAACTGCCGTCACCCGGATAATCTTCTGGGATCAAAGAAATGGTCACCATAGGTCAACAGTAGTAGTAGTAGTAGTAGTAGTAGTAGTAGTAGTAGTAGTAGTAGTAGTAGTAGTAGTAACTTTAATTAGTAGAATGTACTTCGGAAGAATTCCTTTTTGGCACAAAACAATTATTTCATTTGATTTTTATAGATTTTCCTGTAAATCAAAGATTATTGGTTTTGTTCTGTTTTCAATTTATTGATTTGTTGATGTAGCCATTTATAATTCTTTCTGACGTGGGGATAAGATTCCTTCATTCCCCCCCCCCCACATGTTCTGAAGAATCTTGTGAACAAATCGGTGAGAAGAATTTCAATTGTTTTTTTATTGCAGTCATTAAAATAGTTGTATCTCAAAATGTACTGAGAAAATTATTCTCCTTCTGTTTGACTTTGTTCCTCCCCCCCAACCGCCCCCCCTCTCTCTCTCTCTCTCTCTCTCTCTCTCTCTCTCTCTATCTATCTATCTATCTATCAATCTATCTATCCATCAATCTCTTTCTCTCTCTTATTATTACTTTGTTTCTTTCTTAGACACACATGCACACTAACACTTAAACATGCGAATACACAATTTATGGAGTTGCACCGGTTTATCGAATAAAGCCAATAAACTGTTGGAGTTGAACCAAGTCTTTTATGATAATTTCTAGTCAGAAGAAATACTATAAACATTCTTAATCAATAAATAAAGTGGAGGTTTCAATAATAAAAAAAGAAATAAGAATAAAAAGAAGTCGTTATACTTATCACATCAACTCTCAGACAGCCATTGTTATAAGAGAAGAAGCTGGTTTGAATAAAGATCTTTTTTCCTTTTTAAATGGTGAAGTTCTCAAACAAAATGGCAGACCATATAAAATATTTAAATGGCTTCATCAGTTACAAAAACTTAAAATTAAGCTGAAACTGATGTTGATTTTTTACTTAATTTCACTTTAGTATTACATCTATCACTAATGGACATGTGGTATTTGTTTCTCTGAAGCCGATACTATACTATTACATCTATCATTAATGGACATGTGGTATTTGTCTCTCTGAAGCCGATACTATACTATTACATCTATCATTAATGGACATGTGGTATTTGTCTCTCTGAAGCCGATACTATACTATTACATCTATCATTAATGGACATGTGGTGTTTGTCTCTCTGAAGCCGATACTATACTATTACATCTATCATTAATGGACATGTGGTATTTGTCTCTCTGAAGCCGATACTATACTATTACATCTATCATTAATGGACATGTGGTATTTGTCTCGCTGAAACCGATACTATACTATTACATCTATCATTAATGGACATGTGGTATTTGTCTCGCTGAAACCGATACTATACTATTACATCTATCATTAATGGACATGTGGTATTTGTCTCTCTGAAGCCGATACTATACTATTACATCTATCATTAATGGACATGTGGTATTTGTCTCTCTGAAGCCGATACTATACTATTACATTTATCATTAATGGACATGTGGTATTTGTCTCGCTGAAACCGATACTATACTATTACATCTATCATTAATGGACATGTGGTATTTGTCTCTCTGAAGCCGATACTATACTATTACATCTATCATTAATGGACATGTGGTATTTGTCTCTCTGAAGCCGATACTATACTATTACATTTATCATTAATGGACATGTGGTATTTGTCTCGCTGAAGCCGAAATTATACTATTACATTCTATCACTAATGGACATGTGATATTTATCTCTCTGAAGTCAAAATTATACCATTACTTTCGTCCAATACTCAATTCACGTGGTATCTGTTTGTTTTTTTTGTCATGATATTATTCTCCTAGGCATTTTCCTCCTTCTTTGTTTTGGGGCAGAAGAGGGGGTAGTGCAGTATCTGTTCTGTTGTCATAATACCATCATTCCAGGCATAACCTGCTAATTGCTTTAGGGGGTAGTGTAGTATCTATTCTATTGGGATGCGATCATCCTCCCAAGCATTAGCTCCACCTTTGGGGACAGTGTAGTATATGTTCGTTCGTCATATATACTAGGAAAATTATTCTATCTCTGGTCGCATATTTTTGCTAGTATTGCTAATAATAATAATAGATATGATTGATAAGATTCACATATATTCATTCTCATATACAAGGGTAGAGATCTGACTGGTCGGGTTAACCATGTGATCTAGAAAGGAGTTGAAGTGAAATTTCAGTTGCTGAAATGCATACAAAGTATCATAATAATTTGATATGGAAAACTATTAGCTTTCTATAGTAAGCATGGTTAACTTTAAGAGAGCGGTGTAGTTTGCTTGAAGCATTGTATTATTGTATAGAGTATTGCAATTAAAGACTATGATGCATGACAGATGGTTAATACAAATATAAGAAAAATAAAAGCGTATGTAACAGGTGCTGTCGATTGTAACATAGTCGGCTCCCATGTTTTTTGTAACGTTATGATAAAAAGAACTAAAAAAACGAAAACTTCGGAATGAGATGAAACAAGAAAGACATCAGGGAATGAAATGCTAAAAATAACCTCAAAATGTTGTATGGTACACAATGAACTGGTACAAGTATGATAACCAGGTAAAAAAATGTTAAAGCTATGTTATATTTCTTATGTGCTCTAGTCTCATAAAAAATAAGTTCATTAATTTATTAAAATAAAAACAAGTCTTTCATTTATAGGAGGAAATAGAGAGAGGACTAGTGAATCTATTTGTCTATAGAGTGAGGGCCGGATTATTTCCTATACCTGAACAGGTAAACCACCTGGCCTTCACTTTACTACAACACTATACAGTAATATCTCTTCAGACAACACATACAAAGATATAGAGAATCAAGGGAGGCGCAAGAGCGCTCTAACCCTTAATAGACTTCAAGAATGGCCTATGCTGGAAATCTCATTTCTTTGATCAATCATAACTCAAAAACCAATAAACCAAATTAGTTAAAACTTTGCACAAAATTTTTATTTGATAGGTTCTATAAGTGTGTAAAATTTCAGCATCATTAGTCAAGGCAACCCAGAGATCCAGAAAGTTCAATCATGAAATCATGTTATCTGTGTGTACGTACGTACGTATGTGCTACCCTGTATCTCATCAACTATTTGATGGATTCAGCTGATTTTTGGCAGAGATAGAGGTTCTAGGGTCTAGTTGATGGCATTTTAATTTCAGTTTACCATATACCTTAGTTTTCCAGAAATTTCCAAAAAACCTTAAAAATGACCATTGTATTGAGGCATAGCCTTTACAAAAGTAGTGACATTCCATGATAAATGCCAGTATGCTGAAATCATATGCCCTTAATAGGGTTAAGATGAAAATTCATATACACTAAATGTACAAAAGCAAGGAAATTCCCAAATGTTTACACTTTTATTGTCATTAAGGGTATGCGAGCACAACAGGGCTATGTATTTTACTGGTAGGAATTTTTCTTCAGCGCACCTCACACACTTCATCCACTCATGCATAGAGATTTATACTGTAGTGATGTGATAATGAAATGGTTTGGTTGATATGTAGTCATACCCTTAATGACAATAAAAGTGTAAAAATTTGGGAATTTCCTCGCTTTTGTCATGGAATAATAATAGAAGGCAAGATGATTATGTGTTACCTGTAGTAGATATTTATATCGTTTTATATTTTTCTATATTTGATTATGTATGTCCTCATTTTTTTAATTACTTATATTCCCCTCAAACAAGGCACATTGTCACTGGGGCGTAAGAGGCTACTGTGAATTAGAAGCCAGATTAATAGGGGCATCCTAAGTGGGGAGTTGTGCTGCGAGATGTTTGTTCACATTACATTTAAATGTCTGCATGCTGGTACCGTCGGAGAAACAGGAAGCAGGGAGGGAATTCCAAAGGCAAGCAGTTTGAGTAAATAAGTTATTAAAGTAGAAATCTTTTCGGCATCTTGGGACCTCTACAATGAAGGGTGGGATTTTGCTGACTGTCGGGTATATTTACGTTGAGGGATCACAAGTGTAGCAAGTTTGTGGGAGCACAATTCATTGAAGTACTTGTAGAACAAGCAATCGGACACAACATGGGACAGAGGCTGGAGCTTGGTAGACAGTGTGGGACCTATTAGATTAGGGGCTCTTTTTTAGACCCCGTCTAAAAGGGAGAGACTAGTGGTTGGTGCACCAGCCCAGATGTGGCAACAATACTCCATGCATGGCAAATGGTGAAAGAAGTTTTCTAGCCCGGTAGAGGGAGCCCAGCTCATTTGCAGCAGATTTGGCAGTGTCTTCTATGTATCTGTTCCAATTCATGTTACCTGTGAATGTTGGCTTCTCATATAGGCTTCTATTAGCCAGGCAATCGGTGGTTGGAAAGGTTTCTTATAATCTTAGTGGGGAAGAATCTGTTCATTGGAGGTTCGAACTGGGTTGGTTTATTTTTGTCTTTTTCAAATAAACCGGAAATCTGTGTTATCATAGTAGTCAGCAGTCAGTTAGAAAGTCACGTTCAATATGTAGTCGTTAACTGTTGTGTTTAATTGTAATATCTATTCTTTTCCAATGTTCTATTCTAAAATATAACGTTATTGGTGTGGCCTTGAAGGGCCGGTAATAATCACGACAAACACAGTGGTATCATTAGCAAAAGTGTATTAACAAAGTATTTTACAGAAAGTATGCGTCCGATTCTGTGTCCATAACTGCCATCAATAACTACCACGACGCTTAATCGTAACTGTAGTTATTGTGTCTGAGTAAGTCCATTTATTCCCGAAACAGGTAGATCAACTTACACTATAGCACCCCTATTTTAATCTTAGCTCTGTATGGAGTCAATACTTTTTTCTCTTGAGGTTGACTTCTGTGAATCATTATTTTTATTTTCATTTTAGATGTTTGCTTTTGAGAAACTACTTGTGGGACTGGTAATTCGAACGTGTCAAACACAACGTCCATCAATTCTTCTTCTGTAGGATTGTCCTCTGCAGCATCGGAATATCTTTTCCTGATTTTATTTAAATGTATCTTGCGGATAAATTTAGGCCCTTTTCACCATGTAGAGCATATTTCCAATTCTTTTATTCACAATCCGATTTCTCAAAATGATTTGTTGTTCTTAAACATTTTGAAAAAAAAACAACTTTTCTCCGATTTTAAAACGTCCTTTTTTGACATTTACTTTTCGTTCCGGTTTCTTATGAGTCGGTAAAAGTCTGTTAGAAAATCGTTTTGATTATTCTTGCGAGCTTAGCTTCCGCTGTTAACAGGCAAGATAGAAACATTATTATTCGGGGTCATTCTATGCACTTGTAGAAAATCCTGTATGGCATTCTCCGTGGGAGTACCACTCGCCTTTTTTAGTGCCCATTTAAAAGTATAGACAAATCGCTCTGCTTGACAGTTGCTTCTCGTATGATACGGCGCGAGTGTGAGGTGTTCCACTAAAACAAACTGACAAAACACTGGACGTTAATTGAGCACCGTTATCCGATACTACACAATCCACGATTCCGAAATGTGCGAACAATTCATGCAGAAACCCAATTGTTGTTTCTGTCGTTGTTTTTTATACTTAAGTATTTCTGGCCATTTAGCTATCCACTACAACCAGATAGTAGGACCCGTCCAATAGGCCAGCAAAGTCAATATGGATTCTCGACCACGGTCAATCCGTTTTAGACTAAGCTTTGAATTTTATAGGAGGCGTTTTTGCTGCTAACACACATCCTTTACATGATTTAACTGTATTCTCAATATCTCGATCCATGTTTGTCAAGTAGACGTAACTTCGCATAAGACTCTTCATATGTGATATGCCTGGATTCCCAACATCAAACTCTCGTAGAATACGTTTTGCAATGTCGCCGGAATGACCACCCGATCACTGTACATTACTACATCGTCGCAGATGGAATATGCTTCCGGACTATTTTTGTTCTTTTCTATTATGCCCTTTTTATATTTTTTTTATAAAATTATCGTTTATCGCCTTTGTTTTTATTTCTCCGAGTGTCACTGGAAGTTCTCTTACGATAGTAAACAATGTGTTTTTTCCCCTAACTTCCGCTTGTTTCCTCAAAGGTTTCAACAGATTTCGGTATCAATCTAGACAGTCCGTCCGCATGACTGATCCATCTTGTAGTTATAATTTAGGATGATGATTGCCCATCTCTGTAATATGTTCGCCGTATGTGTAGGTAACCTCTTCTTCGATCCATAAATTGTTAATAAAGGTTTATGGTCGGTTTGTAATAAAAATCTTCTTCCGTGCACGAAATAGTGAAACTTTGTTACAGCAAAAATTATGCTCAGCGCTTCTTTTTCTATTTGCGAGTAGCTTTTTTCTGCTTGTAAAAGTGTACGAGACGCGTGCGCTATCGGCTTCAGCGAACTGTCGTCCATTCTGTGTAAAATACAAGCTCCTATACCGGTATGAACTCGCATCGGAAGCTATAAAGATTTCGTGTTCTGGATTAGCATATGTTTTAAAAATAAATCAGACGTGAGAACGTTCTTTCTTTTCTCAAATTCCTCCTGGCATTTTGCTGTCACAATCCAGTCTTTCTCCTACTTTAATAGTTCGTTTAAAAGGTGCTCATAGGTTACGCATACTTGGGATAAATACGTTATAGTAATTCGATAACCACAGGAAACTCTGCAACGACGATATATTTTCTTGCGCTGGCATATTCTTTATTGAACTTGCTCTCCTGTCTATTATTTGCCCTAGATATTTGTCTATTATTTGTCTTAGAAATTTAATTTGTTCCATAAATAATTCACATTTTCTTCTTTTAGTTTTAACCCGTAATCTTGAATTCTTTGAAAAACTTCATGTATGAGTGTTTTACATTGTTCCGTAGTTTTACTAATTATTAGAATATCATCCAGATAGGCCGTCGAAAACTCTAGACCGCTTAGTAATGCGTCCATTGCCTGCTGAAATATAGCCGACACCACTTTTACTGCAACGGTAGTCTTTCAAATTTATATAACCCTTTATGTGTATTTATACACACTAACTTCGAGCATTCTTCGTTCACCGGTATCTGCCAATATGCTTCGCGTAAATCCACTTTCGAACAAAACTTTCCTCCATTTAGCTTCGCGAATATTTATTCCAGACTAGGCAACGGATTATGATAATCTCTCAATGCCTGGTTAAAACCCGTAGAAAAATCCTGGCATACTCGAATTTTTTAATTCTTTTTCTTTATTAAAACTATCGGCAAAGCCCATTCGCTATATTAAACCCTTGATAGCACTACAATTTTTCGAGTTCCATGTTGATTTTTTTCTCCTGGCGCAAACAGAACATAACGCTTCTTTTTGAAGGTCGCTTGGTTTCAACTCAAATTTTTGCAATTACTTTGTTGCATCTACCAAGCCTACTAGAAAAAAAACTTGTGAAAAATTATCTTTCAATTCTTTCTTTTACTTTTCTTCCGCAACATCTTTAGTTTTTACATTCTAGCCGAAAGAATTTATCGGTAAATCCCACAGTTGGAACTTCTCCATCCAATCTGTACAAGAGGGTTACTTGAATTATTCATCACAAATACTTTTAGTTTTAGCGTTTTTCTTTATAGTCGAGCTTCAATTTTTATATTTATATTTATTTTGACTTGAGCAAACTTCTTAATATTTCCAATTTTGTCCCATTTGGCGACTTTGATAAAACTCTTTCTTGTTTTATTTTTATTCTGCAATGAGTACTTTTATGTCCTACGCGATCGCATTTAAAGTACTTCTTCAATGCCTCTAGCAATGCATCTGTCCGCAATTGAAACACAGTTTAGGGGCCAGACTACTTCTCTTTTGAATATCAAATTTTACTAGTGAAGTTATTTTTTCTTGTGGATTTTTCTGATATGGGATACTTCACTCTGTTCGATATCATTTGAATCCTGAATAAACCGTTGGCAGTCCTCGGCTATTTGCTGGAGTGTTAAATCTTGCTCATTTTCCAGTTTGTTAAGGATTCTCCTTCTAATTTCCGCATCTGTGTTCTACATCAATCTTTGTGTAAATATGAGACATTTGAAGTTATTAGCACTTAATTCCGATAAATTTAAGTCACCATAGTGCTTATTTACTACGCTTGCAAAAGTCGCGTAGTCCACATCATCCTTTCTTGTAAGGTTTATGCACTTCCACCTTTTGTGGAAGAGAGATGTTTTTGGACTAATTAATTTCGTCAAAAATTGTATCGCTTCACTAAATTTTAGATCGTTGGTCATTTGAGGTAAAATATAATTTACAAATTTCATATATTCCACTGTTCCCAATTTCCTTAACACAACCGAACCTTTTTGAAATCGGACAAGTTTTCACAGTCTGTATTATATATGTCTTCGTAACGCCTGAAATACGAGGCAAAAGTAACCTCGTTGTCCGGATCGTAGTTGAAATTATCAATGGTGTTCCAAATCGTGTTCTGAGAGAACGATCTCTATCTGTACAATTTGACAATTCGAATAATATCTTCTGTTGCTGTTGGATCTGACTATACATCTCGAATCTTTTATTTTGCACCCGCTGTTCTTTCTGTAATTCCAATTGTTCTGCTTCCATTTTCTTTTGGTATAATGCTCGTTCTTTCTGTAATTGCAGCTGTTCATTTTGCTGATGCCTGAAAATCTGTAGGATTCCGTTTTTGAAATCCTCCATTTTTATTCCGTCACTTCAAATAACTGACTTTTTAATTTTTTATAATTCAAACGGTTCGTAGTTTTTTCTTACTGTGAGATAAGTTTGTGACCTTTCAGTGGAAAGAAAAAAATAAACTCGCACAAAACTTATTTACGTTGTTTATGATTAACGAAAGAAAATCGACACACCTTTTTGTTGCTTTAATCTCGCTTTTTCCTTCGCGGTTGAACAACTATACTTTCCAAAACTTGAAAAAGAAAAATGTTTATCAAAGTCTGAAATTGTATATAGTCTACTTTTTCTTTTTTTAATATTGAGTCGCCGCTCATCAAGGCCAGGAGTTACTCGAGGGTAAGGGTTAATGAAACTGAGATGTTTGTCAGCTGGAATATGAGGAAAACTATGGGAGTACTGACATTGATCGATTGTATGAACTGATTAATACTGGTGCAGTAGTTTTTAACAGGTGTCTGTTTACCTTGGAATTGAAGATGAACAAGTTGTAATCAACAGGTAAGCAGTCCCGCGGCAATGTGTTCCAATGTGTAAATTCTTGCAAAGAAGATCTGTCTATGAAAATTCCGCCTGACACCAAGCGCATGGAGGGAGAAAGGAAGTCTTTTTTTATGTGGTAGAAAACGAGTTCTTGCTGTGAATATCTTACAAGGAGGAACCAAGAGCTCAGTTGAGCACCTTCCATGGTAGTAACGATAGATCAGAGGGAGGCTATCTACGCCTCTTCTGCGAGAAAGAAAAACTATGGAAGTACTGACATTGCGTATTGGTTCAGGTCAGACTTTTTATGGAGACAACGAAACGCCCTGCCGTTACAGGTATCGTCTGCTTCACTCAGTGTCCAGCGTAGTTCTTACAGTTGGTGCTTCTTCAAAGTTTGCACCTTAATCGTGGCCTTGTGTCACCCGTTTCCGACTGACTTCTCTACCAAGGGGAGATAACCTATATATTTTCTATATTCTCCTAACACAAGGAAAATCATGCAATGAAATCTACATTGTATGTTGTCAGTCTTTATTAATATAAACATTTGTAATTTACGCTACTCAAAAAAAAAATAATAATAAATAAATAAATAAATTAAAAAAAAAAAAATAATAATAATAATAATAATAATAATAATAATAATAATAATAATAATAATAATAATAATAATAATAATAATAATAATAATAATAATAATAATTAAAGCAAAGATAGATAAAACCCAGGAAAACAGCAAATGCCGACTGTGTGGACAAAGAGACGAAACGATAAATCATATAATAAGTGAATGCAGCAAGCTAGCACAAAGGGAATACAAGAACAGACATGACAGCATGGGGAAAGAAGTACACCGGGAAATGTGCAAACAACTGAATTTCGAATATGCAAAAAAACGGTACAAACACAAACCAGAAACTGTACTAGAAAACGAAAAACACAAAATCATATGGGATATGAATGTACAAACAGACAAACCCATAACAGCAAGGAGACCGGATATGATAATAATCAACAAGAAAGAAAAATCCTGCAAAATCGTGGACTTTGCCGTTCCAGCAGCCCACAGAGTGAAGATCAAAGAGACGGAAAAAAGAAGCAAATATACTGAACTTGCCAGAGAATTGAAGGGAATATGGAACATGAAGAAAGTCAGTATAACACCAATAATCATAGGAGCACTAGGAACAGTCCCCAAAAACATGGAGAAAAGACTAGGAGAAATAGGAATCAAAGGGATAACTGAGACCATACAAAGGACAGTAATGATCAAAACAGCTACAATCCTGAGAAATGTCCTCGAATGCGGAAACCAACCCACATAAGCAACGAATGGAGAACAAACACATGGAAGCACAAAACAACAGAACCGGGGAAACTACAACCGCACGAATGAGGAGCAAGCATAGGCTGACGCCACAAAAATTATGGACAGAGGGTCGAGGAGGGAAAGTGCAAACCAGACCTCCACTGGAAGAGCGCGGACAGCTCTGGGACCTTGGGAAGGCTTGTTGCCACTCGGGCCCCAGAGGGGACCGATGGCCCTTATCAGCGGGAAATCGTTGGTAGGTGGCTGTTGCGATTACCGCAAGGTCATCAGCGGTGATGAACGAAAAGAGGTGGAGCATACTGGAGGCCTGAGGAGACTTGTTGTCACTCGGACTCCAGGGAATACCACAGGTTGTCGGCAGTGGGCGACCACTAACGATGACCAGTGTGATAACTCCTAGTGAGTAAATAATAATAATGATAAATAAAAAAAACATAAACAGAAATGGTCCTGTCATCTTCAAAGTAACCATGTTAATTTGATGGTTACTTTGACACGTAACATTTTATTTTTTTTTGTAAAGAATATCTTCACAGGGTGATATGTACTAATACAGGACTATCCTGTCCTTCGGCATTATTATGGCCGACTACCAGTGAATGCATGCATTGTTTACACCGCCTCCCACTATTTTTTTTTTGTCAATCCATTTCAGTTTACGCCCTTTATGGCTAAGGATAGGTATTTCGCTTATGTGTTAGTTATACACAATAAATTGTGTTAAATCAATGTCATTCTGGTATTATATATCTCTCGTTTGGAGTCTCTGAAATATCGGGTGAATATCTGGAATCTGAAGCCCCCTCACTTTTTGAATTGGACCCCCCACACACACACACTTTACGATCATCAATAATTAAGTTGATATTCATGTGTTTAACCGGGCCCCTCCCCCACTTTTTAGGAGAAGCCCCTCCACTTTCATAACTGTCCCGCCGGCCCTGGTAATGCAGTATCTTGGTTTTCAGTGTCAGCTTTTCAAATAGATGGTCTTCTTTCAGGTACGGGTAAAGTTGAATTATTTGTGAATGAAGATTCGTAAAACTCTGTATCCAATTTTCGATAAGTAACGAAACATGTGCCATCTTTGTGTTTCTTAGATGTCGACATGTCTGTATGGTGATCTGTATTATCTTGATCAGAACCACCAGTTGTTGATGGCAGTCTAGAATGCAGCCTCTTCTTCATTATTTATACTTTCTTGGGTCAGGAATTGCGATTTATTAACTAAAAAGACTTGAGAATCTAATGCACTTTCTTCTTTTTTTCTCTCTATTCTTATTATCGAATTTACCGTAAGATGTCCTATTACGGGTCGCAACTATCATTCACAGACAAATATTCAACCATGGACCTTTTCTACTGATGACAGAATTTGTTTCAGAATATTTCCAGATAATATCAATATATATGTATATATATATATATATATATATATATATATATATATATATATATATATATATATATATATATATGTGTGTGTGTGTGTGTATCGAGGCAGCATTTTTTCTTTAAGACACGTATTATTAAAAATAACCGACAATTTATTTCTGGCTATTTTAGTGTTGATCCCTTCAATTTTCCGGATTAAAATCTTAATCTCGGAAGGAAATTGGCTGATGAAACTGCCATAGTGTACATGTTGGTCCAGAGTACTTTCTGACCCGTCTGGGTCCATCGTCAGTGGAATAATGACAAACAGGTAAAGACCTGGAGTGAGATTTATAATTAATTATGGCGGGAAAATTTAACTATGTTTATTAGGTATTATCAGCATTTAAGTATATTAGTGCTAGTGTTAAAATTAATCTTGTTAATAGCAGGTTTTTTAGTTTTAATGAGTAAAGCTTCTAGTATGTGGAGTTTTTGAGTATTAGTATTATGTTCTAGGATTTTAGTATTGTCTACGAGAAGTTTTCGGATTTGAGAGCGGGGACAGGAATGTTCATTAGTAAGGTGTCTAGCTATAGCACTATTATCGGATAGATGCATGGTCAACCTCCTGGACAGAGTCGTGGTGGTCGAGCCAATATATACGTGTTCTTGTTGGTTGTCCACCACGACTCTGTCCAGGAGGTTGACCATGCATCTATCCGATAATAGTGCTATAGCTAGACACCTTACTAATGAACATTCCTGTCCCCGCTCTCAAATCCGAAAACTTCTCGTAGACAATACTAAAATCCTAGAACATAATACTAATACTCAAAAACTCCACATACTAGAAGCTCTACTCATTAAAACTAAAAAACCTGCTATTAACAAGATTAATTTTAACACTAGCACTAATATACTTAAATGCTTATAATACCTAATAAACATAGTTAAATTTTCCCGCCATAATTAATTATAAATCTCACTCCAGGTCTTTACCTGTTTGTCATTATTCCACTGACGATGGACCCAGACGGGTCAGAAAGTACTCTGGACCAACATGTACACTATGGCAGTTTCATCAGCCAATTTCCTTCCGAGATTAAGATTTTAATCCGGAAAATTGAAGGGATCAACACTAAAATAGCCAGAAATAAATTGTCGGTTATTTTTAATAATACGTGTCTTAAAGAAAAAATGCTGCCTCGATACACATATTTCAAACTACATGATCCTGCAGCTCACCAAGAGACCACCACTTGGCAATACAGATGCGGTCTCGTGAAGAGACAGATAACAATCAGCAAAGACCACATCAACTTTCTCCATTCTGAAGCGCAAAAGACGCTTACAAAACTTAAAAACTTCCTTACTCCAGAAAAACTACAAGAAGTCGAACTCCGTCTCTCAACAATCAACACTAAAAAAGAAGCACAGCACAAACTTAAACTCCAAAGAAAACTAAACAACATTTATAAAGGTTCCCTACAACTGCCAAATCAGGAAGATAAATTCATTAACCTTTCTGATTTTGAAATAACTCAACCACAAAAAGATTTTCTAAACCTAGGTCCTAATTGCCATTTATTCCCAAGATATCAAAATCTACACAAAAAAACAGAAATCGAACTATTATATCAAAATATACTAAAACTAGAAGAAGACAATGAACTTAACATAAAACCTTAACTTCGTGATTTACTAAAAGCTGAAGCTACTAAAAATAGATTTAACATAAAAAGTAATACATCTTTATTAACAAATAAATTAAAACTAGCCGCTCAACAACTTAGAAATCATCCCGACATCATTATAAAAAAAGCAGATAAATGTAACATGTATGTCGTACTTAACAAATCTGATTATTACTCCAAACTAGAAACCATCCTCGAAGATAGCAACAAATTTCAAAAAATAAACAATAATCCGACCCCCCTCCTTAAAACTAAAATTAACAAATTAATCACTGCCAATAACGCCGCCATTAACAACGAAAAACTTCCCAAAATCATAGGTGATTTCAAACCTGGCTATATTTACGGAACAATCAAAACACATAAATTGAACTATCCCATTCGCCCAATTATTTCCCAAATACCTACACCCATTTATAAATTATCTAAAACCATTAATGAATTAATATCCCCCTATATCCCTACCCAATATAGCATTAAATCTACACACCAACTTATACAAACTCTAAGGAGAAAAAAACCTGAACAAGGTGTGATTGCCTCCCTAGACGTAGTTAATCTTTTTACCAATGTTCCGGTTGAACAAACTATTAACATAATAATCAATAATATTTATAATAATCCTAATAACCGCCCACTTAAAATTAACCCTAACACTTTACGAAAAATCTTATTGGCTTGTACGACTGAAGTCCCTTTCTACGATCATCGCGGCCATATATACATACAAAAAGATAGTGTCGCTATGGGGTCTGCGCTAGGTCCAACATTCGCAAACTTTTACATGTCCAACTTGGAAACTAAAGTGTTTAGCATTATTAATAAACCACTAATATATTTAAGATACATAGATGACATTCTAATACTAACAAATAATATAAACGAGATTAATATATTAAAAGACACTTTCAAAAATAATTCCGTTTTAGACTTCACTTATGAACTTAACATCGATAAAAAACTCCCTTTCTTAGACGTCTTAATAGACACAAATCATAATGAACTTGTAACATCTACATATAAAAAACCTACTAACAAAAACCCCTGTACTATTAACTTCGTTAGTGAATGCCCCTTTAAATATAAAATAGCCATTATTAAAAACCTACTAACGCGAGCTAAATTAATCTCTTCCTCCCCTATTCTCTTTCAAAATGAACTTAAAAATATAAAACAAACCCTTGTAAATAATGGTTTCCCTAATTATATTATAGACCAACAAATTAAACTATTTAAAAATAATGCTAGTAACAGTAATAATAATAACAAGAACAATGAATCCATTTCTCCACTCAACAAGACTATCAAACTATTTTACCGTAACCAATTTCACCATAACTATAAAACAGATGAACAGGTCTTAAAAAATATTATTAATAAAAACGTACTTCCCACCGACCCAAATAAAAAAATTAAACTAATTATTTACTACAATAAAACTAAAACTACTAATCTTATTATTACAAATAATTCTTCTCCCTCGATTAGAGTCTTGGATAGGACGGGCCTAGTATACGAGTTTAAATGTCCTTTGGGAGACTGTGTCTCCGACAACCAACAAGAACACGTATATATTGGCTCGACCACCACGACTCTGTCCAGGAGGTTGACCATGCATCTATCCGATAATAGTGCTATAGCTAGACACCTTACTAATGAACATTCCTGTCCCCGCTCTCAAATCCGAAAACTTCTCGTAGACAATACTAAAATCCTAGAACATAATACTAATACTCAAAAACTCCACATACTAGAAGCTCTACTCATTAAAACTAAAAAACCTGCTATTAACAAGATTAATTTTAACACTAGCACTAATATACTTAAATGCTTATAATACCTAATAAACATAGTTAAATTTTCCCGCCATAATTAATTATAAATCTCACTCCAGGTCTTTACCTGTTTGTCATTATTCCACTGACGATGGACCCAGACGGGTCAGAAAGTACTCTGGACCAACATGTACACTATGGCAGTTTCATCAGCCAATTTCCTTCCGAGATTAAGATTTTAATCCGGAAAATTGAAGGGATCAACACTAAAATAGCCAGAAATAAATTGTCGGTTATTTTTAATAATATATATATATATATATATAAATTTTGAAAATTGAGAAAGCAGACAACTTGGCGGGAGATTTTGTCAAATAAATGAAATATTTATTAAATCATTTTTTTTTTAAATCCAAATTTTCGGTGTTATAAACCCCTATTCATGGTAATACAAACAATATTTTCCCTTTTTTTCCTTTTCTTTTGTTCTTCTTCATGGTCGAAGTCTTACGGCGTAGCACCTATCTCATTATATATATATATATATATATATATATATATATATATATCACCATCGGTGTGTTTGATCACTCCTGGAAAAGGAACTCCTCCCTGGTGTCCGACACCTTATTGGTGACCGTCATTAAGGTTTTTTTTGCCATAGTCGCTACGCTAGGCGCTGAGGGTTAGCGATGCTATTTGCATATAGCTAGGTGTCTACATACAGCGCCTGGTATTCCTAAATGGTCACCCATCTAGTACTGGCCAGGCTCAACGTCGCTCAAATATATATATATATATATATATATATATATATATATATATATATATATATATATATCAAAATAAAATTATTTCCATATCTTCATTTTCTGAAGACATTCGCCACGAACGAAACCGGTCAAAAAATTTCTTGTTTTTGTTTTTCTCCCGCACTTTAACTTGTTTTCCGTTTGTCATTTTTTCACACACACACACACACACACACACACACACACACATATATATATATATATATATACACACACACACACACATATATATATATATATATATATATATATATATGTGTGTGTGTAAATTAAACTGTTTTTAGTATTACGTTTCTTCATTTCCCTTTTTATTCCAATCTCGTGTGATCTAGCCCAACATATTCAACAATTTTATAAGATTTTTTCAGGGTCGCAGAGAATCATGGTGACAACAAAATGGCGAATATGTAGCGTTTTAGTTCACTGCTTGTATTGTGTTAAAAAATAAAGAATGGATGTTTTTTCGTAAACAATGTCTGAAGATTCATTTGTTGATAAAACTCAAGCTTTGTTTTTATAAACAATTGATGAAACGGCCGTAAATTTTGTAGATAAAAACAATTTTGCTTTTTATAATGTGTTGTGTTTTTTGTCGAAAAATATCTCAATTTATAACCGATTCGGAATCAAATATTAGTACACTGTAAACTTCTAATATCAATTGAGCTCTACACCTGAGTTTAGCTACATAACCAATATATATATATATATATATATATATATATATATATATATATATATATATATATATATATATATTAAAGCAAGGAATACAGACGTTTATGACATTTTTGGGAAATTGAAAAGTGTAAAAACGAGAGGAGAAAATTTAAAAAAAAATACATGAATATACTAAGCCGGCTTTCGTCCACACTCATCAGAGTAACTACGTGGAAATAATTCAAGCATTACGACTAAAAACTTTAAAAAGGTAGAATGAAGACCAGTGACAAGTTTAAGAGAAGAAAACATGGAGGGGAGGATCACAAATGGATCACATTGAGTCCACTTGTATTATTATTTAAATATATATATATATATATATATATATATATATATATATATATATGAAAATATTTGTTGTTGTATATTATCTACGGACGTATACGTTTAATCTTTTTTCAATCAAGACTCTTCAGCGTAGAAGTTTGACTATTCACTACTGGTCACACGATTCGAAACCCTGGATTATAAGTATTTTTCAACAATATATATATATATATATATATATATATATATATATATATATATATATATATATATATATGATAAAAGTTACTTTTAATTTCAACAACTCAGCTTCTATCAATTTATGTGATTTAATTATCCTCCAATGTTAAAATAAAACTAATGGATATTCTGAAGAAAAAACACATGATTTAGCGGCAGAAGGTAAATCTGAGGAATGAAAAAGATGTATTTATAACTAGTAGAATACCCGTCCCAGGACAAGTATAAGCAATAATATCGCATTAGGTTTAAATCGTAATGTTTTTTTTTTAATTTCATTGGGGCTTGGTAGGGTTTCGGTGGGACCCCCTTCATAAATGGTAAATTTTACAAAATAAAATAATAATGTGCCCACGTTACACACCCTATTTCCTAGAATACATATTCCATAATTAATAATGATAAGTTAAATCGTTAAGGATTTTACCAAGCACACACATATTGTTGACGATCATGCGCGCACACAGATTCTTTTAAAAACGTATTACTAATTATAACTCAAAAATTTATGTAGGGCAATTCTTTTCTTTATTAAATTTTTTGTATCTAACTTATTTTAAACGTTATTTTAAAGGAGAATGCGAGTTTTGGACCTCATAAATGGTAAAGTTTACAAAAAAGAATAATGTGTCCATGTTACTCACCATGTTGACGAGAATATATATTCCAAAATTCATACTGATCGATTCATAAAAAGGACAGCACGTGACTGCCCTTTATAGACTCTCCTCGGTCTCCGTTCTGGCCTGTTGTTTTGGAAAATGGCGACTAAAATCTTGTCAGGAATAGCATATATTGAGTCAAACAGATATACACAAAACAAAGAACAAACTATGCAGAACACAGAACAACATAGAATCATGCTTATTTCATTTCGATATTACGTTTCATTTACGAAACTTTGTCAGGAACAGCATCTATTAAATAGAGTCAAGGAAGATATACGTCAAGTTGGATTGAGTGGCAAAGTGAGCAGATATAATTCTTTATTATTATAGACTAGTGTAAAAAAATTATGATTCGCCAGTGTTCGTACTAGTATTCATATAAAATGATAGAATTACGTCAATAATTAAATTTTTCAGATATAAATTATTATCATTTGTGATGACCTAAAGAAAAAACATCAACCGTTGACTTTTTATTAAGAGTGGAGAAAATCATAAAATTGTGTCAGTAATTTAAAGTTTTCATATATAAATTATAATTATAATTTCTAAAAAAGAAACACCCACCTGTCCCATAAAAAATCGGAATACGATTGCTGTAGTTTGACGTTGCTGTACTATCGGTAAACAAAGTTATCCGGTCTCCAATGTAAGTCTTTTAATGCTTTTTATTATTATTCCAATGAAACAATTAGGGACTTAACTACCGCGAGTTGAAAATGAATACGCAGGTCATTTCTGATAACCTAAAGAGAAAAAACACAAATTTTGACTTTGCTTTTTTTATTTTCTTTCTTTAATTTTCTTTCTTCGACTATTGGGGGCTAGACATTAAAAATGACAGACTTTTTAACATCAAAAACGTTAGTAAAAGTGAAATAGTTAAAAATAAAATTGAAAAATAACAATCGTCGATAACATCGACATCTTAAACGATTCCACCCTGAAAACTAGTTTTCCATTCATGCTAATTAACTTTTTTAAAAAATATATTAAAAACAAAACAAAAATAAAAAATGAAAGAAGACGTCTTAAACTGGAAAATTAATATAACGAAAAAAAAAGGAATAAAAACGTATAAATCGGTATAGAAAGCAGAAAGACAAAAAAGAAAGAAAACGTCCCATTATGGAAATAGAGTGAAAGTGGGGGTTGTATGACTTGCTACTTGCGTTCTCCCTTATTAGTGTTGGAACGATTAATCGGAATCGGAAAAGTCGGAACATTTGGGGTATTGGAATTGGAATCGGTATCGGAAAAATCTGTGTTTATTTTCCGATGCCAAAAACGATGCTTTTAATTGTTTTTGTTTGTTTATTTGTTTGTTTGTTTGTTTGTTTGTTTGTTTATTTGCTTTTGTTTAAAACTTAAATTTTCTATCGCTGGTAGTAATGATGAAATGATAAATATTTATTGATTTTAAACTACCAATAAAACTAAAATCTATAGCACCCCCCATACACACACAATATACACATATAACATGGGTTTTTACAGTAATCCGAAAATTTAAAAACAACAACCCCATAACTAAATATTTAAAGATTTGAGAAAACTCGGAGTTGGAAGCGGTAATTGTATCGGACTCGGGAATTTAGAAGAGAATCAGTAATTGTATCGAAATCGGGAAAAATATTTGAATCTGTTCTTCCTAACATTTGACGTGTTCTTTAAATAAAATTTAAAAAAATTATATATATATATATATATATATATATATATATATATATATATATATATATATATATATATATATATAAAAGGAGATGGTAGTTTGCTTGAAGCATTGCTGGTAAATATAAGTGCAGATTAGTAGTCCGAGGCTGTAGCAATGCGATGTAGTTGCCGGTTTCACTTTCTCTCATCGTTTATTTCTGTTCACTTTTTCCATCTTCCGGCAACTACATCGCATTGCTACAGCCTCGGACTACTAATCTGCACTTATATATATATATATATATATATATATATATATATTGTTCTTTATTATAAAGTGGAGGATGAATGTATAATGGTTGCTTGTGATATGCAGATAGAAGGTGTTTTTCCTATTGAACATGTTTCGTTATCCCATTTCTTATTTCGATGAGATAATAATTTAATTACTTTTGCATGAGAAAAAAGGTGGTCACGTGTTAAACATGGACTTGGCTGATGTAACTCAACCAAATACTTACAACTTGTTTTCTTTCTGCGTGATTACAAATCTTGAAAAAGAAAACCTTGACCAATTTTATGACCACACTGATTTAGTCTCTTCAGATGTCATAATCACACAATTACACAATTGCTTCGACTTTCACCTCTGATAAAAAATTAAAAAAAACAGTTTCTATCGTTCGTGAAGGAGTCTTGAAGTGATATGATGGATTTCAGTCAAGGTGAAGAAGAAATCGTATATATGAAGGGAGAGCCGGAGTTGGGCGAACATTGCATAAAAGCCTACACAATTTAGTTCTAAAATAAGTGACATTCATGATAACACCTGATTAGAGTTTCAAGATTAATTTATATTTAAATCAAATAATGAATCCAGAGTTCAACACAATTAGAATACCTTTTGCTGTAACTTCATACACCTTGAACTGGAATAAGTACATAGAAGATGCTGACACGTCTGCTGCAAAGAATATAGGCTCCATCTACCAGGCTAGAAAACTTCTCATGTTTAATCAGCATCCTATATCTCTATAAAGCTATGATTCGCCCGTGCATGGAGTATTGTTACAACTTGTGCGCTGATGCATCAATCACTAGCCTCTCTTTCTTGGACAGGGTGCCAAAATGATTTTCTAACTTATTGTTCCGAGTTGTCTGCCAAATTGTCTGCCCTCAACACGCTGCAGTGTTGCAACTCCGGTGAACTTACTGCACTTGTACCCTCTAGTGGTCCCTAGATGCCGGGGGAATTTATACTCGAATAGCCTCTTTCCCCAGACTGCTTGCCTTTGGAATTCCCTCTCTTCTCCCTGTTTCTCCAACCATGCCAACGTGCAGAAATTTAAATGCAGTGTTAACAAACACCTTGCTGACAAACTCCCCACTCAGGCTGACCCCTATCACAATAGCTTCTTACTCTTCAGTGGCAATATGCCCTGTTTGGGATAAACAAAAGGAGAAAACAACAAAACCAACACCAACAAAAAACTACCATCTTCATTCTTTATGTTACGTAACGGTAGCGAATTCGTTGTCTTCCGGCTGCAACTAGATATCTTTAGCGTCTTTTTTTTTTTTTCAAATTCAAATTAATTGGCATAAAAAATCGCAAAGTGCCTCGGATCGCTGTCCTGTAGAATTCCCTTCTTACTTCCTCTTTCCCCTGACAATAGCAACATACAAGTTTTTTTGGTAAATTTATAGAAGTGCACCCCTCGTATTTTGGGCAAATTACATGTAAACAGCCTCAAAAATATCTGCTATGAAAAAAAATTATGAAAATTTTTCTTATTTTAGATTTTAGGAGGCGAGGGATCACTTTCCTATATAAATTATACGTAAAGTGAGCCCCCATTGCGATTCTAAGTGGCCAAGAAATGCGTGCTCACTTTACGTATAACTTATATAGGAAAGTGATCCCCCCTCCTAAAATCTAAAATAAGAAAAATTTTCATAATTTTTTTTCATAGCAGATATTTTTTGAGGCTGTTTACATGTAATTTGCCAAAAAAAGTAGAAACTTTTTTTTTAGGGGGCGAAATACGAGGGGTGCACTTCTATAAATTTACCGTTTTTTTAATGTAATGTGAACAAACATCTTGTCGCCAAAATTATGTCTTGTTTAGGATGAATAAAAGTAAACAAAGACAATTAGAATATATTTACATCTAGTTAGAGTCTGAATGTTTATTCAAGGTCACTTTAAACTTGGATATGGTAGATATAGTCACGACCTCCTCTGATATGCAGTTCACTGAAACGGAACCCCGGACAGAGTTTGCTGTCTTTCTTCTGTTGGGATAAAAGCGATGATGGTACATCTTCTGCGAGTGCCCGTGAGAACAACGCCTTGAAACTGGGGTGAAAATTTTAATGATGTTGTATACTATAAGCAGATCACCTTGCACCATTGTTGATGAGGGCAATAGTCTGAAGACAATATAAATAATGAAAATTCATTCAATAAATTCGGACAAAAATCGGGTTTGAAATTTGTAAGTGTTTTTCAGAAATAGAATTATTTTGAACATGCTGGCGCACGTTCAAAGTGTTAATGAATCCGTACAGCCATCCGTACGCATATTCAAAGTTCCAATAAACCCTTACATCCATCCGTGCGCGCGTTCAAAGTTGAAATAAATCCTTACAGCCATAAGTACGCACGTTCAAAGTTTTAATGAATCTTTACAGTCATTCGCACACACGTTAAAGTTGAAATAAATCCTTACAGCCAACCGTACTTACAGTACAAGGTGTTAATGAATCCTTACAGCCATCTGTATGCGCGTTCCAAATTGAAATGAATCCTTATAGCCAACCATATTTATGTTCAAAGTTTTAATGAATCTTTAAAGCGATCCGTAAACGCGGTCAAAGTTGAAATGAATTTTTAAAGCGATCCGTACGCACGTTCAAAATTGAAATGAATCCTTACAACCATCAGTACGCGCGATTTATCCGTATGTTCAAAATAGAAATAAATACTTGCAGCCATCCGTATGTTCGTTCAAAGTTCAATTAATCCTTACAGCCATCTGCACACGCGTTCAAAGTTTAGATGAATCCTTACAAACATTTGTACGTGCGTTTAAAGGTGAAATAAATCCGTACAACAATCTGTACGCACGTTAAAGGTTTTAATAAATCCTTATAGTCAACCGTACGCGAGTTAAAAGTTTAAATGAATCCTTACTATCATCCGTACGTATATTAAAAGTTGAAAGAAATCATGTACGCACGTTTAAAGTTTTAATGAATCTTTACAGCAATCCGCACGCACGTTAACGTTGAAATAAACCCTCACAGCGAACCGTACGCGAATTCAAAGTTGAAATGAATCCTTACAGTCATTCGTACGCATGTTGAAATGGGAAATAAATCCTTAAAGCTATCAGTACGCACATTCAATGCACGCACGTAAATGTTTAAATAAATACTTTTAGTCGACTGTACTTACGTTTAAAGTTTTAATGTAGACAGCCGTGCGCGCGTTCAAAGTTGAAATAAACCCTTATGACTATCCGTACGTCGTTTCAAAGTTTAAAAAAGTCCTCACAGCAATCTGTATCCACGTTAAAGTTGAACTAACTACTTACAGTCAAACGTACGTACGTTAAAAGTTTTACTGGATGCTTATTACGCGCGTTCAACGTTAAAATGAATCTTTACAGCTATCCGTATGCGCGTTCAAAGTTGAAATGATTCTTTAAAAAGATCCGTACGCACGTTCACAGTTTGAATGAATCCGTACAGCTATCCGTACGTGTGTTCAACGTTGACTGAAATCCGTACAGCAATTCGTACGCGCGTTCAAAGTTGAAATAAATCGTTACAACCATCAGTACGCACGTTCAAAAGTTAAATGAATCCTTAAAGCCTTTAATCCGTACGTTCAAAGGTGTAATAAATACTTACAGCTATCCGCACGTACGTTAAAAGTTGAAATGAATCCTTACAGCCACCCGTACGCATGTTTAAAGTGGAAACGAATCCTTACAGCCATCTATACGCGCGTTCAAAGTTAGAATAAATTCGTACAGCCATCCATACGTATGTTCAAAGTTAAAAGGAATTCTTAAAGCTATCCATACGCACGTTAAATAAATACTTACAGTTACCCGAACGCGCGTTCAAAGTTAGAATAAATCTGTACATCCATCCGTACGTATATTAAAAGTTGAAATGAATCCGTACAGCCATCAGTACGCACGTTAAAGTTTAAATTAATACTTCAACCCGCCATACGCACGTTCAAAGTTTAAATAAATCCTTACAACAATTTGCACTCGCATTCTAAGTTGAAATAAATCCTACGCGCGTTTAAAGTTGAAATGAACCTGTACGCGCGTTCAAAGTTGAAATGAATACTTACAGCTATCCGCACGTTCGTTCAAAACTGAAATAAATAGTTACAGCACTTCGTACGTACGTTCAAAGTAAAATGAATCCGTACAGCAATCCGTACGCACGTTTAAGGTTAAAAAGAACTCTTACAGACATACATACGCTCGTTTAAAGTTGAAATAAATCCTTACGGCAAGCTGTACGCGTGTTCAAAGTTGAAATGAATCCTTACAGCCATCTGTATGCGTGTTCACAGTTGTAATGAATCTTTACAGCTATCCGTATGCGCGTTCAAAGTTGAAATGATTCTTTAAAAAGATCCGTACGCACGTTCACAGTTTGAATGAATCCGTACAGCTATCCGTACGTGTGTTCAACGTTGACTGAAATCCGTACAGCAATTCGTACGCGCGTTCAAAGTTGAAATAAATCGTTACAACCATCAGTACGCACGTTCAAAAGTTAAATGAATCCTTAAAGCCTTTAATCCGTACGTTCAAAGGTGTAATAAATACTTACAGCTATCCGCACGTACGTTAAAAGTTGAAATGAATCCTTACAGCCACCCGTACGCATGTTTAAAGTGGAAACGAATCCTTACAGCCATCTATACGCGCGTTCAAAGTTAGAATAAATTCGTACAGCCATCCATACGTATGTTCAAAGTTAAAAGGAATTCTTAAAGCTATCCATACGCACGTTAAATAAATACTTACAGTTACCCGAACGCGCGTTCAAAGTTAGAATAAATCTGTACATCCATCCGTACGTATATTAAAAGTTGAAATGAATCCGTACAGCCATCAGTACGCACGTTAAAGTTTAAATTAATACTTCAACCCGCCATACGCACGTTCAAAGTTTAAATAAATCCTTACAACAATTTGCACTCGCATTCTAAGTTGAAATAAATCCTACGCGCGTTTAAAGTTGAAATGAACCTGTACGCGCGTTCAAAGTTGAAATGAATACTTACAGCTATCCGCACGTTCGTTCAAAACTGAAATAAATAGTTACAGCACTTCGTACGTACGTTCAAAGTAAAATGAATCCGTACAGCAATCCGTACGCACGTTTAAGGTTAAAAAGAACTCTTACAGACATACATACGCTCGTTTAAAGTTGAAATAAATCCTTACGGCAAGCTGTACGCGTGTTCAAAGTTGAAATGAATCCTTACAGCCATCTGTATGCGTGTTCACAGTTGTAATGAAACTTTACAGCTATCCGAACACAAGTTTAAAGTTGAAATTAATGCTTACAGCCATCGGTACGCGCGTTCAAAGTTTAAAATGAATCCTTACAGCTATCCGTACATTCTTTTCACCCATCCGTAGCGAGTTAAAAGTTGCAATGAATCCGTACAGCCAACCGTACGCGAGTTAAAAGTTTAACTAAATCCGTACAGCTATCCGCACGAGCGTTCAAAGTTAAAATGAATCCTTCAGCTCTCCATACGCACGTTCAAAGTTGAAATGAACTCTTACAGACATACGTACGCGCATTAAGAAGTGAAATGAAATCCGTACGGTCATCCGTACGCGCGTTTAAAGTTGAAATGAATACTTACAGCTATCCGTACGCGCGCTCAAAGTTGAAATGAACCTTTACAGTTATCCGTACGCGTGTTAAAAGTTTAAATGAATACTTACAGCCATCTGTTCGTTCAAAAGTAAAATGAATACTTACAGCTATCTGTACGTACGTTCAAATTTTTTTATGAATCCGTACAGCCATCCGTATGTGCGTTAAAAGTTCAAATGAATCCTTATAGCCATCCATACACGTGTTCAAAGTCGAAATTAATACGTACAGCCATCCGTACGTATGTTTAAACTTGAAATGAATCCTTACAGCCATCAATACGTACTTTATAGTTTTAATTAATACTTACAATCTGTACAGCCATCCGTACGCGCGTTCAGAGTTTAAATGAATCCTTGAAGCAATAACGACGCAAGTTCAAAGTTTTAATTAATCCTTTCAGCCATACGCACGCACATTCAAATTGAAATAAATCCTGATAGCCATCCGTATTTACGTTCAAAGTTGAAATAGAATCCTTACATCCTTCCGTACTCGCGTTCAGAGTAAATAAATTTGTACAGCTATCTGTACGTATGTTCAAAGTTGAACTGAATCCTTACAGCCATCATGTACGCACGTTAAAGTTTAAATAAATCCTTACAACCAACTGTACGCGCGTTATAAGTTAAAATGAATCCGTACAGCCATTGGTAAACGCGTTCAAAGTTGAAATGGATTTGTACATATATCCGTACGCGCGTTCAAAGTTGAGATGAATCTTTACAGCCATCCGCACGCGTGTTTAAAGTTGAAATGAATCCTTACAGACATCCGTACGCGCGTTCAACGTTGAAATAAGTCCGTAGAGCCATCCGTACGCGCGTTAAATAGTTTTAATGAATCTTTACAAACAACTGCACGCACGTTGAAGTTGAAATAAATCTTTACAACTAACCGTCCGCGAGTTAAAAGGGAAATGAATCCTTACAGCCATCCGTACGCACGTTCAAAGTGTGAAAGAAATCCTTACAGCCATCCATACGTATGTTCAAAGTTAATATAAATACTTACAGCCATCCGTACGCACGTTTAAATTGAAATAAATACTTAGGGTCATTATTACACTCGTTCAAAGTTTAAATGAATCCTTATAGTCATCCGCACGCACATTCAAAGTTAAAATACGTCCTTACAGCCGCCCGTGCGCACGTTAAAGTTGAAATCAATCCTTACAGCCAAACATACGTACATTCAAATTTTTAATGGATCCTTACAGCTTATTACGTGCGTTCAAAAGTGAAATGAATCGGTATAGCTATCCGTACGCGCGTTCAAAGTTGAAATGAATCCTTACAGCTATCCGTTACGTTCGTTCACAGTTAGACTTAAATCTTTACAGCTGTCAGTACGTACTTCAAAGTTGAAATGAATCCTTACGGCCATCCGTACGTATGTTCAAAGTTGAAATGAATCCTTACAGCCATCCGTATGTGCGTTCAAATTTTAAATGAATCAATGCAACCATTTGTGTGTACGTAAACTTTTTCAAAAGACGTAAAACAAGTTGAAATGAATCCTGACAGCCATTTGTACGTACGTAAAATTTTGCAAAACACATAAAACAAGTTAATTGTTATTTACTTTACATAATTAACCATAATGATAAAATAATAACATATTATAACATACAATAAAATAATGCCTAATTTAGTAGAGTTAATCGAATTTAACAAGTTTTATGTATTTTTAACAATTTTTGTAAGTACGTATAGCCGCGAGAATCCATTCCAACTGCGTCATTTATAAGCATGTTAAAAAAAAATCCAGCTACTCAAGAGTTGTTATACGGCGCAATAGTCTGTCTGTAAGCGGCTGTATATATGCTCCCCACCCCTTCATGGTTGAGCCGTGGCCTTCTTAAAGAGAAGGCACTTCCATTGAGTCTCGTTTTTCTGCTGACGTCACAATGGTTGGTGCTAAGAAAATAAACAAGACAATTAAAAATATTAAATTAAAGTTAGATTTTGAAAGAAGAACTTCAGGAAATTAAAGAAAGAACAGAAACAGAAGTTAATGAAGAAACATTAAGACAACCCTAAGGAAAATGGCAAACTAGAAAGCACCAGGCTACAATGGAATACATGCATATTGATTGAAAAAATTCACGACCCTACCGGCCAGCGAAAAAAACTGAGAAGATTTATCCACAAAACAGACGTACCTGAATAGATAACCAAAGGAAGAACTACGTTAATACGAAAAGACATCAAAAAGAGAACGATTTCAATAAACTAAAGACCAATAACCTGTTTATAAACCATGTGGAAAATCCTAACAGCACAACTGAGAGAACAGATCTATCACTCCCTTAACAATCGTGGACTATTTCCCGAAGAACAACAAGGATGTAAGGAAAGAAAAAGAGGGACACGTACATAGATCAAAAGATCCCGAAGGCGGTAAAAACAGAAAAAAGGGGCATAGCCATGGCATGGATTGACTACAAGAAAGTCAACAAGAGAATCCATCGGGCATGTATAATTGAATGCTTAAGAATGTGCCATGTATTCGACAAGATTATTAATCTTATTAAGAAAGCAATAGGAACATGCAGACTGGAGCTGACAGTTGGAGGACAACACCTGACTGACATAAGAATACAGAGAGGCATCTTCCAAAGAGACTCTCTATCACCACTACTGTTTATCATAGCCATGATGCCACTCAACTCGATACTCAGGAAATGTGATGCCCGATACACGTTTACAGACACAGAACAAAGAACAAACCATCTCATTTATATAGACGACCTGAAGCTATTTGTAAAAAGCAAAAAGGAGCTGATAAAGACGACCAGAATCTTCAGCCAAGACATTCAAATGGAATTTGAAATGGAAAAGTGTGCACTGCTAGAGAGATAAAGAGTAAAACTGGAGACAGTGGAGGGCACAGAACTGCCCAACCAAAAGGAGATGAGGGTGCTTGGCAAACATGATATCTATAAATATTTAGAAGTTCTACATAAATGAAAGAGCAGATTGAAAAAGAATACCTGAGAAGAACAAGGAAACTCTTAGAAACAAAATTATATAGTAGAAATTTAGTAAAAGGAATAAACACGTGGGCAGTATCACTAATAAGATACTCTGGACAAAAGAAGAAGGCATCTTGATCAGAACACTAGGAAACTAATAACCATACACAATGCACTACACCCAAAAGATGAAACTGACTGACTCTACGTGAAAAAGAACAAAGGGAGAAAAGGACAGGTAAGTATAGAAGACTGTGTAGAAGACACAAATTAAGAATTAGAAAAATATATAACCCAGAACACAGAAAGGTTGATAACCGCAGCACAAGACACCGTCAAAATGAACAATACAGGGAGCAGCGAAACTAAAAACAAAAAGATAAGAAAAGAAAAGTTAGACGAGAAACAGCTAGATTGACAACTCATAAGAATGGCAAGAGAAGAGACACACGAAAACAATTGGACTTGGTTACAAAAAGAACATTGGAACAGAGAAAAAGAATCGCTACTGACAGCTGCACAGAACAATGCGATTAGAACTAACTACATTAAAGCTAAAATAGATAAAACCCAGGAAAATAGTACATGTAGACTCTATGGAGAAAGAGACGAAACGGTAAATCCACATAAGTGAATGCAGCAAACTAGCCCCAAATGAATACAAGAACAGACACGACTGTTTGGGAACTATGCAAACGACTGCTAAATTGTAGATTTTGCCATCCCAGCAGAGAACAGGGTAAAGCTCAAAGAGACGGAAAAACGAAGCAAATACACAGAACTTGCCAAAGAACTGAAAGTAAACATTGAACAAGAAGAAAGTCAATATAATACCAATAATCGTAGGAGCACTAGGAACAGTCCCGAAAATTCTTGAAAAAAGGCTAGGAGAAATTAAAATCAAAGGGAAAACTGAAACTATACAAGGGACGGCAATGATGAAAACAGCTGAAATCTTAAGGAAAATCCTTGAATGCGGAAACCAACCCACATAAACTACGAATACTAACTAACCACATAGTAGTTATAACAAAAATGAAACAAAAACATGGCAGGAACGCCACATGAACCTGAGGGAACTGAAACTACAAGAAATTCTATAAATTGACCCCCACCTCACAAAACAGTCGTGAAGGGTCAAGGAGGATGGAAAGACTGAGGAGGGAGAGCACTAACCAGACCTCCACTGGAAGAATGCAGAGAGTACTGTAAACTTTGGGAAGGCTTATTGCCACCCAAATTTCAGAGAAAACCAATGGTCGTTGCCAGGGAGAAATCAATAGTAAATGGCTTTTTTCATAACGCAAAGTCATGTGCAATGGTTATCGAAAGAGATGGGGAGTACTATAACTCTGGGGGTACTTGTTGTCACTCAGACTCCAGGGAACACCTGTGTGAGATCTTCTAGTGAGTAAAAAAAAAGAAAATAAATAAATAAATAAATAAATAATAATAATAATAATAATAATAATAATAATAATAATAATAATAATAATAATAATATTAATATTAATATTAATAATAATAATTATTATTATTCCTGGGGACTCTGATGAAAGGGAAGTTTCCCGAAAAATTTAAGACCCAAATAAAAAATATCTGCATTTGTGTGTGTGTGTGTGTGTGTGTGTGTGTGTGTGTGTGTGTGTGTGTGCGTTAGAAAAATGGAATTATTTTAAGTAAACACTAAATTATTTTACCAGTCTACTTTCGACAAAGTTAAATGGAACGAAAGTGTTTATTGTACTTAAGTGTCTAAATTACTTGGAAACTCTGTCCGCTGCCCTAAATAAATCGTCAAGTATTTAAATTAATTCAGTCATTATGCGATGTAGTTTAGTAATTGTCAACTAGTTTAAACATTTATGGTGTCATTATTTACTGTAACGAGAAAGAAATCTGAAATGGTATTATAAATGTGTTACGTTTGTTTGTTGTGTTGTTTTTCGACAAGCAAAACATAGAAATAAATCTTGGGTACTTTCTTTATTAAATGTAAAATCATGTAAAAAGTTGTTGTTTTTTCTAAATAATTGGCTGAAATAGGAATTAACCGATGGAGAAAAGAAACTATTAAATAACTGAAAATGTATATCCATACAAAGATAGAGGCAAAATACCTTCAAAGAAACCATGTTAGATGCAGATAATTTATTAAATCAAAATCAAATTAAAATATTTCAAAACATTTCTCAAAATATTTCAAAATATCTTCCGTTGTTTTTCATCTTGATTTTTTTAGCTAATATTTCGCTTGATAAAACAAGCTTCGACAGAGCTTTTTGGTCTTGTAGAAGTGTCTCGTCCGATGATGTGGACTAACGATGCAAATGTCTGTTTTAAATAGAACTTGATCGCGCATGGTCGCTGGTAGTTATAAATTTGGGAAAGTATATCCATACATTTTGCGTGATATGAAAATTCTGCCAATTGCAGGATATATGTCTATGGAAAAAATGAAATGAGCCAGGTCGCCCCCCTATAAATCTGGCCACTATCACAGTAGACTCATTACGCTTCAGTGCCAATATGCCTTGTTTGGGATGAACAAAAGTAAAAAAAAAAATTTAAAAAAAAAAGAAAATTCTTATTGTATGATGACGACATGGCGTGTAGCCTCTTTGAATAAAGTAGTGACTTGTTTTTGTTAATGAGTATCCCTTCTAGTGTAGGAAAATGTTTGTAAAATAAAATCGCCTAATTTCTGTAATGTCAGTAATAATTTAAACAAAAATGTCTATGAACCGGTCTTCTGTTTAGAAATAAATCAGACATCTTTAAAATATAGCGTTACAAATATTTATCTACCTTGGCTTCAAAATATAGTGATGTTTATTGTGAAGTTTCTCTTAGTAGACGATATATGTGGCCGGATATCTAAATGAATAACTGCGAAAGTTTTTTTCGTTTATCCGAGCTATATTCATACCAAAGCAGATTACATCTTCCTAATTCAATTGCACACTAAAATAGTTTCACATACCGTATATATAGTCACAGAAAACCTGACTAAACACTCTCAAGGTTACACATTATTTGCATATTTAGTTTTTTAAACATTGTCTAATAAATTCATATTCTGTACTATTCACTTATAATTTGATTCTGCTATTTTATCATATATACCAAAAACTTTTCGTGATATTATTTTCTTAATTATTATCAGTAGTAATATTATTTTAAACGATTTAATGAATTAAGTTTAAAATTTAAAATCATAACTTATGTTTCTTTTGGTTTACGCTTTCGTACGCATATACTTACACATAGCAACAACCTCGATAACTTTGCACTAATTACTTTTTATAAATAAAATTTGCGTTAAATGCAATAATTACCAAAGGTTTTCTGTTAATAATTAAAGACATGCGTTTATTATTTTTTAAATACAATGGTTGCTGTTGCTGTTGTTGTTGTTATTGTTGTTGTTGTTGTTGTTGTTGTTGTTGTTGCTGTTCCTATTTACTTCCTCCCACTAGAGCAGAGTTAGGCACAATGTCAATATTTAACGTGGGGAGAACCCAACTCTCCCAAAATTGGCACTATAAAATGGAACAAAAATTTAAATTGTCTCAGTCTAGAAGGATTTCTCCTTCACTGACAGAGAACATAAAACTAAGTGCAGATTCAGTACAGATACTACATTTTGCTCCTAGCCAAAAGGCCAATGAGTTAACATGATGATGATGATGATGATGATGATGATGATGATGATGATGATGATGATGATGATGATGATGATGATAACTTAAAAATTTGTCATAGAAAAAAAATAATCTAATCTTGCTAAATTACAAAAATAAGTATTTTTCTTTAATATTCTTTACGTATTTTTCTGTCTTTTATAATAAAGGCGAACAGTACAAAGTACCCATTTTGAGTTACTCAGTAATATAAAAAGTTTTATTTGAAAAATCGACGCTCCACCCTTATGTTTATTCATTTCATTATATAACTAGTTTTAATGGGGAATTCATTTTCATTTTTATACTGAAACAAAATAAAATTCATCGACGTTGAATATCTTAAAGACCATATCATTTAACATTTTTGTTGTTTTTTCCTAAAAAAAAAAAACTTTGACGATGTTCATACACAATATATTTGCCCCACATTGGAATATATCAAAAAACACTACGACCATCATCATTTTGTTGTTTTCCTCCAAATTATCAAAATGTCAAATGAAAATTATTTCTTTGGTTTCTGTAAAGAAGACTACAGCCTCAGTAACTGCCGCCTGGAGGGCGGGAATCTTTGCTAGTAGTATATAATCGATAAAATAGATTTGAATTCTCTTTTACATATGTGAATAATACAGATTGAAATATTCCGTACTTCATTTGTCAAGTAGAATCCAATATTGATATGACTGTTTGTGGGAATTCCACAAGATAACTTTTTGTATATATATATATATATATATATATATATATATATATATATATATAGTTTATTAAAAAAATCTCTTAGGATGTACTTTTGCTTCGAATATGTTCTACTGATGAGCCTAAAGGATGACGAAACTCGAGTCTAGGACTTCCGGTCTGTGGTTTTCATGGTTTGTGTGGACTGTGGCGTTGTCTGATTGTGGAAATCATTATATATATATATATATATATATATATATATATATATATATATATATATATATATATATATATATATACTAGAAGAATACCTATTCCAGGATGGGTAAAATAAATTTCCCGAACAGAACAGTTTGTACCACTTTTATATCCTCTTACAAAAATTAAAATCAAAATATAATGCTACTAAATCTTATGTCTAGAATCCTTATTCCAATTTTATGTACTTTTGAGGAATATAATCATTTTATTTCTAAATAGTTGTTTTCGTTTTTTATATCCATTCAATGTATGTGAGATTTTTATGCCGCACCCTGTATCAACTCTTGTGATGAACAAATGATAAATGAACAGCACCTTTTTTTATTTACGTTGTTTATTTATTTTTTAAAATTTATTTATGTCATCCTCTTCCCTCCCTTTCTCTTACGCTGACGCTACTGCTGCTATCCCCTCTATTCCCCTCCTCTCGCTACTCCCCCTGTCCACCTCGGCACACTACTTTTCGTCTCATTCGCCTTTCCTTCCACCATCTAAAAAAATCAATGTGCAAACAAACAAGCAACCAAGCAAGATTTTCAGAGTTTTAGTATTATGAAATCTCCTAGGATGCGCTTTTAGATCTTAATGGTAAGAAAATCGAAGGTTATGAACTGATTTAATTTTTCATCTATCAAAGGTATAATAAGCCCAGCCATTACCACCACCCGAGATAAGTATCCACCTTCACACTGTGATAAGGTCATGAAGAAATTATGACGAGAAATGATTGCCTGGCAAGATTATGCATTCATCTTTCTCCCATAAATCAATGTTTATTACTAAAGGCATATCAGTATTATAATTAACTTGCTGGGTTACATTCATTTTTGTCGTCGTTTTAAAATAGGTTGGTCTCTATGCATGCAAATTAGTTTGCTAGAAGCAGCGGCGGCAACGAATGTTGTTTTTACATATCGGCTCTCGATTGGACCAAAGCTCAAATCAAGTAGTGCACACACGACGAGAGACATTCACGAACTACTACACGCCCAGCGAACCACATACACGCCGCTCACTGAACACATGTGAACACAAGTTCAAAGACACACATGCTCTCTCACTAATAAAACAGAGGCAAGTTAATACATGCACACATCTACAACGCTTACTCATTTTACACACACTGTCACATGCAAACTCGAAAGGTGACAGCCGAAATGAACACGTGTAATCAAATTGTCCTTACAGACAAAACCACTCTCCTTTCACCAGAACGTTTTGGGGACACTCTGAACTCTCAATCTTTACCAACCCTCAAACTTTCGTTGTCTTAACAATAAAAATTAATTACTTCTGTTTGGATAGACTTTCTCGTTCTTTCCTTTCATAATGTCCAATCTTCAACATTGGTGACTCCGAGTGTGGTCTATTAAACAAGTTTCCCACGTTTAAAAATTAGTTTAAACCATAAAAATCCACAATTCTAAGAACAAGTTTTCACCCTCTAGCAAACAGCCACTCGATATGTAAAACATTTGACACACTTTGAAGCTGGTAAATTTTATTCTCACAGGTCTTGTTGGGAGTAGCAGCGCAATGAATGTGATATTTCCGTATCGACTCTTCATTAGACAAAATCTCCAACCAACAGTTTCTTTCAGCCAATCAAAGAAGCGAAAATATTCAGTGCCGAAAATAAGCATGCAGTATAAAAATCAAAACCCTAACCCGTCTTTATCTTTCTTTCCCCTCTTTTGTTCTGAAGACAAGAAATAAGTAGTCCACACAAATTGAGGGATACACAATAACGCCCATCAACAAGCAGTAGCACATAACGAGAGACTTTTATGGACTACTAAACGCAACACCCGGTGAAGCACACAACAAACACACATTTAAATAAGTTCAGAGATACATACACTCTCTCACTAAGTACACCTGTTAACGAACGCATGTACACATAAGTCCATACATACACTAGCTCACTAATAAAAACAAAGGCACACTAATACACAGACACATACCTTCACGCCTATTCATTTACACACACGTAAACACACCATGCTCTTACCGTAACAAACATGTCTACTCAATTTCTCTTAACAGACACACAGCCGAAATGAATATGCATACTCAATGTCTTCTTACACGAAAAGGAACTCTTTCACTCAGAAACGTTTCGTGGGACTTTCTGAACATTCGTAATCTACAAAGTCTTTTTTTGGACACTTTGAACTCTCATTCTTCAGGAATTTTATCTTTCATTGTCTTAACAAGTTGTGGAATAAAATGAATTAATTTTGTATGGATGGACTTTGTCATTCTTTCTTTTGATGATGTCCTCTCATCTTCAGGTCATTATAATGAAGTAATGTTGTCCTGTGTGCATAAGGCGCCTTGATACTATAAAAGCAGTGCAAGTATTCAGCCCGTCGTCCTTGTATGCATTTATGTTTCAATTTTTTATTTGCATGTCTCGCATATTTATTTGTTTTTAATTTGTCAACGTTTAGCTTCTTTTAAGAGAAAAACAATTGTTGAGGCTAATCTGTTTTTAAAGACCTCAGCACAAACAGTATGTCAGCAATTATCTTAACTTGTAATAAAACATTAAAACTCTCATATGGTCTCTCTGTGTTTAGTATATCATTGTGACTACAGTTTGGAACTTCAAGTCTTCAGCGTGCTGCGGCTGGAACTAGCGTACTTTACGAAGTAATAAAGCATCACTCGTTGGCTTTTGTAAAGTAGACTTTCTAGTATTTAATGATTCTGATATACTAGAAAAATTTCTGAAGAATGAGCAGTTGATATATAGGATGACCTACCCCCCTATCTCCCAAAAATGCCACCTATAGAATCGTTAATAAAATTCACAATCCTTTCTACAACCCAACCATATTTGGTACAGATAAACTTCAATTGATGCTTGACTTGTCCACTAAGTTTACAGTCATGAATGTCCAACAGTTTTTGTTTATGCCTGACTTGTCTACCAAGTTTTCAACCATGAATGTCCAACAATCTTTGTTTTATCGCTGTTCAATAATATGTGCAGACACTTTGGTGATCGTCTCATCAGTATGGGGATGTGATCCTGAATGGACTTCACACTCACCAGACCATACCACTTCAGATGTTTATCTGTGGCGTTATCTCAAATATAATCTCTATCAAAATTGTAGCAATCACATATTTTCATGTACTATATTCTCTTGATGTAAATAGACAGTTACCACTGGATAATTAGTCCATGGGCCAATCGGATGTCTTTACACAGGAATACAATTTTTTGGACTCCTTGCAGCGCGTGCACAGTCTGTTTCTTTTCACGCTTTTCAGTCAGTTGGATTTCGAGAGCATGCTGGCCGGACATTATGTTGGTGTCCCTTCCGACTCACCACATCTCACGATGGTGAAATCTACAAAGGTACATGGTGCCCCTTTTTGTGAAGATTGACTCTTAGCTGTTTTTAATTCCTTTTCAGCACTGCCAAAATAAAAGGTATTTTCTGTTCATCTTCAATGTCGTCTGCTCTTGTCTACTTATTTCATCTATGACTTTGATAGACATTCTATCACAACGAAACTTTAATTACAATGAAGATGGATACCCCTCTACCTCGCCTCATCATTCTATTATAAGATAATCCTCAGATTATTCCTGAACTGAAAAGGACCATTGCAGCTGAAATCAGTTGTATCTAGGTGCGCTTGCACATTTGGAGTCTATCATTAAACAGTGCTATTCCAAACTTAAGCGTGGCAAACCAAATAATGCTATTTCAAACTTGAGCATGAACGACCAACAAAATTTCTATTTCAAACTTAAGCATGACAGACTAACCAAAATGCTATTTCAAACGTAAACATGAAAGACCAACGAAAATACTATTCTAAATTTAAATGTAACAGACTAATGAAAATGCTATTTCAAACTTAAGCATGACAGACCAACGAAAATGCTATTTCGAACTTCAATTCAACAGACTGGCAAAAATGCTATTCTAAACTTAAGCATGGCAGACCAAATAATGCTATTTCAAACTTAAGCGTGACAGACCAACAAAAATACTATTTCAAACTTTAGTGTGACATGTGAACGTGCATATGTGTGCATTCATTGCACATGGATCATGGATTCTTCCTCCAAACAAATTACAACTCCAGTTTAAAACAAGTAACAAAGTTTTATTTTTTGTTAATGGTACTTCTTTTCTTCTACTGAGCAAGAGGCCTGCAAATCAAACTTCTTAGTTCAATCGAATCAAAACACAAGTCCACCCGAACACTGTCCTTCAGTCTTATGTATGAGATGCACAGAAAACCAACTGACATCCTCTGTCCCTCTCCTGAAATATATATAGATATTGGTGTCCTTTATGGTAGACCACCCAGCCACCTATTTGAAGATTATCAGTGTGACAATCTATGGATATAAAAACTGACTGACCAAGAAGTCTACCATATGGTATTAGCCTTAATTTTGGTAAACCTCAAGTGGGTCATAACCACAGCAGGTAACCTCGTATCTGAAGGAGCATTACTTTTTCAAGGACCTTTAGTGGTTTGATCTCTCAACATGGACCCCCCCCCCGGTTAAAGAATCACTAACTTTTCCAAGTGGAGAAATCAAATTTTGTGTGGTCAAACCCCAAACCAGACATATTTCCCATTTCTTGGGTGGGCTTTCTTGTCTTAGTTAAATATTTCTCCCATTGTAGGTCTGTCGTCTGCATGCATTGCAACCATGCAACCCATTTAACATGCAGCATTACACATGTTTACAGACAGACCAAGTAAAATACTAGTTCAAACTTAAGCATGAGAGACCAACAAAAACGGTATTTCAAACTTGAGTGTAGCAGACAAACGAAAATTATATTTCAAATCGAAACGTGACAGACCAACGAAAATACTATTTAAAATTTGAGTATAACAGACCAACGAAAATACTATTTAAAATTTGAGTATAACAGACCAACGAAAATACTATTTAAAATTTGAGTATAACAGACCAACGAAAATACTATTTAAAATTTGAGTATAACAGACCAACGAAAATACTATTTAAAATTTGAGTATAACAGACGAACGAAAATACTATTTAAAATTTGAGTATAACAGCCCAACGAAAATACTATTTAAAATTTGAGTATAACAGACCAACGAAAATACTATTTAAAATTTGAGTATAACAGACCAACGAAAATACTATTTAAAAGTTAAGCGTGGCAGACCAACGAAAATGTTATTTATAACTTACACATGACATAGCAATCGATAGACTAAATCTTATTTTAAATGCTTGGACGCATCTAAAATAAGGTGCGTCCATTCAATCTGTGTGTTAGTTAAAACTTAAGTGTGACAGACCAACGAAAATACTATTTAAAACTTAAGCATGACAGACCAACGAAAAACAATTTCAAACTTAATTATGGCAAATCACAGAAAATGCTATTTAAAACTTAAGAATTAAATACCAACCGACAGAAAGAGCTTCTTATATTTCTGTACAGCAAGTCTGGACGCATCTAAAAATTCTATTTCAAACGTAAGCGTGACTGACCGACGTATGGACTAACCGACAGACAAACCCTTTTAAATTTCTGTACAACAAGTCTGGACACATCTAAAACTGCTACTTCAAACTTAAGCGTGACAGGCCGACAAATAACTAACCAACAGACGGACCCTTTTATATTTCTGGAAAGCACATCTAGACGCATCTAAAAATCCTATTCCAAATTTAAGCATGACAGATCAACGAAAATTCTATTTCACAAAAAAAGTATAAATAATGGATTAACCGGCTGATCACGGACAAAACATCTAAAATATCCGAATCTAAATGAGCATCGATTCCATCAACCTGTTTCATCCAATAATGTTTGCTGGTTATATACTTCTCGCATCAGTCATCATCTACAACATCATGGTATTCCCTGCCGCATTCAGACAAGTCAGAACTTGATGTCCAGTCAGGTGAGTCTATTGTTCCATATGGCTATGTTCCCATCACCAAGGCTCCAATCAATAAGACTCTAGTCACCTGCCGTATTTTATTTATTGCTCGCATATATTGATTTTTTATGCACGTCCCACAGAGAAGAGAAAGGGGCTAATGATAATGAATTGTTTCCTAGAGGAAACCCATTCTGCCTGTGAGATAGAAAGACGTATATATATATATATATATATATATATATATATATATATATATATAATTTTTTATGCTAAATGTGAGTTAACGTCTTTTCCCCAAAAGCTTTTTTCTTGAATATTTTAATCACACAAAATACATGCTAAAATATTCCTTAATTTTGCGATTTGAGTTATGTTTGAAAACAAAATCCATTTTAATAAACCGTAAATTGCAATTATTTAACCAAATCACCCATCTCTTACTAACAGTTTATCATCTTCTTCCTCTCTTAAAGTATCTTGTTTTCTCTACCCCGATCTCTATCTCTCTCCTCTCTCTCTCTCCTCTCTCTCTCTCTCTTTCTGTTTATCACATTTAACCCGTATATATATATACATATATTGAGTGACTTTAATAACAAGCAGTACTAATAGCTGCATGCACGATCCGAATACGTTCATTGACTGCTTGTGTAAATCTAGTCGCCGATTCGCTATTTACAAAGTTAAATTCCTCCATAATTATTACCTAATTGTCTATGGCCGAGGAGTTAAGACTCTTGACTATGAATCAGTGGCGATTTGTGATCAGGGCCCGCCGACCGTTTAGAATTAGCTTCCTGCACTGAAGATTGCGTTAGCATGAAACATCGATGTCTGTAGGTATTAAAATAATTAATATTTATTTATATATATATATATATATATATATATATATATATATATATATATATATATATAGTATAAAATATACTTATAGCAAGTAAACTACATAGAAACGTTTGTGTTTCATTCCTGAGGGAAGTCATCACATACAAACCGACAGTGTCTTGATGAGACTCTATACTTGGCTCCAAACCCTTCAGTCACCACCAAATACTACATGGTTACATCAAAAATAAAATACCCAATACAAGTCTAAAACGTATACAACCATCATCATCATCATCATCATCATCATCGGTTTATCGTCCGTTTTACATGCTGACATGCATAGGATGGCTTTAAGAATTTGACTTCCACACTACCCTACCTCTGACCAGGTCTTTATTTATCCCTCTTTCTCTCAAGTCCATTCTTACCACTTCCTTCCATGTTTTCTTTTGCCTTCATCTGTGAACTGCACCTGAGCGTTCAGCATCATTTGTGTTTGTACGAACGAGTGTAAAGTTGTACGAACGAGTGTAAAGTCAGCATACCACCTCTTAACCACTGTTGCTGACAGAACAAAGTCCGAATAATACTTACCAAGCCATTACTTTACTGGAACATTATTTTTTCTCATCAAAAAGCAATGCTTCATCAACACAATCAAGCTTCTCTTAAACAACTAATTTTTAAACTAATAATCTGATTGGGCTCAAATTTTGTACATATGCCATTTTAAGGTTAGTACTTTATCAAAATCATATGAATTTTCTATTAGTGACACTATCGATCTGTTAAGCCCGAAATATATTGAGTGGTATTATATATATACCAGTAAAATACCCATCCCACGACTGGTATAAGCAATAAATATAGCATTAGTTTCAAATTTTAATGTTTTTTCTATCTTTGGGGAGTATGGTACTGTTTCGGTAGCACCCCTCTAAATATGGTGAAGTTTATAAAAATGTAAATAAGTACCACGTTACTCACACTGTTGCCTAGAATACATATTCCATAATTCATAATGAAAAGCTCAATAGTAGTTTAAGATTCTACCAAGCACATACATATTATTAACGCTCATGCACGTGCACAAATCCTTTTAAAAATTTATTACTCAATATTTGATGAGGAGCAATTATTTTCTCTATTAAATTTTTTGTATCTAACTTTTTGTTTTAAGTTTTTGGGGGCTGGATGTGAGTGGGTAGATGCACCTCTTAAATACTAAAGTTTACAAATAAATAATGTGGCCATGTTACTCACCGGGTTGCCAAGAATACATATTCCAAAATTCATGAAGATCGATTTATAAAAATTTTTTTTAAATATAATTGAAAAAAAAAAGAACAACTTTATATATATGTACGCCCTAAATGTTAACATAGACAAACAAATATATTGTGCCCATGTTACTCATAGTATTTTTTTAGAATATATATTCTAAAATTTATAATGATTCGTTCATTAGTTTAGGAGATTACTCTGTACATAGATATATATAAATATATACTATGCATACATAACTGTATATATATATATATATATATATATATATATATATATATATATATAATGGCATATAAGAAGAAGGGGTGACCTGTAGTCAGCACGTCACTATTCCGAATTCACAACAGCAAGTCTCTCCTGCACAAACGATCATAATTTTTTAAAAGTCAAAATCTTTTTCATGTAACACTTTATAATTAAAACTTGCTGAAATTTTTTAAATGAATATTAAATACATAGTAAAAATGTATTTATTTTTAACATGTGCGATCTGAAAACTCTATGATTGGTAGAAAAATTTATATTTCCATGTTTCGAAAAAAAAATTTTATATTTTATATTTTCCTCCCAAAACAACCAAATAACATATTTGATTACTTATTTTTCTAAAATACTTTACTTAAAATAAAAAACAAAGGTGCTGGTGCAGATTAGGACCCAAGCTAATATCGACTTGGTGTCGTTAGGGTTAGGTTTAGGGTTAGGATTATCGTTACGATTACGGTTAGGGTCAGGGTCAGGATTAGCTTGGGTCCTAATCTGCACCAGTACCAAAACAAAAACATTTTATATTTTCCAAAAAATCAAAAAAATCAAACTACCTATTCGATTACCTATTTTTTTTAAAGAAATTATTTACAATAAAAATACAAAACTTTTCCTTAAGATTTTGATTTTTTTTAATTATTACCTTTTGGTGCAGGAGAGACAGTCTAGGATTGCGGCATGCTGTTGTGAATTCGGAATAGCGGCATGCTGACTACGGGTCGCCCCGTCTTCTGATACGCCATATATATATATATATATATATATATATATATATATATATATAATATTATGATAAATATTTTTTAATTCTTATCCACATACATATGTGTTTCATCTTTTACCGGGAATCATCAGTATGGAGAATGATTGTTTTGCCCGTCACACGATTCGAAGCCCCAGACCCAAGTCAAAATTTTAACTTATGTCTGAACACCTAGAACCGGGCGGCTAAACCTAACAACCACATTGAAAGGAAGAGAATTAAGGTCTATTTATGTTTATGCAAGCGGATATATCTAGAAGACTGTCATAAACAGAACTTAGCATTCAGCTAAATTTGACAGACTGATTATAATTCTCTTAAAGGGCCCGTCTTAGTATTTAAATATTATGATGAATATTTTGGAAATTCTTATCCACATACACGTGTGTTTCATTCTTTTTCCGCAAATCATCAATGTGGAGGATACTTGTTCTTCCAGTTACACGATTCAAAAACCCATTTCTGAACGCCTAGAACCATGCGGCCAACCCAATAACCATGATGAAAAGAAGGAAATTAAGGTCTATTTATGTCTATGCAAGCGGACATATCTAGAAGGCTGTCATAAACATTGTTCAACGACCCGGTTGGACGGACTATCATCAAACAAAACAGATGTTGAGTCATATGATGTTATTGGTTTCGTCTGCCCTTTTCTCAGACCTTAAAGTGGATGAATCATTAATTTATGAGGCAAAGTAGCAACAAGTAGTTTTAGTACAATTGTGTATGTTTGCATTCATTCATGCGTGTAGATATTTTAATGCATTAATCTATTCATTTATTTATTTACTTATTAGTCTCATATTTTAGGGATGAATGATTTAAAAAAATAGGCAGTTGCTTACACTCAACTAGTTTATACCTGCTCCTTGAGCGATGCTGGTACCGTATCTGGGTATGTCAATTTCCATCTTTAGCTAGCTTTTACGGCTTTATAGCTAGTACAAGCATAAATAGTTGTGAAATTTCATGGAAAAAACACATGCTACTTTGTATTTACATGAGAGAGTAAGTAACGAAGATGAATGTATTTACGTATATTTCTTATTGGCAAAAAAACGTTATAAATTACGTTTTCACGCAAAGGTAATTCAATACCTTTTTAAAGCTAATTTTTTTCAGATTATATAAACAAGTCACTTAGTTTGTTAAATACTTCTCTAATGTTTTTATTATGTTATGTTAAGTTCTTTAAATTTATAAAACACTTATCCAGTTAAAAAAAATTATTTTAGACCCACGTGAGATTCGAACTCGAATCTACTGCCTTAGTAATGTGTACTCCGGATTTGATGTAAGTCTTCCATTTCAGGTCTCAAGTGAAGGTCAGTCTTAGAAGCTTATGAAAGCAAGGGCCTTCCTCAAGTAGAGAGCCATTCATTTCAATTTGGGGCAAAGTGAGGATCCGGGCGTTGGTGGTAAAAGGAGAGAAGCTTGGTTTTAGATGTATTAAAAGTAACCAGACACCTTATTCCCCATTGCACCACGTGCTCCAGATCTGAAGAGAGAGAATCAGAAAGATCTTTATCATTAATGCTCTTCGAAGTGTTGCCATAGATGGTTGTGTCATCTGCATAGATATAAACGAATGATCTTAGAATGTGATTTGGGAGATCATTAATGAAGATCAGGAAGAGAGTTGACTCAAGAGCCGGCATATATACTATGTGCTTCAGACTTCTGCCCATAAGCGACTACTTTTATAAACCTATCAGAGAGAAAGAATTTGATGGTTGAGACAACATTATCAGATATTCCATAACTAGGCCTTTGATATGTTAAAAGGGTTATTGCTCTAGAAACGAAGCTCCCGTCAATAGATTCACTGATCCTGTGTGATATTACAGCCAGCACGTCAGCTGTTGATCTTGCAGGACGAAATCCATATTACTTGTCACTGAGTAGATTGTTTTTTTCTGAGGTGGTTGACAGTTGCTTGATTTATCACAGATTCAAACAACTTACTTATGACACATAGAATACTGATTGGTCTGTACTGAGCTGCAGAAAAACAATCTCTAGTATTTTTAAATACTGGGCAGGTTGACAAAGTTTTTCAAGATGATGAGAAGTGTTTCTCCTTTAAGCAACGATTGAACAGCTTTGTAAGCACTATGCTTGGAATGTTGTCAGGACCAGTTTGCCTTGCTGGTATCAAGGCTTTTGATAAGTTTGGCAACATCCGGAACAGTGTTTACAGTCATAGGGAAAATTCAGGAAGTAGGTGTCCCTGGTCGCAAATGGTGAAATTTGATGCAAATCTGTTCAGGACCTTGTTTGTTATTCACCGAAACTTGTGGAAACCAAGCCTCTACTCAGCCACTCTAGATTTAATGGATTAGGCATTTCGCATTTTATATTACACTTTTGTGGTGGTTGTAGGGCAGTCTTAAAAGTGGCTTTGGTTTCAGAACATCTATTTCATTGAAAGCAATTGAAATAGTGATTTCTGTGAGCAATGGCGGCAGCACATTCAGAAGTGTATCACGACTGGCTGTTTGGTTTCTGCTGGAATTTCTTGGAGGACATAAAACTTTCAATACCAATCAGTTAAATCGGATGCGATGTAGGACACATTCTTTTCAAAAATGGAATGTAGAAAAATTTCTGATATAAAAGATATGAGGCTGTCCCAGTCAGCCATTGAGCATCGATACATTCTGTAATGGAAATGGAAATCAGATGTCTTATTGCACTTTGTTTCGATCTTAATTGAGACAACTGTGTGATCGGAAGATCCCAGTGGAGACAGAACAGTGGATGGAAACTGTTTAGGACAAGTTGTCAGGAAAAGATCAAGAAGACTTGCAAAATGTCCGTCAGCATCGGGTACGCGAGTAGGTTTGTCAACAATCTGTTAAAGGTGATAGACAAGGAAAAGATCATGACAAAATCCCCCTACACCATCGGTCTTGTTTGAGTGGACTAGCCATTCAGCATTGTGAACATTAAAGTGACCACAGACATGGATGCTGACAAGAAGGTAAACAGACAGAATAGGGTCAATTTTTTTCAGAGATACTCTCAAAGGATAGTAACTCCGTTATTGTGAACAATGAGAGCAATAAAGGGCAAAGATAAATGTCGTTCTGTGAGTAAGTACTACATGGAAACACATATAGGTCAATTTAGGGTCTTCTTTGGAGATGCCCCTACCACATGGAAAGCTGTACCTACATTCTATGTCCATGACAATCTTGAGGGTCGGGTTTTGATATCATGTTAGAGTAATCTTAAATCATGAAATCATCGGTAGAAGCTGACGAGCTAATACCAGTTTCAGACAAAGAAAGGCATCTTCTCAATTCAGCTGCTTACTCCAAACTGTCGAGAATTGCACCTGCTACTGTCTCTGTCGTATGTCTGACATCATGTCCGACTAAACATTATTGACTTCCTTTCTCACGAGTTCTAGCTTATGAAAGAAAGATCAAACGTTTGAACCCTTCGTGACCCTCTGTCGGAAATGTTTCCTGTTTTTAGCATGAACACCAGATTTATCTAAACAAATATATTTTAGCTAATATTTATACTAGACAAACGTACCCGCCAATATTTAACAAATGATGTAAGATTGATTTTTTTCCCCATTCTTATTATATAATCTTGTCATTTCCACCTAATTTTTATGGACTTCCTTTCTCACGAATGCTAGCTTATTTCCAGGGCAGGATTAACTCCGTGATCTGTTTGTGATCTTTGTCTAGAACACATCCTTTTTACAACATAACGATAAATTTATCTGAGGAAATGTATTTAGTGAACATTTATAGTAGCAAACGTAGCTAGTAGTGATGGGACGATTTCAATATTTTTCCCGATTCCGATACAATTACCGATTCTGTTCGAATTTCCCGATTCTGATACAATTACAGATTACGATTCTTTTTTTTTTGTTGTTATTTTAACTTTCGGATTACCGTGTAATGTGTGCATATAATTTCGAAAAAGTAAAAATACACTTGTAAGGGGGTGCGTACATTACACGAGTAGATATCTCTAACTATATTTTCTCAAATGTTTTCTCCATAATTGATTGAAAATAGTGAGGCAACTAAAGATTTATTTCTCTTTTAAAACAAAGCCGATTAGCAGTAGTTGATAAAAAATAGACGAATCTCAAAATGGTGAGTGTTTTGTACTGATGTAGTCTAATACAGTGGCCAACAACACGGCTGACACCTGTATCAAACATTATCTAAAGGAAAATTTTAAAAGTTCCTTGTTTGTGATTACAATGCATCAATATCATAAGAGTTTACTAGAGTGTGTTCCTTCTCTCAGCTCTGAACCTTATATTACCATTTTTATAATGTTCTATAATATTCAAATTTTCCTTTTCTTCTTTATTTACGTCATTCATTTATTTACATCACATTTCGTTTTAACTCTTAAATAATGAACTTTGTTCCGTTGTAATAATACGCTGAAACATTAAACTTAATCTCTTTTTAAGTTTCGGAATTTTTAGATGAGGATTGATAATTTATACCATTTGGATTATTCGGACTACTATTCTCATCTTAATTGCTATTTTCACAACGTTTTGGCAGATGTAACCTCCGCACTTCTTCAGGTGTATCTTTATGTCGAACTAGAGAATATTTATTTCGAACTCGGGTAGCTAAACGGAATTTCGAATTGAAGACTTTATTTAATCCACTGGAAGTAGATTGTTCTCGTTCCATCATCCATGACGGGTAGAAGTTTTAATTATTTTTTATGTTATTCTTAGTTATTATCGCCTGTAGTAAGAATTGAACATGGACTCGTGGTGTAACGGTTACAAGCGTTGATTAGCAATCAGTTCAAAGTGATAGTCTTCTGGGGTTTGAATGTACCTGGTGTTCTATTGCTCCCAGTTCTGAACCGTATATTACCATTTTTATAATGTTCAAGTTTTCCTTTTCTTCTTTATTTACGGCATTTATTTATCTACATGAACTTTATTCAGTGATGATGATATGCTGAAACAGAAAACTTAATCGTTTTTTCTTTATTCATTTAAAAACGGATATCAGTAATAGAAAGGCCACATCATGAACGACCACTTTACAAAGGAAACGATAAATCCATGCTAGCGGAACCCGTGGAAATTTCACAGTTGTATCCTTTATATATATGTATATTGCTGCCGCGCTTAAAAGAATGACGTCAAACAATTATGTGTAAAAATATATATATCTTTATGTAGTTTCAGAATATATCTGGTTATAGGGGTCTCTCTTCGAAACCCTAGTAGAAGCTTGTGACATATTTCCATTCTATCGACGTCCGGCACAACCACAGACCCCACGATATTATTGTAACATCTTTGGGGAAACAATACATCCATGCTAGCGAGACCCTTGGAAATTTCATAGTTGTATCCTTCATCTGTTGTATATTGTTGCCATGCGTAAAAGAATGATGCTGGAACTTTACCTTCAGCATCCTTATTAGTGACACGGCAACAAAGAAAGAAACAAAACAAAAAGTATACTCAAAACATCTCCATATACTGCTCACAATAAAACAATGGCCGACCAGGGAACAGCAATTTCTACTCCTTTTGTCAAAAACATTTCTCATGGTATTTAAAGATTAAAAGACAAAGTAAGGGAAGCGAGAGTTGTTGAGCTGCCATAAGTACATCTACAGTTCACTTTCTGCTCTTCATCAGTACAGCTGTACATATAGATGGCCATGTTGTGCGCTTGTACGACATGCATAGCACGCACTCCGTCTGGTTTCAGTGACAAGCTGGGGCAAGATAACTGAAGTCACGATGTAGAGAACAGGTTTTACATGAGAATTTTCTTCTCCTAGAGGGATAATCTGGCAAGATCTACGCATCTATCTCTCCGAGTGGGGTATCCTTTTACCTGGGTACTTTACAAGGTTTTTCTATGCACCCACTTGGTTAAAAAGAAAATTATGTATCTACTTAGGCATTATCATCTAATTTATAGAATGTCTGTACATATCACAAATACATATGTAAATTAGATGGCAAAATAACAAGTCTCTTTACTCCTATATAAGAATAATAAATAATAATAATACTTCTATAAAATAACATCGAGCAGGCTTCTATTACTAATTACTAATATACCACTAGTAAGAAGTAAAACAAAAGAAGTCTATTACTTATGACTAGGACGCTTTGCATAAAAAATTCAAGTTTTTAAATAATTATTGATTTATTTTGAAAAAAAATGCATTGTTTATTTGGCTTTCTAAACTTTTAAATATATTCAAATTTCAACGATGCTTCAAGAGTGAGACTACATTTTCATTATTTCAACAAGCGCTACCAGCGCGTAACCTCACATATAATAATGTCCCAGTTGAAATGAACGGCTCTTCCCTTGAAGAAGCCCACTGCTTTGATAAGCTCTTGGGACTGACCTTCTCTTCAGACTTAAAATGGAAGACTTACACCAAATCTGTTACTAAACTGCTGGAAAAATGGTTGGATCATTCTACCGCTCTAGAAGGTGTCTCATGCCAGAAGCCATCCTCTACCTGTACAAAAGTCAAATACATCCTAAGAAGGAGTACTGCTTCCACTAATCTAGTGGGGGATGTCCTCTTCTCTTCCCTACAGTCACTCTCTCACAGAAGAGATATTGCTAGTGTTTCTTTGCTTTCCCGTTATTTTCATAGTAGGTGCTCGACTGAGCTCAAATCTATGGTCTTCCCTTGTAAAACATTAACAATAAGAACCTACCTAGCTACAACCACTGCGTGCCCAAGACGAAACGAAACTTCCATGGACAGAGCTTCTTTCCTAGAACTGCCCGTCTGTGAAACATTGTGTGGTGAGACTGCTTCCCTGCCGACTACAATATGGTTGTTTTCAAGTCCAATGTAAACAAGTTCTTGTTGAACCGTCCCCGTAAATAATCAATTTCTGCCCTGATACAACCATCGTGCCGGTGAATGCGATTTTGTCTCACTATTCACCAGTCAAACTCTTTAATCCCTATCCTCAAGTCAGACTCTTTAACCCCTAACCTCGAGTGGCCTTTGGGCCTTGATAAGCGGTGACCTTTAATGTAATGTATATATATATATATATATATATATATAAATTGATCAAGTTCTAAATATTTTAATAAGATGAACATAAAACCCATATTTTCAAAAGTGCTTAATAACAATTAGAGCATTTATGAAATGATATAAACAATATTAAAGTCTTACGTCAATCAAGCAACGTTTCGATGCTACCTCATCTCTTCAAAGACTGAATAAAAATAAAAAGTAAAAGGTGAAAATATATATATATAAAATAATTGTAGTTATAATTATTCTATCAAAGTCAGTTTCCTAAATATTGAAGAGAATCCTTATAAGATTGAGGATGCTCGAATATATATATATATATATATATATATATATATATATATATATATATATATATACATGTAGTCATCCACATACAGACTGTTTCGCTGTATCACAGCTCTTCAGTGCGGCTAGACCAGTTAGTGCCTCAAGCCAGGATTGAAACTCAACCGTCGAGCTGACAGTCGACGCTCCTACCACTGCGCTATCATATGACACTGACTGAATGTAAGTGATATCTCAATGTAAACATTGTCACGTGCCGGAGCTCGAATTAGTTTTACCCAATGAGCTATGCCTTAAAGCTAATGGCAGTTGGCGATAACCTTACGAATAAGCTCTACTCAGGAATGGAGCTTTATATAGTCATCCACATACAAACTGTTTTGCTGTGAGTGGGAGGTAGTCACTCATGTCAAAATGGTGAGTGGAGGTTGAGGATTGAAGGTTCGTTTCACTAGGATATCCGGAGAGTTTGTCAGGAGAAAATTTCTACATCGTTGATGTTGGTTCTAAGTTCCTGGATATTAGTGAATGCGAGCCTCAAGGACAGAGGCGAAGTTGTTTTTTGTTGAGTGTCTGGTTTAGGTTTGATTTTTATATTTTGCAATGACATGCTTTTTTAGATAGAGTGGGGTCAGCAAAGTATGTGCTTGTTAGGTGCCAATAAGCTCACACAACCAGTCCATTAGTCGCGACCTGGTCCATGGGGGTTGTGGCCTCGGGAAAGCCAACCGGGGATAACTGTAGGGTCCCTTTCCATGCGCGACATAGTACATACAGCTACCCACGGTATTATACAACTGATGATGGAGCAGCTGTTCTTAGTGCTACCTAAGAGTTTGAGCTGTCTAACCTGTCGGAACAAGAGCGACCCAGACTAGTCATGTAAGACTTAGTGACGAAAAACCTTTCCCCAAGTTAGAGAGAAAGAGAGACGGCGTTTATTGTCCTAGTCAGGAAACAAGGCCAGGCACTGGGTGCCTTTGAGGCGTCCCAGCGCTGGTACCTCTGCACCTGGCTAATAGACAGAGAAGGAGTGAAAAGGCCGGGCGATATGCAGAGCCCATCTACTCCTTAAGTATTAGTCATCATTCAACTGTCAATCTATCTATCTCATTAACTCTTATCCTCGAGTGTTTTTTAGCCTCGATAAGTGGTGACTTATTAGTAAAGAAAACAAAAAATGGAAGGCTTTCTAGTCTAATAGCTTCTTTCCTCGAGCTGCCAGCCTTTGGAACTCCCTCCCTGTGTCCTGTTTCTCTGACTCTACCAACATGCAGAAATTTAAGTGTAATGTGAACAAATATCTCGCTGTGCAACTCCTCACTTAGGATGCCCCCTTTAATTTCTGGCCCCTAATTTACAATAGCTTCTTACATCTCAGTGGCAATGTGACATGTCTGGGATGAATTCAAGTTTTTTAAAAAATAAAAAAATAAAAACTCTTTTTTCATGTGAGATAAACAAAAAATACTTCAATGAATAGTGAGAAAGGTCATTATTTCCTATTCCCAACAAAATGGAAATACATATGCAAACTAAGATTCCAAAACTGAACACTTCTACCTTAAAAAAAAAACAGGATTAATGATGATAAAAATATGTATTGATGGATGATTTATTAGTCATGTCAGAGCATTAATCTCTCTTTTTTAAATCAGTGGGTCACATGGGGTCAAATGTGTAGGTTTTAAGCCAGACCATAAAGGGGTCATTTGTGGGTGCGGATTAGATCAACTGGGCAGGGAATGAAAGGGTAAGTGTGTGAAAATAGATTAAATTGATTCCTATTAAAAAAAAAAAAATGGGTGTGTGATTATTTGTTCATTGAAGTATTTTTATTTACTTCCCATAAAAAAAAAGTCCTAACGACTCAAACAAGCCAGTTTCTTAAAAAGAGATTAACATTTCAAATGATGATTTGTCATTTTGAGCATCAAAACACACACACACACACACACACACATCAAATCTGTTATTATGGTTGCTGGAAAAATGGTTGGATCTCTTTTAGCCTCTAATGCTTCTTTCTTTCACAGAAGAAATATTGCCAGTATCTCTCTACTGTATTGTTATGGTCATGGTAGGTGCTCGACTGAGCTCCAATCCCTGGTCACCCCCGTCTGTAAAACATTCACAGCAATAACTCGTCTAGCTACAACCACAGCAAAGAACTTTCTTTTCTCTCTCTCTCTCTCTCTCTCTCTCTCTCTCTCTCTCTCTCTCTCTCTCTCTCTGTGTCTCTCTCTCTCTTTACAAAAAAACAAACGAAATTTCCATGAACAAAGTTTCTTTCCTAGATGAGATATTCTTTCCTAGAATATCCCATATGTAGAACAATATACCACAAATCTGCTTCCCAACCGACTACAGCATGGTCGTCTTCAAGTCTAATGTAAACAAATACTTGTTGAGTCGTCCTCTTGGATAATCAATTCCTATACAGGGTAATCTCCTAAACTAATGAACGATCATTATGAATTTTGGAATATATATTCTCCGTTACCCGGTGTGTAACATGGACACATTATTTTTTTTTGTAAACTTTATCATGTAAGGGGTGTGTCCACCCAAACTCGTAACATCCCTGAAAAAAAATTTAAATAAGCTAAATACAAAAAATTTAATAGAGAAAAGAATTGTTCTGCATCAAATTTTGAGTTATATTAATAATACATTTTTAAAAGTATTGGTGCACACGCTTGAGCGTCAATAATATGTATGTGCTTGGTAAAATCTTAAACTATTAAACTTATCATTATAGAATTATGGAATATGTATTTTAGGCAACAGGGTGTATAACGTGGGCACATTATTTCTTTGTAACTACATCATTTAGGGGGTGCTACGAAACCGTACCATACACCCCAAAGAAAGAAAAACCATAAAAAAATTTAACTAATGGGACGTGTATTTTACTTATATATATATATATATATATATATATATATATATATATATATATATATATATATATATGTTGCGAGTATGTTTTAATTCTTCTAGAAACACATGTTAGTTTTTCTTTGCTTCGAAACTGGCAATGAATCACAGTATGACATAGCTTTCATCTGTCAATTTATTTATCTATAGCTCTATTATTATTACTATTTATTATTATTACTATTTATTTATCTATAGCTCTATTATTATTACTATTTATTTATCTATAGCTCTATTATTATTACTATTTATTTATCTATAGCTCTATTATTATTACTATTTATTTATCTATAGCTCTATTATTATTACTATTTATTTATCTATAGCTCTATTATTATTACTATTTATTTATCTATAGCTCTATTATTATTACTATTTATTTATCTATAGCTCTATTATTATTACTATTTATTTATCTATAGCTCTATTATTATTACCATTTATTATTATTACTATTTATTTATCTATAGCTCTATTATTATTACTATTTATTATTATTACTATTTATTTATCTATAGCTCTATTATTATTACTATTTATTTATAGCTCTATTATTATTACTATTTATTTATCTATAGCTCTATTATTATTACTATTTATTATTATTACTATTTATTTATCTATAGCTCTATTATTATTACTATTTATTTATCTATAGCTCTATTATTATTACTATTTATTTATCTATAGCTCTATTATTATTACCATTTATTATTATTACTATTTATTTATCTATAGCTCTATTATTATTACTATTTATTATTATTACTATTTATTTATCTATAGCTCTATTATTATTACTATTTATTTATCTAAGCTCTATTATTATTACTATTTATTTATCTATAGCTCTATTATTATTACTATTTATTATTATTACTATTTATTTATCTATAGCTCTATTATTATTACTATTTATTTATCTATAGCTCTATTATTATTACTATTTATTTATCTATAGCTCTATTATTATTACTATTTATTTATCTATAGCTCTATTACAAATCTTGAAAAAACTATTTTATGGTTTCACTACTGAGCTTCACTTTTGCTCTGAAATTTGATTCCCAGAAGAATGATTGATTGAGTTTTGTATATTATCACACACACACACACACACACACACACACACACACACACACACACACACACACACACACACACACACACACACACACATATATATATATTGTGTATATATTTTTAGTGTTTACTTCAACAGTGCTCAATACGTGAGTAGAGCTTAGTAGTAGTATGAAAATATATCTATTGCAACATAGCTACACAGAGGCGTCCATGTTTCATTCCACAGGAAATCATTAGCTTAATGGATTGAAACATGGCCGCTTCTGTCTAGCTTACTTGCCATAGATATATTTTTATACTATGTTTTATTTATATATATATATATATATATATATATATATATATATATATATATATATATATATATATATATATATATATAAAAAAGGGTGAAACATTATGTGCAATATGAAAACCTCTTTCATATTGAAAGCAATGACAATGCGATATTAGGTTTTATAGAAACTCATACAAGGCAAAGGTAGATAAAATGACAATATTGAAGAATACAATAATTATCAATTAAATATTTACCAACGTATTACATCGAATCAAGTATGGTATGGTGTCATATTTTTTATTTTTCATATTTCGAGGTATAATCACCTTCTCAAAAAAGAAATCTACATTCAACTAAGAGAGAGTTTTTCGCCTATATGCCGAAAACGGAAGTGTTGTGTTTGGAACAGTTCTGCAGAAAATTATTCTCATCATTATTTATTTAATTAATTTGTTTATACATATGTTAATTGATTTATTAGTGTGGATGTATGATTTTTGTAGTTCATTTTTATTTTGCTGTATATATTTATTGTTATTTCTTATTATTAATTTTTTTTTTTTTTTAACATAGTTCAATGCAAACAAGGCAGGCCGCCACTGTAGACGTAAGAGCCTACTGAGAATTAGGGTGGAAGTTTTTGGGGTCATCCTAAGTTGGGAGTTGTGCAACGAGATGTCTGTTTACATTAGTTTTAAACTTCTGCATGTCGGTACAGTCGGAGAAACAGGGAGCAGGGAGGGAGTTCCAGAGGCCGGCAGCCTGAGGAAACAAGCTATTGAAGTAGAAGGCTCTCTGGCATCTGAGGACCGCCACAGTGAATGGATGGGATTTAGCTGATTGTCGGGTTGGTCTAGTGTATTTACGTCGAGGGGGCACTAGAGCAGCTAGTTCATCAGAGCACAATCCATTGACGTACATGTAAAACAAGCACAAAGATGCAACATTGCGGCGATAGAACATGGGCTGGAGCTTGGTGAATAGTGAGGGACCTATTAAGTTGACGACTCTTTTTTGGATCTTGTCTAAGAGGGAGAGACTAGTGGATAATGCACCAGCCCAGATGTGGCAACAGTACTCCATGCATGGGCGGATGGTGGCTTTGTAGAGATATAGGATAATGTCAGGTGTGAGAAGTTTACTGGCACGGTAGAGGGATCCCACTTTTTTTGCAGTAGCCTTGGCAATGTCTTCAATGTATTTATTCCAATTCATGTTATCTGTGAAAGTTAGGCTGAGGAGGTTGAATGTTGAACTCTCAAATAGGGTGTTATTTGCCATGACAATCTGTGGTTGAAGAGGTTTCTTGTAGTTATTGAAAGAAAGTAGCTTTGTCTTTTCGGCAATCCATTTATGACCCCAATCCACTACAGCCTGAAGTTCATTTTCTAAGGATTCAGCCATTGCCTCGGATATGTGCGCATCCGTTTTGCCCACATGACGAGAGTAAAGTGTGGTGTTGTCAGCAAATATACTATCTCAGACTCGATGTCATCAGGGAGGTCGTTTATGAAAATCAGGAATAGTAGAGGTCCAAGGATGGATCCCTAGGGTACACCAGCATTTATGTTATTTTGCTTAGATGAATGGCCATCGAGGACAACCTGGATCTTTCTTTTGGTTAGGAAGGATCTAATTATATTAAATATTTGTCCAGTAATACCATATGAGTGAATTTTTATGAGAAGACTTTTATGCCAGACCTTGTCAAAGGCTTTGGATATATCAAGCTCTAATTTATTGATTATTATTTTTTATTTAAATATTTGTTCGATTAGTTGCATAAGTTAGGAAATATACTTGTTTGTAATTGCTTAAAGGGCATAATTAGCCCATAGAGTTGCTGTATTAAATTGAGTGTTGCCTCCCTTGGTAGGGAAGATTTTGGCTTATAATAATATTTTAGATTTTATTATTATTTATTTCATTTGTTTTAATTATTTAGTTTTGGAATATCTGGAAATGTCTTCTCAACCATCAAATTCTTTCTCTCTGATAGGTTTATAAAAGTAGTTTTAGATGGTCAGAAGTCTGAAGCACATTGTATCAATGCGGGTGTGCTTCAAGGATCCATTTTGGGCCCTACCCTTTTCCTGATTATCATCAATGATCTCCCAAACCACATTCTAAGATCATTTGTTGAAATCTATACAAATGACATAACCATTCATGAAAGCACTTCGAAGAACATAAATGATAAAGATCTTTCTGATTCTCTCTCTTCCGACCTGGAGCACATTATACAATGGCTGGTTACTTTTAATACATCTAAAACAAAACTTCTCTTATTTCACTACCAACTCTCAGATCCTCATTTTGCCCAGTTGAAATGGATGGACTTTCCCTTGAGGAAGCCTCCTATTTTGATAAGTTTCTAGGATTGACATTCACCGCAGATCCGAAGTGGAAGACTTACATCAAATCTGTTGCTAAGGTTGCTGGAAAAATAGTCGGATCATTCTACCACTCCAGAAAGTATCGCACTCCTGATGCAATCCTCTACCTGTATAAAAGCCAGATACGTCCTAAGATGGAGTACTGTTGCCACATCTGGGGAGGTGCCACTAAGAGCACTCTCTCCTACCTTGACAGAGTACCAGATTGACTACGGAATCTCTTCTCACAGAAGAGACGTTGCTAGTCTTTCTCTACTCTATCGTTATTTTCATGATAGTTTCTCGACTGAGTTTCAATCTCTATTCCCCCCCCCTCCAGTAAAACATTCACAACAAAAACACGTCTAGCTACAATCACTTTAAATAATTTTCTTTTTTTCCTCTGTGTACCTAAAACTAAACCGAACCTTCATGAACAAAGTTTCTTTCCAAAAACTGTCCGTCTGTGGAACGCAATACAATGGGGCTGCTTCCCAGTTGACTATAGCATGGTCTTTTTCAAGTCCAATGTTAACAAATTCTTGTTGAGCCATCCCCTTAAGTATTCAAATTCTGCCAAGATCCAACCATCGTCTGCAATCCTCAAGGTGTTTGTCTCACCATCCACATGACACAAACCATTAACCCTTGTCCTCGAATGGCCTTTGGGCCTTGATGAGCTGTGACTCTTTAGTAAAAAATAAAAATTAATTATTTTTAAAAATTATTTTTTAATTTTAATTCTATTTTAATAATGTGGGATAATGTTCTTTCTTGCTAAGTTTAATGTCGATTATTAAGTCCCTACATTCTTGCCTTCCCCATGAAGGCATATCTAGATGCAAGGCCAGTAATAAATGTGGGGAAATCTATTTCCCTAAAAAAGGGGAGTTATCTGGACTGGGATCAAATAAAATCAATTTTTTTTTCTTTTGTCCCAGTCCAGAAGGATATCTTCTTTACTGACCGAGGATAGGAAAGGTGAAATGTAGTAACAGAACAGGCTATGCTAAAAGCTAAGAAGCGTCATTGCTAATATGTCTAATGGGTCTAGGCGTTGTATTTTGCTGAATCTTGGATTAAATATTAGATGTATTGTTGCATTACTGGTTATAACATACGTTCGTAATGTTGGAATCTCTGTTGTCGTAGAACTGTTCCTTGTTGATCCAGAACGAACGGCATTGCTGCTAATGGGACGATATGTCGTTTCTCAATTCGAGAATCCCAACAGCCCGGGAACTATTTGTACTAACCATGGCTCTTTCTTTCTCCATCGCCTCGCCGTTGCATGGAACTATTTGTACTAACCGTGGCTCTTTCTTCACTGCCATTGTTGTCGTCCGCCTTGGGTCGCTGCTGCTATCATCTGCTGCTTCGCCGAGCATCAACTTCGCTCGCTTCTTCCATCATACCGGCGGTTTCTTCGTGGGCTGAAATCAAATCACCCACGCACAATAAAATATAACAAGGTTTCTCCTTTTTAATTTAGAGCCATTTATTACTATACTGCTTGTCGATACTGGGCAAGTTCGTTGTAGCAGAGAGAGAGGCTTACGCTAGTTATTTTTCTAACTACTTAGCTACTTGTAAAGGAAGGAAGATGGGGGACATCGCTTGGCTCTCAATTTCGGGGGATCCGAAATCCCCTAGCTTGTAATCGCTACATGGCTAAAGCGTGTTGACTCATTGGCTTCCAGTCAAGAACTCTTAATTTCAACTTAGTTTTCCCACCGGGAAAACTGTGACATCACGAAACCTCGTGATCGACGCACAGGTGTGACCTAACCCTCTACCCCAGAGGTTTCGTCACTGTCACCCGAACTGTGAGAAAACATCGTACCAAAGTTGCACGAGGTGACTCCACTACAAATCGCGCAAGTCAAACCCGATCTCCAACAGACACGTCCACTCCCATAGGGCCACTATCTAACATTATGTGGATATATTTATTTATTATTTTTAAAAAATTATTTATTTTTATTTATTTATCTATTTTTATTTATATATTTTTAGTGGTGGTATAAATTGAGTGTGATATATATGTATGCCTATAAGCGTTGAGGTGTCGTTAAGCGGTCATTCCGGCGCTTATTACTCTGTATAAGATAGTTTAGGTTTCCAGTGTGTGGTTGTGTCTGTCATATGTGACTATATAAAAAAATAAGAATTAAGCTCTGTCCTGTTGTTGATTGTGGGGTTAAGTCACCCTCCATCAGACACCTGCCATACTCTGAACGCCTTGTTTTCCTGGCTTGAATTCTTTGAAGCTCTGACGTCTAGCAACTAACTTGGTAAGCAGTCACAAATTATTTACCATCTCACCGACAATGTCAGAAAACAGAACAACTCCAAAGACTTTCACAAACATTTTTTCACGCTCAGAATTGCTGAAGCATGGAAAGAATCAGTTGTTGACTGTTGTCGAGACACTGTATCCTTTAAAACTATCATGCTTACCTAAATTTACCAAACTACACTTGATGCCCTCCTCCCCCATACACATGCACATGCACTTTTGATTAATTTTAATGCACATGAGCACTGTATAACAATGATTTCATTATATATATATATATATATATATATATATATATATATATATATATATATGTTTTATCTTAACCAAGAATCATCAGTGTGGCTAGATATAACTGTACCACCGGTCGCAGGATTTAACATCCGGTCTGAAATCACCTTTGATTTCTATCCGACATCTTTGCCCCTATGGACACTGAGACAGTTATACGATGAATAAAGGGAAATATTCCTATTGTTCATAAAACACATAGTCAACCTCCGTAGAGTGTTCAACCAACCAATATTCGTTTAGTTAGAAGATTTTTAATATTTCCCTTACAGAGTGCTCTTCCATGAAGGGAGCTTTTAAATAATTATTTACACGAAAGGTGATTGAAAAGTACTGAGTTTCACATAGCCATCTCCGAGACAAGCAAATAAAAAACGTCCTCGTATTCTGCCACTATTTATAGGCTTAAGTACCAAGTTTGTAGGTTCTAACATTTTCTGTTTTATTTTTGCAGGTTGTTGAAGTGAATTAACCTATGCATTTCTAGAAAATGGAGAAAACTCAGTATCTTCATCTGAAATCCATGATGATATGGTGTAGACCTGATGGGGAGAATGGCTCTTCATATGTCTGAAATTCATGCATACACGTCGCAAAATAATTTAGTTTTTTGAGGGGAGGGGTATTTTTTATACTAATGAATCATCACTTACCTAGATCAAAAGTCACTCGAGGATAAAGATTATTGAGGTTGTCAGCTGAACGACGAACAATACCATGAGAGGACTGAAAAAGATGGACAGAATAGAGAAAATTTGACTACTTAAGAGGACGGCTCGACAAGTATTTGTTGACATCGGACTTGAATGTAATCCTGTTGTTGTTTGGCAAGGAAGCAGTCCCATGGAATTGTGTTTCACAGATGGGAAGTTCTTAGAAAGAAACTTTGTTCATGGAAATTCTGTTTAGTTTTAGATACATAGAGGAAGAAAAGAAAGTTCTTTGCTGTGGTTGTAGCTAAATGAGTTCTTGCTGTGAATGTTTTACAGGGTGAGTGGACCAGAGATTTGAGCTCATTCGAGCACCTACCATGAAAATAACGATAGAGTAGAGAAAGACTAGCAACGTCTCTTCTGTGAGAAGAGGATATTCCTCACTAAATTCCCAAGTCAATCTGGTACTCTGTCAAGGTAGGAGAGAGTGCTCTTAGTGGCACCTCCCCAGATGTGGCAACAGTACTCCATCTTAGGACGTATCTGGCTTTTATACAGGTAGAGGATTGCATCAGGAGTGCGATACTTTCTGGAGTGGTAGAATGATCCGACTATTTTTCCAGAGACCTTAGCAACAGATTTGACATAAATATCTCATTCCAAGTCTGGAGTGACAGTCAGTCCTAGGAGCTTATCAAAGCAAAAGGGGCTTCCTCAAGGAGTGAGCTGTTCATTTCAACTGAGGCAAAATGGGTATCCAAGCGTTGGTAGTGAAAGGAATGAAGCTTGATAGCTATGGAAGAAACAAAAAGGCTCACCTAAGACAGGAAAGGGTGAAAAGGCAGACAGGATGATAGTTATCATTGTTGGTGGAAACGCCTGGGAAGAAACGACATAGGATTTAATAGTTTTATTTACTGTATAGAATTTGAAAAGATCCATTTACAACGTTTCTCTTGTGTTTTGGTATTTTTGAGGCGATTATGCTTTGTCATTATTTGTTTGGGTTCAATAAACAAACATTTCCATAAAATACAGACACCACTCTTTTCTGTCTCCTCCCTTCTCTCTCACACACACATGCTCACTTTTTTCTGTCTTATATATATATATATATATATATATATATATATATATATATATATATATATATATATATATATATATATATATATATATCTGTGTGTGTGTTTGTGTGTTTTTGTAACTAGATAGGTATCTGATAAAATTATTTCAGAAAATATGAAATGGAAAAATCTTAAACATGTTAGAAATAATTCATTTTAACAATCTTATAGCCCCAAAAATTACTTCATCAGAGTGATAAAATTGTATGAATCAAAAATCAAAAAAATGTTGCTCACTTCATATATATATATATATATATATATATATATATATATATATATATATATATATATATATATATATATATATAGGTAGAAGGATGAGAAGGAATTAGAGAATTAGAAAAGCAACGGAGGCAGATCTTTTTTCAATTCAGTTGCTCAATGCAAGGTATATTCTGCAAAAAAGCAATTTATTCAATTATTTTTTTCCTTAAGCCAGGCTTTTCAAAGATCAAAATCTTATCATCAGAGGAAATTGCTGGGATAGATAAGTTGGCAAAGACCAAGATTTAAAATTTGAAAAAGTAATATAAAGATTGTGGGGAAAAAAACAAGGCAAAAAGCTGTCCGAATGCAAGCAAGTGTCCGATTGCAAAAAAATCCGGTGTCAAAAAGTCCAGTGGAGAAAGTGATTTGTAGGTAGGTCGTTAGAAGGCATGGGAAAAAAATTGAGAGGTTTCAAAGTTAAATTCCAGAAACCACCATCTTCAGGTGCGGCCAAAATAGATAGAATCCAGAGGGTAAAAAGTCCAATAGAGGGTTCGTTCGTGGAAGCCACAAGGCTCAGTAATTCGTGAGGTGGGAAATATAAGCCATATTAAAAAGTCTTCCTGGGCTGAAAATCATAAAATAAGTTGAAATTGACGAAGAGACAGCGAATTAATATTTAATATCTGCTCTATCCGGTATATTGAGCTGTATACTTTTCACAATAGGTTTTACCTTTCCTAAAAGTTCGCTTTTAGTTCTCCACTACAGTAGTAGTATGAAAACATATCTATGGCAAGTAAGCTATATTTTATACCTGCTGGAAAGTATTTAGTCTGATTATTTCCTGCAGGAATGAAACATGGAGGCATCTGTGTAGCTTACTTGCCATATATATATATATATATATATATATATATATATATATATATATATATGAATAACATCGGTACTGTCGGTTTTGAATCTAATCACATATAGAAGTTAAGAAAAAAAACCATCAAATTTTAGTATTGTTAAAAACACATATATCCAGTCATTATGGGAAACAAAACCTCTTATTATGTAATTTTATATTACTCTATTTGTAAGATCAATAATGATAACAGTAATTATAATATATAGGATACATCAAATTAAAATATTTAAATACAGAATGAACAAGAAAAAAACTCAAATCAACATTTGTACTATAATTTATTTCTCCCTTTCGATGGGGTCATCATGTGCTTTTTGGATTGCTTATCATTCATATGCTGAAAACATAAGAATATTTACACCGTCTTGGGAATATCAGGGCGAGGGGTTACCATTCCCATAGAGAAGAGTAACTTCAAGCAAGCGGCAGATGACTCATACCTAATTTAGTCCTGAGTGAGATGCCACTCTCCTTCAGAATACCAAAAAATAGTCATAGGCATAGTTTCGAATGCATATAGAAATGACACTCATGACACAGAATCAATAATAAGGCTGAAAATTGAGGATAGAGTGAGTAAAATAGACAAAAAGAATTCTAATTAAAGACCATTAGAAGAACTTTCAAAACCACAAACAATCTAGGCTAATAATCCCTACAAAAACTGAACTAGGCCATTTATCCAAGAGGATATTACAAAATATAGTCAACGAGATTCATAAATCAACATAACTCAACCTATGCAAAAACTCCTCCGACACAATCCAGTGGTTCAAGAACATCGAGAATAAGCAGAAGGTCTCTTTCATCCAATTTGATATCATTGACTTCTACCCCTCAATCTCGAAGGATCTTGTCATGAATAGTATCAACTATGCCAGAAACTATGCAGAAATTTCTAAAGAGCAGGTGAATATAATTCTAGCATGCTGTAAATCCATCCTAGTCACAAAGCAGGAGATTTGGATTAAAACTAGCAATAATGATTTCGACGTCCTGATGGCGTCTTTGGCTTCACACAGATCACAGACCTAGTAAGCATATACATACTATACACACTTAACAAAATAATGTACCATAACCAAGTAGGCTTATATAGAGATGATGGGTTAATAATCATACTTAACAGTAACGGTCACTTAGTATCAAGTATCCCAAAAAGACTAAATAAGGAATTCAGATACCTAGGACTTAAAATAGATATAATCCTTAATTGTAATACAGTGAATTACATAGATATAACATTGAACCTGAAAGATAACATATATAAACAATTTGATAAAGATAACCATACGTCTACATAAATCAATGCTAAACCCCAACCACCCACAATGCATAATAAAACAAATACCGATATATTCCAATGTTTATTTGATTTTGTATAAGTTTTAAAATGAATTCCTCCTAATGAAAGGAATAAACGAAAAATCTGGGGGATTGTCAAGAATAACCAACTGAAAAAATGTGTGAAAAAGAAAAAACAAATAACAAATAATCCAAAAAATTACTTTTACTAAAGGCAATAAAGTTAGTTTTCTACCTACTCGCCTATTTTTCGTTTTGTATTTTAAAGCGTTTTATCGTCCAAATTCGATCGTGTTACAATTCTATTTTCAAGATCACGCATGCGGATATCCCCAAAGTTTGTTTGTCGTATTTTTGTTGGGGGGGGGGGAGAAACAAACAAATGGTAAGCAAATAACTGTCACAAACGCCTTTTAATTTACTTTTCTACCTAATTGAAAGGAGAAAAATACGAAGAAAAAACATCAGACTTCGTAGACGATCGGCGAACGACTGTCAGCCATCTTTGTTTTTTAGTCTAATGTAAAATATTTGACCGAACTTTAAAATTTTCATACAGAAAGTAAACGCTTAAAATACTTTAATAAACAAAAAATAAGGCAGGTAGGTAGAACAGTAACTTTTATTCCCTTGGGTAACAGTTATTTGCTGACTATTTGTTTTTGCGCGCCTTTTCTTTCTCTTGGTTATTCTTGACAATCGCTAAAATGGTCAAATGAAAAAATTATAGATTTTTTCATCGGGATGATTGTATTTTGTTAGAGGTCTATTGAATATATTATGGTGGTCGTCATGCCTTTTTTGGTGATAACTTCCTCCACAAATAAATATAAAAATAATAAGAAGAAGACTTACATGCAAAACCAACGGAAGTTTATTCACTGAAATAAACCATTAACAAATAGAACATATTTCCTTTTGTAATGAGTTCAGAAGTCCTTTCTTTAGTTTCAGGGTAAGTAAAAAGGAGAATGTCTTTTGTTTTGTTGAAATGCTCATCTTCTAATCTAATCTAATATATAAAGTAGAGACGTTTTTTCCCTTGTACCTTCTCGGAGAATAGGAAAATAACCACATGCATCACGGGCTACTGAACTCACAATTACATTGCACTTATTCACTCGAGCGTGTTTTAGTATATCTGTTATTCTTCTTTCCAAACAAACACTGAATATTACATTCGGCCCGGCCGCCACGACTCTCCGAAATACCAACTCCATATAGGTGGTAGTAAAAACTTTTCTCCCTAACAATTCTGTACTGTGACTACACTCATCGACACCGGGTACTAATAAACACAGTATAATTTTCATAAAGCACCCATTGTTATTTCGTATTTGTCTGGCATTATTTTACTACATAATATAAAGCAATACGCAAACAAATAATGACCGCTCCCGTTGAATCCGCTGATATTCCGCGAATATCAGATTACGTTTTTCCTATTTCTAACTATGATTTCTACATTTACATTCATTCCGGAATCAAGCGAATGACATTAACGAACACAGTACCTGCAACATTCATTCTACAAACATGACGGCTAAAATACCTTCATTAAATCGACTTCCTACTTAATTCAATAGCCGCCAAGATGCTGTTAGAACCCGACACATTTATATTTTCAAAATCATATACTTAAAAGTATACTTATACTTAAAAGTATATGATTCCCAAATAAATTACCTAAACCGTGTCATTATTGAACTTAAATTTGCGTCGCCAGAAGCTGCCAGTAAACAAGCTTAGCTTAACTCGCCTATTTTCACATGTATATTTCAACTTGCAACTGTGGCGCAATGGTTAAGAAGGGAGGTTTCATTTTCGCCATTATCGCCAGTATCGGCGTTCGATCCCATTCAGCTTTCTTTTTCTTTTCTTTGTTTTATAATTTAAAACGTTCACCAACACGGTAGAGCGGGGGGGGGAGAACAATAGGCGGTTTCTTTTTTATGCAATAGGTAGTACTTTCTCCCGTGCAACGCCGGGCGACGGGTACCGCTAGTATGTTATAAAATGTTAAGAGAGGCAATAGGTAATGTTCGCCTGTGAAATTGTATGAAGCGCGCGAAAGGTGAAATGGAAGAGTGATAGTAAGACGCGTGTAACCTCCGAATGAAGAGTCAGTTGAGAGAGAGGGTTTGATGTGTGTGCTTAAATACTATTTGGATAGGCTCCAGCTAGCTTAAGGAGAAAAGTTTAGAAAAATGTCTTTGGAGAAATCCCATTGGACAGAAATATCACGTGGTGTGCTCCCTACTACGTCCGCTCGTTTTGAGTTGATTATATAAGGCCACGCCGGAATTTGCGTGGGCGTTATTTTTTATTTTTCACGCGCCAATACAATTATATTCACACTGCGCGCCTAAATTGTATTTATCCCAAACAACAATTTTTATCCGAATCTTAACCGTGTCAACTGGCACAATATATAATGTATTACAAAATGTTTAAATGTAGAATTGAATTAAATAAGGTTAACATGTTTTGATATATGTACTTGGGATAAATGAAATGAAACTTTCGCATTTATTCATATATATATATATATATATATATATATATATATATATAGAGAGAGAGAGAGAGAGAGAGAGAGAGAGAGAGAAAGAGAGAGAGAGAGGGGGGGGGTACTCAACGATTGTTTTGCCAGACCCCACTTAACCATCTCTAAAATAAAGATACACCCTCAATACACCTCATTCTGTTCTCTCTCGCTCCACCCCTCTCTCTCTCTCTCTCTCTCTCTCTATCTATCTATCTATCTTCCTTTTGATATATATATATATATATATATATATATATACAGAAAGATATATATATATATATATATATATATATATATATATATATATATATATATAGAGAGAGAGAGAGAGAGAGAGAGAGAGAGAGAGAGAGAGAGAGAGAGAGAGAGAGAGAGTGGGGTAGATATAGAGCGAGAGACAGTGAGAGAGAGAGAGAGAGAGAGAGAGAGGGGGGGGAGAGAGAGATTCAGAGAGACCAGAGTTTACCAACGTTTTTTTTTTGTCAGGCCCTCGCCTAACCTTCTCTAAAATCCAATAGCCCTCATCGATGTGGTGATATATAATTCTTTTTATTTAAAAAGTGAACCTCATTTTAGTTGAAGAAACTTAAAATGTCAATAACTAGATTAAAACAAGTTTAAAAAGAACATGGTATCCAAGAAAAATAGAATAAACAAAAGATAGATCTGAGTAAGAAATTACAAAATTAACTATAAAAAAGGAAAAACATTGTGATATTCTAGTAAAGATAAATATGATAACAGATTATTTGCCAGTAGAAAAAAAGAGATCGAGAAAAGTCCTCTATTAGAAAATTGAAATATTGACCCCCCCCTCCAAAAAAAAAAAAAAAAAAAAAATTTGAAGTCAGACTACCTCAGTTATGCCCAATTGCCCCCTCCCTCATGAAAATCAAATTTCCCCGCCCTCGTAGGTGGAGGCCTTTACATTGGGAATTACTGGTTCGTCTAGTATATAGTATAAAAATGTGACATGTTACTTATTGAGCTCGGGTTAAATTGTTTGAATAAGGAAAAAGTGAGTTTGCAAAGCCAGTAAAATATGAGAAAATAAAAATACAAAATTCAAAATTAGCTTTGTTTTTGTCTGTCTTTCTTTCTGTCTCTCTCTCTCTCTCTCTCTCTCTCTCTCTCTCTCTCTCTCTCTCTCTCTCTCTCTCTCTCTCTCAAGATAGAGAGAGAGCGTGCGAGAAAGAAAGCAAGAGAGAGAAAGACAGAAAGTAATGTATAGTATACGGGTGAGGAGGATCAACGAACATATAGTGAGAGAGGGTGAAAGTCATAGATAGACAGTTAGTAAGAGATTGGTCACTGGATTAGTCATTTACCAATAATGGCTAATTAGAATAATTACATTTATTTATCTTCCTCCCACAGCGGTAAGATGTGACACAAGGTCGGGAAAGTGGGATTTGAAAAACCAGCGTTCGAGAAGGTGATCACTCTGGCCTACAAAAAATGCCTGGGCAGCCCCGTCGGCATTCCCCGGTAGGGGCACCTCAGGCAGTAAGCAATAGACTTACTCCTCCCCAAAGAGGAGAGGCAAAGCCTGGGAGGGTGGACCTCCTAGAACTGCACAGGGCAAACCCACAAACCGGCGGAATCAAAACCCGAAGGCCAAGACGATACCGGTCTATGGGGTGTAGTATCCATCGGAACAGATACTACACTGTGATCCTATGTTTGTATTTTCAGACATAAGTCAGTCCGCAATACGAATATTTTAGCATGTGATTTGTGTGAGTAAATTATATAAAAAAAACCTTAGAGAAACAAACGTTGATTAACTCAGTTTTAGTATAATAATAAATATACAGTCGTTGTCAACATAGACGAGTTAAACACAAAGTTAAGATTTAAGAACGATATTAGAAAATTGAAATATTGAACAATCTCCCAAAAAAGGAAAATTGAGTTTGCAAAGCCAGTAAAATATGAGAAAATAAAAAGACAAAATTCAAAATTATCTTTGTTCTGCTCGCACTCTCTCTCTCTCTCTCTTTCTCCCTTTTTCTCTCTAAAGAGAGAGAGGGGGAGAGCTAGAAGAACAAAGCTAATTTTGATTTTTGGTCTTTTGATAATTAGTAAATAACTCATTCAGTGACCCATCTCTTACTAACTTTCTATCTATCACTTTCACCCTCTCTCACTAGCTATGTTAGTTGAGCCTACCATTACTCTCTCTCTCTCTCTCTCTCTCTCTCTCTATATATATATATATATATATATATATATATATATATATATATATATATATATCGCTCTCCAGAGAGAGAAAGATTTATTTACTAATTATTGCTAATTAGAACAATTAAAATGGTTGTCTTTTCAAACATAACTCAAATCCAAAAACAGAATATTTTAGCATGTGATTAAAATACATAGGAAAAAAACTTAGGGAAACAAATGTTGATTAACTCAGTTTTAATATAAATTATAGTCACTGTCTACATAGACAACTCGTTACACTACGACAGTGTTACATGACGACTATGTTCTGTTTTAATGGATATGTAGAGACGAAGTTTACCCTTCGATGTCCAAAATGGAAATGTTTAAACTCGTCTCTGCGCAGATGGCTCGACACATGCATTAGCCTGAATGAATAAAAATTTAAAAAAAAAAAAAAAAAAAATATTTTAAGCCAATCAGATGCGTAATAAAGGAGACAGTTTTGCTATTATGACGTCACAAAAGTAAAAGAGACATTTGCGATTCGAGAAAAATCGCACAGTCAGCAAGGTTTATTCTGTGTGAAAAAAATTGAAAAACTTGTATTTAAATCGAAAACGAAAACACCGCCAAAGAGAGGAAAAATCAAAGAAAAAAGACAATAATTGAGGCTATTCTGCCGGGTATCGACAATATCCACCGGGTTAAAAATGTTATAGTAATTCTTGCGTTCCTGGTGCAAGCAGCCATAATAATCGACCCACAGATACAAAAGGAGAAGAATGGCTACGTTTTTGTTCTAGGACTTTTGGCTATGATCAAAGTGTAGTATCTGTTCCGATGGATACTACACCCTATAGACCGGTACCGTCTTGACTTTCGGGCCTTGATTCTGCCTGTCTGGGGTATTTTCCTGTTCAGTTCAGTAACAATCCAGGTATTTATCTACCCCCCACAGCAGTAAGATGTGACACAAGATCGGAAGGTGGGATTTGATAAGTCAGCACCCTAGAGGAAGAGCACTTATGACCGTTAAAAATTGCCTGGGCAGCCCTGTCAGCATTCCCTGTTAGGGGCGCCTCAGGCGATTAGCAATCAACTAATCCCTTCTCAAAGGGTGAGAAGGCAAAGTCTAGGAGGTTGGACCTCCTAGAACTGCATAGGACAAACCCACAGACCGGTGGAATCAAGGCCCAAAGGCCAAGATGGTACCGGTCTATAGGATGTAGTATCCATCGGAACAGATACTACACTTTCATCCCAGCCAAAAGGCCAAGAAAGACATTCGTATCGATCTCTTTTAACTTCTTGCTGAAGCGTTTGATCAATATCATCTTCAGTTTCCCCAGGTAGCTTTCTTTTTGTTCTAATCCACTTTTCAACTGGAATCCCATTTTTTCGCACTTGGTTTTACTTACATTAATCGATTTAGACACCAGAGTGTTCCTTTTTCGGTTAAAGAAAATTTTAGTCGCCTACCTGTGGGTTACGCAGAATTCCAAACCAATGCCCGGTGCTTGGACTTGCTTTTGGATCAGATTAATTTCTCACAGTATTTCTCCCATAAAATGTAAACGAGGTACGAAGGAGAAATGTTCAATTAACTGCAGAATAATTTGTGCATTCTCTCTCGTTTGAAGATTTTCTGAAGCAGAGGTTAATGAATTAAGTGTTTGAACCACTCATTCAAATCGTATTATCGTTGCAAGATTAGTTTCATAATGCGCGCTTCAGCCAGTAGTTATGAAACGCTTCATCAACAAGTTCACGTGCGAATATAAAACTTCCCACCTGTGAGTGGAGGAGGCCAAAACGTGAAGAGTCTTTCAATCACCACGAAAAACGCTACGGCACATTTATTCAGAGCTGATGCAAGAACACGGGACGAATTTAGCTGTTTTATTGATGTATCTTAGGAGAAGGTAAACACGGCCATAAACTCCAACCATAGTTGATGCATTGTCAAATCTTATCCCTCAACATTATTCAAAATTAAGGTTTTCTTACTCCACTCGATTTTAAAACAGGTTTAAACAGGTTTTCTTTCTTTGCACAGTAAGAAAATCAATAGATAGTTGATGCATCTTCACTTCTTTGTTTTCAATAATAACATATTGGCATCTGAAACTCACTTGGTCAGCATAAGAAATATCTCGAATGCTGTCTAGTGTAATCCGTAATATTTGGCTTTTCGAATTCGATCTAATATGCTTTCCATCATGTGATTCTTGATGATAACTGGATCCTACTCACTCATGAGCTCAACTAGTTCTATAAAGTGTCCGCCATTGCAAGAATTTACATCTTATCTATGTCCTCTAAAAGGTAGCGTCTGCTTTGCCGGAAATTTTACGGCATCAAGTAACCATGTTAAAATCTGTTTCCAATTTTGTTCTTCTCACTCAATTTGTTCTTGGAATTTATTGTTGAGGGTTTTACCTTTATTGAGGGTTATTTCCAACAACTTTTATTTATTGAACGTTATTTGGTGGGCAGACGTGTTTTCGTGATTTGAAATTGTTGGATGAAGCTCGCAGAATTTGTTGAATCCAAGATTTATTGATAGGCTTGATTTGCGTTGCTGTGTGTTCAGGAAGAGCCAGCAACAGAAACCGTATAACGATTTGTTCGCCTTCGAGGACAGCAACCAATATCTCAAAACATTTTCTCCATTCTTTATAGTTTTTAAAACCAGTGTTGTGGCATTGCCCTTGAAGTGCATTTTTTGTCCCTGTCTTACAGTCGAAACAAACGATACTTCATTTCCAAGATGTTCATCAATTTCTACATATTCATACCTTTCTCTACAACGTGTACTGAAGCTCTCTTCCACTTGAATATCATTTTTGTCAGCTTCTATTTCTTTAACGACGTTAATTTGTTCTGGAGATGCCTATCCAACAAAATTGGAGACAGATTTTAACACGGTTACTTGATGGCGTAAAATTTCCGGCAAAGCAGACGCTACCTTTTAGAAGACCTAGATAAGATGTAAATTCTTGCAATGACAGAAAGTTTATAGAACTGGCCGAGTTCATGAGTGAGTAGGATCCAGTTCTCGTAAAGAATCACGAAAACTATGAACACTATGATAAATAAGCTCTCGGCCAACAAGGAAATCTTCAACGCCAATAGATATGAAGAAGCATTGATTAAAAATGGTCATACCGAAAGGATGAAATATATTGTGCATAGCATTACAAGTAAACCCAAAAATAGAGGCCGAAAAATAACCTGGTTTAAACTACCTTACTACCAGTTACCCAACGTAAACATCGGTAGTGCTTTCCTGAAACTTATAGACAAACATTTCGATACAAACAAACCTTTGTGCAAAATATTTAATAGAAAAACAGTTAATATTAGCTACTCATGCACAAAGAACATTGACAGTATAATCAACACTCACAACCGAGAACTACTAAACACACTTTTAACAGGTACAAATACAAACGATACGAAAAGGTAATGCCCACTAAAAGGTAACTGTAATGTAGAGTGTCTTGTGTACAAAGCAACCATCCATCTAGAGGTGAACAGTCACAACACCAAAGTTTACATCGGCATATCTGCGTGAAGTTGGACATAACGGTTCTATGCCCATAGAGACTCCTTCTGAAATCAATCGCTGGAGATAAAAACAGAATTAGCTAAACACTGGTGGTTACTGAAGTATGAGAACCTTACACCTGTGATCTCCTGGTCAATTTTATGCAATGCCAACATCCAAACATAGACGCAATTTATGTTTAAAAGAAAAAAATAGGATGCGTAGATATAAACATAATAATATATTAAATAAGAGGAACAAATTAATGGCACGATGTAGACACAGACATAAATTTAAGATAACCAGCTTGTGAGAGCATCTTAGGCCTCAATACCGTTAACTTAAACACATTAGACATATCATATACAAATCTAGAATAAATAACCGATAATATAGGTGAATGTAGATTATGATATGGTTACCCGGATTTCGATTACTCCCAGAACCATTGCTATTTCTCACCCTGGGTGCATTCATCACCCTAACTTTTATAGCTGCCACTACTTTCCTCTAACTTGGGTTTCATCATAGTGTTACAGCTAGCAAATTTTATTAGAGGTAGGTAGCATAAATATCCAAACACCCACACACACCTCCCTCAATACATATGTATGTGTAGGCATGTGGTTGGTATATATTACTTTAAATATGCTCCCTTCCTATATCCTTAATTTCGCCTAAGTAGTAGAACTAGTGTATATATATGCTTATTATTAGCGGTAGTGATAAAACTTAACTATTGGCCCTTACTATAGGTGCCTCTCGTGGACATTCGCCCTGTCTCTACTCCCCCCCACCACCACACGGAGATATATACGGTATATTTACCCCATGTTCCAATACCTTAGTGCAAAATATCGCTAGAGCTGAATAGATAAAATTGTTATAAAGTTTAAATAAATTTTCTACTATAAGTTATGGATCTGTTATTATAATACAGGGTGTTTCAAAAGTCTTGGGAACATAACGATTTTTAATAACTCAAAAACTATTAGGAGTTGAAAAATGAAATTGGTACCGTTGGAAAGGTTAAAGTTTCAAGTTTTGTGGGGAATCTTCAAAGTTGCTTAATATGAGCACCATTCGTCACACGGCAGACATCTAGTCGATAGTCCATTTCCTGCCAAACGCGTTCCAGCATCTTGACGTCAATGGTTCCCACAACTGCCGTTACTCGAGCCTTTAGTTCGTCAATATCTCTTGGAAGGGGCGGCACATAGACTTGTTGCTTGACAAAGCCCCAAAGGAAAAAGTCACACGGGGTAAGATCTGGAGACCTAGGAGGCCAGGGCATGAGAACGTCATCACCTCGCCCAGATCTCCCAATCCATCTACCAGGCAGCCTTGTGTTAAGAAACTGCCTTACTCTAAGACTCCAGTGTGGTGGTGCACCATCTTGTTGAAAAATGAAGTCATCAGATTCTGCTTGTTCCGACTGAGCCATTAACCAGTCTTCCAGCATGTTGAGATAGGATTCACCAGTGATAGTTGCCTCTTCAAAGAAGAACGGTCCATAGACACCTTTCTTGGAAATTGCACAAAACACGTTCACTTTTGGTGAATCTCGCTCGTGCTCAAGAAGTTCATGAGGATTCTCAGTACCCCATATGCGAGTGTTATGCTTGTTAACTTTGCCATTCAGATGGAAGGTCGCCTCATCGCTAAAAACAAGCCGGTCATCAAAGCCGTTATCTTCCAACTTCTCTTGCATTGCAATGCAAAAGTCACGGCGAAGTGGCTTATCAGTGTCCTTCAACTTTTGGACCAACTTGAGCTTGTAAGGTACCATTTGCAGTCGTTTCCTTAAGACACGCCAGACAGTTGCTGGAGCAAGCTGAAGTTCCCCGCTGGCTCTTCTCACTGATTTACGGGGGCTCCGCTGAAAGGCTGTCCGAACTTGCTCAACTGCATCTTCTGAAGTTGAAGGGCGACCTGTTCGCTTACTTGGGCACAAACACCCATCTTTCACAAATTTAGCATGCCATCTGACAATGGATTTCCTTTCAGGGGCTTCTTTTTTAAATTTCCTGCGAAATGCACGCTGAACACATGTCCACGATTCAGTCTTTGCAAATTGGAGGACGCAAAATGCCTTGTCTTGTTTAGAGAACGCCATTACTGCACCTGGAAAGATAACACGAAAATCATTAGTATGACCAAAAACTTGATTAAGCAAGCTTTAAAATGGTACCAGTTTCATTTTTCTACCTGGAATAGTTCATGAGATATACGCATTTGTAATGTTCCCAAGACTTTTGAAACACCCTGTACTTTTATTTTTACTTAATTTATTTTAATATTTAATTTAGTATAACTATAATGTTTAACGTATAGATTATTATAATTTGTCAATTAACGCATGCTTGTAATTCGACTATATCGCATAAAATTTAAAAAATTTGTTTAGTCCTACTTTGGTTAAGATCAAAGTGTAGTATCTGTTCCGATGGATACTACACCCCATAGACTGGTATTGTCTTGGCCCTTCGGGGCTTGATTTACGTCGGTCTATGGGTCTATCCTGTGCACTTCTAGGAGGTCCACCCTCCCAGGCTTCGCCTCCCCTCTTTGGGGAGGAGTAAGTTTATTGCTTACTGCCTGAGGCGCCTCTACCGGGGAATGCCGACGGGGCTGCCCAGGCAATTTTTAACCCCCACTTCCCTGACCCGACCTTGGGGCACATCTTACTTGTGGGAGTAAGATAAAAACTAGCCTTGTGCCTAACTCCTGGAGAGGAGTAAATCAATACTCAGGCCCCAAGATGGCATAGCTATAAATAGAAACTAGGTCAGGCCAACTTCTAGGCATGTTGAGAGATCGACTAAGTGACTAGAGAAAGAGGGAGATGGCACCTCACTCGGGATTAGATTGGGTATGGGCACGATTTGAACCCCAGAACAAGAGTCACTTTTAAGTCAATTCCAAGCGCCCTAACCAATGAGGATAGCATCAACGGTTATGAACGAGATGAGAAATAAATCCTATTTATGTGTCCAACAGGCGGACAACTATAGTCATTCGTCATAACAGTGTTCAACATAAAGGAACTTTCATTTATACTAGTTGTACCTACCTGATGTTGTCTGAGAGTAAAGAAAAAAAATGACTGACTTTTTTAATGGAGAAACGGAAAATAATTTTGGTAACTTCCATTTTTTTAATAGGAAATAGAAATTTTTGAAAGGTCCGTTTTAGTAATTGACACTAATCGATTAATAGAAAAGAACAAATAATAATGTGGAGGCAAGAAAAACACACACTCCTGCACGTACCACATACACAGATATGCTTGAAGTTTATATATATATATATATATATATATATATATATATATATATATGTGTGTGTGTGTGTGTGTGTGTGTGTGTGTGTGTGTGTGTGTGTGTGTGCATATATATATATATATATATATATATATATATATATATATATATATATATTTAGATTTTTCACTTATAAAATAGATCATTCAGTGAAGACCGGGGTTGTTCCAATAAAAAACAAGCTCGATGATACTCGATTACAGAGTACAGAGCATTTATATGCGATTTTATGAAGGCTTACCAAAGCATTCCTTTCAGGACACCAATGATCACCATTAAAGATATTTTTTCTTACAAATATTATTTATTCAAATTAATTTTTTTTTTCCTACACGTGTTTCACTACCAAGCAGGTACTTGCTTGGCAGATCATCAGGGAAATTAAATGTCTGGAATAAGGGTTTCAACTGCCGACAATACACAATGTGGCGTTGCAATAGTTGAGGTCACTTAAGAAGAGTAGAGGAAAAAAATAAAAATAAAAATAAAAGTAAAAATTAAAAAACAAGAAAGAACAACGATAAAAAAAGAAAGTCCTAGAAAATGTCTTAGAAAAGTAGCTCGTGCATTATTTCTGCCACCAAGCCAATAAGCAAATAATCGGTCCCAAATGCATTAAAAAAAAAAACAAAAAAAAAACGGAACAATATGTGATAATACACTTTCACGTCGGGCGGCACAATATATATATATATATTAATTACTCAAGTGAGAGAATTTTATTATTTCTTACCTTAGATGTTATTTTCACAATGTTTCAGCCAATCTAACCTCCAAAATTCTTCCGGTGTGTCTCAGAAATCTTTTTATCGAACTCGGGAGTCTGTGCTGCATTTCAAACGGAACCCATTATTTAATCTACAAGGTCATGTGGCACAACAGATAAAAGTGCTAAGTAATAATCAGTTCTAAATGATAGTTTTTTCGAGGTTTAAGGTTCAATTCTCAGTATAGTACTAGGAATACAATAACGAATTACTTAAGACATCTTCCTGATTGTGGCTGATGGAATGAGAGCAATCTACCCTGTGGATTAAATAAAGGGTTCTGTTCGACATCAAGATTCATGAGTTCAGCAAGATACACCTGAAGAAAATCGATGGTTATATTGGTCGAAACGCTATGAAAATAACATCCAAGATGAGAACAGTAGTCCGAATAATCCAAATAATCAAAATTATCAATCCTTACCTAAAAAAAATTCGAAACTTAGAATCAAGAGAGAGAACTTTCCTTTATCCACTCAAACAGTTTTTTTTTAGCCGGAATAAATATTTTCAGAAAAGAACTGAAGCGAAATAAAATATATTTATGCAAATAACATAATGGAAGGAAAAAAAATTGAAAAATAGGATACTTCAAATCAAGTATTGATATTTCAGATAAATTACTATTTGGGTTTGACTTTGAAAATCCGACAAGATAACTTTATATGTGAGATAGTCATCCACAGACAGCTGTTTCGCTGTTTCATACTAGCAGTATCTACCCGGCGTTGCTCGGGTGGAGAGATATTGCTGAGTGGAGAGCCTAGATAAAAAATAATCCCAAACATAGTTATGTTTACAATTTATTAAAAATATGAATTTTTTAAAAATCCTTCTTAATTTTTCCTTTAATTCATTGTAAACTAAAAAAATTAATTTGATGTATATTTATCAAAGTTACGCATAGGTCGGAAATACCCACACACACTGCATCATAGTTTTATTAGTACAGAGATGAGTCAATGTAATCAGCCAAAGGGAAGTAACTGAAAAACATCATGATCAAGGGAAGTAACTCCAAAGGGTTTACTGTTATTCAGATCTGGTATTTTAAACCTAGATGTGTCTGAAGTATATTTTATAAAGTAGCTTTTCATGCTATGCTGTTGTTGGTTGTATTTAAATAACTATTTGATTAATAGTATTAAAAAAAATAATAATGTATCAGTCACGTAGACTACTTATCTTTGCAGTGTTCTAATGTACATTTGCAATTTTGGTCGCTTACAGCATTAGATTACAACACTTTAAATGACAGTACTTAAAATAATTGGTATAATTAAAAAATGTTTACCTACCAGTGCGATATTCAAAAAATGTTAAGAAATGAATGTGCTAATATTTATATAAGAAATGTAATAATTTACCTCAGAACAAAAATAGAGAAGAAAATGGTGTTTTTTTTTTATTAATGACGTAAGCATATTTTTCTTTTAAGTGAAGAATGATCTGTCCACTGAACCATTTCCCCAAGTTGTCAAATTTAAAATCTCTACTTTGTTTAAATATATAAACCATACATGTTTCGTTTTACCTTTCCTTTTTTTTCCTTTCTGTTGAGTCAAAAGTAGGTCAGAAGCGAAAAGTTGGGTTTTTTGCATTTTTTAAAGCAATTTTTTAAAGCAAATTAATTATTTATAACGCTGTTTGTACACACACCGAAATTATAATTTAACCACTCATTTCGTTTTGTATTTGTTGAGATTTTTCAAACAAAAGACAACAACTTTAAATATTTAGAGATTTTAAAATCAGAATCGGTAATTGTATCAGAATCAGAAATTTAGAACAGAATCGGTAATTGTATCGGAATCGGGAAATATAATGGAATCGTCCCATCACTAGTTAAAACCGATATTGTTAAGTCATAAAATAAAATCATAATTTACGCTTCATGTTGTTTTAAGGCCCCTCCCCCCCCCATCTCAAGGAAGCCTGTAATAAACTCTAAGCTTACTGTAGTTGATGTCAGCACACCAAATTTTGAAGTTATTCTAAACGATAATGATGAATGTAATGAAATGTATGGATGCACATATCTGTAAAAATAGGCGTAATGTTTTTATCTGTTGATCTCATCTAAATTATATTTGAGGTGACTTTAATTTTTTTGAAGTTAATTTATGAAAAACATAAAACTAATAAATATTTAGTGTTTGCTGTGAACCTTTTTTAAAAATTGCAAGGCATATGTGTTAATGTTAGAAAATCTTCTGATAAATTATTACTATAATGCATACCTTGGCATTAGCAACCGTTAGTGAAACTGATGTATCTTAGTAAATAAATGACCCTGGTGCAATGGTGGCAGTCATAGTAAATGTTAATGAGAGGGTAAAAACTCCTCCAACTGTTCTCACGAAATAAAAAGTGGAAATATAGATCCAGACTAAATGCTTACTTCGATTTATGTGATTGAAAATGAATTTTTTGTCATGACAAAACAATTATGGGCGAAAAGTAATGACGAAACAGTTGCTTTATGTAGCCTTTGTTTACAAAGCTATCCTGGTCAGTGAAATAAGGGTAAATCTCACTTTACTTTATATATCTATTACTAATGGAGATTTGGTATCTATTACTTCTATATCTAAAATCAGAACTACACTATTACTATCTTTTAATACTCAATTCAGTTTACTATACTATGTCAGACTAATGTACTATCTTTCAATGCTCAATTCAGAGGGATAGTGTAGTATCTGTTCTATTGTTGAGACCATCTTCCCAGGCATTAACTCCTCTCTTTTGTGGGGAGATAGTGTAGTATCTATTCTGTGGTCATGATACCATCCTCCCAGGAATTACCTTCTCCTTTTTTGTGTTGGGTTAATGTAGCATCTGTTCCGTTGTCATAATACCACCCTCCCAGGCATTATCTCTTCCTTTTGAGGGGGTAGTTTAGTATTTGTTCTGTGGTCAGTATACCATCCTCCCAGATATTACCTCCTCTTTTTTTTAGGGATGGGTTAGTGTAGTATCTGTTCTGTTATCATGATACCATCCTCTCAGGCATTACATCCTCCTTTTGGGGGGAGGCATGTAGTTTAGTATCTGTTCTGTTGACATGAGACCATCTTATCTGCATTACCTCCTCCTTTAGGGAGAGGGATAGTGTAGTATATGTTCGTTCGTCATGATACGATCTTCCCAGGCATAACCTCCTCCTTTAGAGAGAGGGTTAATATAATATCTGTTCTGTTGTCATGAGACTATCTTCCCAGGCATTACCTCCTGCTTGGGGAGGGGGGTTAGTGTAGTATATGCTCGTTCGTCATTATACTGTCTTCCCAGGCATTATTTCCTCTTTTGAGTGGAGGGGTAGTGTATTATCTTTTCTGTTGGCATGCTACCGTTCTCCCCGGCATTACATCCTCCTTTGGGGGGAGGGGGCATATACCTTATCTGTTCTGTTGACATAAGACCATTTTCCCAGTCATGACCTCCTTCTTTTGGAAGTAGTGTGATAACTGTTCGTTCATCATGATACTATCCTCCCAGGCATTGCCTTCTCATTTGAGGAAGGCAATGTAGTATATGATCGTTATGTTAGTATGCCCATGCTGTCAGAATGACGGCAGATTCTATTTTCATAATTTCTGTTATTTTTTTTTGTTTTTGTTTTTTATTACTAATGAGTCATCGCTTATCAAGGCCACGCGAAGATACGGGTTATATGTTCATTGCATAATTCAGTACCACGCAGGTGTGAGTGTTTTTTAATTGCTAAGATTAATGTTATTAATGCTGCCAATTTTAGACACCCAGCAAAAATAACATTTTTAAAAGAAAGACTGTTAAATAATTAAATATCTTTTTATTTGTCAAAATACGATTTTATCGATCACGGCTACTGCATAAGTTTGCCAATCCATTGTTGCAGCAATTTGTTTACCGGCTAAAAACGTTTCTCACTGTTGCCATGCAACATGTTCTCAATGAACTCTTTACTTCAACATGAAAGATTCAGAATCGTATTTTTCAATAGCAAAAAATAATTTTCCACTCAATGAAACCAAAATGTATTGAATTTCTAGTGCTATTTTCTAATGTTTTCACACATTTTCTCTACTAATATTAATTTCCAACTCATTTTCATAAACACTACTAATACTTCAAGTTAGTTGCTGTTGACGTTCACATTTGATTTCACGTGAATTACCTCCCTTACTGTAACACAAAAAAGAAATATATATATATATATATATATATATATATATATATATATAGTGAAATAAATTCCAGGAAGAAAATCCGGGTATGAGAGCTCAATGTAATAAACAGAGCAAGAATAAGATAAAGTAACACGGAATCACATAATCACCGGTGCAATAACTTATTTCAACCTTCCGGCATTGTTCAAGCATCCAAGTAAGGTGAATACATTTTTGAAAATGAGAAAAGAGAAATTCACACTCACCAATTCAATATACATATAGAGAGAGCGACAACATATCTAATACATATCTTGAGAGAGGGGGAAATGAGTTATTTAAGACGTAAGTTGAGGAGGAGGAGATTGGAAACATATTTAATA
>OY744538.1:44358393-44498393 GCA_963556195.1 Sepiola atlantica | reverse complement strand
ATACCAAACAATTACTAGATCCAAGATTAAATAATTACAGACAGAAATGACCACATTCATATGTCGATGTGTTGGCGTGTAATAACATTTCTCTTCGAAGCATCTTGTTTTAATGTGGAGAAAATCCAGCTCCCCAAGAGGAGGCTTCTGGAATGGGATAACAATTTAAATTGTCTAAATCTAGAATGATTTCTCATTCACTGATCGAGGACAGAAAAGATGAATTATAGTATCAGAACAGATACTACACTTTGAAGTTTTAACGGAATTTCTAGTCGATAATATTTTATTGCTAACAAATTGTAGAAAAAATGGTATCAACACGTGGACATAAAAGTTCAATTTTATATACGTTCAAAATGAAATTAGAATTTTTTTCAGGACAAACAAAACGTTTTATGTTATTGTGTAAAAAATATTTCAAACTTTAGAGGAAACAACTAAATATTTGTTTTTTATTTAATACTAGCAGTGGTATCCGGCGTTGCCCGGGGCTCTCCCTCCTCCTCTCCGCAAGCAAAATAGGATATTGAGCACTTTTCTCCCGGACAACGTCGAGTATTTAGAAAATCAAGAAGGCCTCCAGAGCACTACTAAAATCACTTTTACCGATCCTGCCTCCTTTTCATCTGCACAATAGTCCGAAGAGAAACGTAGATGGCGTTAAAATATTATACTAACCTATCACTACAGTAGCTCCATCTAGGACATTTAGCACTTTTCTCCCGGACAACGCCGAAGCCTCTGGGTCCTATATTGAAGAAGCCTCCCGTTGCTGGGTCCTATACTGTAGAAGAACTCCTGGTCCCTATATTGTAGAAGCACCCCTCGGTCCCTGTACTGCAGAAGCCTCCTGGTCCTATGCTGTAGAAGCACCCCAGGGGCTGGGTCCTATACTGTAGAAGCAGCAGAAGCATCCCCGGTCCCTATACTGCAGAAGCACACCCGGTCTCTATACTGCAGAAGCCTCTGGGTCCTGTATTGTAGAAGCACCACTGGTCCCTATACTGCACAAGCATCCATGGTCCCTATTCTGCAGAAACCTCCGGGTCCTATATTGTAGAAGCACCCCCGGTGCTGGGTCTTATACTGTAGAAGCACCCATGGTCCCTATTCTGCAGAAGCATCCGGCTCCTATATTGTAGAAGCACCCCTGCTGCTGGATCCTATACTGTAGAAGCACCCCTGCTGCTGGATCCTATACTGTAGAAGCACCCCTGGTTCCTATACTGCAGAAGCCCTTGGGTCCTATACTGTAGAAGCGCCCCCCCCCCCCCCCCCTGGTGTCTTACTGCAGAAGCACCCCCGCCTCCGGTCCCTATACTTCAGAAGCCTCCCGGTCCTATATTGTATAAGCACCCCGGTGCCTGTACTGCAGGATGAAGATGTTGATAATTACCCCCCCCCCCCACCCCACCCGCCCCCCAAAGAATTATTTTTATTTTAAAAGAAATAAGTTTAGGTTGCTAGGTGCGGATTTGATTGAGCAACCCTTGTTTCACTGTTATTGATACATCCGAACAGAAGTTATGGGATGACCTGATACAACCGGACAGAATTTAGGGAAAGACCGGGTACATTCGACAAGGGATTATGGGGGATGTTCGGTGAGTCAGCATTTTTATCAAGTTGTTATATGAATACATTGGCTGATTTCCAAATTACTAATAAACAACATTGAAAAAGCTTGAAAAAACCAGACCGCCGCCAAAAACTAGCCCCGTTGACCCCCAGCAACATTTTTTTTTTGTTGTAATTTTGAAATATTATGCTCCCAGGTGTTGTCCGGTCCTAAAGATATCAACTTGTTGACAGTTTGCCGAGTAGTTTTTGAGGAGTAGCTGGACATACAGACAAACAAACAAACAAACAAACAAACAAACATACAGACAACTGCCTTTTATATAAGAGATTTTCCTATCAAGACAAGGTTTTCATCCATCTTGAATTTTAGTCTAAACGATATTTTTTATAGTTTTACTTTAAGATCACTATCAAAATTCCACCTTGAAAATGACAGGAACAAAACCATCAGTATACTTTTCTGAAATACCCAACAATTACTAGATCAAAGATAAAATAATTTAAGAGAAAAAATACCACCGTCATATGTGTGCTGTGTAACCGTTCCCTTCAAAGTGTGTTGTTCATCTTAGTACCGACTACTGTGACGTCATCAGAAAAACGAGACTCAGTGAAATGGCCTTCTCACTTTACAACGGCCACGTTCAAGCGCATTTGTGTCGTGACAAGGTTATCAGATAGAGGTAGTTATTATATTTCAACTAACCCTGTGATCAACTGGGAGAGCAAAATTTTTATTGACTATTATCACGTCCCGCCTTCTTGCTTGGATGAGTTTTCCCGTTTGGATGTCCATGTCCCAAATGATTTTATATCTTTCATTTTCCAATGTTAGCTCCAGTTTGTGTTTGTACCATTTGTCTGTATATTCGAAGTACAGTCGTTTGCACAGTTCCAAGTGGAATTCCTTCCCGTCACAGTCATGTCAATCTTGATATTTCATTTGGACTACTATTATTGTTATTATTATTTATATAATAACACGCTAAAGCATTTCATGTTCGTATTTCATATGAAAGTCTGGATGGTGCTCTATCTGCTCGGTCTTTCCATCAATGTTTCTTACATAACTACCCTGGCAGTTTCAGTTCCCTTGGTTCGGGTAGTGTTCTTCCTATATTTTCATTTGTCTTTACGCAATGTTATTCTGTTTCAATTTACCTGTGGTTGGTCAGTGTAACCTGGTTATGTTGGTTGGCTTCTGTACTTGCAGATTTTTTAAAATATTTCAGCTGTTTTCATCTGTGCCGTGTGTTTTATATGGTGCCAATCCCCTCTTTGATTCAAATTTTTCCAAGTATTTTTCCCTTTTTCTTTCATACTACAATTATTAGTAGTACTCTCGTTTTTTGTTTTTTTTCATGTTCAATGTTCCCTTTCACTCTTTGGCAAGCTTAGTGCATTTGCTTAGTTTTTCTGTCCCTTTTATCTTCACCCTGTGATCTGCTGAGACGGTGAAATCTACTATTTAGAAGTTCTTTTCCTTCTTTTTTACTATTATCACGTCTGGTCTTCTTGCTTGGATTACTTTGTCCGTTTGTTTTTCCATGTCGCATAAAATTGTATGATTTCCAAGAACTGCAGGCTTGTGGAACTCTCTTCTTGCTGACTGTTTTCTTTCTACCTATATCTTTGGTATTTTCAAGACTAAGGCCAATAGGTATCGCCTGCCTTTGCGATGGTCCTCTTTCGTTTTTGTTAGCTCCTTACATCAAGTGGCTTCATGCCTTGTCTGGAGCGATTTCCAATACTGGCTTTACTAGTTTATGCCTGTTTCATTTGTCTGCAGGTTCAAATTGCAGTCGTTTGCACAGTTCATAATGGACTACCTTCCCGACCTAGTCAGGTCTCTGTTTATATTTCTTTAAGGCTAATTTGCAGCATTCACTTATGATCTGGTTTACTGTTTCGTCTTTTTGTCCATAGAGTCTACATTTAGTATCTTTAAATATATATTTTATTCCTTTTTCGGGTATTTTGCTTCATTCATTTATTATTTACTCACAAGAAGTTTTCACACAAGTTATTATCAGTGATTGCTCAGTGGTAATGCCAAGTGATGTTCCTTAGAGTCTGAGTGACAGCAAGTCTCCCCAGATTTCCAGCACTCTCTGCCTCTTTCGATAACCATTGCAAATCACTTTGTGTTATCACAACAGCCATCGATTTCTCACTCGCAACATTCGTTGATCTTCTTTGGAATTTGAGTGTCAATAAGCTTCCCCAAGGTTCTAGTACTCTCCATACCCTTCCAGTGGTGGTCTGGTTGGTGCCCTTCCTCCTTGGTCTTTCCATCTTCCTTGACTCTTCATGACCATTTTTGTGGTACCCACCGAGTCTGGTGCTACCACATATGTGTGTGTGTGTGTGTGTGTGTGTATGTTTGGGGGGGGGGGGGTAAGTAAGTTTATGAGATTTCTCACAATTTCAGTTCCCTCGAGCTAGTTTGGTTCTTTCTATATTTTGGTTCTATTTCTACTTCAACCTAGCTGTGACTGTTCGTTGGTTATGTGGGTTGGTCTCTGCATTTGAGGATTTTTATCTTTTCTTTTCAACTGTTTTTATCATTGCTGTACATTGTATGATCTCAGTCTTCCTTTTGATTCCAATTTCTCCAGTCTTTTTTTTCAGTTTTTTTCTACTGTCCCTAGTTGTTCTGTCTAGCATAGAATAAGTCCCTTAGATTTATCTCCCTTTGTCGGCCCTCCTTTTTGTAAGGAATTTTTTTAGCCCCGACACCGGCGAGCGGCTTCCAGTACTCTGTCCCCAATCTCTCCTAGATGCTTAGCTACGGACCTACATAGAGGAATTCCTATCCCCTTAGATATCCCGATATTTTAGGCATCTCTGGTAAGAAACGCTACCTTTCTTTTCCCTCAAAATAGAATTAAATAGCACGAGTATTATTTCCTTTGTACATTTCTTTTATCTAAACGAACTTTATTCACTTTTTCTCACCACGTGTGAATCGCCATTTTAACCGCTCGTAACATGTGTATCTCTCTCTTGTATTATCTTTTATGCTCCTCATATTTTCTATTCTGCAATTTATTAGCTTACAGCGTTTTTCTAGATTTTAGTAAACTCCTATCTTCCTGCCTCATCGTCATTTTTGTATTTGCATTTTTCTGAGAAAATGTTTTTTAAATTTCTTTTCACTTTTTACCTTTTTCGATGAATAATAACACCTGTGTTTAAACCACACTATGCCCCATAGTCTTGCTTGTCGATAAGAGTTTAGGCTAGCTGTTCGGCGGTTACACGCAACCCTAAGACAGCATACTAGTGCTCCTACAATTATTGGTATCATAGTGATTTTCTTCATGTTCCGTATTTCTTTCAGTTCTCTAGCAAGTTCCATGTATTTACTTCGTTTTTCTGCCCCCTTGATCTTCACCCTGTGAACTGCTGGGACGACGAAATCTATGATTTTGCAGGTATTTTCATTGTTGTTGTCTATTATCATGTCGAATCTCTTTGCTTGGATGAGCTTGTACTCTTATGTTTCAAGGAATTCTGTGATTTTAATTCTCTGATACTGTCTCCGGTTTTTGTCTGTACTATTTGTCTGCATGTTCAAAGTGCAGATGTTTGCATAGTTCCCAGTGTACTGCCTTTCCCATACAGTCATGTCTATTTTTGTACTTTTGATAGCTTGTTTGCTGCATTCACTTATTATACGATTTACGGTTCCCTCTCTTTGTTCACGGAGTCTACATTTACTGTTTTCCTAGGTTTTGTCTATTTTAGCTTTGATATAGTTCGTTTTGATTGCGTTTTTCTGTGCGGCTGTCATTAACACTTCCGTTTTTGTGTTCAAGTGTCCTTTTCATAGTCTTGTCCAGGTATTTTCGTCCATCTTTTCTCTAGCCAGTCCTATTAATCGTCCATATGGCTGCTTCTCTTCCCATTTTTCTTTTCTTGCCTTTTTGTACCCAGTTTCGCTGCTCTCTGTTTTGTTTATTTTGACGGTGTCTCCTGCTGTGGTGATCAGCCTTTCTGTGCTCTGGGTTATGTATTTTTCCAATTCATTTTTGTGTCATCCACACAGTCTTTTTTACTTACCAGTCCTCTTCCCCATTCTTTCCCTTTTACATAGAGTCGGTCAGTATCGCCCTTCCAGGGTAGTGCATGGTCATCAGTTTCCTAGTCTTCTGGTCCAGGTGTCTGAGTTCTTCTTTAGTCCAGTCGATGAAGGGGCCAGAATATCTTGTTAGAGATACTGCCCAGATGTTTATTCCTTTTATCATGTTTTTACTATATAATTTGGTTTCTAAGAGTTGTCTTGTTCTTCTCAGGTATTCCTTTCCTATGTTCTCTTTCATTATTATTATTATTATTATTATTATTATTATTATTATTATTATTATTATTATTATAAGTAGTAGTAGTAGTAGTAGTTTCATTTGGACCCATCCACCTTATTAATTAATAGATTGGTCTGTTTACAAAGATTAGTCTTCCTCTAGTGGGGTATCATAGATTGTGGCCATGAGGTGGGGCATGAGTCCCGAAAGCCGGTGGCACTGTGCGCTGTTGTATTATTCATTACTTTCCACTTGGTGAATCAGTTTGAACGCCCAACACGGTTTATATGTACTTTAACTCACTTGCCTATTTTATAATTTATGAGTGAGTCAAGACGTACAAATGTATTTGGGCTTCATTTTCGTTTGTAAGAAGAGGCACTCATATCTTTTGAAATGATATGCTTGATTTGCTGACTAGATTATCAGAGCATAACGTATGTGCTCCTTAGTTTGGGCATCATATTTTACAGTGTTTGTAGCCATTGATTAGCGCATGACTTTATTTTGCAAAAATTCCTAGATGTATATATATATATATATATATATATATATATATAGATAGATAGATAGATAGATAGATAGATAGATCGGTTGCATTCCACTGACCCAAGAAAAAACGTCAATCTACAATCATAATTTTTCATTTATTTTTTTATTTTGTTGAATACTTATATTTTTTCAGTCATACGAACGTTTCACAGCCTGTAAACAAAAATATAGTCTCTAGTTTTTCCGGGCTGCTCATCAGCAACCTTCATTTAATAATAAAATATAAGCACACTGGTCCAAAGCAAATAGGAAAAAAAGATTTAAAAAAAGAAACATGAAGAAAACAGCCAGGAAAAAACACACAAAACTCACACTAAAGAAGATAATGAGAAAAAAATCACCCCCATACATCAGACATGGCATGGTCCGATTTTTAAGCCGCCATCTTAGATTCCATATATATATATATATGCTCTGAAGCCGGAAACAACTTCATTGAGCTGCTTGTAATCTGAAACAATTTGGATAATATAATAAGGATATATATATATATATATATATATCATGTTGACACACCGGTTCCTGTTAGATCACCATTGTTAAGCGACGTCGAGCCTGGCCAGTACTAAATGGGTGACCATTTGGGAATACAAGGTGCTGTATGTGCTCTTTTCTTATCTCGGCATTGTTTCCAGTCGTCTTGTATTACTACTTGCCATTGGAATCAAGCAATGCCAACTCAGGAGAGCGGTTGTTGGGGTATGCGCAACCCTTGCAATTACAAATTAACGCGCGGGCAGCACCTGGCGGGGCACTCATACGTCGAAATCGACGGGAGAGTCCATCATGTATATATATATATCTTATTATATTATCCAAATTGTTTCAGATTACAAGCATATATATATATATATATATATATATATATATATATATTTATATATATATATATATAAGGATGAAAAGAAATTAGAAAAGCGATGGAGGCAGATCTTTTTTCAATTCAGTTACTTTAATATGGCTAATATTTCCCACCTCACGAATTACTGAGCCTTGTTGCATCCATAGGGTTCCTCTATCGGATTTTTTACCTTCTGGATTGTATCTATTTTGACCGCACCTTAAGACGGTGGTTTCTGGAGTTTAACTTTGAAACCTCTCAATTTATTCCTCGTGCCTTCTAACGGCCTACCAACAAACCACTTTCTCCGCTGGACTTTTTGACACCGGATTTTTTTACAATCGGACAGCTTTTTGCCTTGTGTTTTTTTCCCCACAATCTTTGTTTTACTCTGTCAGATTTTAAATCTTGGCTCTTCGCCAACTTATCTATCCCAGCAATTTCCTCTAATGATAAGATTCTGATCATTGAAAAGCCTGGCTTAAGGAAAAAATTAATTTAATTAATTGCTTTTTTTGTGGAATATACCTTGCATTGAGCAACTGAATTGAAAAAAGATCTGCCTCCGTCGCTTTTCTAATTCCTTTTCATCCTTCTATCTATCTATCTGCTCTATCCGGTATATTGAGCTGTATACTTTTCACAATAGGTTTTACCTCTCCTAAAAGTTCGCTTTTACTTCCCTTCTTTATATATATATATATATATATATATATATATATATTACTGCAAGTATGAAGGGAAGACATATTTTATCGTTCATGATTAAAAGAAAAAAGCCAGCCGACCGCTGTCGCCCTCACTCAACAGACATGTATCAAGGGATTTTAAAAGGCAGAAGAAAAAAATGTATATGTTTAAAATAAAAAAAAGCGCTATGTTATGTTATATATACAATGGGAGATGTGTCTTAGAGACAATCCTAGCAAACACTTCTGTTTAAAGGAGGGTCGCTTCAAATGAACATAGATCGTCTCTAAGACTTCTAGGTGGAATATCGAGTGAGCACGACTCAAGATGGTAAATAAGTCAATACTGAAATTCATTGCACATGTCAGGTTTTTACAACTGATCTGTGATGGAGGACCCGTATTTATTTCTTAGAACGTCTGTTGAACGGAAGGTTCCATTCCTAATTTTGCTAAGTATGTGTTGTTGAAATCTGTTGTCCAATCTCAACGTCGTCCTACCTACGTAGTCGGCATTGCAACCCCATTTAAAATGATAGCTCACATTATTATTATGATGTGTGAGGGGTAGAACGTCTTTTCGAGAAGATGCCAAAAGAGACTTTGTAAAGAACACAACACGTACGTTCAAAGCAAAATAGCAATTTTCAACTGTTGCTGATTTGCTTGGCGAATTTCTCACTTACTGTACGTAAACGAGGCAACCAAATGTAAATTGGACACATAGCCACCGTATTTAGTTTTATTTTAGAAAAATTTGATATTTTCCTTTTGATGATTGACCTATGAATGTTTAGAGGGTATCCATTATTGGACAAAGTAATGGTTCTTATTTCTTCGTCCAATTTTGCTAACTGTTCCTTTACCAAAACAATTCATTGAGATTATGAAATAACCATCCTGCATTCTAACCTTTCTCTAAGTATAATATGACGAACGTAGATATGATTTTCGATATGTATTTTGAAAAGAGAAGAGGATTATTTTTATGAAACAAATGAAACAAACCGCCAATCCTTTATTGGTTTTGTTGAATAAAATTTGTTGAACAAAAGTCGCAGTAATTATGCATCAAGCCAATAGCATTGTCGTCAGTCCATCGCACTTATGTTTGAAATGGAATACGTATATCCAGTCTGTTGCTAAGGTTGCTGAAAAAAATGGTTGGATCATTCTACCGCTCCAGAAAGTACCTGACTCCAGATGAAATCCTCTACCTATATAAGAGTCAGATACGTCATATCTGCTGCCACATCTGCAGAGGTGTCACTCAGAGCATTCTTTCCTGCCTTGACAGAGTACAAAATCGACTTTACAATCTAGTGGCGAATTATCTCTTCTCTTTCCTACAATCCTTTTCTCACACAAGTGACGCTGCTAATCTCTCTCTACTCTATCTTATTTCCATCATTTACTCAATTGAGCTCCAATCTCTAGTTCCTCCCTGCAAAACATTCACAGCAAGAACTTGCTACCACAGCGGAAAAAAAGACTTTCCTTTCTTCCTCCATGTGCCTAGCATCAGATAGAATTTCCATGGACAGAGCTTCCTTACAAGGTCACTCCATCAGTGGAACTTATTAACGCAGGACTGTTTCCTTGCTGATTACAGCATAGTCTCTTCAAATCCAATCTCAATAAGTACTTGTCATAAACCGTAGGTGGGAGGTGACGGTGGTTAAGTGAATATCGACACGGACTGAAGACCTGGGTTTCCAAGTTCGAATCCAGTCGGTTCCATAGTACTACTTTCACTTAGGAATGTTGGCAACCTTCCCGTAAGTACTCGATGTCGTTCCAGAAAGATTTCTAACTAGAAAAACATTGGGGAAACTAATGCCAACACCAGAATCATCTGATTCACACGAAAGAAGAAGATAAACCGTAAGTAACCAAACTTCGTTCCATTGGTTGTTCCTTAACTTTCGACTGACAATCATTCCATCTCATTAATCCTTATCTTCGAGTGGCTCTTGGCCTTGATAAAAGGTGAGTAAGAAAAAAGAATTTTCATTGCTAAAGGTAGATTGAATAGACACGCCATACGAACATCCTTTCTTGTCTATTATAATGTGAATTTCAATCCGCCAAAAGTAATTCAACCCATGATTTAACCTAAATAAACAGTTTGACTTAAACATTAGTCTATATGGTATGTGCTTTGGTGCATAGTAACTTTTGTATTTATTTACATGACCAAATATGGTTATCTTTTCTCATTCAAATGTGTTTGGTGACGTGTAAAAAGATTGCTTTTATTACTTTAATTCATAGATTTTGTTAGGGGTTGTTTTTTTGTTTTTTTTCACTAAGTATTTAGATTTTGATTAATCTGTTTAAAAAAAGGTTCTAATGTTTAAATAAATTATTTTAATGACCAAACGGCATTGTAATTAATTTTATTTAACTTTTGCAAAAATCAGATTTAAAAAAATGTAAATATTAACCAGCTCTTACTACCGCTATCTTTATAAATTTAGGTATCTTTATATATCTGTATGTACAGGATTTACTCCTAAACTAATTAACAGATCATTATAAATTTGAGAACACAGCTACTAGGCGTAAACAGTCCAAGTTTAATTTAGTTTTTTATGCAAAGGGAGTAAAAAAGGGATGGAAGCTCTTTGTGAAAATTCACATATCTTTGAGTTTTTGAAATTTTAATGATAGGTATTAGACATCAATTAATAAATATTCCCCAAATTTCAGGTTTTTGGAGTGTTTTAAACAGTTTTAGGGGATATAATATGGGCACAACATCCCATTTGAAAATTCAAATATTTCAGATTTGCATTTAATTTGATTCAGTCAACAAGATTCCCTGAATTTCAATTTCCTCTTAAGACCCCTTAAGCTTAAGCCTTAAATTTTATACATTTTTTAGAATCAAAATCATGGCTATCAATATACCAGCATCAGCTGCTTCACTAAATCATAAACATCTTTGATTCAGAAATCCCTTATCATGAAATACCTTACTGTTTCTAACCAAAGCTATTAATTTATATTTAGATTCATAAACAAACTGCCTATGTAATTTCTCAGCCTTCCTTTTTTTTCCTAAAAGAACATCCTTTTAAAATCTCACAATGTAACATATGCCTGGTGCATTTTTAACCTCCAAAAGCATATTAGTTAGTGGCAGACTATAATGTCCAGAAGTCGTAATTTGCAATTTAATATATCTGCCAAGAATGCGACAGCTGTCGTTTTTTTTAAATTTAGTAGTATTCCTGAAGTTTTACATTTATTTATGACTTAATAACAGGGATAAATCATTTTTGACGATGTCAGCCTCAATATAACCTCTGACACCTTTTATACCCCCTATTGTTACAGGAAATTTAACTGTTTTAATAGCGTTTACCTCCACTCTATCTCCAAAACAAAATATTCTGTTAAACCTAACAGTTTCCACTAACTGCTTATCTCGGTTATTTAATGTATTAAAGAATATGTTAAACCAAAGTTCTCCAGCAACAGTTCGTGAACAAGCAGAGTACAATACTGCCATACCCAATGTCTCTTTCACAAGATTGGACATTTTTACATTAGAATAAGAATCATTTATTAATGTTCGATAACATGAATCAACATTAAACAAGGTAAAGTTCACCTGGTCTGAATCCAGAACAGGGTTGATATTGTTTCTAGAATTGAAACTCGTACAACCTCGGGAAAAATGCTTAGTCGAATTACATTTAAAACAACGCATTATCTTAGCTTGTCTGTCCGTAGGATTTATTTCATATGTCCTGTAATATGTTTGTTCTTTGATACTTCTGTATCCGTTGCAATTTACTGTTTCAACTTCTTCTTTGATAGCAGGGACGGTTTTACATTCCGTTGATGAAATATCAGAAAACACTTTCTTCAATGTATCTTTTATTGTTGAATATTTCAAGCTTGAACACGTGATTCTTGTTAAGTTTCCATTTTCTATAATAATTTATATTAATTCCGAACGCATTTTTGTAGGAATAAAATTCCTTAAATGGCATATATGCTATCGTATTTTCATTCTGTAAGTAAATTTCGTCCAATTTGTATATAATTATGTTCAATCCACTTGCTCCACCCATATCTGTTATTGCCAAATGTCGAACACATTCTCTTATATTTTGTGGTAACGACAAAAATACATCCGGGCCCTGTTTCCCTTTCGATAAATCTGTAAATATAGACCATATGACTATATATTGCTTCCATTCAGTATATGCCTCTTCATTTAACAAAATAGATGGGTGTAAACGAAGCCATCTTTCTTTTAAATGTGTTTAAACGTTTGCTGAACAAGATAATTTCTCATCACACGAAAGAAGACAGCTTTTGCTACCAATTTTAGTTTACTTATCACATAAATCCTGTCATAGACACACGTCCGTTTGTCCAAACTGCCATCTTTGTTTTCCCAATCAATAACCAACAACAAGGGAAATCACTCTAAGAACTTATTACAAAGGAACAGAACTCTTATATCTTAATACAAAGGGGGATAACTTAACAAATATAGCAAGTATATTATATTACAAGTGTATACCCATCATCAAAAATGACAGAAAAATAAAAATTATTCTTCACCAGAGTTCGCTCTAATATTTATATAAAATAACGTATCAATCAGTGAAGTTAAAAAAAGAAGTAGGAAAGAAAACGTCTCAAACAGGAAAGTTTAAAAAAAGAAAAAGAAGAAAAAAAAAATCAAATATAAATCGGTATCATTTCAGCTGACTTGCTATTTGCTTTCTCTCTTCCCTATAACTCTGGAAATGGCATGTTTTTATTCATGTGACGGAAAAGAAGTAAATATATATATATATATATATATATATATATATATATATATATATATATATATATATATATAGTAGTGCGAAAATATTCTTTATGTATACCAACTTCTTTTAATTAAAAGCTCAATAATTGTCAACTTGTAACAAGATAACATATATAAATAAACAAGATTGTGTTACATTCCAAAGGCCAAGATTTTATTTATCTAACGAAACATTTCTTCAAAACAAACCCTTTTGATACAATTTTACAATTCCGTTTCGTTCAGCAGGGGACCAACCAACATTTGTACGTCAATATCCGATCTTCTTGGCCTTTTGGCTAAGATCAAAGTGTAGTATTTGTTCCGATGGATACTGCACCCCATAGACTGGTATTGTCTTGGCCTTCGGGGCTTGATTTACGCCGGTCTATGGGTCTGTCCTGTGCAGTTCTAGGAGGGCCACCTCCCAGGCTTCGCCTCCCCTCTTTGGGGAGGAGTAAGTTAATTGCTTACTGCCTGAGGCGCCCCTACCAGGGAATGCCGACGGGGCTACCCAGGCAATTTTTAATGGCCAGAGTGCTCACCTCTCGGGCGCTGGCTTTTCAAACCCCACTTTCCCGACCCGACCTTGGGTCACATCTTACTTGCGGGAGTAAGATAAAACTGGCCTCGTGCCTAACTCCTGGAGAGGAGTAAATAAAATATCCGATCTTCATCAGAAAGGCTTCTAATTACAATATGGCTGCCTGTCCGAGGTAGTGATTTCAGAGATGCTATGGATGGAAGAGTATTCAATGTGAGTTTGTTTTGATTTTCGGACCTTTATTTTTGTCACATCGCAATGTATAATTTTTCGAATTGAGAACTTTTTTTGCCTTCCTCATGAATTCAAAGAGGAAAGATCCGATATTGACGTACAAATGTTGGTTTCTCCACTGCCGAACGAAACGGAATTGTACCAAAAGGGTTTGTTTTGAAAAAATGCTTCGTAAGATGAATAAAATCTTGGCCTTTTGAATGTAACAAAATCTTATATATATATATATATATATATATATATATATATATATATATATATATATAAGGTGCCCACTGTGTCATGGCGGCCAAATTTGAAGTCGGATATTTCGACCAGTGTTAGCACAAAAAATATCTCCCAATATATTTTTGGCCGATTTGACAATTTCTTTGGCAATATACTGTATTGGATACGACATTACTATGATGTTTAATTTATGTAAAATGTAAATTTGTAATATATTTAATTTTTTTAAAGAAAAATTTCCATTTATAAAAAACAGTTTGATTTTATTATTAGTTAATAATTTTTTGTTACTTTGTAATATATTTAAATTTTGTTGATAATTAATAATTAAACTGTTTGTTAATAAATATTTTCAAAATAAAAATGTAAAACAAATTCCAATTATTGAAATCAAATTATTTGCAACAAAAAAAAGCGGCAAAATATAATGGGGGATTTTTTTGCACTAACACCAGTCGAAATATCCAACTTTAGATTTGGCTGCAATGATACAGTGGGCACCTTCAATGTAACCAAATTGTCTGAAAGTAATGAAGAAAAACAAGAAGGTGATTAAAAAAAGTTTGAAAAATTAAATTTCAAAAATAAGATCAGGTCTGGTCTGCTTTCTTACCTGCTACTAATACTACATAATCCTCCAAGCATGGCAGAGAAGGATGAGAATGTACATTAGACTCGTGTTAATATAAAAAGGAGAACATGTGACTTGTTGTTTGGAATCGGAAATAAATTGGTTGTAAACATCAGTCCAGTTACTTTTCAGAAACGTTGTGTTAAATATCAGAGTGGGTAGGTTGGCTAGTGGATATATTAACTAGTACACATTGCCGATTATGAAGTAAAAAAAGGGAAGAAAAACAGGTGTTTTGTTGTTTTGAATTGAAATTGTTTGTGATACCAGTCGCGTTACTTTTCAGACACCTCATAGGTTCTTTTTGATTAACAGCAATCTCCAAAAGGAAGTTGAAAACATTTCACCAATTATTCCCGGATTCCTTATTTTTACCTCCTCCATAAGGAGAATCTGCTTCTTTTTAAATTCATGTCTCTCGTTTACACTTCCAATTTCTTCTCTTAATAAACTCCTTATCTTTTTCAAACACGTCGTTTTTGGTGACTGCTTATTGGAATTATATTTCTTCCTAGCAAATATGAGCAACAGTTTAATTCCAGCTTTCGCCGATGACACCCCCGTGTGGTTTGTACAAATAGAGGCGCATTTTTCTGCCCATGGTATTGCTTCCGGGGCTAAGCTACTTAAATTGATTGTTGCGTGCATTTCCAGCTTCTTAATTGCAATTTTGAAGGACCTTATTATTACTGAATCACAGCCGGGAGCCTCACATGAAAGCGTCAAGAGCAAGGTTCTTTGACATACTTCGCTATCAGCAGAGTGCCGTTTTCAAACACTAGATAATGAGCTGCTAGGGGATCTTTTTCCTAGCCAGCCCCTTCGTCATATGAGGAAGCTCGCAGAGGACTAGCCAGTCCATAGTGCTCTATTGGAGCAATTATTTGTGTCTCATTTACCGTCCAATATTCAGGCCATACTTACACCTATGATGGAGATGGGAACAGTTGAGCAATTAGCGTCCTTGGCAAACAAGGTTATTGAATTCACAGGGGGAACTTCTCTAGTGACAAATACTAGCGCTGTAGCAGAGATTTCTTCAGTTGTCACTACGTCGGCCCCTGATCCTGCATATAGAGCCATGCAGAGGGCTATCTAGCAGCTTACCAGGGAGGTGGAAGCTTTGAGACTGTCCATAGCTAAAGAAATGTATAAACTTTGTTATGTACTTACGTGTTAGCTGAAAATAAGATTGTACATAAAAAAGTACGCAAATTCATCCAGTATTTATTAAATTCTAAGAAAAAGAAAAAAAAAAACGATCTTAAGTTTCGTTAGACATTTTCACTTATGAAAAGATAAGGTAGATAACTCAAATTTTGTTTACTGATTTAATAAAAATGGCTACCGAATGATAAAATCGTTTTTTTAATTTTTAATTTAATAAATACTGAATGAATTTGCATAATTTTTGGTGTACAGTTTTCTTTTAAGCTACCACGTAAGTACATAACAAAGTTTATACATTTCTTTAGCTATTTTTTTAAAGAGAGGCCTAACATGTCGGGGCTAAACAGCAGAAGCACCGGATTTTGTTTCTCAATATCACTTACGAGTTCATATGGGCGCTGCTTGTAGCATTTGGCCCCTTAAGTTTTTAGAGAGAAACCACCAGCCTCGACGGTTATACTCCAGGCTGTAAAACATTCTCCGCTACCAACGTTTGGTCAAGTTGTTTGATCGTTAGACTTGCAACTATGTAGTTGACTTCACATGGATATTCATTGTAACAGATATAACCTAACTCTAACCCTATATTAGGTGCTGACTGTCTCTACCATTTTAACTTGCTGGTGGATTCACATACGCAGCTATCAATACCTGGTAGGAAAACTTTTAGTCCACTTTTTAGTTCTGTGTTTTTATAGCCTCTACTGAAGACCCTTAATCAGTTGTTACTAAACTCTTTTACAGATTTGACAAATTTCAACTTTGAAATAAACCTACCTGCTCATCTACAATGGATTTTATCGAGACTACCGCTGCCCCTGCTTTATCAGGTCCTTGTCGCTTTTCTCCTGAGAAGTTTAAGGTGGCAAAGGCTGAATTTAATCACATGCTCCAGCTAGGGAGTATTGGTCTCTCATCTAGACCTTGGGCATTTCCTTTGCATATGTTGTGAAACTTTGAACACAACTACTGTTTCTAATCTCTATCATATCCCTCGTATTCAGGATTCCGCTTCATCTTTGCATGGCTGTAAAATGTTGTCCAAATTATATCTGGTAATGGTTTAGCACCAAATTCCAGTTAATCCAGCTGCTATTTCGAAGACTACTGCGACTACTCCTTTTGAAGCATTTGAATTTTTAACCGTGCCATTCAGCTTCGGTAGCACAGCTGCCACTTTTGAGCATTTCATAGACGAAGTAGTACATGACTTAGATTTCATATACAACTCTGCCGACGATGTCATAGTAGCTAGCTTCTTGCCAGAGGAACATTTGGCACATCTCCATCTTCTTTTTGAACATTTGCAGCGGTAACATGTCAGGATAAACCCTGTTAAATGTATTTTTAGTGGTAAGTCTTATCTTTTGGGGTCATGTCCTAAGCTCAGAGCGAATTTCACTGCTTCCTGAAAAGGTTAAAGCTCTGCAGGATTTACGGCCACCAACTTCTCTTTGCCAACTGCAACATTTTTGAGGACTATAAAATTAATACAGACGCTCCATCCCGTACTGCGCAGATATCCTTGCTCCTTGAACCGACCTTTCGAAGAATAGTAAAAAAAGGATGAAGCTATTTCATTCAATGACTGCCAGATGAAAGCCTTTCACGAAGTGAAGAAAAAGCTTGCAGATTCATCGTTGCTGTAACATCTCATACCTGAGGCTCAATTTTCTATTGTCATGGATGCATCTAATTCTGCAGTCGGTGCAGTTTTACAACATCACCAGCAGCAAATTCAACTATTGTCATATCTTGTTAACTGACGCCTGCAGAAACTCGCTATACTACTTTCGGGTGTGAATTTTTGGTTATTTAGCTATTAAGCATTTTTATTGGAGGGTCAAGAATTTGCTATTTACACGGACCATCATCCCTTTACATTTGTGCTACGTGCTAAGCCAGATAAATACTCCCCTCAGGAAGCTAGGCATTTGGATTTAATTTCGCAGTTCTCTAGCGACATACAGTATATCTTCGGTTCACAGAATACTGCTGCGGACATCAGTGCTATTTCGGATATTTTAAATCTGTCAGCCCCAGAATTTTCTACTTGCAAATTTCAGTACATTACCATTCCTACAAAATGAACAAATCATCCATGAATTCACCTTGCTCTTTCGTTTCTGAAGCTCATTGCAAAACTCTCTTTTCTTCTTTGCACGGTCTGGCTCATCTCGAAATTTCTACCACAGTGGAACTTATTTCAGCTAGATTCTTTTGGCATATGAAACATGAACTTACGCGTGGACCAGTTCCTGTTTATTCTGCCAGAAATCTAAAGTGCACAGACACATAGAAGCCCCTCTCAGAACTTTCAGTACTCCTGATGCCCAATTTAACCATATCCACATTGACTTAGTTGACCTTGGCCGGTCAGCCAAGGCTATTCCTACCTGCTGACCTGTATTGATCATTTTTCTCGTTGGCCTGAAGCCATACCATCGAATGAAATTTCTGCCGGAACTGTGGTGTGTGCCCTAATAACAGACCGCATTTTGCATTATGGTATCCCTGCACCAATTACCACTGATCATGTCAGGCAGTTCGAACCCCAATTATTCCAAGAACTGTCCAAAATAATGGGTATTAAGCATGTAAAGACCACTAGTTATCACACAGCTTCCAATGGTATGATCGTGTGCTTTCATCGGCAATTGAAAGCTGCTTTATATGCACTGATGGATTGACTATGTACCTATTGTTCTCCTTGGTTGCCGTGCTGCTATTAAGGATGATTTTGGGTATTCTCTAGAAGAACTGGTTTATGGAATTCCTATTAGATTCCACTGTGGTTGATATAAAACACTACATTGACAGACTCAGATGCTATTTTAACAGTCTACCGCCTATGAACCCTCACCATCAAATCAGCAATTCCTAAAGACATTGCCTCATCGAACCATGTTTTTTTTTATATGGAAAGACTCGGTGAAAGCCTCACTCAGTCCTTATTGTGTGTTTGCACGAACCGAAAATAATTTACTCTGAACATTGGGGGTACAAAAGAGACTGTCAGTCAATAGCTTTACTGGACACCGACACTCAGGAACCCCATGTTCCATCCACACGCAATTTTTTTAAAGCCAACTGAGATGGAACCTGCGGAGACAACTAAATGATGTCTTCAGGCACACATAACCACTACATGCTTTGGTAGAAATGTCCATTGGTTAAAAAAAAATTATGCAAGACATTTTCCATTTATAATGGCATCTTTTGAACATAATATTGGCTACTTGATTAAATGTTACCTACCCTGTTTTTCTTTTTGCATTTGTTCTCTTTTCAGCAAAAAGAACAGACATTTTTCTTTTTTCAGCAAAGAGCAATCATTTTTTTTTCTTTTTAACTTAGGTCATCCCAAACCAGGCAAGTTGCCACTGTAGACATAAGGGGCTACTGAGAATTAGGGTGAAAGTTTAGGGAGTCATCTTAAATTGGAAGTTGTGCAGCGAGATGCTTGTTCACTTTAGTCTTAAATGTCTGCATGTCGGTACAGTCGAGGACACAGGGAGCAGGGAGGGAGTTCCAAAGGCCGGCAGCTCGAGGAAAGACGCTGTTGGAGTAGAATGCTCTCCGACATTTGGGGACCTCCACAGTGAATGGATGGGATTTAGCTGATTGTTGGGTTGGCCAAATGTATTTATGTCGGAAGGCACCGGAGCAGCGAGTTCATTGAAGCACATTCTATTGAAGTACTTGTGAAACAAGTACAAGGATGCAACATTGCAGCGATGAGACAGGGGATGGAGCTTGGTGGATAATGATGGACCTATTAGATTAGATACTCTTTTGTTGGACCTTGTGTAAGAGGGAAAGACTAGTGGATAGTACACCAGCCCAGATGTGACAACAATACTCCATGCATGGGCAGATGGTGGCTTTGTAGAGATAGAGATATAGGATACTGTCAGGTATGAGAAGTTTTCTAGCACAGTAGAGGGAGCCCACTTCTTTGAAGCAGCCTTGGCAATGTCTTCTATGTAGTTTTTTCCAATTCATGTTACCTGTGAATATTTAGCAAGGCCAGAACAACACTTTCCTTCATACAAGCTTCAACCCCCTACTACAAAATGGCGACCCCGACGTCTTCTCTTCTTCTACAGTTTTTTTTTTAGATTAAAATAAAACAAAAGATTACATAGGCATGTTCAAACTCGTGTAGTGATACGTCGGGTGATTAGAACACTTTGTGCATGCGTGCCTATTTCCATTTCCGGCCAAGGCCGTTTCGCACCTTTTACAAACAGACAGACTTCAGGTGGCGCGTTGACAAGACGTCATATTTCCTGGCTCGCCTCTCATCATGATTTGAATGAAAGGTCAGACCAAAGATCTGGACTCAATTCCGTTTCTATAGTACATAAATGCCGGCCGAACCACCCTGTCTTATATTCTTGTTTTCCTAACATTTTCCAGACCATACTCTATGTTGATGAAACTATTAAACTGGACTACAATTATCCTAACGTTTTAAGAACTTGACGTCTCTTTCTGCTCGTGTCGTGATTCGACCCCTCGGGGTTAATACCATCAAAATGAGGAGGAAGAAAAAAAAGAAAAAAAAACTATAAGACAGTCTCGCCTGACAAGGTTGTTCTACAACGAAAGCTTGCAAAAAAAAAAAAAAAAATTAAATAAATGAATTTTTCATTTAAAATTGCACGATTGTTGATTTTTCAAAATATTTCACTTTAATACATTCTAATCCGTGCTTCAAAGATGTTAATTTCCTTACTGTAGAGAAGAAGTTTGTCTTTATAACTGAAACTTGGTGACACTTTTCTTCTTATCAAGCAAGGCCAGTAAAATGTTTATTTACTCCTCGCGGAGTTAGGCATAAGGCCAGTTTTATCTTACTCCCACAAGTAAGATGTGACCCAAGATCGGGTCGAGCAAGTGGGGTTAAAAGCCAGCGCTCGAGAGGTGAGCACTCTGGCCATTTAAAAATTGCCTGCGCAGCCCCGTCGGCATTCCCCGGTAGGGGCGCCTCAGACAGTAAGCAATAAACTTACTCCTCCCCAAAGAGGGGAGGCGAAGCCTGGGAGGGTGAACCTCCTAGAACTGCACAGGACAGGCGTGCAGTATCCATCGGAACAGATACTACACTTTGATCTTAGCCAAAAAGCCGAGATTGGATACAGACGCAGCGACTCTACTACATAACGGTGATACAACAATCTACTCATAACCCCAACCTCTATAAAAACAAATACAAAAAAAAATGTCCGGTTTCTCTTAATAGGAAAAAAATTTATTTGTTCTTTTCAGACTTGTATTTTGATAATTTTATAGAATCACTCCAATCTGCTGGTCTGTTTTTTTTTGGGGGGGGGGGGGGTTAGGGTATGGGTTAGAAATCGTTCTCAGGGCACTCGAAAAAAAAATCCCCAGACTGGAGATGGGAGTGATTCTATAAAATTACCTACATTTCATTAGAACACTCTACCAGCCGCCTTTCGAGGTGGTGGTTGCATACCAAAATAAGACTGGCAGAGTTTGGGGCATTCAAGTGTGCCTAGTTCTCTATGGGTGTGAGATATGGTTTCATGCAGTTCTAGGAGGTCCACCCTCCCATGCTTTACCTTCTTGCCCTTTGAATTTATTGCTAATAGCCTGAGGCTCTCCTATGCCGACGGGACTGTCCAGGCAATTTTTGTTCAAACAGAGTGCTCTTCCTCTAGACCGATGGTATTTTAATCCCCACTTTCCGACCTTGTGTCACATCTTCTCGCCGCGGGAAGGGAGATAAACAAACTCTACTTTTTTTCACTTACAGAATGCATAAAAGGGCCGCCCATAAAGAAAAAAAAAACAAAAGTACTTTACATAGAGACACTTAAAAACAAAGCAGTAATTTTTTCTATAAAAAATAAATAAAACGCTTTTAAAAATCTTGCATAAAATAAATAATATTTAACTGTTTTGTTATTTACATACATATTATTTTTTTTTGTATTAGAAGCTAAAATGTACTTTTTTTCTGTTGTGTGCTGAAAGAAGACGTCGCATGAAGAACAGGGGGGGTATAGGAGCTTATCTTCACACAAACTGCAACAAAAGAATCGCCCAAGAAAGGAAAACAAGGCCGGCCTTCTATAAATAACAAATTATATATATATTGATTTAAGTGACCTACACCATTGGGTGTAGGTTGACAGAAGTTGAAACAGAAAAGAATAAAAATTAATAATGGTTGGCTGCCGAAAGTATTTTCTTGGAACAGTATATCTTCAAGTGTAGATAGGCTTGCTCAGTGTGTAGCCGACAGGGGCAGGAGAGTGTCAACGTCTTTCTTTGTGTCTGCCTGGAAGCTCTCAGCCTGCCGTTTAGATCCTTAAAGGTCTCCAGGGATTCCATAAAAGACCCGGTCGAAATAACTGCACCAAGGAGTCTGATTGGTCATTGTGTGACCAAACAAATTCACTAGGGCTGGTCTCCGCCAGAGAAAAACAATGTCAATGTTTTTGACTGCTACATACGGCACGGATTGTTTTAACATCACGCATATTGATTTCAGTTTCCTCTCTCTCTCTCTCTCTCTCTCTCATATATATATATATATATATATATATATATATATATATATATATTATTTTATTAAAACTGTGTTCTGCGGCTACGGTAGTCAAATAACATCCCGTAGCTGCAATCAGTCCTCCATGCTAGTCCCAGGCCATCTGGCCTTGTCATGCGCAAGTTGTTTTAGGCAATGAAGTGGTTTCACTGTACCAGTTCAACCCAGGGTTTTTAACCCACCTAATGAACTGGTATTGTCCTGGCCTTTGAGTCTGGATTTACGCCGGTCTATTGGGGGTTGTCTGGTCCTGTGCAGTTCTAGGAGGTGCGCCCTCCCAGGCTTTGCCTCCCCTCTTTGGGGAGGAGTAAGTTTATTGCTTACTGTCTGAGGCGCCCCTACCGGGGAATGCCGACGGGGCTGCCCAGGCAATTTTTAAATGGTCAGATGGCTCACCTCTCGAGCGCTGGCTTTTCTAATCCCACTTTCCCGACCTTGTGTCACATTTTACCTTGTGGGAGGTAGATAAATAGTAGTGGTTTCACTGTACGTAGTGGTCCTAGTTCCGCCTGCCTGAGGTCAGCACGTAGTGTGCCCAGCAGATTCGTGCAGTGCCGTCCTAATATATATATATATATATATATATATATATATATATATATTTCTACCTGGAGCACGTAGGGGGGCTTCTCTAAAACTATGCTTCTCTCCTTTCACAACAAACGTACAGATCTGTTTCAGGGGCCGGTCGTTGATTGATCGATCTTACAACTAAGAAAGAGACACATACAAAAACAAAAATACGGCAATGACAAAAAAAAAATAACAAACACAGGTTTTTTTTGTTTGTATTCTTTCATTTTTTTTATACGAATGGGTCACCGCTTATTAAGGCCTAAAGGTCACTCGAGGATAAGGGTTAATGAGATTGTCAGCTGGCTGACGATGAACAACGCCATGTGAGGATTGGGAACGATTGGTTAAACGGTCAGAATTTGATTATTTAAGTGGACGGCTCAACAAGAATTTTCTAACATTGGACTTAAAAATGGCTATTTTGTACTCAGCTGTCAAGCAGTCCTGCGGTATCGTATTCCACAGATGGGAAGTTCTTGGAAAGAAACTTTGTTCATGGAAGTTCTCTTTAGTTTTAGGTACACAGAGGGAGAAAGGAAAATTCTTTGTGGTGGTTGACGCTAGACGAGTCTTTGCAATGAATGTTTTACAAGGAATTCGATCGAGAACGTACTATGAAAATAACGATAGAGCCGAGAAAAGCTAACAACGTCTCTTCTGTGAGAAAGGGGCTGTAGGAACGACAAGAGATCTTGCCCCCACCAGATTTCGAAGTCAATTCTGTACTCTGTTAGGACATGAGAGGGTGCTCCGAGCGCATCTCCCCAGATGTTGCAACAGTATCCCAGTGAGGAACTTTTTGGAGCCGGAGAAAGATTCAATCATTTTTCCTGCAACCTTAGCAATGGATTTAATGTGAGTCTTGGATTTGATGTAAGTTTGTAGTGAAGGTCAGTCGTAGGAGCTTATCAAAGCAGGGGGCTTACTCAAGAATAGAGCCATTCATTTCAACTCAGAAAAAGCGAGGATCCGAGCATTGTTGGTGAAAGGAGAGAAGCTTGGTTTTAGAGGTATTAAAAGTAACAAGCCACTTTTTTTCCCCATCGCACCACGTGCTTAAGGTCAGAAGAGAGAGAATCGGTAAGATCTTGATCATCAGTGTTCTTCGAAATGTTGCCGCAGATGGTTGTGTTGTCTGCATAGATGTCAACGAATGATCTATCAGGAAGAGGGTTAGGCCCAGTATGGATCCTTGAGGCACGCCGGCATTGTGCTGCTGACTTCTGTCTATCAACACCTAATTTTATAGACCTATCGGAGAGAATATATTTGATGGTTAATAGTACACTTCCAGATATTCTATAGCTACCAAGCTTGTGAATCAAACCTTTGTATCAAATCCTATCAAAGGCCTTTGATATATCAAGAGCTACCGTCCTAGAAACAAAGTTCCCATCGATAGATTCACTGATCCTGTGCGCTATTGCAGTCAGCTGTTGATATTGCAGGACGAAATCTTTATTGCTTGTCACTAAGTAGACTTGTTTTTGTTGAGGTAGTTGGTAATTGATTGATTTATCACAGATTCAAACAACTTACTCATGATGCACAGGAGACTGATAGTTCTGTACTGAGATGCAGAAGATCAATCTCCAGTATTTTTAAATACTGACAGACTGACAAAGTTTTCTAAGCAACGATTGAACGGCTTTGTAAGGATAGGAGTTAGTTCCGGTTGCAGCTTCTTAAACACGATTATGTTGTCAGGACGAGTTGCTTTTCTAGTATCGCATATTTGTGATAAGTTTGGTAACATCCCGAACAAATATATGCATGTTGCTTAGAGTATTTACGGTCATAGGGGGAAATTCAGAAGGTAGAAGTCCCTGATCGCAAAGTGTGGAATTTGATGCAAAGTTCTTTCCAAAACAGTTAGTTTTCTCAGATGCTGAGGCTATCATCTCTGGTCCATTGATGATGGGTGGAATAGAGGTCTTACATCTGTTCTGATGATAAGATTTTAATCTTTGAAAAGCCTTGGTTTAAGGAAAGAAAAATGAACATGTTTTTACCGAGTACACCTTGCATTGAACAATCGGAATTGAAATAGATTTGTCATTTGTGCATCTTTATCTCTGCTCTTTCATTTATCTTTATAATTGCTCTAGCTCGTATATTGAGCTTAAACCATTTCACTATAGGTTCTATCCTCTAAAAGAATACTTTTAGTTTCATATTTTATATACATATAGATTAATATATATATATATATATATATATACTACTACTACTACTACTAAAACTCTGAGTATGTTGTTCTCTTGCTTGCCTGTCACCGTGTACATTTCATTTACACGAATGTTTTAGATGGTAAGCGGAAGGGTGAACTGATAAGAGAAGTGGTGAGAGGAAATGAATAATGTAAATACTTAAAAGTGAGAGAGAGAATGAGGAGAGATAAGAGAGAAGAGGTTAGGGTTAGTGTTAGTGCATTTCAACTTTGTGTTATACATACAAAAAAAAACAATTTGCTGTCATTATTACAAAAACACATGAAAGTTCATAATCATACCTTGTTAGCTGATTGTTTTTGTTCGCATCCTTTTCTGAGGGAATGCCACCTGCAAATAAGTTATTTAATACCTCGAAAAAGACTGAGCTAAACAAAGCTGTTAGAAGATAGTGGAGATTTATTCGACTTTATCTTCATTCCAAATAACTGATAAGTGGGGTGTTGGAGACAGACAGAGATCAATAGTCACTGTTTAATCATATCTTATCTGTACATTTCAAATCAACACATTAACTTCTACTAACATGGTACTTCTACTGCAAGAACGGCCGACTTAGGATGACTTCCAACTTCTCCTGTACGTTGTCATTCCACATGTGCTGCCATCTAGGATCAAGTGGTCATTATCTGATCCCCTATATGTCTTAAGTGGCCTACCAAGTGGCTTTGTGCCATCGACATTTATGTGGGACACGCTTTTGAGCATTTCAGATAACTGATGGTAAGTGACGGTGCCATCCCATTTCAGATGGTGTGTTGCGTTTCAAACTTGTGCCATACACGAAAGTTCACAATCCTACATTGTTGGCAGCTTGTTTTTGTATGCACCCTTTCCATGGTCCTTCCAGACTAAGGTAACGCCGCCTGTAAATAAGTTCTTTCATACCTCAAAAGAAAAAAACTGTTGGGAGACAGAGAAGATTTATTCAACTTGATCTTGATCTTCGTTTCAAATCACTGACTAGTGATGTATGGAGGGAGACAGAGAGAGATAAGTAATCACTGTTTAATCATATCTTATCAGCACATTTTAAATTAACATGTTCACATGTGTAGTGCTTCCAACAAACTGCAGACTTCCTTCCTTACTCTCACTTTGAGCTGTGTGACGTCACATCCGTTTCTATCAATTTCCACAGCCCCAGTAATTCTAACCTCGAGTTCAGCAAGTTGACCCCGACCGAGCTTTCATTTCCCCTTATTCTCGACTAACCACCTTATATACTAGTGGGTTTACTGGCCCAATATTTAAGGGTGAGGGTAGATAGATGGGGAGATAAGAGAGATGTTAAAGAGAGAGAGAGAGAGTTAGGGTGTCTATTATTCTGACTTTGTCAGAAGAGAGAGAATGTTTAGTATGACATCACAATGTATTCTAAAATCCCTTGATTTTGTAATCCTTGTAAAAAATGATTATCACACAATGTCAAAGTTAAAAATTTATCTATTAATAACATATATAAAAAATACTGAACCAACATGTTACTGGTAAACCATCATCGTCATTATCATCATCATCATCATCATCATCATCATCATCATCATCATCATCATCCATTTTATCATCTTATTTCTCTTGGTCTGAAGGTCTGACACTTTCTGACAGCCTGCAATCTCAGTCTTCAAGCTTGGCGGTCTTGAGGATTTATTCCGTTTAAATTCCACCGTCTAAAATCCTTGTTGATGGTTTGCATCCATGTTTTCTTGGGTCATCCAACTTTCCTCCGGCCCTTCACCTCAAGGTCTATGCATTTTATTGTCCAAAAATCACTTCTCTCAACTTGGCCAAACCAACGTAGCCGACTGATCTTCATAAGCTCATCAAGCTTTGGTATATTCCGCCTCGCCAACAGGGTATCAGAGCTGATGTGACTGGTCTGATTTGACCCGACATTGCATATTCATCTCATCATTGCTCTGTCATTACACTGAAGATGAGCGAGCGAGGACTGGGTGCGGGGCCCAGCACTCACCACCATACAGCATCACGCACCTAACACAGCTGCTATATACCCTTTTATCGGTAGTGAGAGGGATAGGTTGTGATGTCAGGGTTGACAACAGTCCGTGGAGCTTACCCCATACAATCTTACCCCAATGGTAGAGCTAAACTCACAACCACCTCAAGAAGTCAACATATTTTTTTTTTTTTAACTTTTGTTCACCCCCCCCCCCCCCCAAAGCAAGACATATTGTCACTGAAACGTAAGGTGCTATTATGATTGAGGGTCAGATTTATAGAGGGGCATCTTTAATTGGGAGCTATGCAGCGAGATACTTGTTCACTTTAGTTTTAAATTTCTGCATGTTGGTACAGTCGGGGAAACAGGGAGCAGGGAAGGAGCTCCAAAGGCCGGCAGCTCGAGGAAAGAAGCTATTGGAGTAGAAGGCTCTCTGGGATCTCTAAAGTTAAGTGTTGGAATTTGGTTGCTAGTCGAGTTTGTCGGAGGGGGGGGGGGGTATTTACATTGAGGAGGAACAAGTGCAGTAAGATAAAATTACACAAAAAATCTTTTAAAGTGATTGAAATAAAATCGAAACACAAATGTATTGGTATTATATTCTTTTTTTATTTGTTAAGTCCTCAAGGTACAGACCTATTTTGGGGGGAATTATGGGGAAGAGGTATCATTTAAAAAAAAATAAAAATAAAAATAATAAAACAAAAAAAAAAACATGAATATGAAATAAAGACAAAAGGTGATTAAAATGGAAGATAAATATTTTTTGTATACAAATGAAACAACATAAAAAGAGACCAGGTCGTTTGTTCAATTTTTTTGGGGGGGTCTCCAGTTTTTTTGTTTTTTTTTCTATTTTTATGTTAACTGATGAGAAAAAAAAATTTTAAATGAAATAAAAGTAACAGAAAATTTATTTCAAATATTTTCATTTTTATTACTTTTTTTTTTATTTGATAATTTTATTTTATTTCAATTTTACATTCTTAAATGTTCTTTTTAGTCAATCTACAGATAATGGATAAAAAGGAGATATTGGTATGGTATTGTAACCACAACACCCCGTTTAGTTAAAATGACATATTGAGAGGCTTGGGGGAGGGGAGACTTTACACGTTTATTATTGAACTGAATGTAAAACGAATTAATATCTCACATGAGAGGCTGATAAGGTGATTAAGAAACAAAGAAAATGTCAGGAAAAAACATGGTGCTTATATAGATCAGCCCCAATGGCTGACCATGTTGGCTCGGTAAAATTCGGTAACGAGTTACGATAACAGCTGAAAAGCGACTACAGAAAATGAACCTCGGGTTCCTAAAACAAAAAAAGAAAACAAAACATAAAAAAACATTTACTGATTTATATACATTGTATTTTTTTTTTTTTTTAGTGATATATTTACATTATATATTTTTTGTAAATTGTTGTTTTATTTTTATTTTTTGTTGTAATTATTGTTTTCTAGTATTAATCAAAAATGTTTTTCAATCACGCAGACAGTTTATTTGGGCAATCATTCAGTATAGTTTATAACCGAAAAATCGAAAACAAACAAAATGTACAACAAATAACTTTTACCAAATACATAAAAATTTAGTTTGCTACCGACCTGTATAATTTTTAAGTGTGGAAACTGATTGTAAGATTTATTATCTCTGAATATGTTAATTTCTCTTATCCAAACACTAGTCAATCAAAATGGTGGTCGATTTTGTTTGGAGATGGTTGCTAATTTCAAGCTTAAAAGATATTTTTTTTAAAAGCTTACCATAACACTAACCCTAAATCTGTGGGGTTGCCAGTCGGACTTCGGGTAAGTGGTATTGTAAGGGTAAGTCATTTTTTATAAACAATTTTTTAAGGAATAAAACACCAACAACAACACATGAGTCAGTCATATTGGATTTTTACTGTACCCGAAAGACAGATATCAACGAAATTTTATCCTGAAATAAAATAAAAACTTTAAATATAATTTCAGAACTTTAAAACTATGCAGGTCGGTTAGAAAATTTTTTTTTTTTATTGCGTTTGGTAAAATTTATTTGTTCTCGATTTATCGCCTGCTAAGTATACTGCATGAATACCTTTATTTGTTTTTCATTATTTTTATGTTTCGACGTGGTTTGTTGTAGCCTTTGTGTTTTCATCATCATCATCGTATTCGGTTCAACATACGAAATTCAAGGAATGGTTCACCTTCTGACAGTCAGAAACAAATAAAATGTACATGTGAAATGCAACAATTTACAAAAACAAATAAACTATCTACGTGACTGAAAAAAAAAACACCAGAAAAAATACTTGAACAAAACAAAACAAAAAATAAAAAGTGACAATTTACAGAAAAAAAAATACAATGCAGTTATATCAGTGAAAAAAGTTCTTTGTTTTCCGTTTCAGGAACCCGAGTTTCATTTTGTGTGGTCGCCTTTGTAACCAGATTTTACAGAGCCAATATGGGCAGCTATGAGGGGCTGATCTATATAAGCACCAAAACCATTAAAATTCACTATTATTGTTATTTTAGCGACAGAAGCCATATCAGCTGCATCCAATGATATATTAACAGTATTGACAACAGGATGCTGGCTTCAAACAAATATGATTTCTTTGGGTTTTCTTGTTGAAGGTTCCATGTTTGGCTTTTTCAACTTCGTCCTTTTTTTTTCCTTTTTCAAGATTCAGGAACCAGAATTGGTAGAAAGTTGTTAGAACTTGCCAGTAGCATCATCATCATCATCATCGTCGTCTTCAATTCATTAATACCTAATCATAATTACATTTCTTTTCGTTAACAACCACATTACGATGATGATGATGATGCTGACTTAATAATCTGGACAAGCCAATCAGGAATCAAGTTGTTTCATAAAAAAAGAAACAGAAATGTCAATATAAAATACAAAAAAAGGGGAAAAAGACAACAAAAAAAAGCACCACTATTTCAAAGATGTCGGCATCATCATCACTAGCAATCGTCATCATCATCATCACCGTTCCGGAGATGGAGAGAGATCTGACATCAACTGACAATGTCAAGAATTTAAAAAAAATAAAAATTTAAAAAAGGGAGCAATAGGGAAAGACGAAAACAAAACAATAACAGGTTCAGCAGACCCCAAAAAGGGGGAGATAATTTTGTCAAATTTAACGAAATTTTTAATAATTTATTTTTTACTAATTTATTTAATCATTTTTTTTTTTTTTTTTTTTTTTTTTTTTTAGATATTAGGCATAACGACCACTTCTGTTCTATGAGGTGAAGCCGAATTTATGGTTTCGGCTCCAATTCTGCGATTCTCAATCATCATCTCCGACTTAGGGTTAGTGTTAGGGTTAATGAAGCGCATGTTTTCGTCCTCATCATCGCCAAGTAAATTCTAGTTTACTAATTCTACAATTATTTTTTTTTATTTCATTATTAAATTTAACAGAATTATCTCTCTTACTCCCTTTTTGATTTTAAGCCCACCAAACGTTTAGCGTGCTCAATAATGAAAATTTAGCAAAAGTAACAGTCTTCAGATTTGATTATATATATATATATATATATATATATATATATGTATATATCCATTAGCCCAGATTTTTTTAAACCGTTAACCTTAGCCATAGCAGACACCAGGTTCAGTTGATGTGTCAAGACAAGCGTAGCAGTTCATTTTGACAAAGGGGATCACTTTCTTTTAACTTTCTACACTTGAAACAAACAAAAAAAAAGTAACATTTTACCCATAGCATTCATATTATCAATGGAAAAATAAATATTAAATCCTATTTTCTTCTTTTCTTTTACATGCGATTACATGTCAACATCCTGGAAATACAAAAAAAAATTAAAAAGCATTTTAAACTTCAGAGTGGGGTTTCACTTTATTATATAAATTCAATGTAAAATGATCACCCAGTTCTTGATCGTATAGTGTAGGACATAATGAGTAACCATTTTTTGTATTACCAAAATGCATTGCTCCATAACAATTTACTTTTACTTAAAATCATGTATTACTAAAAAGAAAATAACATTAAATAAGTAAGTTGTAGCAAGTTGACTTGGTATATGTAAAACAGTGAATAAATGTGATCATATTCGAAAAATCCAATATGGAGTTCTGAAATTTCTGAAAAGATTACAAAAGAGAAATGAAATTATAATTCGTTTTCTTTCTGTCAGGAAGTGGGTGATTATTTTACTATATATTTATATAATAAAATGAATCCCCACTTTAAAGAAGACAATATATATTTTTTAATTTTTCAGGAATTTCCAAGGTGTTTATATGTAGTTGCATTAAAGAAAATAGAATCTCATTTTTATTTTTCTGTTGGCAACATGGGGCCAAAGAATAAAATTTTACCAAAAAACTGCATGTATTTGAAATAAGAAAGACAATTGATCTTTTTGAAATAATTTACAAAAAAAAAAAATTTAATTAAAAAATTAAATAAAAAAAAACGAATGGAGTTTTCTTCTATGAGTGAAAAGAAAAAAAGTTTATTTTTGACATTTGTTAAGGAAAAGTAACTTTTTATTGCGCTTTCCAACTAAGATTACTAAACGAGAAAATTTGAGAGCAACATAGGTATTATTTATTTGGGGATTGTTTTAATAAAAATTCAGAATTGCAAAGTTTACAAAGATTATTGGATGAGAGGTCATTTTTTCATAAAAAGACAAATCGATAACAGCAGAGATTAGTCTAAAAAAAAAAAGAGGAAACATCTTTACAAAATTTTGAATAGTAACTTTTCAGACTCAATTTATTATTAAAGATTCATCCAACAAAATGTGAATTGTTTTTTTATTTATGAAATATTAAATTGAAATGACTTTGTTAAATGGCAATTGAAAAAAAAAATGGTTGGGGACAAAAAATAATTTCATTTTTCTCCCCATATTTTGCTTTAATTATGCATATGCCTTTTATTAACCCCAACACGAACCATAAATCTGGGGTGGCAGTCAAATATATCAGGAACAGGATCGTTGTCCTAAATTCGGCAGATACATTTAAAATATTTGCTTTATTTATTTTTTTTAAGTTAAACAATAATAAAACAATCTTCTAACATATAATGTTATCTTGTGAGATTTTAAAAAATGGACATGAATAGCATTTAAGCTTACATTTCAAACTTTAATTCTGACTAGGGAATTTTATTTAAAAAAATGTTTTTGTACCATATTATTGGCACTATAATAACATCATTTGCTACAGTTTATTTTTTAAATAATGTGGCCTCACCCGGACAACTCATAAAATGGAAACATTTTTCAATTATAACTGAAAAAATCGGCAAGGGAAATAACTCATATTTTTTATTGATTAATGTATAAAGAGTTGCCTCCCTTACAACTAAAATTTTATTTCCTTTTTTGTATAAGTTTAAAAAATATGCAAACAAATAATAATTAAAAACTAAAATGACTTCATTGCACTCCGGGCAGCGCCGGGTAGGTACAGTTAGTTCTAAATAAAATAAAAATGGTTAAATGAGAGACGAGAATGTGATTTGTCTATTAATTTTCTTTTCTTTTAAAAAATTGAAGAAAGTTTGATATTGGAAAAGTGTGACGCATTCAGCACTGAAAAATTTACCTTAACAATAAATTTCAATAGGAGAAAGTCAGTTTATTTTATAGATTTTTTTCTTCTGTTTTCTCCACAATCAAAATATGTGCGCGCACACACATATATATATATATATATATATATATATATATATATATATATATATATATATATATATATTATCCTGTAATAGATTAAAATGAAGTTTTAACTGTGGAGTTTCAAACTTTACACAACTTATAGTCCCTATTTACTTGCCTCCCCACGAGAACAAATTTAGACACAAGGTCGGTTTTTAATGTGAGGAAAATCCAACTCCCCCAAAAGGTGCACTCTTGATTGGGATAAAAATAAAAATTACCTCAGTCTAGAATGATTTCTCCTTCACTGACTGAGGATAGAAACGATGAAGTGTAGTATCAGAACAGATACTACACTTTGCTTCTAGCCAAAAAGCTAAGGAGAGACCTTAATGAATTAAAATTCTACCTAAAAGAAGAAAAAAAACACTATCCTTTTGAAGCCATGAATTAGATTCAAACTACAAGATTAACCAGATGAACTAATAATTTCTTAATGTATGGTCGCTTATTATTTAAAATGAAATGGCATTAGTCCCAAACAACTTATTTTTACTTGAAATAATGTTTCAGTAAAATAAAAAAATAACAGTAAATAAGTTAGTTATAACAATATAACAAGTTGACTGGTATATGTGAAGCGGTGAATAAAACCTGATCATATTCGAAAAATCCAATATGGAGGCTTTGAATTTTAAAGAAGGTTGCTTGAGAGATAAGTATGAAACCATAATTCTAACAAAGGGAGGTAACCCAAAACCACAAAAAAAATTTTTATTATTTATTTAAATAACGGGGAGGTTGGATTACTTCCCTTTGTTAGTATTAAGATTTCATACTTATCTCCCTTGCAAACTCCTCTAAAATTCACCGTTTTGCATATACCAGTCAACTTGCTATAACTAACTTGATGATAAGTCAGGAGAATAAGTTGTTTGGGAGTAATACCGAAACCCATTTCATTATAAATAAATGACCACACATCAAGAATTTACCGATGAACTTGCATAGACATAGAAGAGATTATTATTTAAATTTACTTATTTATCGATCGATTATGAAATATTGAATCATCATCAGCATCATGATATTCGGTTTAACGTACGTTTTACATGCTGGCATGTGTTGGGCGGCTTTTAGAAATTGACTTCCAAACTAACTTATCTCTGAGCAGGTTTTAATTTATTCCTCTTTCTCTCAAGTTCATCCTTATCAGTTCCTCCTGAAAAGGTTATAAAAACATGACTGTCATTTTTAGATGCATCCACGCATCTCTAGAAGAGGCTCTGTCAGTCGGTAGGTCTATGATGCTTAAGTTTGAATTAATATATTCATCACTAAACATACAGATGCGTTACTTGACTTTAATTACTTTTTAGGTCTTTTTTTTACATCAGGGGTGCATCCGAACCATTATGTTTCATTTTGATATATAGATGTCCAAAATAGGTCAACGTTCCCCACCCCACCCCCACCTGCTATTTAAAACTAAGAAATTACCGGATTTTAATGACATTTTCAGTATTTATACACAAGAAAATTATTTTTTATAATGGATGTATCTTATTTTAGAAACGTTCAAGTATCTTTTTTTCTTCTTTTTTTTTCCATGGAAATCGCCCCAGACAAGGCATGAAGCCACTTGATGTAAGGAGCTGAAAAGAATGAAAGATGATTATCGCAAAGACAGGAGATGTCTATTGACGTTAGTCTTGAAAGAACCAAAGTTATAGGTAGGAGAAAACAGTCAGCAGGAAGAGAGTTCCACAAGCCTGCACTTCTTGGAAAAAATGCTGGAATAGGAAGATGTATTATAACGAGGTATCTGAACAGTGAATTGATGAAGACAACTAGACCAACGAGTCAAACTAGATTGAATAAATAAGACAATTCTGAAGAACACATCTCTATAAGAAGTTCTGTTGGTTGGTCGATTTGTTTGTTCGTCCGCCAAGCTTCAATTTGAAATAGCGTTTTTCTTACAAAACGGGCAGAATAGAATGTACACATACTTAGGAATATACGTTTGGATCATCAATTATTAACAACGTTTGTTTCCTTAAGGCTTTGACCCATACATTTTAATCTGACAAAATACATGCTAAAATATTCCTCAGTTTTTGGATTGAGTTATGTTTGAAAAAACTTTCATTTTAATTGTTCGAATTAGCCATAATTTGCAATTAACTCATCAAGTGACTCATCTCTTACTAAGTTTCTTTCTATCACTCTCACCCTCTTGTTTGACACCCCACCCCCCACTCTTATTTTATATGATGTATATCACTCTCGCTTCCGTCAACCTCTCTTTCTCTCTCTCTCTCTCTCTCTCTCTCTCTCTCTCTCTCTCTCTCTCTCTCTGTCTCTGTCTATTAACTAGACTGTAATATAAAAAAGAAAAGAATAAAAAAAACTGGAATAGTCCCTTATAAATAAAAGGGAATTATACAACAAGTAGTAATACGATTTAACGCATAGATGAGTAAGGGGTATAGCAACCAGAAATCGAATAATTTGTGATTTTGTCTTTTTATTTTTTTTTTTAATATTTATCTGGTTTTGCAAACTCACTTTTTCCTGATTCAAACAATCTAAAATAAGCTGAATGGGTGACCTATAGGTTACGCAAATAAATATATCATTGTTATTTATTGAAGGGCTTTATTTTTCCTTTCATTTAACGACCCTTTTTGTCATCAAATGTTATAGGAATCTGTCTTATAGTTTATGCTAAGATAGGCTCCTATAGATATGGGTCAAAATATTATTCCAAGTATTTTCAAATATAGTTGAATTAATTTTCTTAAAAAATTTCTGAAAATCAAACATTTATCAAATAGGCCTCCAGTCATGGCTGACATAACGTGGCCTGTAATACGCTATGTAAAACACCAAACTAATTTTTTTTTTTCTTTTGGGGTGGGAGTTTTTTTCACAATTATATAATTCTAGACAAGTAAACAGGAACACCCTCTCGCAGACAAACAATTTATTTAGCTTCAACTATGTAATGTATGTAGTTTTTTTCACAATTATATAATTCTAGACAAGTAAATAGGAACACCCTCTCGCAGACAGCGGAAGAGAAGGGGTGATGCGGTAGTCTAGCAAAAATATGTGACCGGAGGGATCATATTTTTTTGTTAGTCTATTTATATAAAAGAAAATCCTATTTATGTCTGTCTGTGTATATTTTCGGCTAAAAATCAAAAACTACACATACAAACCTTACATATTCTGATTCATTATGATCCCGAGAAGGTTATGGTAAAAGTAAATACTCTAATATTCATTCACTTTTAGTCACCAGAGACCATATTGCTGCATGCAGAGATGGGCATAAAACAAAAATGAAGAAACCAACCGTGGAAGTTCCAACGGTATCAAAATAGAGCAGAGGGGGGTTAAAATTTCTCCATTTAAAATCTTAGCTAAAATTTGCATATAGAAATAATTCCATTTAACAGAAAGATTAATCTATATAATAAAGGTGAATGTATGTGTGTCCGACTCGCCCACTTCAATAATCATGTATGCAAATTTAATTTTTATGAGCAAAGAAGGAGAAGCTTAATTTTAATAACAACTGATAATAATGAAAAAAAGAAAGGAAAGAATAATCACGTATGCAAATTTAATTTTTATGAGCAAAGAAGGAGAAGCTTAATTTTAATAACAACTGATAATAATGAAAAAAAGAAAGGAAAGAATAATCACGTATGCAAATTTAAATTTTATGAGCAAAGAAGGACAGGCTTCATCTCAATAATATCTGATAATAATAAAAAGAAACGAAAGAATTTCTTTCACAAAAATATTCTCTTCTTCTTATTATTATTACTAAAACAAAATGAAGGAAGGGAGAGAGGGAGTTTTGTCTTCTTTTTCTTGTCAATTAGTTTCGTTTCAATGATTTCAAGTAGTGGATAGGAATTAAATTGTGAAGTGATAGCGAGCGGGCGAAACCTGATAATTAAAAAAAAATAGTATATATATAATTTTTAAATAATCAACATAGAGAAATTAAAAAAGAATTTTAAGATTTTTAAAACTTGATTTGAATTAAAAATGTTATTAAATAAGTTGAAAATTTACATCGGATGAAAGTTTAACACCCCTTTGTGGGACAGAAACACAAGAGGGGCATTTTTCCTACATTTATTTCTCCATAAAACATTTTTGCAAATGTGAAAAAAAAAACCATCGAACGACGTCTGGTAACTGTCACCCTTTATTTTTCAATCTAACATCTTGTCGGATTTTCAAAGTCAGACCAAAATAGCATTTAAGCTGACAAATCAAACTTTGATTCTAACTAGCCAACTTTCATTTGTTATTGTTGTACCATGTTATTGGCAATATAATAACATATTTAATTAAAGTTTATTTTTTAAATTACTTAGTCCAACCCAGATGACTGCTAATGGGTAACATTTTTAAATAATCACCTAAAAATAAAAATCAACCGAGAACAGATACCAGGATCCACCCTGTCGTTGTGATGTGTTAAAACAAAAACAAGTCAAAAAGTATTATCAGATTTTGAAAATATTTTATTTATATTTTCTTATTACAAGAAAAAAAATGGAGACTAATTTTTAGTTTGTAGACGTCATTCAAATAATATGACTAAAACATGATCTGCCAGTGATCGTGGCTTTTGATGCTACTAAAATCACTATTTGTTTTTACTACTTCTCTTTTACGAATCCTATGCACGCATAAGAATGAAATAATCACATGTTAAGAAAATAATTTCTAAACAAATTAAAATGATTGAAGGTTGAAAATTTGAAGGTTTCTTTTGAATTTTTTTTTTATCGTTCTGGAGTCGAGTACCTTTCATGAAAATAAAATAAAAATTAAATGATTTACATTTTTTTTTTCTTTTGTAAAATAAATTGAGGTTTGTCAGCAGATATATATTAACATACATTGAAAATTTGTACAGATATTTACACTAACTGAGTATAATAGATCGTATTTAACTGCAATCGGGTACAAGACGTGATCAACTTGCCAGATGTCTTGAGAGGTCAAATATGGGATTGGTAATACCAATTGTATCTCATCTATTCTTATATGCACTTCGGCACTAAAACTATTAGGAAAGGTGTTCAGTTCAATTGTTTTGTTTTATGGCATATCAATCATTTCAGGTTATCTAATACAAAATCAAATTATTGTGGTAAAATGTGTTATGCTTCAAGTTTGTAATATCTTAAAATATTTATTCATGGTGTTTGGTTTGGTTGCTTTTTTATGATATATCAACACTTTTAGGCTTACTTAATTCCGAATCCAGTCATTTTGATAAAAGTTTTTATGCTTCAAGTTCATAATAGCTTCAAATATTTATCCATAGTGTTTTGATTGGTTGTTTGTTTTACAGCATATCAACTCATTTCAGATTATTTAATGCTGAATCCAGTCAAATGTTTTATGCTTCAAGTTCTTAATATGTTCAAACATTTATTTATAGTGTTTGATTCCGTTGTTTTGTTTTAGGCATATCAGCCGATTCAGGTTATCTAACCAAATCTAGTCATTTTGATGAAGTTTTAATACTTCAAATTCATAATATACTCAAATATTGTAATATTTTTTGTTTAATAAATAAAATGTTATTTCAATAAGTCCCTATTTACTTAATATTTATTCAGTGTTTCGTTCAGTTGTTTTGTTTTACGGCATATCAATCCTTTTTAGGTTATTTAATGTTGAATCCAGTCATTTTGATACAAATATTTTAAAATATTTATTCATTATGTTGGGTTCGTTTCTTTTTACGGCATATCAACCCTTTTCAGGTTATCTAATACTGAATCCAGTCATTTTGTCAAAAGGTTTTATGCTTCAACTTCTTAATATCTTCAAATATTTATGCATAGTGTTTGGTTTCATTGTTTTGTTTTACAGCATATGAACCCTTTTCAGGTTATCCAATGCTGAATCCAGTCATTTCTGTAAAAGATTGTTTTTATGCTTCAAGTTTGTAATATATTCAAATATTTATTCATGGTGTAAATTTCTATATAAGTAATTTGTTTCAAGCAGTAATTTTCAAATACAATCTCATATTTATGTCCTTTTAAAATGTTTTATATTTTCCATCTGCCAGATCTTTAAATAGTTCTCGACTAACCAATTGCTTTTAAAAAGGTTATCACTGTGTTTACTTCAGTATTTGTTTTTCAAACAATTTGTTTATATTACTCAGTGTTGTTGGTCGATTCTTTTGTTTTATGGCATATCAACCCTTTACGAATTCAATTGTTTTGCTAGAAAGCCTCTATACTTTAAGTAATTAATATCTTTAAATGCATATTCATGATGTAAATTTACATGCATACCACTTAGGACACGATTGGGAAAGGTATCGACCATAGGGAGGTGGTGTGGTGCAGTGGTTACTGGTGCAGACTGTGGGCTCGGCATGCAGAGTTAAGTTCTGCATTACTTTCACTAATAACCTTGGGAAAGCTATGAATATATATATATATATATATATATATATATATATATATATATATCCTCCTTCCAACTACAGGTTGAATAGTAGAGTAAACCAGCCTCTGAAGCCTTGGAAAGGAAACTCTGAAATGAGACCAATTGTGGTAGTTCTTGGGGTCTACTATTCCTATAAGCCTTCTTGAAAAACGGTCATGAAAAGCATGGATGGTTGAAGACAGAATCGCTTTGAGAGACATTATTGCCAATCTTCTACTGTGAAGAGGGTCCAAGAGAAACGAATAATAACCAGAACGTACTCCTCCTCAATGTATTAGTAAACTAGTAGTACATCTTGTTTAGAATAGGTATTCTAATTCAGCATTAAACAACCCACCGTAAACCTAGTCAAGCAAATATAGTGGCTGATATCACCACAGGCTTTGTGCCATTATTCAGAGAGGCTTTCTACCAACACAACGGAATTTGCAAATGCTATAAAACAAAACAATCGACCAACAGCACAGAGTAATATGGAGAAATTGTTCCCCAAAAACTCAAGTAGATCTGGTCATATTTTTTCTTAAAGCAGAAAAGTACATCTTGTTTCATTATATACTGATTATTTAAAAGACTGCTTTGGTCAAGATTTTTGACATAATCATGTTGACATACTAATTCTCATTAGATTACCAAAGTTAAGCAACCTAGAGCCTGGTCAGTATCAGATGGGTAACCATTTGAGAATTCCAGGTGGTGTATGTAAGAAGACGGCTACACCTCCCTACAAAAACTAACATTGTCAAAATTATTTCGCCTGAGCAGGATGTACATGCAACTGGGGACCACTTGTGAATTTAATATTTCATAGAAACTTCCTCCCTCGGAGAAAGCTGACTCAACCTTCCCAGTGTGCATGCTGGAACAGGACAGGACAGGATTGATCAAGATTAGATTCACTTATCAAAATGACTCAAAACTGACATTGTATCTCTTATAGATTCCACAAAAGATGCCTCGGAATTGTAATTCTATCATGTGATCACAAACGAAAATCATAATTTGGAGTTCATTTTTACAAATTTAAAAAATCATTCTACACATCTATCACTTATTTATGGTGACCAGTTCAATTTGAGAAAGATATGTTTCAAAGTTAAAGAGAATCTTGAATCGGTACTAGCTAATAGCTACTAGTAGATGTACCACCATCAATATTTAACCGAGGGTCTTATGTTCAAGAAATCAAAATCTTGTTTCATTATATCGTGATGATTTAGAAAAATATCTTGGTCAAGATTTGGTACACTTTTCAGCATGACTCAAAATTGGCATTACATCTCTCACGTCAATCGTCTATACACAGATAAAAATCATAGTTCAAAGTCATTTTTTCCAGATTTAGAAATTGCTTTACACAACTGTCACTCATTTATGGTGACCAATTATTGCTGAGAAAGATCTTTTTCAAAGTTGAAGAGGATCAAGAATGAAGAGAGGATCTACATATGGGACTAACAACTTCATCAGTCAAAGTGAATTTGGAGAACTCAGGGAGAAATACCAAGATGATACCGCTCTTTATACAGATGGGTCAAAACCTAATAACAGACTAAATTATTTAACTTTTGTGTTAGATTGACATTCCTAACATCATAAACACATTCTCTCTCGGCTAAATCTAACGAAATAGTCTCTTATAAAATATATATCATATGCCGATTCTTTTTCTCTCTCTTATTATATCTTGAAATGTTCTCATGATTTTAAAAGATGAATATTTGTACCATTTGAATAAATGTGTTAAACTTTAAATTTTTTTTCCATGTTGCAAAGTTGTCGTTTTCAGAAGAACTTAGTTCTAATCTAATCCGATATCTAGTCAATCAATAGCTCAATCTAGGATCAAATTTGAGCGACGAACAATACAATTAAAGTAATGAGAAAAATTATCTTCACCTGATTAGTGATGTTATCCGACCTAGTTCAGGTGTCTTTTGGAGTAGTCGGTAACCTTCCGGGAACAAGGGGTTCAGTTCAAAATTCCCGGAAAGATACCGACTACGACAAAAAAGGCACCTGAAGAAGGCCGGAGATGGGTGGCGGGAGTAAGATGACCAAAATGTTATGAACGTAACAACAAAGATCAGGTTAACAGTCCGAAACATGTAAATAATTAGCTTGGCAGGGTTTTATCAAATATCTGCTTGCAAAACAATGTTTAAGGGGTTTGTTGAGTAAACAGTTACGAATGATTTTTACTCTGTAAAAACTAAATTATCCTGATTGAAAGAAGAAAAAAAGGAAATCCTTTGATATTTTGTTTAGAACGTTTTTTGTTTGAAATCCAATTAATTATAAATAGTATGCAAGGAATATATATATATATATATATATATATATATATATATATATAAAGTAATCCAACAAAAGATATAAGCGTCAACTAATATCTTATAATTAGTGAAACATCCGAACTTTGAATTCTAATAAAATTTGATTGGCACCTTATTTTATTATTTCATTTTATATTATAATATATATATATATATATATATATATATATATATAAATCTGACTTTTATATGTTATACATGTTTTTTTAATTTACAATTGTTTCTTCTTAGATAAAGTATGCAAAGAAATAAATGTTATTATATATACAGGGTGTCTCAAAAAAATGTACTCACTCTTAGAATGACGAGACGTTTGCGAGATGGTGCGCGTTATCAGCTTTGTTTGAACAATAATGGTCATCAGTGAGTGAGTACATTTTTTTGAGACACCCTGTATATATATATATATATATATATATATACATGGTTGTTCATGTGTAGACGAAACGGTGTGTCAAGTAGATGGATTTTTTTTAAAGGTGAATAATAAAGACATGGTCACTGGAATCTAATATTCTATTCTATATATAGATTTTTTTAGATGAGGGTTGATAATTCGTAGAATTTGGTATATTCGGACTACTGTCCTCATCTTGGGTGTTTTTATCACAACGTTTCGACCGATATAACCTCCGACCTTCTTCACGTGTACTTTGTCGAACTCGGGAATCTTTCTGTCGAACTCGGAAATCTGGACAAGATTTCAAACGGAACCCTTTATTTAATCCACTGGGGTAGCATGCTCTCGTTCCATCTGCCATGACTGGGAAAAAGTCTTCAGTAATTTGCAATTCTTCGTATCGTCCACACTGAGGATTGAACCTTCAACCTTCAGATGACTGTCACTTAGAACTGAATTATACTTAGTACTATATCCACTGATTCCTGAGTTCGACAGAGAGATTCCCGAGTTCGACAAAGTACACCTGAAGAAGGTCGGAGGTTACATCGACCAGAACGTTGTGATAAAAACACCGAAGATGAGAACAGTAGTCCGAATATACCAAATTCTATGAATATATACATATATATATACGTATATGAATATATACGTATATGAATATATATATATATATATATATGCTATTACTGTTTGATATGTATACTTATATATATATATATATTGTTTCAGTATTTACTTTAATAGTACTCAAAACATGAGTAGAGCTTAGTAGTATATGACAAGGAACGTTTGTGTTTCATTCTCGTTTAATTTCTTTTTTAATTAAAAACTAAAATAACATCACTTCATCCCTGCCAACGTCGAGTAGGTATAGCTAGTGGCGTGTCTCACCCTATTAAAGAAAGAGAGAAGATGGCTAAAGAAAACAAATTTGAGAATAGTGCAAAGAATAGTTTTTATAAAACTTTATAATTAAAAAAAAAAAAAAAAAATCAAAGTTTTTTTTATTTATTAAGTATTCAGTATTTTTAATTCTGTTGTTCAGACTTTTTTCAATATCCTGATCTTGCAAACTATAATTCAGTACAAAACTGTGATCTAATCGTAAAATGCTGTACCGATAAACTAATAACTAAATCATGCCTCATCATGACAGACATCAATAAGGTTTTTATTTTCGTTCCCAATCCACAGTGCCCTTTTTCGGGAGGCTGGACTTTTCCCCTCACAATAAAAACCGACCGTATGCCTAACTTTTCCTCTGTGGGGAAGGAAAGTTAATAGGGAAATAAATGGTGTTGGCTGTTGAACACTTTCTTTTTTTAAATACATCTTGGGAGTTGATATCGAACAGTTCTTGGTTGCTTGTTTGTATCCGAGTGTTACAAGAGATATACATTACATACATACATTTTATACAAACAGGGAAGAAAAGTTGGTTCTTTGATACGACAACGGCGCACGAGAAAATTAATGTTTTTCTTTGGTTTTGGGGTGAAAAGGAACAATGATAATTGACTTCCTGGAATTAAATATTAATATCTATTGAGTTTAAACCTCGAAAGTTTGACTACAAATTATATATATATATATATATATATATATATATATATATATATTTCATGGTAAACAACTGATGATCTCTTAAATAAAGTTAAGACTAGTGTAAATTCTTGGAAGCAAACTAATATAGTAACTACAAAAAATAAATTGACTTACATGAGTGATTTTCTACTGAACGACTTGGGACTAAAATGTTGTTTTTTTTGTTTTTCTTCCTTATATAGTTAGTTTTAATGGTTGAGAAACTTCCGAGACTATATATATATATATGATGAGTTAAGAGAGGAAAGATCCGATATTGACATACAAATGTCGGTTGGTTTTCTGTTGAATAGAAAAGTGATTGTTTTGAAAAAATGTCAGTAAGATAAATAAAATCTTGGCCTTTGGAATGTAACAAAATCTTGTTTATTTATATATATATATATGGAAAATGAAAATTATTTATATAGTCATCAAATTTTTTTTCTTCGAATCAATCATCTTTAGAAAGTCTTGAAATAAAGATGAAATGTTGATGAATATACAAATAATTTTGGTTTTTCTTTTTCAATAATTTTCATCATATATATATAAACAAAGGTGTCCGACAGCTTGCTGAAAAACCAATGTGTGTACCTTTTTTTTGTATTGCTGTAACCTTCTTGACTGTTTAAATGTATTGTTTAAATCTCTGATAATCTTGTTTGACTGTAAAATCCAAATTCTGTTTGTTTAGTTCTATCAAATGATGAAATATTTGTAAGATGTAAATAAACAATTAGTTTGGAACTGTTGGAATTACAAATAACTTTCCTCTGTTCTGGACAAATGAAAATGCTTTACTCATATTTCATATATATATATATATATATATATTACAAAAATATAAGTAAAGCTACAAAGATAAATATTTTTTCTTTATCTTAGATCCTATCATGATAATAGAATGCTCAATATAATAGATGAAGCATTAATATAAGAAAAAATAAATGATGAAAATAAAAATTGGATAAATTATAATATTTATAAATTCATCAAATATTCAAGCAAGGAATATAAAAAAACATCCTTAATTTATGGATTTTCAAAGACAAGCTCTTTTCATCAGAGGAGAAAAATCAGTAAAATAATGTATTACTGGTTACAATAAATTTGAAAATATGCTAACCAGTAATACATTAGTTTTCTGATTTTTGTTTTTGATGAAAATAGCTTATCTTTGAAAATCCATGGATTAAGGAAAAAAATGTTTTATATGCCTTGCTCGAATATCTGATGAATTAATAAATATTGTAATTCATCCAATTTTTATTTTCATCATTTCTTTTTATATATATATATATATATATATATATATATATATATATATATATATATATATATATATATATATATGATAATAAAAACAAACAATTATTTTATATAGTTCAGATCGATTCTTATGAGAATCAATTTTCAAAGCAAGATGAAGCTTACTATTCAATATTTAAACCTTTAAATGGTTATTTTTAAAATTTCAATAGAAATACAAATAAATAAAATGACAGTCAGAGTTATATCATACTGTGATTAATGTCAATTTTGGAGCAAAATAAATCTTATACATGTTTCTGGCGTCTTCAGAGATAGTTGCCAGATGGAAACTTCACAACATCCAGGTAAAAATCCATGTAAAAAAGCCTATCAGAACCGTCAATGGCGAAATAGAGGTGATACAAGCTAAAACTTGAAATTCAAAATATTAAAAGTTAAAAGTCTGGGGGAAAAAAAAAACTCCTCAAAAACACATAAAAAAGACTCCCTGAAAAAGCCATTAAGCAATCAAGGCAAACTCAGTCAAAATAATTAAGAAATTACCAAAAAATCACAATATGATATAACTCTGATATGTTATTTTATATATATATATATATATATATATATATATATATATATATATATATATATATATATATATATATATATATATATATATATATATATATATATATATAAAAACAGAGACAAAAAGCGTGTTATGGTTGATTTAAAAAAAAAATGACTGATGTGTTTACTTTCTAGCAGACACTTCTAAATTCAAAAGTAATTTCGAAACCTTTAAATTGGTAAATAGAAAGTAATCTCTGGCTTTAATTTATCTTTATATTTAAAGGCAAAAGTCTAGTATCACGCCCCCCTCCCACTTTTGTTCCTAAACAAAAGGAAAACATTAATTATCTCACATGGCCATGTTGTAAAAAGAACTGAAAAAGTTTACCACATTCTTGTCAATTTGGGGGGGAAATTTTAAAATAAAATAAATAAATAAATAAAAGACGTAAAAAAAATGTCTGAAAAATGTTTTTCTTTCTTTTCTTTTGCAGTTGTCATATTTCATTTGGATTTTTTTTTTTTTTTCACATTTCTCTCCAAATAACTAAAAATATCGATAAAATAGTTTGAAGTGTAGAAAACAAAAAAAGGGGAATGGTTCCTACTTGATATAAAAATCTTCCCTAAGTTCTGTAAATACAATTCTAATTTTATGCTATGCCAACTTGTTATTGTGTAGAAAAGTAATATTTTAAGTTTTAGCGAAGAATAGCAAGTAGATTTTTTTTAGTTTTTCTATTTAAATTTTTTTAATCTTCTGAGCTTACGGTTCAAAAGCAAACAGAGAGACATTTTGAAGACTAAACTGTAAGAGAAGATAACTCGATCAGACTAAATCATAATTTTGTCCCAGACAGAGTTATCTTCTCTTACTGACTACTACTACATTTGGCTTTGTCTCATCTAAACTGTCAAAATGGTTGCTATTTACAAACTCTTTTCTGAAAGATGAAAACATTTGAAAATCTCTATAATATAGATTCTCATATATTGTCATCCAAACGTTGTGTTCCTATTTATTTGCCTCCCTACGATGGCAGAGTTAAACACAATGTCGGTTTTTAATGTGAGAAAAATCCAATTCCCTAAAAAGGATAATTCTGGATTGGGACAAAAATAAAAATTGCACCAGTCTAGAAGGACCTCTCCCTAACATACCGATGACAGAACAGATGAAGTGTAGTATTAGAACAGATACCACACTTCGATCCCAGCCAAAAGGTCAAGGATATTTCATGTTCTATGAAATCAATATTTAATTCTGAATAGCCAGAACTATCTGCGGATCGGGAGATCATGTTCTTCAAAATAAGTAAAATGTTAATAGATCTAATTGCTTCCATCATGTAATTAGACCGGCTCGGAAATATTTTCCAATAACAGCCATTTAAAAATAAAGGAGGCTTAATCCTTTATTCATCCATAATAGTTATTCCCCTTTGAAAAAAAATATCCTAGGCAACACCAAGTCGGGACAACTAGTCCTAAATTAAAAAAACAAAAAAAGCTACTTGTTTGTTTCCACTAAAACTTGAAATATTACTTTTCTACACAATAAGAAGTCAGTGTAACATAAAATTAAAATCGTATTTACATTACTTGGCGAAGGATTAGCATGTCAAAAAGCACCAAAAAGGTTAGATAATAAAACAAAAAAAAAAAGACCAGGGAGAGGGAGGAATCAGCAAGAGGTAGCATCTTGATATTCAGTTTTTTAGGGGATGGCTGACCAGTTGCTGATCAGAAGAAAACGAGAAAAAAAAAGAGTCAGAATAAGAAATAGAGTAACAACTTGTTTGGTGGCCAGTATTCAGTTACCATGGTTATGGCCAGTATATGGTCCGCATCACCATGGGTACGTAAGTTTGGCAGACAACAAAGCGACCGATCTGCTGTTGTTAAAACAAGAACAATGTGTCCATTGGCCAGGGGGTGCGGTGATGGGTGCGGCATTTGTGGCAACGCAGGTGATAATGACAGAAGTGGATGCAAAAGAAGAAAAAGAAGAAGAAGAAGAAGAAAGAGAGAAGGAAAAAATTTTTTTTAAGGGTACTTGTACAGAATGGGTACTTTCAGAATAATATACACAGTCAAGAAGCTTTCTTGTTAGTGCTCGGTACATTTTGTTATATCCGAATGCAGACAATAACTAAGATGCTAATTAACGTTTATTTATTTATTTATTTATTAAAGATATCTGACAACAAACTTCACTTCTTTTGTAAGAGACACTTAGAAAAAAGTTAATGAAAATTTGAATTATTTCTTCACCTAATAAAAAAAAAGGATAATTCTGTTCCAGCCCTATATCCCTTATGAGATCAATGATCGAAATATGATATATATATATATATATATATATATATATATATATATATATATATATATATATATATATATATATATATATATATATATGTATGTATGAGGATAAAATACACACTATATCATAAAATGAAATGCAGTGGAGACAAGATGTATAAAAAATACAAAAGGAAAAACAAATTAAAACACAGGAAAAAATCATCAAAAACAAAAGATTTACCGGTTTCGTTCGAATCAACGAACATCTTCAGAAAAAGTGAAAACGTTTGTTGATCCGAACGAAACCGGTAAATCTCTAGTTTTTGATGATTCTTCCTGTGTATAATTTGTTTTTTCTTTATGTCTTTTATATATATATATATATATTATAATGTATATGAAAAAATAATGATAGAGTGCTCAACTACATTAGAAATAGACTTATATATTTATAATATCATACAATTATGTGCTGATTAGCCATCCATACCGTCGGTTTTTGGGGTAATAAATAAAACCACCCTATGGTTTGGATATCACCCTAATAATTGGATACCACCCTGGACTAATAACACATCATGGGCAATTTGCTCCAAGATATGTTATTAGTCTAACTGCTAATGAAAGAGTGGTTGTTGTTACCTATTGCCCCAGAAACTGCCGGTATGGATTGATAATCAGCACATAATTGTATGATGTTATATATATATATATATATATATATATATATATATATCAATAATAAATGCACTTAATTTTAACACTTTGCTGCAGTTTCACGGTATCACCGATCATCAGAAGTGTGTTTGTAACTAGCATCGATCATAAAGACGAAACCGAAAGAAAGGGAAGTACCTATTCATGTGACCGTGCATTTTGTGCATTTTTCTTCTTTTTTTTTCATATTAGTCGTTCATTATTATTCACTCATCGAATTATACAGAAGTATCTTGAATGACTATATGCAATTACAGATTTCCTCACGCCACTCTGAATCGAGGTAATCTGTGATTGAAACACAATTGCAGTTGTGCAGCCATTTAACATACTTGTGTGCTGAGCACTATTGAAATAAATATGTAAAATATCCCCAAAATATGTTTTAAATATATTATTTTATTTTTGCGATTAAGTACTTTATTGATTTCTTTTCAACGTACCCTGACGCACTATACACATATACAGAAGAAGGCCATCCCTACAAGATTACAATGTCCAGATGTCGGTACGCAGACGACTCAGCAGGCCCAACATATTTTTACAAACATTGCTACAGATATGGCATACAAAGGGTATTGCTTTCCATTTGTACATAGCTATATACACTGTTTGATACTTATTTAGTTGGCTCCTACTATTGGATCTTACTTAGTAGAAATATCTGTACATGTAGATGGCCATGCTGTGCGCTTGCACAACACACACAGTACGCTCTCCTTCTACAAAGCCTGGTTTTAGTGACAAGCCAAGGCAAGATGACTGAAAGACGATGTAGAGCGCAGGTTTTGTATAAGAGTTTACGTCTCTTAGATGGATGATCTAATAAAATCTACGGGTCCATCTCGCCGAGTGGGGTAGCATCGCGCCTGGATACTATACCAAGTATTTCTACACCCCCACTGATTAAAAAGAAGAAAAACATTTTTTAGGTGCGAGGAGAACTATGAAGCGAATGGCCTTTGGAATAGAGGATAAAAGTTTGAAACACAGATTAAAATAGTAAACATTAAGGTGTGCTTAAAGAAAAAAAAATGTGTTTATATATATATATATATATATATAAAGAAAAAGAATACATGTTGATAATAAGGAATTACTTAATGACATTTTGTATGAGACTATTAAATAATATGATCCATTAAACGGTCCCAAATAATCTATATGTAGTCAGGAAGGTAGGAACTAGGTGAAGAACTTCAAATATGAACCGTTCTGATGTTTCAGCAATCAAAATTTTAAAATGGTAACGGTTATTAGGAGTGATGAATATGAAGATGTTTCCGAGTTGAACGAGTGATAACAAAAAAGAAAAAATCTGTAGGAACAAGTTTAAGAACATGAAACACGGGTGTTTTTCATGTTGTTTCAGCGATTGAAATTTCAAATTAAAAACTGTTGGAAACAGTGATAAGAAGTGATCAATATGAAGACATTTCAGTGTTGCATAAATGAACGAGTGATGACGATATATATATATATATATATATATATATATATATATATATATATATAGCGTCGGACTTAAGTCTCTGGTGTCATGGTTTCGAATCTCACGCCAATTAGATATTTACATATTGGATTTTTTCATAACAAAGGTATGAAAAATTGCCTTTTTGGGCATGGAACCTTTGGTATGACAAAATCCAATATGTAAATATCTTTATTTATATATATATATATATATCCTACCCTGTCAACTTATCAATCATAATTTTTCCTCTGATGATAAGATTTTAATCTTTGAAAAACCTGGTTTAAAGAAAGAAAGAGATGAAAAATAAATGTTTTTATTAACTAAACTACTCCTTGTTTTGAACAACTGAAAATACCGATTTGCTTCCATTTGCAGGTCTTACTAATTTTCATTGACGTACCATATATATATATATATATATATATATATATATATATATATATATATATATATATATATATATATTGGTAAATGGCATCAAGTGTAAAATTATTAATAAACTAATAACTCTGGCCCTACAAACTAACAACTAATAACCAAATTTGTCGTAGCCCAAACATTAAAAAAAAAAATGCTGCTGTTCAAACATTTTTTGTTTGATTATAAAATAATCCTTTCTTCTCTTTTAACTTTTTGCTTTAAACTTTCGTAATTTCAATGCTAGCAATCTCAGCTTTTGTTTTTGAAGCATTCAGATCTAACAAAAAAACTATAGAGCACTATCGATAGAGCTTCTTAACCTTGTACATTTCCAGGAATCCTATTCCGTATAAGTAAAAGAAAAAAAAAAAAAATAGTGCAGGATTTGGAAAAAGAAAAAAAAAGGGAAGTCTTTAAAAGGAATAGAAGTAAGGGTCAAGGGTAGGATTTTTAAAGCAGCAGCAGTGTGTGGTCTTAGCAGTGGTCTTAGCAGTGGTCAGTAGTGGCCAGTAGTAGTAGTAGCAGCGGCGGCAACAGCAGCAAACACATAGGCAAGTAGTGGTGGTGGTGGTTGGGTAGGTAGGTAGTTTGTCAGGTAAAGGTAGGTAGGTAACAGCAGCAGCAGCGGCGGCGGCAATGGCAGCAGCAGACTTGAGGCACATCCGAGACAGCAGACGGAACAGTCGTAATTGAGATCACAGCACTGCAGAAGACGTTGATTGGCAGCGGCACTGAACACAGCCACAGCTATCTTTTTTTTTTCCATATTTTTTTTTTTGTGTTTGATTTTTTTGCTTTGTTTTATTTTGTTTTCACTTTAAGGTGTCGCTCTGCAAGACAACAGACAGGGTACATATCAAGAAAAAGTGAAAAAGTGCAAGGAACATGTAACGAATAACAAATAAACAACAACAAAAGATGGCTGAAATATTCTTTAAATCAGTGTTAATCAGTTATCGCCTATCTCTATATAAACTTAGGTACGTCTGTTTTTTGTTTTTTTTAACTTGAAGTCACCACAGACAAGGGGGCACATTGCCACCGAGACATAAGGAGGCTACTGTAAATTAGGGGCCAGAAATTAAAGGGGTCATCCTAAGTGAGGAATTGCGCAGCGAGATATTTGTTCACATTACAATTAAATTTCAGCATGTCAGTAGAGTCAGGGAAACAGTTAGCAGGGCGGGAGTTCCAAAGGCAAGCAGCTCGAGGAAAGGAGCTATTAGAGTAGAAAGCTCTCCGGCATCTAGGGACCTCCACAGTGAATGGATGGGATTTAATTGAATGTCAGGTGTATTTATGTCGAGGGGGCACCAGAGCTGCCAGTCCATCAGAAGACATTCCATTAGAGCACTTGTAAAACAAGCACAGGGATACAACATTGCAGCGATAATACCGAGCCAGAAGCTTGGTGGATAGTGAAGGACCTATTAGATCAGCAACTTTTTTTTTGGGACCCTGTCTAAGAGAAAGAGAGAGACTAGTGGATGGTGCACCTGCCCAGGTGTCACAACAATACTCCATGCATGGATGGATGGTGGCTTTGTAGAGATATAGGATACTGGCACGTGTGAGAAGTTTTCTAGCACGGTAGAGGGAGCCCACTTTCTTTGCAGAAATTGGCAATGTCTTCTATGGATTTGTTCCAATTCATGTTACCTGTGAATGTTAGGTCGAGGAGTTTGAACGTTGGACTCTCAGGTCGTGTGTTATTAGCCATGGTAATCGGTGGTTGAAAGAGTTTCTTGTAGTTGTAAAGGGAAGGAGCTTTGTCTTAGTGGCATTAAATGTTACCATCCATTTATGTCCCCATTCAACTACAGACCGGAGGTCATTTTCTAAGCATTCAGCCATTGCATCGGATATGTGCGCGTCTGTTTTGCTCACATAATGAGAGTAGAGCATGGTGTCATCAGCAAATATACCCATCTCAGACTCAATTTCATCAGGGAGGTCGTTTATGAAAATCAACACAATAGAGGTCCAAGGATCTATCCCTGGGGTAGACCTGCATTTATGCCATGTTGCTTAGATGAACAGCCATCTAGGACAACCTGAATCTTTCTTTTGGATAGGAAGGATCTAATTATATTAAGTATTGGTTCAGAAATACCATACAAATTAATTTTCATGAGAAAACCTTCATTCCAGACCTTGTCAAAGACTTTGGATATATCAATGGCTACCGCCCTAGCTTCACCTGCCTTGTCCAGTATATGGTATATGCATTCAGAGATGACTGTTAGTACATCCACTGTAGAACGTGCTTGCCTAAATCCATACTGATGGTCAGAAAGAAGTTTAGCATTAACGAGATGGTGGACTATCGCTTGATTGATTAAAGATTCAAAGATTTTAACGAAGAGTGAGAGTAGACTGATAGGGCGATAATTATGAGGGTCAGTTCTATCCTCAGAGTTCTTGAAGACTGGCACCATTGAGGCAATTTTCCAGCTACCAGGAAAGCAAGGCATTTGTTGTAGAGTTTTGAGAGGACAGGAGCCAGCTCAGTAGAGCATTTATGTATTATTATTACTGGGATAAGATCAGGCCCACATGCTGTCAGACATACCATTGAAAGAGCGTCGGTTGCAAATCTCCAGGAGTCTTCTATGGGAGCTGAGATCAATAAGTTATTTCTAAGATATCCGAAGAAAACATTAAATAATTAAGCATAAGCTTAAAATATTTCTCGGTCTTTCTGTCTCTGTCCCCCTCCCATGTTCGCCCTTTAGCCACTAGACAATCAACTTTGGGCAATATAAATAAATGATTCATCTTTTAAAAAGTCCTGTGTGTATATTAACCAACTGAATAATTAATGTGATAGGCATGTCAGATGGGTTTCTATTATAGTAACGAAATTGTTCCCAGTCCTCAGAGGATAACAACACACGTGTACGATGCTGATGATGTCCGAGAAGACAACATATGATTTTAAGTTAATTGAAGTATTAATTTGTTGAACGATTTTTTGTAAGTAAATGATTTCATATATTAGTGGAGTGGGCCCTTTTTTTTTAACTAACACTGATGAAATGAATATTAATCATTAACAACACGTTATCATGTATTAGTTGCAGTTCTTTTATACGCCATAGTTTTTGCAAAACAGACAATAAAAAACATTGAATAAAAAGTGGTCAACAAGCAACATGAAGTCAACTAAAAATCTGCAGGTAAATGTGTCGCTAGAACAGGAGTGATATTGTGTCGCATCTACATTTAATAGAGCAGATAAGATGAAAAAAAATATTTTAAATACTCAGCAATACAAGCATAAAAGTTGGCATGAATACTCTTGATAGGAAACTCTTAACATCTGCTTGATTAGCCATTTGAAAATTCAAGCTGGAGGCCATTTTTCAAGATGGCTGTCATATTAAAATAAACAAGAAAATACAGACCTATCTATAAAACCTAGACTACTGACTCAATTTTGCTTGCAAAACTTCTTGTCAAGATTAAACAGAATTTAATACTAAGCAAAAATGCTAACATTTATCAGAGCAGAGCAACTAACACCCCTCTTACAATGGACTATTCCAGAGTGTATATAATCACTTACAGCAGTAGTGTGATTGGGCTGGTTTTCCAACATTCAAAATGATTAGTTCGCTAGCTGTTTTCATACCAGCCGAGGATACATCTTTGGCATCATTCTGGCAACCTAGGGGCTGTCTCGCTGGTAGGCAGACCCTTTTTTTGTCAGAATTAAATTATGGTTCAGCTCAGTCCTAGTAGGTGCATCCTTCCAGGCATTACTTTCTCCTTCGGGAGTAGGTTGTAGTGGTTTAATCCCGATTGTCTGATGGGACAATTCTTGGCCAGAGTATCCCTTCGGAGGATTTGGTGTTCCATACCTTCCAGACACATTTTGGTGCAGTGGGAAGCAATTAAACCTGTCCCACTTTATTCTGATATGAGAATTTGTTGGTTTCATATTCGTTCTAATATGTAAACAACAGAACTAATAAAAGAGAACTAATAAAAAGAAACCTTACTTATAAAATATAACAGGATTTATTTGTGCTTAGAAAATACACCAAAATACGCACACATGTCAAACTTCCTAGTTAATGAAAGACGGACTTAGTAAACATTTCTAGAGATCTGGTCTCCAAAAATATGTTAACAAAACTGGTTTGAATAGAGAGGAGACTTACTGTATATTGTCTCAATATATATATTGTCTCAATAAACACTTCAAACAGAATTGGTCTGGTGATGAGGAAACAGACAAATGATATCGTTACATTTAGTAGTCAGACCAAAAAAGAGGGATAGAGAAAGTGAACTTCTGTATCACACCTTTTATATTTGTGGCCACGTGACTAAATCAACCAAGGGTTGACCGCCCAGTCGTCATATGATCTGGGACTCTACGTATTAGGAAAAAACTAAACCCAACACTAACATAAGACGAAGATGAAAATGAATCAATAACACCAATATCATATAAGACTGTATAATTGGCTTTAGTGTATATAGAGCATATATAGCATACTAAAATAGGTAAAAGAATAAACCATTTAATCACTAACCACAAGTATTACATGCAAAAATGTTTTTCTTGAATATTTTGGCAGCCATGTTGACAAGATGCCTGCCATCTTGATAAAATGGCTGCCATCTTGGATTCTCAGATGGCTAATTGGGTAGATTTGAAGAGTCACCTGGCAATATTTGCAATTATCTGCTCTACTAATTGGCAGTGGAGTGAAAGAAACTAAAAGTTGTTGTTCAATTGTGATAGACAACTAAAGAATGGATAAAGCTCCAGCAATTAAAATTCATTTTTTATTGTAGATTTGAAAATAAAATAGATGATGAAAATGGCCAATAACTGCAGATTTTCTTAATCAAAAAATCTATCTGCAGTTGAAACAAAAGAAAAAAATGGGTCATAGTAGAAAATTTAGAGTTATTTGAGAATTCTCATTTTATTAACTTTTATAATTGTATAATTTTTGTTCATGTGATTTTTTTGAATAGCATGAAAATACAATAATTTCAAGAAGAGTTTTTTTTAATAAAGTATATATATATAAATTACAGAATGTCAAATATATATATATATATATATATATATATATATATATATATTAGAAAACCCTACATATCTACAAAAATTTATAATCCGCTTGCAAAATCAATAACAGGTCGATATTTTATAGTATGGTAATATATATATATATATATATATATATATATATATATATAATAATAATTCAGGCAAGGTAAACACCCACAGAATAGTAATCCAAAGAATTTCAACCGGGCTTATAAAAAGTGCTCAATATCAAATAGAGCTTTTATATATGATTATTTTTATTTACACAGACATGTACAAAATCTGCGACACTGGCATGTCGATGTTATCGATCAACAGCTGTTATAAGCTGAGAGCTCATCAAGCAGAGTTAAAATCCGATCTTAACCGTAGATCATATTTGGAAAGAACTTAGCTGTTTATCGATAACATCGACATCATGCCAGTGCCACAGATTTTATACATGTCTGTATTAATAAAAATAATCATATATATATATATATATATATATATATATATATATATATATATATATATATATATATATATATATATATATTAAAGATTTAAATTATCTTCAATTCATATTTTAAAGAGTTCACATATAGGTATGCAAGTTTATAACTGTTTCCAGACACTGTTTATTTTAACTTATACAAAATAACACAAAATTATCAGCAACAGAACAGAATCTGGGAAAAAGTCGGTCATGATCATTTTTCTTGGGTACGAAATGTCTTTTTCTCAGATTCTGTTCTAACAAAAGACACTGTTGCTAATAATTTTGTTATTTCGTATAAGTAAAAATAAACAATGTCTTGAAACAGCTGTAAACTTGGATAGCAATATATGAACTCTTTATTTGGAGATATATATATATATATATATATATATATATATATATATATATATATATATATATATATATATACAATGAATAATAAATTATCAATTCCATATTCCAGTGGTTATTCATATCCAGCCATTTATACTCTTGTTTAAAACAGTGTGTTTTTTTGGACAAGAATAACAGATTCAATTCACAAAAAAATGAGACTGATGTTTTAAAACAAATATCACCAAAAAGAAGCTTGCAAAGAGAAAAAATAAAAGAAAAATTATTAACAGATAATTTTAGTTGCAAGGAAAAAAATCAAACCGAATAATGAAATTGCCTTTAATTAAACATACAAAAAAAAAACTTGCTTTCTGGTATTTACATCACAGCCTAAAGGCATTCAGTTTCTGTTTGTAAGTTATTGGATAAAAGGCAATAATTCATGTGCTTCTTATCTCACACAAACATTTAGAGTAACTTATATTTGTACAGGTTTGACTGGAGGTGTGGGAAAGTTGAGAAAACTTATCCCAATCCTAACATCCCGAGCCATCCCAATTATTACCAGGGTTAAGGTCTATGATAGCTGTGTAAGAAGCATGAGGTTGTATGTCAGTGAGTGTTGGACCCTCATCCAGGCCTCACCTGCCCGACTCCAGAGAAACGACAGGGAAATGATTAGGTGGATATGCAATGTAAAGACAGACCAGATCCAGAATATTAGGTCAGACTCTCTACTTGAGAAATTGGCCAACCTAAAACTTGATGTCCTAATAGGGGCAAACTTTCTTTGCTGGTTTTGGGCATGTTGAAAGAAGCAAGGGGTATATCAGCACTTGCAGAGACCTAAGACTGGACAGCAAAAAGAAAGACGGGCATCCTAAGAAGACATGGAAAGAAACCAATAGAGAAGACAGTAAACATAAACAATGCTAAATGGATAGGGTCAATCCTCACAATCGTGATTAGTGGAGACTTAGCATGAGGACAGCCAGACAGCATCGAACCTCTTGTCAAAGAGAACACAGACGATAAATCTAGTGAGTGAGTGAGTGTCTGCAGTTTAAAAACCGGTTTAAAATAAGTAGTAGAAAGTCTCTAAATTCAAACAGGCTTTCTTTTTACATTTAAACATAGAGATAAAAAAAAAACAGCTTAAAGCTGTGTAATTTTATATGAAAAGTCAGAGATAAAAGAAAATGGCAGTTAAGCAAGTTTCAATTTATTCTAAAAAAAAATGAAGTTATTATTGCCTAATATTAAAGTATTTATATTTGTTAATACTCTTTTTGAAGTATAAAATATACAATTTTAAATATTGGGTGATCTCCCTTAGTAATGTAAGGGAGATTACTTGTGTTTACTGTATTTCTATCAGTCTTATAATAAGAATATATTTCAAATAAGTCTCCATCAATCTTTTGATAACACATTGACTTTTTGTCTTCTTCTTCAGATGACTGAATGTAGTTTAGCCAATCATCATATTAAATCCCATGAAGAGAGTATTTGGTAAAAACTGCATTTTAGGGATGCTATTAAACCAAATATTTTTAAGACACCTCCCTTTTTTTAGGTACTTAGCTAATCACAAAAAAGGTCAAATCGTTCTCTGATAAAAATAAAAACGCATAATTTATTTATTTTTTAAAGTTTCAGTTTTAATACTTTACACGAGAGGTGGAAAGTTGGCTGAAAAAAAAAAAAACTGACTTAAACTGCACTCCCGACTTCAACTTCAGACTACCTACAGTTAAAATCTTTGTTTTGTGGCAGTTACACGCATTGTATCTGTCTTAAAAGATGCCATACTAAACGATTTAATTGAATAAATAATGTTTTAATAATTAAGGTTTATTTTGCATAATATCAAATAGCAGAAAAACATATCTTAGGCAAGTAAAGTATTTGGATTATTCGGACTACTATTCTCATCTTGGTTGTTATTTTCACAAAGTTTCGATCAATATAACCTCCGACCTTCTTTAGGTGCATCTTTTTGAACTTGGAAATATTCATGTCGAACTCAGAAATCTACATGGAATTTCAAACTGAACCCTTTATTTAACCGATGAGAATAGATTGTTTTCATTCCATCGGCTATGACTAGGTAGACATGTTAACTATTATGTTATTCTTGATTAATAAGGAGTGAACCTTCAACCTCCAGAAGACTACCACTTAGAATTGATACCTAATCAATGCCTTTAACCGTTGCGCCATAGTTCAGTTCAGAATTCTGTATAGGTTTCTGAATTTGACATAAATATTCCCAAGTTTGAAAAGATGCACCTGAAGAAGATTGGAGGCCGAAACGTTGTGAAAATAACAACCACGATGAGAATAGTAGGCGAAATAACACAAATTATCAAACCTCATCTAAAATATTCCAAAACAAGTATTTTTTTCTAATAAATTCCTTTCAAAAACACATATACAAGTAATTCTAAACTGAACTGAAATTGGCCAGAGCTTTATTTTAAAAATAAAATAAGGATGCTTGTATATTCCGTTAAAAAAAATCCTGACATCTGAAAGTGGAAATGTCTGATGGAACTAATAATATTTATATATCCTATTTATTTACCTATTATTGTGGTACACAAGTACTTTTAAGTAAAAACTATCAAGTCATTCCATAAGTTCTGTCCGAATTTGAAATCTCTGAAATCTAATACTAAGTGGGAATGTCTAATGGAAACAAATACTATTTATATATCATATAAATATGCATTTGGACATATTTAACTTTATGAAACGTTATTTTACAAGAACAATTAATAAAAATTTCACTGTTGAAGGCCGTTAAAACATTATAGTCTCAAAGAAGCATTGGGGGCATATGATGCTTTAAGAGTTTAAAACGGGTAATTCTGCAGCCAAAACGACTCGAAATATTCACTCAGTTTATGGAGAAGAATGCCCGAATGAAAAACGTGCAGAAGATGGTTTACAACATTCAGAAATGGAAATTTCACCTTTGAAGATGAAAAGCAATCAAGACATCCAGTTGAGTTTTATGAAAAGCGTCTTATGACATCACTTAAAGAAAACACTGCAGTGTCAGTTGAAGACTTGTCAATGGAGCTTTCCTCAAACCATACAACTGTTCATTGTCATGATCTTCAACAACTTGGAAAGGTTTCTAAGTTTTGGAAAAATGAGTGCCACATGAATTTTCTGAAGGCACCTGCAGACAAATTTATGAGGCATCCATTTTACAATTATTACATAGATTATTTAGAAAGTAACATTGGTAAGACTTCTCTTAAAATATATATATATATATATATATATATATATATATATATATATATATATATATATATATATATAAGGGGAAGGATTATGGTTTTTTGTATAAGCCAACTAATTCACATTAGCATAAATAAATAATATGAAATACGTTGATAAATTATGGGTTCACAGAATATTATTTGGAAAGGATGCATGAAAAAGGACCATTTTGAAAGTTATTGCCACCAGAATTTGAATAGATTGCACTAGTAATCATTACCAACATCACTATTATGATGATGTAGTAATTATTGTTTATTATATCAATATAAAATGTTTTGAATAAATTGCACTAATACTCATTATAAAATCGCTCATAAAAGGGGGTTCATTTTAGTAAATTGTCTCTTAAGAAAATTTTGTTTCAATTGATGTTTATCAGAGGAGTGTCGATAAAATTGAAGTAAAATTGAAAGTGTAAGCAAAATTCAAAGGAATACTTTTAAGATACTATTTACTTGCCTCCCCACGAGGACAGAGTTAACTAGCCACAAGTTCGGTTTTTAATGTGGGGTAAATCCACATCCATAAAAACGGCCACTTTAGATTGGGGTATAAATAAAAATTGCCTCAGTCTAAAAGGAATTCAGCTTCACTGACCGAGGACAGAAAAGATGAAGTGTAGTATCAGAACAGATACTACACTTTGCTCCCATCCAAAAGGCCAAAGAAGATTGAAGATAATTGAGTTATTTTGGATTATTTGGATTATTTAAACTACTATTTGTTATTTTCACTATGTTTCAGTCAATTTAACCTCCGACCTTCTTCAGGTGCATCTTTTCGAACTCGGAAAGCTATAAAAAATTTCAAACGGAACCCATCATTTAATTCATGGGGCTAGACTGTTTAAATTCCGTCAGCCATGACCGGGTAGAAGTGTTAATTAATAATTAAGTTATTCTTAGTTATTATTGCTTGTAGTAAAGATTGAACCTACAACCTCCAGAAGACTGTCACTTAGAACTGACTGTTAATCAATACCTGTATCGGTTACACCACAGGTTCATGTGTTCCGGGTTTAATTCGAAATTCTGTATAGGTTCCTGAATTCGACATGAAGATTCCCAAGTTCAAAAAGATGCACCTAAAGAAAGTTGGAAGTTACATTGGCCAAAACAATCAAAATCAGAATAGTAGTCCGAATACTCCAAATAATCAATCATCATCTAAAAAATTTCAAAACATAATTGAGTCATCTCCCCTTACTAATTGCAGTTTCGGAGAAGAGAAAGATTAAGGTTAATGGTTAATCTGCATAGTACTGGTATTGGCCAATCAGCATCCACCTAGAAGTAAGCATGTGGCAGGATCTGCCGATGTAAGCTTAGTGCTGAGGAGATTTATCTAATCACCGAAAAAGTAAATTGAGCAAAGGGGAATAATTCTTAATTTTACTTGAAGAATATCAAAAGAGTTATCTTTCTTACAACTAAAATCTTATTTCTTTTTCTGTATAACTTTTTTTTAAATGGTGAAACAAATAAAAATTATAAACTGAAATGATTCACTGCATCCTAGGCAACACTGGTTAGATACAGTTACTTCTTTGATAAATGTTAGTCAAAAGAAAATGTTAAAAGACAATTTTCTAAAAATGACACCACTTTTATTATTATTAGCGTTTAAAAAAATTTATATCGATCAGCATTTATTCAAATAATTATTAATTATGCGAATATGAAATGTTCGAAATATTTGGCTTCGATTTTGTACGGTTTAGTTACAAGGAACATCTTCATATAAAACTGAATTGTTTTATGAAAAAAAATAACTGATGAGAATATAAAAAATGTTTTGAATTTATTTTATTTGTAAATGAATGACATTTCGAAACAAACCTGGTGCTTCCTTCTCTCTACAAAATCAGCAAGGCGTGTGGTAGAGATAGGTTTAGGGCGCAGTGGCGAAGTCCGCGGGATGCTTGCCTTCTTGATCCATGCACTTTCTAAACACTGCTGTGCTAATGGCCGTTTACTGAAATAAGATATTAAAAAAGAAGACATAAAACAGAATTTCATTTCAAAATGTAGATGAAAACGGGATAAAAGTCTGCAACAATATAATCTAATACATAAAGTAAAGTCAGTCTCTATCGTTTCTTTGTCAGCAATGGCTTTCATTCTACAAACTTAATATTTGATTCTGTTTCATCATTTTTTCCTGTAGATCATTGCAGAATGTTTTTAAGAAGAATAAAATGTAATCCGATATAATTCCTTACATAAAATACTTTGTCTGGGTCAGAATTATTTTCTAAATGGTTGCTATTTTGAAACAAAAAAAGAAGTAACTGTGTATTCGTCCATAGAGAATTACTTCTTTTTGCTGAGATGTTAAGGGCTGGACATGGCTGAGAAAGCTTCTTTTTTATTTCAGTCATTGTGCTAGGGGTTCACATCCAGTAAAGAGATGATGTTTATCATTGGTAGCCTTTGTGATCTCTACTTGGCTGGCAACTTCCCGTCTCACACCTGCAAGGGCAATGCCAGCAATGAGATGCAGGTGGTTCAAACTGGTAGTCTTCAAGCAACCAGTGATCAAGTGATAGGTCTAGTTTATTGGCGTGTATTGATTTCTCCCAAACAGAACACATCAGGGGTTCAGCCAAATTTGAAACTAAATTTCCAGAATTTTCCGGGGTATTTTTCCATATTTTCCAGGATTTATATCATATATATTTCAGTACTTTCCAACATTTTAAGGAACAAGGACGCAAAATCAATAATTAGGTTTGCACGTGTTGCCTCATCAGAAGGGTGGCAGAAACAGTATTGATACCAAATGACATTGGACCTACATTGAGAAATTATAAATTCAGCCAGATGGGAAATAGGAATGGTTACGCAACAATCACTAACTGAATTGTACAAGATATAAAGAAAAAAAATTTTTTTTACAATTAAATCATTTAAATTTTCCAGGATAGTTTTATATTTTTCCTCTCAATTCCAGGGTTTTCCATGATTTATGTGATTTTCCAAAAATGATCAGGTAGCTGGTAATCCTGCATATGTACTCCACAGAAGAACAGCATAGGGCCATGGCAATATGTCTTAGTGTGTGTGCTGATTCGGAGTTAGTCAGTTTCCGTAGGATGTTATTCCGGGAGTTGACTTTCAATTTAGTATTTATTAATGTGTTCCTTGAATGATAGAGTGAGATTCAAGGTTATGTCACTTAACATCTGTGCCATCTGGTTTTATTTCCAGTATATGCATCGATAAGATTTTCTAAAATATACTAATACTAATAGGATTAAATTTTTAAATTGCATTAAATTCAATTATATTTTTTTACTTACTTCAAGTCTTCCATCAACATCGACCGGGCAAGATCCTTTGCATCTGCTGAAATACCAGCAAAGTATTCATCGGGAAAGCTGTAATCATTGCGCACAATATTTGAGCAGGTTTCCTCTTGGCTTTCATCCAGGAATGGCGACACCCCACTAAGCAAGACATATACAATTACGCCCACACTCCTGAAATGCAAGTATACATCAATCATAAAAATATTTTACAATTTAAGAATAAACCATTTTGTTTGTCTATAAATGATAGAGTTTATTTCATTTTAAAGAATCTGATACAAGGAAGGAAAACTTTTAAAAACATTTTGAAATGTATTAATATTCTTTTACAGTAAGACAAAGTAAGAACGGGTATCCATTCTTAGTAAATGTAGACGTCACTTGCTCTGACCCTTTCACGGTGTCAAGAATTGCAGAATCTGATGTCAACTCTACAACACAGAAACAAGAAAAAATGACAAGTACAGCTCCCTAACCGACCGTTTCAGTTTTCAGCCAATCTCAGTCAAAATGTCAGGTATCCTCGATCCCGATACTCTCAGATTCATACAGGACACTGGACAGATGATAGCCACTTGCAAAGATTGATCCTTGAGAGACCGCTCGGATGTTCCAGTGCATCTCCCAAGCTATCATCCAGGGCAATGCCATGTCGATTATGATGTCATCTCGCAACGTCTAAGTCTTGATGAAAAAAAAAATGAAAAAAACTAAACATTTGTTCTTTTGTATCTTTTGCTTCGCATTCAAATTGGTAGATCATCTCAATTTATTTCGGATAGCTCTTTCGAACATGCTTACAACATTTGAGTCTAACATTCAATTTTCATTTTACAAAACCCATCAAAACAAAACACTGGGATGTAATAAACCACGGAGCCAATTCCTTTGAGGCTCTCTTTGGATTGGCATTGCGTTGCTTGTCTACTGGCTGTATCACAGTCGAGTAGTGGCACTTGACTTAACCGGGTGAGTATTGGAGGGGGTGGGGGTGATTATAATCTGTCCAAACCAATGAGATTTTTAAGCTGGCATAAAAATACTCATTATTTTTCCATCAAGCAAGGTTTAAAAATACGGTCTTTTCAGGTAGTCAGATTATGATCAACTTTTGAAATGCCATCAAACATACACAAAATGCTTAAGAAATCACATCGAAGATCTATAATAAGAGTGATAGGAATTTACGAAGATTTGATTATTACATTAAGAGACTATTCTGATAAAATCAATGTATCTACTTTTAGAATTATTTATTAAATAAAATATGTGAGTAATTTATAAATTTTTTAAATCAGACCAAATTTATAAAACTCATAAATCGGACCAAATTTATAAAATTCATAAATCAGACCAAATTTATAAAATTCATCAATCAGATCAAATTTATAAAACTGATAAATCAAACCAAATTTATAAAACTCATAAATCAAACCAAATTTATAAAATTCATAAATCGGACCAAATTTATAAAACTCATAAATCAGACCAAATTTATAAAATTCATAAATCGGACCAAATTTATAAAACTCATAAATCAAACAAAATTTATAAAACTCATAAATCAAACCAAATTTATAAAACTCATAAATCGGACCAAATTTATAAAACTCATAAATCAGACCAAATTTATAAAACTCATAAATCGGACCAAATTTATAAAATTCATCAATCAGATCAAATTTATAAAACTCATAAATCAGACCAAATTTATAAAACTCATAGATCAGACTAAATTTATAAAATTCATCAATCAGACCAAATTTATAAAACTCATAAATCGAACCAGAAATCCATTGTTTATTTCATTAAAAAAGAATTTGATCATATCACAAAAATGAAGAAAGGAAGATATAATTATCAGTTACATACCATATATCAGTGAGTAGTCCAACACGGGTACCGCTAACCAATTCAGGGGCCATAAATTCTGGGTTGCCAACAACAGGGTGAATGTAATAATTGTTATAGATATGCCGAGCATCACCAAAGTCAATTAATTTAACACCAGGATTTACACAAGAATCAACTACAATATTTTCAGGCTGAAATGATAAAAAAAATTAATTTTAACATAAAATTTAAAAATTAGAAAAAAATTCATAAAATTCTTTGCCTGATAGTTATTTTTTAAACAAGTTGCAAGATCCGATTAAGAACAACAATTGATGTAAAATATTGGTGGGTATGTTTGCTAGTATAAATATTAGCTAAATATATTTGCTCAAATAAATTTGGCATTACGTTATAAACAGGATTTGTTCTAGACAAAAGGTCACAGGGGTTGATCCTGCCGAGAAATAAGCTACGATTCCTTCATAAAAGTCAATAAAAATTAAGCAGAAATGATGTCAGAAATACAATAGAGAGAGTAGCTGCTGCTAATTTCGGGGAGTCTTGATGGAAACTTGAAAGGGGCAAGACTCGTTTTTAAGATGGACCAACACAACATAAAAAACTTAAGCGAGGAACTTAAAATAAGTCTTTCTCTCTCTCTATCTCAGATGGCTTTCTATTACAGTAGGATGAAATAATTTACTATTAAGAGTCCACGAACACTAAACATCATTTGCATCAAGCCAGCGTGGCATAGAAGATTATCTCCCTTCTTCTAATATAAAGACGCCAAGCGGTCTTGTCGTTCGGAGTTCGTTGACTCCGAATAGTAAATTAATTTTATTTTTTATTAAAATTCTACTCACTTATTTTTCATAATTTTTGATGTACACTAATATTTTTCACTGATAAGTAAATATATTCATAAGTTTTTCAGTTATTTTATTTTGAACTGCAATATTTTACTTTAGTCTCAATGTAAATTAAGCACAAAAATGACTTCTTCAATTTAGATCAGAGAGACATTTAAATCAACTTCGAAATTTAGTGTGGGGGGTGTGTGATCTTTTCTATTCTCTACAGCCCCTTTCTCACAGGAGAGATGTTGCTTTTCTTTCTCTATTCCATTGTTATTTCTATAAAAGATACTCGACTGAGCTCCAATCTCTAGTTCCTTCTTGTAATACATTCACAGCAAGAACTCGTCTTTTTACTAGTGTTGGGACGATTAATTGGTAATCAGAAATTTTTGAGATATCGGAAAAATTTAGGCCTAATTTATGATTCCAAAAACGATTCTTTAAAATTTTTGTTTTAAACTTAATTTTCTATTGCTGATACTAATGATGGAATGATAAATATTTATTGAATTTTAACTATCAGTAAAATTAAATTTATAAATTATAATAACGAATTTAGGTAAAAATGGCACAAGTGGATAAATAGGAAAAATAGCACAAGTGAAAAACATAGATGAAATCTGACAATAAGTTTTCAAAAATCTTGGATACAATACTTAAAGAGAAAACATTAAGAAGTTTGTCAAATTCAAAAGAAAATTAGATCTACATTTAAAAGTAGATCAAGACTCTCTGCTAAATACCCCCCCCCCCCCATGAAATTCTATTTTTTTAGGAGATTAGGCGATTTTAGAATCAGAATCAGCAAAAATATTGGAATCGTCCCATCAATACTTTTTACCACAACTAAAAAGAACTTTCCATTCTTCCTCTGGGTGCCAGAGTTTCTTTCCAAGAACTTCCCATCCATGGAACACATTACCATGGAACTGCTTCCCTGAAGACTACAACATGGATGTCTTCAAATCCAATGTCAACAAATACTTGCCATAAACTCTCCTCATAGGTAATCAAACTTTGTTCAATCCATTAATCATTTTCAAAAAAAATTCTTTATTATTAAATGACAATCCACCCATCTCATTAAACTCTTGCCATCAAGTGGCTTTTGACCTTGGTAAGCAGTGACCTATTAGTTAAGTAACGGTATCAAACTGACCTTAATATCCAGGTGAGCAATGCGGCAATTGTGAAGATACTGAATGGCATCCAGTATTTGTTGTACGTATTCAGCAGCTTGAAGTTCATCAAAGTGAGCGCGGCTACAAATGAACTCAAATAAACGACCAGAAGGAATCCTAAAATAAAATGGAGAAAAAAAATAATATCAGCATCACTACATTTTGGTTTTACATGTTGGAAAACTAATCTATCTCTGGCCAGGTCTTTATTTACACCTCTTTCTCTCAAGTCCATTCTTATCACTTCCTCCCATGTTTTCCTTGACCTCCCCCTCTGAACTAACCTTGTTACATCAATTGTTCTACATCTACTAACCCAAGAATCCTCATCTATTCTTTCAACATGGCCATACCATCAAAGTCTCCTGTTCTGCACACATCTTCCTATACTGTCCAGATTTAATCTTCATCTAAGCCTGTTTTTAAGACTCACATTACACATCCATTGTACAATTCTTATATCATTTCTCTCCATGCAACACATATCCTCAATCCTCACTTCCGTACATAATCATACTGTGTACACATACCTGAAATTTTTTATTGAATACATATCAAATCTCCAGTGATCATGATTTGGGGGATTGACTGTGTCCATTTGCCACTGTTTATGGTCTTGCCTAGTGGTTTCGTTACATGTCTTCTTAGGATAGCCCGCTTTCTTTTCACTATCCAGTCTTAGGTATCTGCATGTGCTGATATACCCCTTGCTTCTTTCAACATGCCCAAACCAGCGAAGACGGTTTACCCTTATTAAGACATCGAGTTTTGGAATGGCCAATTTCTCAAGTAAAGTGTCTGATCTAATGTTCTGGATTTGGTCTGACTTTACGTTGCATATCTACCTAATCATTGCCCTGTCATTTCTCTGGAGTCGGGCAAGTGAAGCCTGGATGAGGGTCCAACACTCACTGGCATACAGCCTCATGCTTCTTATGCAGCTATCATAGACCTTACCTCTGGTAATATTCGGGATGATGGTGGTGGTGGTGATGATGATGATAATTTGACAAAGACCCCCCCAATACTTTGGCACCAATTAATTAAAAATTACTAATAAAAAAATATAAATTCAACTTACATTTCCATGATGAGAATATAATTGGTCTGTGTTTCATACAAATCGAACACTTTAACAAGGTGCGTGTGATAGAGGCTCTGTAATGTGTTGAACTCTGTCTCTATAGCTTCCTTCGATAAGTGTTTACGGTTGATGTATTTAGCAGCCACGTCTTGGCCAGAACATCTCTGTACGCAGCGTTTTACCACAGCGAAGCGACCTCTGTTCAAAAAAACATGCAGGAAAATTAGAAAAAAAAAAATATTTGGTTATTTTATTTGTGTGTGTGTGCAGAAAAAAACATAGAAATAAATAATTAATATTTCAATAAAAGTGTACACATGTACCATCAGGAAACATGTCTGCCCTGGCTGAGATCTAAAAGCAAAAAGAGCTAGCTCGACTGGAAGCGAAAGTCACTTCACCACTCTTCTGGTTCTGACATCATTTCCTATGACTCGGGCATCTAGAGTGACCAGGGAAACCACAACTCTAATTGTAATGAACATATATTTATGGAAGTAAAATGAGACCCAACAGACATCACTCAACTGTGTGAGTCCGAGATGGCTGTCCGTCTGTCCGGAGTTCGTAGAAAGACATATGGCCATTTACCCACTTTAGTTAATGTGAAGGATATATTCGAAATAAGTGGACGGTGAGGATAACTGAAATAGAAATCCTTTCGAAGATCGAAGTGAATGAAATGATGAAGAGAATGCTGAGGCATGTTTAACAATAACAGTAGTAACATTTATTTAGTGTGTGAGGTGCAAGAGAAGATGTTGTGCACATGTATAAAGAATTGAAAGAGAGAGTTTATTTGCACGTATTGGTTTTGGGCTAATTGTTAAGAAACGAGAAAGAAGATGTATACTTGTGTGTAAGAGAACGAATACATGGCGAGTAAACAAAAGAGGCAGATCAACTCTACATATTTCTAAATTCAACTACGAGTTGAGAATTTAAAGTATTAACAGAATGGATTTATTAATTTAGTTTATAATAAGTGAGTTCTTTTTTGTATTTATCTCCTTCCCCTAGTGGTAAGATGTAACACAAGGTCGGAAAGTAGGATTGAAAAGCCAGCACTCTAGAGGAAGAGCCCTCTGGCCTACAAAAAATGCCTGGGTAACCCCGTCAGCATTCTCCGGTAGGAGCGCCTCAGGCGATTAGCAATAAACTAACCCTTTCTGAAAGCATAGGAAGGCCAAGCCTGGGAGGGTGCACCTCCTAGAACTATACAGGACAATACCTCAGACCGGTGGAATCAAGGCCCAAAGGCCACGACGGTGCCGGTCTACAGAGTGTAGCATCCATCAGAACAGATACTACACTGTGATCTTAGTCAAAAGACTGTTAAGTGAGTTGTTTTGGTTATTTCGGAAATTTCGAGGTGATCTTTGGTCACTTTGTCTTGATAAGATGGCCGACTATTTGTTTGGGATCCGTAGAGCAACTGGGGGCCATTTTCTCACTTTAGCAGATGCAAAGGAGGTATTTGAGGATAGCTGAAATAGAAATCCTTCTGAAACTCGAAGTGAATAAAACGATAAACGGAATTCTAAAGCATGTTTAACAATAACAATATCATTTATTTAGTGTGTGATGTGCAAGAGGAGATGTTGTACATGTGTATAAAAGAATTGTATATTGAGATTATTAACGTGCTTTGGAGATGTTTCCAGACTACCAAACTCCAGCTATGTAAAGAAATCATATCAAAAAGATTTCATTCAAAAAAGATAAAGAGGACGACCACTACAAAAATGGCCCGACAAGATAAGGGTTGAGACTGGCATGCTGCTCCTGACAGTTGAAGACTGGCCCCAAACTGTGATGGTGGCAGAATTTTGTTTTCAAGCATGTGGCGAAGCTCTCTGAAGTATGCAAATAAGTCAAGTAAAGAATTGAATTAGAGAAAGCGACCTTGCAGCTTCTTAACCTTGCAAATTTATGGCACCTCGTATTCCAAAATACGGTTATCCATCTAAGTATTCGTAAGACTCAACGCTAGTGGTCAGATGATAGCTGGTGGTTCACCGTGATATAGACGTATCTAGTATTTTATAGCCTTATTAAAGAACCCAAAACAACACGATTCAGTAGAGTTATGAATGATAGTAAGGAAAATACAAACATTTTAATAGAACATTGTTATGTTGTGCCAATGTGATGCCCATTATACATCCGGGACACACAGAGCAACAAATGACCATTTTGACATTTTAGTGAATATGAATGATATATTAGAGGCATGAGGGGAGACAAGTTGAAACAAAAAAATCCTCTGAAAACCTAAGTGATGAAACGAGGAAGCATGTTAAATAATAACAATAACATTTATTTAGTGTTAGGTGCGAGAGAGGATGCTGTACACATGCATAGGAGAACAGAATAAAAGAGAGTTTGTTACATATAAAGAGAGCTAACAGTGTCGGTGCACTCCCTTAAATAACCTTTGGGAACCAGTGCTTTGCTAACATAAGAGATTGTTTCTGATTGGTATAAATCCCAACTAAAATTAATTGTTTGCTCCAATCAGCGCCAAGCTTAGAACTCAAGCCAATATGTCAGACATCGTTAATGGCTGCTGTTGTTGTTATAGTAGGAACTACTACTGCTACACTAGAATTATGAAAAAAATAATTCACTACAATTTTTGTTCCAGACGGTGAACCATTGATGCCGATCTGTACTCAAAAAGATAGAATGCATGCATGCCATTATGCGGCAAAATACCATTCTTGGAGGCAAATAGAAAGTCAAATTAATACATTAATGTTTAAAATATTTCCACTACAATTTTTGTTCCGGATGGTCAAACAGTGATAAAATTATAATATTTGATATTCTGTTTCATCATTTTTGTAGCAACACACGTGTTGGATGCTCTTTTCCAACATGCAGTTGCCATATTAAACATGTTATACTATCACTGATAACATGAGGTCGGAATATAAAGGGGAAAAAAGACAATAATAAGGAAATGGTTCATGAAATATATATATATATATAAAATTTATTTTGCACAGAGAAGGTTTTCAAACCGAAACGTAAGAGGAACATAATAAACCATGATACATAAAAGGTGGAGGTGAAAATAACAGATCTAGTTACTAACAAATAGTCCATGCTAATAGTCCCTAAACGCAATTGAAATAAACATGAATTGCCAGGGCAAACAATTTATAGAGATTTGCATGGCATTGTAAACGTAGATACAGCTTATTTTGATATCATCTGGGAACTATCCTGTGAACAAATTCTGTAGAAAAAAGGCCATACCGAGATGGCTAGCTGTCTGGGAGTCTTGTCTAAACTGCGACCTGAAAATTAGATTTGGCAAAAACTGCCTCAGAGGTGTGAAAAACATGTAAAAATGTAGAGCTAGGTCAGGCACATTCGACTAGCTTCAAGCCCAAGGCCAGAAAGAGGAAAAGCCTTGTTTTTTATCTTGCACATGCATGGAGCAAGTCTTTTTCTGTACTGCTAAATAGAAGATTGAACTCTTTTGTATCCAGTATGATTCAGGAGATAACTTGAATATGACTAAAGAGAAATACTTCCGGAATATACTATGCCTACAGAACCATCGATACCAACCTGCACTCGAACAGCTCAAATAGATGTATGTCATTATGCGGCAAAATACCATGCTTGCAGCAAACAGAAAATTGAATTAATAAATTAATGTTTAAAATATTTTACATTATTTGTGGTCATCAGTTAGTTCAACCCAAGAATGAAATCCAAAATGGCGACCCAGACTCAGTCCACACGTGAAATCCAGATAAAACTACTAAGATAACTATGTACTAAGTTTTCATGCATCAATTTTTAAACTTTTTTTCTTCTCACCTGCCAAGTTCATCCAGTTCGTTATAGTCATAGTCAAATGTAGCCTTCCATATAGCACCAACCATTTCTTCACGGCCACTTAACTCTGAAAATAAATACAAATCGTCAAATTAAGTTTTTCTTCTTCTTAGACTAAAATTAAAAGAACATAACAATCATTCAATACATCCTTTGAAAGTTTAGAGTGAAAGCTGCTTGTTATAATTCCTTTGAGACTGTTTGATAACAATAACCGGTTGATAACATTAAACAAATAAGAAACTTTGCATTATTTAACTCAATTTATTATTGTGGTTAAAAATGCTAATAATCAATTTTATGATTTTTGCTTTTTGATACTGGCTGATAAAATTAAGTAGGTATCATCAAAAAAAGATATGCACTTTTGAGACCACCACCACAAAACTGCTATCTCTAGTCAATATAATAAAAGTGAACATACGTGTGTCCGTCCTGATTTCTAGTATGAAGAAGAGGGGTGAGAGGAGAGGTATGGATAAGAAGGTGAAAAAAAGCTGGTCGGTAGAGTAGCGGCAGCAGCTGCTGCTGCTTCTAAAGCTTGATACCAGTCAACAATTCAGAATTCAGTTTTCAAGCTGTTAGCATCGGCTGCTGCTGCTTTCTGGTTCGAATGCTCACTATTACCTAATAAATATTTTTTCAATGCTTGATTGATTTGTTTGTAAAATGAAACATTTTTATGTCATTTTTGATTGAATGTGTCGTACACGCATGTTTAACCAATCTATCTTCTGTTTATCTCATTTAAAGTTATGTATGTTTGAGAGATAGAGAGAGGGATTTTTTAAATGGATTAATATTTTATTCACCTTTTAAAAAGTTACAATTAAGATTTGATTAAATTCTTAGAATAAGTAATTTTTTTCAATGTCTGAAAAATGTAACATTTCTTTAATAGTGTGTATTAGTGTGTATGAGAGAGAAAGAGAGAGAGAGAAAGAGAGAGAGAGAGAGAGAAAGAGAGAGAGAGAGAAAGAGAAAGAGAGAGAAAGAGAGAAGAGAGAGAGAGAGAAAGAGAGAGAGAGAGAGAGAAGAGAGAGAGAGAGAAAGAGAGAGAGAGAAAGAGAGAGAGAGAGAAAGAGAGAGAGAGAGAAAGAGAGAGAGAGAAAGAGAGAGAGAGATTAAGTTTGAGGTAGCACTAGCAGTAGTTTTGTTTACTTTTTTATCGATTAGTTTTGTTTCATTGATTTCAAGTAGTGATAGTGAGCGAGCGAAGCCAGTTAGTTTTTAAATATTTCTCCCAAATCAGGAAATTATCCCATTTAAATTTTCAAAATTTACTCATTAATGAATGGATTTTCTATGGATTAGGATTTTCTTTTAGAAAACTCAACAAGAAATATATTTTAGGTATGAATTACATCTCCTTTTCTTTGGACATCCTGTAAGAAAATTTCAGTTTTCCTCAGTGTTTTAATAAACAAGTGAACCATATCAACATGGTCTCATGTTTTATTTTGAGAGCAGTTTACTTCAGAAGGATTAGAATGCTTCGAATCAAATATGTTGGATTGGGAGAAGCAACACTTAAAGAGATGTTTAACCCCATCTGAAAAAAGACGCCTTCATTAAATCTGTGTGCGGACAAATGGATGCAAAACAAAGAAAAGATGAGAAAAAAGAAAACGTCAATTATTAAATACCTGATTCTGTTGGAATTGTGACTGGATCTGACGTAAAGCTTGGGTCACTGACCCCAACCGCATTGTTTGCTCGGACCTGGAATTGGTACGTGGAACCAGGATGAAGATCTTCGACGACCTGAGAAGTTGTGGGTACATAGGCAATGGCTGTCCTCCAATCACCACATTTGGAACCTGTGTTCAGTTAGAGAAAATAAACAGCATTTAAGGCAATGCAAATACATTTATTATAGTTTTGTTATTTATTCGTTTCTTTTTTTTTGTTGTTTCTGGTTTGTTTTGTTTTTGATAATACAGGGTGACCCCACCCCTCACCTTCTAAAAAATGCCACCAAAGAAATCGTTAATAAAATTCATTATCCTTTCTGCAATCCAACCATATTTGGTACAAATAAACTTCAGTCTATGCCTGCATGTATATTTCTTTCTGCAGGTAATCTTAAAAGGTGTCTCTGCATAAAATCACTGGATATTTATTTTCCGGCCAGGTGTGTGTCCGTATCAATCAGCCAGGTTCTATTTCTTCTGATCAGGTGTTATGTTCGGTATTCCAAACCTAATATTCAACACTAGTAAAGATTTAAATAGTTATACTTGGCTATACTTTCCTAAATTTGAATATTAAAAATATTAATTTATTCAGTACTAGTTGTAAACGCTGCTGCCCGGGAGTATTTTTGTTTTGCTTTCTTTTGTTAAATAATGCCAACATTTTTTTTTTTATATATATTATTTTTTAGGTGTTGAAATCTAAGTTTGAAACTTAAATTTAATTAGTACAGTATCGTTTGGTTATTAAATTATTAATTGAACCAAATTCTTATAAAACTACAAGTATTTGTTGATTATGTAATGTTGTTTTAATCTCTATGGTGAGGAATTTAAAAATTTAATAAAGAAGAAAAGAGAAAAATTATGTCCAGATCAAGGATTAAAACTGGGACATTTACATTTTCAGTCTGACCCTCTTCCAACTGAGCTGCCTTAAAAGAGAAAAACAGTATTATTTCTACTGGCTTAACGACAAAGAGCTGCTGTTGCTTCTGCTATGTAGGTCATTATTGAAAAATGTCACCAAGTGGACGAAATATTTTTTTTAAGAAATTGAATCGATATACATTTTTTTATTTCTTAAGAATGATTAACAAGAAAACAAAAAATAAATCTGATGAATAAGAATCAAACATTGATTTTGTAGGAAATATGTTATTTATAAAAAAGACTTGAGAAAGAGACCTGCTTTACTTTATTATATAGATAAATATTATCAAAATTCAAGATGACCTTATTTTCTACTAAAATTTCCTCAGATTTTATGTCTATTGGCCCATAGTTTTACTATCATCTCATTCCCTAGTTAGTCATAGTCATTAGCATGTGTTACTTTTATTTCAATTTATTATCTTATATCTTATATATAAAGTAAAGTCACCCCCACACAACAAAACGGGTACTCAATAGTTCCAGTAACTAAAACCATATACATAATCTTTTTTTAAAAACTTAGTTCACCCCAAACAGGGCAAGTTTCCACTGTAGACATAAGGGGCTTCTGAGAATTAGGGTGAAAGTTTAGGGAGTTATCCTGAATTGGGATCTGTGCAGCGAGATGCTTGTTCACATTAGTTTTAAATTTCTGCATGTCGGTACAGTCAGGAAAGCAGGGAGCAGGGAGGGAATTCCAAAGGCCGGCAGCTCGAGGAAAGAAGCTATTGGAGTAGAAGGCTCTCCGGCATCTGGGGATCTCCACCGTGAATGGATGGCATTTAGCTGATTGTCGAGTTGGTTAAGTGTATTTACATCAAGAGGAGCACCAAAGCAGCAAGTTCATTAGAACACATTCAATTGAAGTATTTGTAAAACAAGCACAAGAATGCAACATTGCGACGATGGGACTGGAGCTGAGTGGATACTGAGGGACCTATTAGATTAGATACTCTTTTTTTGGACCTTGTCTAAGAGGGAGAGACTGGTGGATGGTGCACCAGCCCAGATGTGACAACAATACTCCATGCATGGGTGGATGGTGACTTTGTAGAGATATAGGATACTGCCAGATGTGAAAAGTTTTCTAGCACGGTAGAGGGAGCCCACTTCTTTGCAGAAACCTTGGCAATGTCTTCTATGTATTTGTTCTAATTCATATTACTTGCCAATGTTAAGCCGAGAAGTTTGAACGTTGGACTCTCAGGTAGGATGTTATTTGCCATGGCAATCGGTGGTTGAAGAGGTTTCTTGTAGTTGTTGAAGGAAAGTAGCTTTGCCTTAGCAGCATTAAAAGTTACCATCCATTTATGACCCCATTCCATTACAGACTGGAGGTCACTTTCTAAGAATTCAGTCATTGCCTCAGATATGTGTACGTCCGTTTTGCCCACATGACGAGAGTAGAGCATGGTGTCATCAGCAAATATACCCATCTCAGACACAATGTTATCATGGAGGTCGTTTATAAAAATCAGGAACAATAAAGGTCCAAGGATCGATCCCTGAGGTACATCTGCATTTATGTCATGTTGTTTGGATGAACAGCCATCCAGGACAACCTGGATCTTTCTTTTGGATAGGAAGGATCTAATTTCATTAAATATTCGTCCAGTAATACCATATGAATTAATTTTTTTGAGACGACCTTAATGCCAGACCTTGTCAAAGGCTTTGGATATATCAGTTAGTGATTTCTGCCACATATTAGTCTATGTTCTTATAAAACCCACTTTTAGTTTGGCTTGCTTTCTTCAATTTTAATATTTAGTTCTCCTTGATATTTAAAAAAATATTAGTCATACATACTGGAAATCGGAGGAGTTTTCACTCTCACACTCAGATCTAACCCCACTGCCACCCACATATACCAGGAAGACTTTTTTGTAACAGATAATTCACTATAAGATTTGGCTGAGATATATACTTAACCAAACACAGGTAATCCTTTCAAGAAAAACCAGTAGGATAATTATCATAAAGATGCATTCAATAATTTATAAATAATATATACATGGAGTCTTATTTCAAGGGCTCAGCTCAATTAGACATCTCAGCTATTAGTAACAGCTGTTGCTTGAGGTTTATTTCCTAATTGTCATAGCAAATAATACAAAATATTTTGAACAAAAATTAAGGGCAAAAACGAAAGTCATGTGATACACAATGACATGTTTTCAGAAACTTTTACTCAGCATAAAAAAAAATTATTTGAAACAAGGTTACAAATACACTCAACACAATATGACAAAATAAAGTGACTTCCATCCATTTTGCTTATTTCGCGACGGATGTATTTCTATCTGCAGATGATCGTAGCCGGTGTCTATCCATCAAATTACTGGATATTTATTTTCCGGCTAGGTGTGTGTCTGTGTCAATCAGGCAGGTTCTATTTCTTCTGGCCAGGTGTTGAACACAACTGCCTACAAAAGGTATTTGATATGTCAGCAAATATTTGTTCTGTAGGAATTAGTGTTGGTGGTTGGTATGATTAATCGGAATCAAAATTAGAAATCAGAAAAATCGGAACTGTTTGGGGTATCGAAATCGGTATCAGAAAAATTTGAGCTTAACTTCTGATTCTAAAATAAATTCTTTTATTTTTTATTTTTTTTGTTTAAAACTTAAATCTTCTATTGCTGGTACTAATGATAAAATGATAAATATTTATACATTTTAAACTACCAGTAAAACTAAAATCTGTAGATGATAATAACGAATTTAGGTAAAAATGGCACTGGTACATAATGGCACGAGTGGATAAATAGGAAAAAATGGCACAAGTGAAAAATATACATGAAAATCTCACAATGAGTTTAGCAAAATCTGAAATATAATACATAAAGGGAAAACATTAATAAGTTAATCAAATTAAAATTAAAATTCTATCTACATTGATGAGGGTTCTCTGCTAAATCCCCTCCCCCCCCCCCCCTAAAAAAAAAATGAAATTCTACTTTTTAGGCGATTAGGCGATTTTAGAATCGGTAATTGTATCGGAATCGGCAATTTAGAACAGAACCGGTGATTGTATTTGAATCAAGTAAAATATTGGAATCGTCCCATCACTAGTAGGAATCAGAGTAATTGAATGTTTTATATCTCAAAAAAAAAAAAAGAAATCATCAAAACTGATCGAATAATTTAAATGCTGTGAGGTTGTCTCATATTCTTCAATTTTGTTAGGACAAAATATCAATCTTAATATTAATCGATATTAATCGATATAAATATTGTACACTAGTACTTGTAATTTTAAATTATAATTATGATAATCTATATATAAAATATGGTAAATCTTTACAAAAGAATGTTTATATAGGGATGGCTGTATTATCTCTATCTTTATAAAATTAAGTATGTTTATATGTTTGTATGTACAGATGTTCACTCCTAAACTAATTAACCGATCATTATGAACTGTGGAACACAGCTGCTAGGCATAAGGGGTCCAAATGTGAACTATATTTTAGTTTGATTTTGAAAAAGGGTGCAAAAAGTGGGTGGAAGCCCTTTGTGAAAGTTCAGATACCTTCCATTTTTGTGAAATTTTAACAATAGGTATTAGACATCAATTAATAGATATTCCCCAAATTTTAGTGTCTAAAGAGTATTTAAAATAGTGGGCATAATATGAGTACTATTTCCCACTTGGAAATTCAAATATATCAGATTTGCATTGAATTTGATCCATACTTATCAGACACCAATTAAGCAAGATTCCCTGAATTACAATTTCTTCTTAAGACTCCTTAAGCTTAAGCCTTAAATTTGGGAGTTTTTTTAGAATCAAATCAGGTAATAGATTTTGATTAAAATTAGAATAAGGATTTTAGACATAAGGTTTAGTATGATTAAATTTGGGAGTTTTTTAGAATCAAAACCAGGTAATAGATTTTGATCAAAATTAGAATAAGGATTTTAGACATAAGGTTTATTATCATTAAATTTGGGAGTTTTTTAGAATCAAAACCAGGTAATAGATTTTGATCAAAATTAGAATAAAGATTTTAGACATAAGGTTTAGTATCATTAAATTTTGGAGTTTTTTAGAATCAAAACCAGGTAATAGATTTTGATCAAAATTAGAATAAAGATTTTAGACATAAGGTTTAGTGTCATTAAATTTGGGAGTTTTTTAGAATCAAAACCAGGTAATAGATTTTGATCAAAATTAGAATAAAGATTTTAGACATAAGGTTTAGTGTCATTAAATTTGGGAGTTTTTTTAGAATCAAAACCAGGTAATAGATTTTGATCAAAATTAGAATAAGGATTTTAGACATAAGGTTTATTATCATTAAATTTGGGAGTTTTTTAGAATCAAAACCAGGTAATAGATTTTGATCAAAATTAGAATAAGGATTTTAGACATAAGGTTTAGTATCATTAAATTTTGGAGTTTTTTAGAATCAAAACCAGGTAATAGATTTTGATCAAAATTAGAATAAAGATTTTAGACATAAGGTTTAGTGTCATTAAATTTTGGAGTTTTTTAGAATCAAAACCAGGTAATAGATTTTGATCAAAATTAGAATAAGGATTTTAGACATAAGGTTTATTATCATTAAATTTGGGAGTTTTTTAGAATCAAAACCAGGTAATAGATTTTGATCAAAATTAGAATAAAGATTTTAGACATAAGGTTTAGTATCATTAAATTTTGGAGTTTTTTAGAATCAAAACCAGGTAATAGATTTTGATCAAAATTAGAATAAAGATTTTAGACATAAGGTTTAGTGTCATTAAATTTGGGAGTTTTTTAGAATCAAAACCAGGTAATAGATTTTGATCAAAATTAGAATAAAGATTTTAGACATAAGGTTTAGTGTCATTAAATTTGGGAGTTTTTTAGAATCAAAACCAGGTAATAGATTTTGATCAAAATTAGAATAAAGATTTTAGACATAAGGTTTAGTGTCATTAAATTTGGGAGTTTTTTTAGAATCAAAACCAGGTAATAGATTTTGATCAAAATTAGAATAAGGATTTTAGACATAAGGTTTATTATCATTAAATTTGGGAGTTTTTTAGAATCAAAACCAGGTAATAGATTTTGATCAAAATTAGAATAAGGATTTTAGACATAAGGTTTAGTATCATTAAATTTTGGAGTTTTTTAGAATCAAAACCAGGTAATAGATTTTGATCAAAATTAGAATAAAGATTTTAGACATAAGGTTTAGTATCATTAAATTTTGGAGTTTTTTAGAATCAAAACCAGGTAATAGATTTTGATCAAAATTAGAATAAAGATTTTAGACATAAGGTTTAGTGTCATTAAATTTGGGAGTTTTTTAGAATCAAAACCAGGTAATAGATTTTGATCAAAATTAGAATAAGGATTTTAGACATAAGGTTTAGTATCATTAAATTTGGGAGTTTTTTAGAATCAAAACCAGGTAATAGATTTTGATCAAAATTAGAATAAAGATTTTAGACATAAGGTTTAGTGTCATTAAATTTGGGAGTTTTTTAGAATCAAAACCAGGTAATAGATTTTGATCAAAATTAGAATAAGGATTTTAGACATAAGGTTTAGTATCATTAAATTTAGGAGTTTTTTTAGAATCAAAACCAGGTAATAGATTTTGATCAAAATTAGAATAAGGATTTTAGACATAAGGTTTAGTATCATTATATCTTGATTTCAATATTCGTAAAGGACATAAAAGTGGTTAAAAACTATTCTGTTGGGGGTAATAATTTTACCTGTCCTGGGACAGGTATTCTTCTAGTGGAATATATAAGAGGATTTAATTTCTCATTTGTGGTAGATACCGACGTGGACTTTGGAATCAACTAAGCTGAGTTCAAATCCAGTCAGATCCTTGAGCTTAAAAATGCCACACAGTCATGAAAACATTATGTCTGACTTGTCCACCAAGTTTCAGTCATCAATGTCCAATAAAAATAGACCGAGGATTGTTTTGATATCTTAAAAAAAAAAACTCACAGATAAAAGGGGGGAAGGAGGGTTTAAGGTCCGGTAAGTGTGAAGCCCATTCAGGATTACATTTCCTACTGATGAGGCGATCACCAAAGTTTCCCTGCATATCATTGAACATTTTTTTTGGGGGAGGGGGGGTCATCCTGTAGTACTGTTTCTTCATCTTTATACATAAGTCTCCAAGAGACTAAGTGGAGTAGAAAGTGGACCTTGGGTTTACTTTCAGCAGTGTCGTAACTATCGCTTCCCTTATTTTGTCCTTTAGTTCTCACATTTAATAAGCAGTGTTTTTGACAAAGGGGGAAGAATTGCTGTTTTCTGGGTCAGAATCTATCTATCTAACATTTATCGTTGGCTAGTTTTTGACCAAGTAGTATTTTTTTTAGCTCCTTACATCAAGTGGCTTCATGCCTTGTCAGGAGCAATTTCTATGAAACATTTTTTAAAAGATACAGATTCAGCGTCGACACTGCTTAACAGTAATGGTATAGTAGTACTCTTATTAACTCTTATATTCCTGGAATATAAGAATAAGTATGCACAAAAGTTGCAAACTAAATGGCTAAGCTAATCGAAATAGGTTAAACTACAGGTTTTCTATGTAGTTTTTTTTTCATTAAGCTATTCCGGTCAATAAAATAGGGGAAAATCTCACTTTACTTTATATATAAGATAATGTATGAACTAAAGGCGAATTTGTTAAGTACTTAGGGCATTATAAATGTAATATCTTTGATTCATTTAATAGGTGAAATGATAACACAATCCATTAAGTGATAATTCTAATTTGTCCCATTTAAAAGAGAGTTAATATGTTTTGCGGCCTTTAGAGTACACAGGACAAGCTGTTTGAAGAAAAGAAAGTAAAAAACAAAAAGATTGTATTGAAAAAGATTATGTTCGGTGAGATTGCACTTACTACTGTCAACATGAAAACAAGATCAGCCTGTTACATTGAACTGACTCCCCCCCCCCCCCCCCCCACAGCAGGGCTGACTTCATGAAGAGGATATTATCTGATTCACCATCCGGGATTATAAGCATATTTTAACATTTACATTATTTATGTTGCAGAGTGTTTTCCTCATTTTGGTTTAGTGGTGTGCAGAGGGGAGGTGGCTTGGGCATCCAATCATATTCAAACTCTCTCCCTTTCTCATAATATTTATCAGTACTAGACCTTATACTCAAGTCTTTGGGGCATCCAATCATATTCAAACTCTCTCCCTTTCTCATAATATTTCTCAGTACTAGGACTTATACTCAAGTCTTTGGGGCATCCAATCATATTCAAACTCTCTCCCTTTCTCATAATATTTCTCAGTACTAGACCTTATACTCAAGTCTTTGGGGCATCCAATCATATTCAAACAATCTCCCTTTCTCATAATATTTCTCAGTACTAGACCTTATACTCAAGTCTTTGGGGCATCCAATCATATTCAAACTCTCTCCCTTTCTCATAATATTTCTCAGTACTAGGACTTATACTCAAGTCTTTGGGGCATCCAATCATATCCAAACTCTCTCCCTTTCTCATAATATTTCTCAGTACTAGATCTTATACTTGAGTCTTTGGGGCATCCAATCATATTCAAACAATCTCCCTTTCTCATAATATTTCTCAGTACTAGGACTTATACTCAAGTCTTTGGGGCATCCAATCATATTCAAACTCTCTCCCTTCCTCATAATATTTCTCAGTACTAGATCTTATACTCAAGTCTTTGGGGCATCCAATCATATTCAAACTCTCTCCCTTTCTCATAATATTTCTCAGTACTAGATCTTATACTTGAGTCTTTGGGGCATCCAATCATATTCAAACAATCTCCCTTTCTCATAATATTTCTCAGTACTAGGACTTATACTCAAGTCTTTGGGGCATACAATCAAAGAGTTGGCTCCGACCATCACCAGACCTATGCATGCCACTGTCTTGGTTGCTATCATTTCAACAAGATTTTGACCGTTTTACTCTCTGGCCTGCTTCGGTGCCTTTTGTCCTAGTTTGTAAACTTCTGGGAATTTTAAACCAAAACCATTATTTAATTCACTGGGCTAAATTGCTGTCATTCTGAGCCCTATGCCTCTTGCAGTTAAAATGAAACTCCACTCTTTTTTTTTAGAAACATTAGAAAGAAATCAACTCATATTCGTTCAAAGTTTTATGTAATCCAAAAGACATGGAACAAGGAAGACGGTTATCTACTGATTACGACAGAGATGCATCAAATGGTGAGATCCCTACATGAGAGCTTTGAGGAGTATTGAGTTACGCCTAAGTTAGGACCATTATGACCAACATCCAAGATGAGGTAAACAGTTCCAAACATAAATAACATAAACTGCTCCTGCATCTGGGGAGGTGCCGCTCAGAGCACTCTTTATTACCTTGACAGAATAGAAAATCGACTTTGCAATCTAGTGGGAGATGATCTATTCTGTTCTCTACAGCCCCTTTCTCACATTGCTAGTCTTTCTCTACTCTATCGTTATTTCCATGGAAGGTGCTCGACTGAGCTTTAATCTCTGGTTCCTTCTTGTAAGATATTTGCAGCAAGAACTCATCTACCTACTACCACTGCAAAGAAATTTCCTTGTCTTCCTTCGTGAGCGTAGCATCAAACAGAATTTCTATGAATAGAGTTTCTTTCTAAGAATTTCCCATCTGTGGAACACATTATCACGAGATTTCTTCCCTGTGAGCTACAACAGGGTTATCTTCAAACCCAATTTGGCATAAACCGTCCACATAAATAATCAAATTTTGCTCATTTCATCTATCGTTTTCAATCCTCTCATAATATTCTTTATCATTTAACTTACAATCTATCCATTTCATTAACCCTTATCAAACTTTGATACACGTTGGTGTAATTTCCAATCAGTTCAGATTCTCTTAAATATCTCATCTGAAAGCTCCCAATACTGTCTGTACGATCTCTTCATATACTGTAATGTAAAAATTGGTCAATATTATTTATTTTAAATTATTTAAAATATTTCTTCAGAAAAACATTCTCCACATACCCTGGCAACTTGCTCCAATAATTACTCTCTCGATCTAATTTTTCTTATTAGTATTTCACTTGCAAAATGTTCAAAAGTAAAGCAAATATTTTACTGGTTGCCTTTTTATCTATACTGAAATTTCGCACCGCCATTTTGTTTAACCACTTTTCACAAACTTTTTTATGTGAATTGCCAACGTAGGAAACTGTGTTTGCTCTGTGGTAACAGCTGAACTAATGACAAACGATATAATATTTTGTTGCCATTCAAAACCACAAGTCTACCTGTAACAGATGTGCTTTTACTGAAAATCTCTCTCTCTTGAGATATATATATATATATATATATATATATATGTAATTATGGAAATAATAATCCAATGTGATCGAAAAGGAAAAAGGAAAAGCTGAAAAAATTATTTTTATACATTCATCAACGTTTCAGAGAAAGTTTTAGAATAAAGACGTAACGTTGATGAAAATATATATAAAACGAAAATTTTCGGTTTTTCCTTTTTCACACACACATTCTCTCTCTCTCTCTCTCTCTCTCTCTCTCTATATATATATATATATATATATATATATATATATATATATATATATATTCCTTGTTTAACACCTGATGATTATAATAAATTTGTAAAGTATGTAACTTTATTTTTTTAATCATTTCAATATTTCCTATAATAATGCTCTATCCCCAATATCGAGCATCTCTCTATCACGATAGGAGCTAATATAAAATAATTATGTTTATATTATTAATATATATATATATATATATATATATATATATATAATTATTAATGACAATATATGTATTACCATATACCATCAGTTCCTTTTACTTTGTAGTCTCCTTTGAAGATTCAGCTCAATGCTTGTCAATTATTGATAACAGAGCAAAATATAAGTCAGTTTATATTATACTCCAATAACCATGGTTTTATTTTATTATTTTTTCACATTTCCAGAAAATATAAAATTTTATATTTTTTGGAAATGTGAAAAAATAAAAATAATAAAATAAATCCATAGTTATTGGAATATAATATAAACTGACATATATATATATATATATATATATATATATATATACTAATGATAATAGAATTAACGATAATTGAAGTATCGTAAAGTGATCTATCGCAATACAATAAAGCTCAATATGTTGAGTAGAGCAATCAATTTTAAAGAAAGAAAGATCAAGATAAAAAATTGCATAAAATTACATAAAGTTACATAAAATTAATACAAATTTTATTACATCGAAAGTTCAGATGCAAGGAGTTACATTAATCCTTAAACCATGGTTTTTCAAAGATAAAACTCTTCTCGTCAGAGGATAAAATTTGGTAATGTGGTATTTATGATAAATAAATATTACCTAGTTTCATTTCTAGTTTTATTCTTCAATTTTTTCAAAGTGAAATGGAACTAGGTAATATTTATTTATTATAAATACCACATTACCAAATTTTATCCTCTGACGAGAAGAGTTTTATCTTTGAAAAACCATGGTTTAAGGATTAATGTAACTCCTTGCATCTGAACTTTCGATGTAATAAAATTTGTATTAATTTTATGTAATTTTTTATCTTCATCTTTCTTTCTTTAAAATACATATATATATATATATATATAAAAGAAAAAAACGATATATATATATATATATATGTCAACCTAAATTGGGATCTGCGCAGCGACATGTCTGTTTACATTAGTTTTAAATTTCTGCATGTCTGTACTGTCAGGGAAACAGGGGGCAGGGAGGGAGTTCCAGAGGCCAGCAGCACAAGGAAAGAAGCTATTTGAGTAGAAGGCTTTCCGACATCTGGGGACCTCCACAGTGAATGAATGAGATTTAATTGATTGTCGAGTTAGTCTAGTGAATTTACGTCGAGGGGGCACCAGAGTAGCCAATTCATCGGAGCATAATCAATTGAAGTATTTGTAAAACAAGCACAAGGATGCTACATTGCGGCGATGGGACAGGGACTGGAGCTTGGTTGACAGTGAGGGACCTATTAGGTTGGCGACTCTTTTTTGGACCTTGTCAAGGAGGGAGAGACTAGTAGATGATGCACCAGCCCAGATGTGACAACAATACTCCATGCATGGGCGGATGGTGGCTTTGTAGAGATACAGAATATTAACAAAATGGTTTATAGTCCATGCAGAGCCTGGCTTTTAAGCTTGTCGATGATAAAGGAAAGACATTATCTTGTTTTTTTTTGTTTGTTTTTTTAAATAAAGTTATGTAAACTAATGATACTCACCACAAAATCTATATTCAACTGTATATCCTTGAATCTGTCCACATCTGGACTGGAACGGTGGTGACCATTCCAGATGTACCACTGTCCCTACTTGGCTCCGAATCACAGGTTTGCCAGGTGGTGGTGGACGGTCTGCAATTTAAAAGTAAATAGTCATTGAGGATCACAGGAAAGTTTAAGTAAATGAAACGGCAATTAAGAGTTTGCTTGTTTAAATATCAATTGAGAGATAAAAATATCTTCTATTTACAAATGCTTAAGTTTTGTTTGTTGGTGTTTCAACACTTTCAACAATTATAAAGTCATCTTAGGTCAAACTTTTTTTTCTTCTCAATTCAGACAGTTTTTACAATGTTTTTTTTCTTTGTGAAGGCGTTTTTAGAGTGTGGGAATTGACTATTCATAATGTGCATGTGTTTTTGTTTGATTTTTAGATTTTGGTATGCTTCATTTTTTTTTTGATTGCCTGAGATATTATTTGAGCCATTCTTTTGAAACCAATGCTTAAGATTTGACTATTCATAATGTGTGAGCGTTTTTGTTTGATTTTTAGATTTGGGTATGCTTCTTTTTTTTTTTTGATCGCCTAAGATATTATTTGAGCTATTCTTTTGAAACCAATGCTTAAGATTTGACTATTCATAATGTGCGTGTGTTTTTGTTTGATTTTTAGATTTGGGTATGCTTCATTTTTTTTTGATCACCTGAGATATTATTTGAGCTATTCTTTTGAAACCAATGCTTAAGATTTGACTATTCATAATGTGCGTGTGTTTTTGTTTGATTTTTAGATTTGGGTATGCTTCTTTTTGTTTTTTAGATCACCTAAGATATTATTTGAGCCATTCTTTTGAAACCAATGCTTAAGATTTGACTATTCATAATGTGTGAGCGTTTTTGTTTGATTTTTAGATTTGGGTATGCTTCTTTTTGTTTTTTTGATCACCTAAGATATTATTTGAGCCATTCTTTTGAAACCAATGCTTAAGATTTGACTATTCATAATGTGCGTGTGTTTTTGTTTGATTTTTAGATTTTGGTATGCTTCTTTTTTTTTTTTTGATCACCTAAGATATTATTTGAGCCATTCTTTTGAAACCAATGCTTAAGATTTGACTATTCATAATGTGTGAGCGTTTTTGTTTGATTTTTAGATTTGGGTATGCTTCTTTTTGTTTTTTTGATCACCTAAGATATTATTTGAGCTATTCTTTTGAAACCAATGCTTAAGATTTGACTATTCATAATGTGCGTGTGTTTTTGTTTGATTTTTAGATTTTGGTATGCTTCATTTTTTTTTTTTGATCACCTAAGATATTATTTGAGCCATTCTTTTGAAACCAATGCTTAAGATTTGACTATTCATAATGTGTGAGCGTTTTTGTTTGATTTTTAGATTTGGGTATGCTTCTTTTTGTTTTTTTGATCACCTAAGATATTATTTGAGCCATTCTTTTGAAACCAATGCTTAAGATTTGACTATTCATAATGTGCGTGTGTTTTTGTTTGATTTTTAGATTTTGGTATGCTTCTTTTTTTTTTTTTGATCACCTAAGATATTATTTGAGCCATTCTTTTGAAACCAATGCTTAAGATTTGACTATTCATAATGTGTGAGCGTTTTTGTTTGATTTTTAGATTTGGGTATGCTTCTTTTTGTTTTTTTGATCACCTAAGATATTATTTGAGCCATTCTTTTGAAACCAATGCTTAAGATTTGACTATTCATAATGTGTGAGCGTTTTTGTTTGATTTTTAGATTTGGGTATGCTTCTTTTTTTTTGATCACCTGAGATATTATTTGAGCCATTCTTTTGAAACCAATGCTTAAGATTTGACTATTCATAATGTGTGAGCGTTTTTGTTTGATTTTTAGATTTGGGTATGCTTCTTTTTGTTTTTTTGATCACCTAAGATATTATTTGAGCCATTCTTTTGAAACCAATGCTTAAGATTTGACTATTCATAATGTGTGAGCGTTTTTGTTTGATTTTTAGATTTGGGTATGCTTCTTTTTGTTTTTTTGATCACCTAAGATATTATTTGAGCCATTCTTTTGAAACCAATGCTTAAGATTTGACTATTCATAATGTGTGAGCGTTTTTGTTTGATTTTTAGATTTGGGTATGCTTCTTTTTGTTTTTTTGATCACCTAAGATATTATTTGAGCCATTCTTTTGAAACCAATGCTTAAGATTTGACTATTCATAATGTGCGTGTGTTTTTGTTTGATTTTTAGATTTTGGTATGCTTCTTTTTTTTTTTTTGATCACCTAAGATATTATTTGAGCCATTCTTTTGAAACCAATGCTTAAGATTTGACTATTCATAATGTGTGAGCGTTTTTGTTTGATTTTTAGATTTGGGTATGCTTCTTTTTGTTTTTTTGATCACCTAAGATATTATTTGAGCCATTCTTTTGAAACCAATGCTTAAGATTTGACTATTCATAATGTGCGTGTGTTTTTGTTTGATTTTTAGATTTTGGTATGCTTCATTTTTTTTTGATCACCTGAGATATTATTTGAGCCATTCTTTTTAAACCAATACTTAAGATTTGACTATTCATAATGTGTGAGCGTTTTTGTTTGATTTTTAGATTTTGGTATGCTTCATTTTTTTTTGATCACCTGAGATATTATTTGAACCATTCTTTTGAAACCAATACTTAAGATTTGACTATTCATAATGTGTGAGCGTTTTTGTTTGATTTTTAGATTTGGGTATGCTTCTTTTTTTATTTTTGATCGCCTGAGATATTATTTGAGCTATTCTTTTGAAACCAATGCTTAAGATTTGACTATTCATAATGTGCGTGTGTTTTTGTTTGATTTTTAGATTTTGGTATGCTTCATTTTTTTTTGATCACCTGAGATATTATTTGAGCCATTCTTTTGAAACCAATACTTAAGATTTGACTATTCATAATGTGTGAGCGTTTTTGTTTGATTTTTAGATTTTGGTATGCTTCATTTTTTTTTGATCACCTGAGATATTATTTGAGCTATTCTTTTGAAACCAATACTTAAGATTTGACTATTCATAATGTGTGAGCGTTTTTGTTTGATTTTTAGATTTGGGTATGCTTCTTTTTTTTTTTTTGATCGCCTGTAATATTATTTGAGCCATTCTTTTGAAACCAATACTTAAGATTTGACTATTCATAATGTGTGAGCGTTTTTGTTTGATTTTTAGATTTTGGTATGCTTCATTTTTTTTTGATCACCTGAGATATTATTTGAGCCATTCTTTTGAAACCAATGCTTAAGATTTGACTATTCATAATGTGTGAGCGTTTTTGTTTGATTTTTAGATTTTGGTATGCTTCTTTTTTTTTTTTTGATCGCCTAAGATATTATTTGAGCCATTCTTTTGAAACCAATACTTAAGATTTGACTATTCATAATGTGTGAGCGTTTTTGTTTGATTTTTAGATTTTGGTATGCTTCATTTTTTTTTGATCACCTGAGATATTATTTGAGCTATTCTTTTGAAACCAATGCTTAAGATTTGACTATTCATAATGTGCGTGCGTTTTTGTTTGATTTTTAGATTTGGGTATGCTTCTTTTTTTTTTTTTGATCGCCTAAGATATTATTTGAGCCATTCTTTTGAAACCAATACTTAAGATTTGACTATTCATAATGTGTGAGCGTTTTTGTTTGATTTTTAGATTTTGGTATGCTTCTTTTTTTTTTTTTGATCACCTAAGATATTATTTGAGCCATTCTTTTGAAACCAATGCTTAAGAGAGCGAGACGAAAAAACACAAAGTGAAAAGGACAATCTTTTGTTTTAACATCCCTTTACTGCAATTCTAACATCACCCAGTTTAGAAATATATTTAAACATAATTAAATGTGTATTATTCAGACTACTATTCTATTAATTTCTATTTATGTCAAAGTGAGGAACCTATAACTCTATTTGTATCGACCAGGGATAAACTTCCATTTATCACTGTCCTAAATATACCCACCTCACATTATCTACTTTGCTTGTCTCAACACCCCCAAATAACACAAACCTCACTTACCGACTATCTTATGTTCCCACTCTTTACCTACCATCTTAGCTTTCTCTGCTTTCATTCCTACCTCCTACTCTCACACATACGGCCCCACCTCCTGCTATGGAAACTGTCCCACGACCTGCCTGCTTCATAGGATATCTGCCACTACTTTCTCACTACCATAATGTTTTCCTCCATCATCATCATATTTGATTTAACGTCTGTTTTACACGCTGGCATGCATTGGATGGTTTTAATAAATTGACTTCTAAACTAACCTAATCTCTGGCCGGGGTTTTATTTATACCTCTTTCTCTCAAGTCCATTTTTATCACTTCCTCCCACTTCTCAACAAACTCAATAGCTTTGCCATCCAGGTATACTTTGTCTACATCTGAGTTCTCATATATCTCCATTGTATTACACTTCTTGCATATAAACTAGTTATCCTCTCTCAGTGGGAGGTGACGGTGGTTAAGTGGATAACGGCACGGACTGAAGACCTGGGTGTTCCAAGTTCGAATCCAGTCAGTTCCACAGTACCACTTTCACTTAGGGATGTTGGCAACCTTCTCGTGGTCCTTCCCGTAAGTACCCGATGTCTTTACAGAAAGATTTCTAACTAGAAAAACATTGGGGAAACTAATGCCAACACCAGAATCATCTGATTCACACGAAAGAAGAAGAACCTACCAGTAATTCCACTGCACTTCTTGTGTACTCACCATCACTATCATATTCAGTTTAACGTCCGTTTTACATGGTGGCATGTGTTGGACGGCTTTAATAAATTGACTTCCAAACTGACCTATCGCTGGCCAGATTTTTACTTATCCCTTTCTCCCAAGTCCAATCTTATCACTTCCTCCCATGTTTTCCTTGGCCTTCCCTTGTGAATTGACCCTGCTATCTCAACTACCCTCTACAAATATTTCTCACCCACACATGCGAATTTGACTCATTTTACCCACTGTTTTGCATATAAATACTTCATATTTCCTTCATCATGTATCTTGAAAAAGCCTGAATAAAAAATTCTTAGGCAAAATATTGATCCATACATGACTTCATTCTCTTCCATTTAAGTTGTCTATGTTTTATTCCTTGTTTCCATTTTATTTCACCTTTAAATAAATGTGTGTATCTTCATCCATCTTTTTTTTATGGAAATCGCTTCAGACAAGGCATGAAGCCACTTGATGTAAGGAGCTAACAAGAACAAATATGGTTATCGCAAAGACAGAAGATACCTATTGGCCTTAGTCTTGAAAAGACCAAGGTTATTGGTAGGAGGAAAACAGTCAGCAGGAAGAGAGTTCCAGAAGCCTGCAGTTCTTGGAAAGAAGCTACTTCTTTATTAGGTTTTGATTCAGAGTGCTGCGAGTGTCCCGGACTCTGGGGTTGGCAACATCAGGCAACATCTCACACCTGCTCTCTATGCGGTTCGATCCAAAGGGTTGACATCAGTCAGGTTGCATGCAGTCATATCGCTTTTTACACCCTCGAGTCAGGTCTTCCTCAAGCTACTACGCCCCTTAATGCCTGAGATAACCAGATGCGTTATGGAGTTCATGCAAGAGGTGGCAATACAGTGTGTATATATATTTATAATCTCATGCCAACAATTTGACGGTCAATTGGCATGAATTTATTATGTTTGCTTACAGTGATTAATAAACAAAAATTAAGACCGTTGTTGCAACGATGTTCACCCAAGTCGGATTGAGCTGGCTTCTTTCTTGACTTAAACTACATCCAATATCATGGCGGCTCATGCGGTGCGGTCCTTCGCAAAGTCACACAAGATGATTAATCAATCGAGATTCTATCACTGAAGGCCGACCACCTGAGATCTCGGCCAAGTCCTCTCTGATGGTTGTTGTCCAAATCCTCATCTATCCACCGATACACTTGCACGACTCAGATAGAGAGGTAGGGAGGATGACATAGTGAAATTAATTAGGGCGACGAGCTGTATGCCCAAACCATCAAAGATTGTCGCTGCAACAGAACAGATGGAAGAAACTTTAGATTGAGGTGTTGGCGGAGAACAGCAGTTGGGACATGGTCAACCTGCTAACAATGCGGAAGCAGTCATTGTTAAAACTTCCAACTTCATTGGCCATGTCTGCCAGCAATAGAGGAGGACTGACCAGACGACAGATTAATAAATATTCTTCTTTGTTGCTATTGAGATCTTCTAATTCCTCCATAAGGACCGCTGGAGGCACACAAAGGCAGATCTAGCAGTTCCAATCCGACGATCAACCTCCACAGTGCCCTGCCCAGATTGAACCAAGGTGGACCCAAGGTACACGAATATCTCCACATTCTCCAAATCAAGACCGTTCCATTTATAATTTTCAATCCTTTTATAATCTTTTTCTATCATCCAACTAGCAATCCATTAATCTCATTAACCTTTATCCTCGAGAGGCTTTTGGCTTTGATAAGTGCCTACTTTTTATCAAAAATAAAAAGACATGATAATAAAACAAAAGTTTGGTTTGATTTGTTTTACGGCATATCAACCATCTATGGGTTATTTAATGCCGAATAAAGTTGTCAAATATAATTCTATAGATAGAATAATTATTTTATGTTCTCAGAATACATTGCTCTTAGAAGCAAATTTTACAGAAAGAGATGGGGCATTACTCTCAGGAAACACTACTCCAAGAAAAACATTACTCTTTGAAGACATTAAAAATACTCCTTGACATTGGTAGTCTTCTTTGTTCTCAACATGATTTACCGCCTTCAACTAGGATCCCGTCCTAACGCATGACGGGTCACCACCAATGATCTATAGGTGGCCCGTTTTTTTTTTCTGTGTTTTTTTTTGGTGGTGGTGGTGGGGGTGGGGGGTTACCCGTCTGCATGGGATTGCAATCGGCGAATTTGTTACTCTGCTAGCAGGGCGTAATAAAACAAAATAACATATTTGATGTTGAGTAAATACTTACCAATAACTGTGAGGGTCGCTCTCGTCATGACAGTTCCAAGTTCGCTGCTGCCGACGCACAAATATTCTCCATCATCTGCCATTGTTACATCAGATAACTATGAATAAACAAAAATAGAAAGCGTTTTCGTATACAAGATTTTCTGTCGTAGGCAAGGTTTTCACCAACACAAATATCATAGATATATCTATATATAAAAGATATGTATATATATATATAAAAGACGAAAATTGTCAGTCTGTTCACTTTTCACGTTCTTCTTCAACTAATTCGTACAATTTATAAATCACTGTCATCGACTACAAAACGCTGAACAATTATTGCTGAACACCGAAATATTCTATATTGTAAACAGGGGAAATTTTAAACTTACTTGCATGCAACACAAGAATGAACGAAAACAAAAGAAAAAAAATCTTATTTTATTTAAACATAATTACTTCCCTTTCTTTGTAAAAACATAATATTTTAAAACAGTGGTTTCATTAAATAAAGTTCCTTCCATCTATTCAAAATCGAACAAACTTCCAGAGAGAGAGAGAGAGTGAGAGAGAGCGGATATATATATATATATATATATATATATATATATATATATATAAACCTTGTTTTTTCTGTCGACATTCTGCACTGCTGAACAATTATTGCTAGCAAAGACACTGAAATATTCTATATCGTAAAAAGGAGAATTTTAAAGCTTAATTGCACGTGACATAAAGACTGAAACAAAAAAACTCTTATTTCGTTTAGACATAATTACTTCCCTTTCTTTGTAAAAAAACCCAACATATTTTAAAACAGCACTTTAATTAAATCAAGTTCCTTCCATCTATTCAAAATCGAACAGACTTCCAAATATATATATATATATATATATATATATTAGAAAAAAAATTTAAATAAAAAAGACATAATCAAACAAAGAATTCTGTTATGTTTAACAATATTTGCATATATATATATATATATATATATATATATATATATATACACATTTAATTTGAATAAATAATATTTGTAAGAAAAAATATCTTTAATGGTGATCATTGGTGTCCTGAAAGGAATGCTTTGGTAAGCCTTCATAAAATCACATATAAATGCTCTGTACTCTGTAATCGAGTATCATTGAGCTTGTTTTTATTGGAACAACCCCGGTCTTCACTGAATGATCTATTTTATAAGTGAAAAATTTAAATCTATATATATATATATATATATATATATAATTTATTTAGATACTGTATATTATATATTTCAGCAATTTACCGCGGTTTCATCCAAAAGGGCAGATTTAGACATCTTTAGTAAATCTCTGTGACCAGTAGAATCATCGGCAAGCTAAAACGATTGTAGTCACGCCCATTCCCTGTCGGGCGTGACTACAATCGTTTCAGCTTGCCGATGATTCCACTGGACACGGAGATTTACTAAAGATGTCTAAATCTGCCCTTTTGGATGAAACCGCGGTACATTGCTGAAATATGTAATATACAGTATCTAAATAAATTATATTAGCTCTCTTATATGATCGAGCACTTTATTTGATTTCTTTTCGTATACAACCTGACACACTATATATATATATATATATATATATATATATATATACAATGATAATTACGAAAATATTGATCCAACGTAATGAAAAAATGAAAACGGAAAATTGTTCATATGTTCATCAACGTTTTGTCTTTATTCAAAGACTTAGTCAGGATGACCGATTGAATAAAAACATGGAAGTCAAAATTTGAAAATATGTGGTACATCTATTTCGTGGAAACAATGTTTTTATTCTTTCTTCAAAACAAAACATAGACGTTAAAATTCGAATTAAAGGGTTCATTTATTTTTACATATATATTATATAAGTGCACATTGCTCTTTATTATAGAGTGGAAGATACAGAGTGAGCAAATGATTGATCAAATTCTATGTTTTTTTGTTGCTTTTTTTTTTTTACTAAATCAAACTTTTTTTTCTCAAGACATTCCTCATTTCTATTACTTGGCTGGCTGTATATGACATAAATAAGGCTTTACTTTATCGTTTGGAATTATGTTTTTGCTTTTTGAGAAAGAATTGTCAATATTTGTGTGCAAAGTTTTAAACCTTTGGTGGCGCAATTTCGCCTGTTTTCAACCAGTTGATTACAAATACAGCAGACTGGAACATTATCTCCTAATTAAAATTCCGTCATTAAAAATTTAGCAACATGAATAGTAATAATGATCACCAATAGAAACCCTTTAACATTATTTCTACATGCAACGATTGCATTATTCCCCTTCGTCCATTTACTATATCCATGGACAGAGCAGTGTTTAATAAAAGTGTAAGAAAATGCTGATTTTAGACATAAAATTTTCGGCGCTGTTGCAGCTTAAAGTACTAATGCAAGGGAAATAACTCTCATTGGCTAAGAGATTAATCATTTTATTTTCAGAAGAGAATTTGGGACGCTAGAACCAACGCAAATTAGAGGAATTGGAATTGTTATTAAAGAAACTGCGACGACTTTTTTTGTTTTTTTAAGTCGTTGCAGTTTCCTTAATAACAATTAAAGACACTCATGTCTTTAAAATTAAAAAAAAAAGAAAGAAAATGCGACGACTTGTAAAAAAAAAAGTTTCTTTGTTAAACTGCGATGACAGTTCTGTTATTTTTTTAAAGTCGTCAATTTCTTTAATAACAATTCCAATTCCTCTGCAACTATCGTCGCATTTTCTTTCTTTTTTGCTTTGGCTCTGAAGCTTGTAATACAACTTTATAGGGATTGCAATTTGGAACACTTTTACTATAGAGAGTATATACTTAAATATATATTCTTTGTAAGAACCCATAAGTGTGTGGGTGTGTATATATATATATATATATATATATATATATATATATATATATATATATCCATCCTGTCATAAAAAAGGGTTAGATTCAAGATGGCGTCTTGATTGGAATTCTATCATCAGGGAGTAAAGGGGATCACGCGTGAGTGTTGTCTGCGTTCTGTCTTTTCCATGAACTTTATGCACAATTTGTTATTTTTATATATGCCTTTCGTTGTGGTTTCTGAAGATCAGCGTGTAATTGCATTTAACTAGCATATTGCATGTTGTGAAACAATTGTAAGACTATCGTCAATTCTGCCATTGCAAAAAATAAATGATATAAGTAAAATTGTCATTGGAATTTAAATAATCATTATATATACTAGCAAATATATACTCCCTCTGGTCGCATATTTTTGCTAGTTGTTTTATTTAATTGCTCTCTCTCTCTTTCCTTTTTTTCTCTCTCTCTCTTTCTTGAAATAGAACTTTCTGAAATTTCAGAGGGTAGGTAATCAAATGTTGGAATGGCCGCCAGTTGTTCCATCATATTCCATTACAATCTAATTTAATTACGTAACTCAATTATATAGATTAAAAAAAAACAATGTCTTTAATTAATTCTATTTATAATCTTTATTAAGATTATTATCGAGGAAAATATTTTAAGTACATTTGGAAATCTGAAAAAAACAATCATGAGTGTATATTTGCAAATATTAATTTATTAGAAGCTTTAAAACAAATTAATTATGTAAATTTGAAAGACGCGTGATGTCTGGGAAAGTTTTGTGAATGGGATCAAAACTAATAATATAGTTTCGGCTTCAGACAGACAGATACATAATCCCATTATATATATATATATATATATATATATATATATATATATATATATATATTGTATAGTTAGGCAACATTCCTTTTATACATATCTGGTTGAACAGGAGTGCCAACTTCTGTTTGTTCCTTTTTAATCACATGGAAACGTCCTCTTAAATAAATTCACCAATTTTATTTTGCATATATCAATCATCCGCCTGAAGACGACCAATGATGGTCGAAAACGTTCGCGTTAAATATGGAGATTTCTTACACTCCATTATTAAAAGCACAAGATCTATCGTATGACGAATAGAAAGATAGGATCAAAAAAGGAACAAACAGAAGTTGGCACTCCTGTTCAACCAGATATGTATATATATATATATATATATATATATATATATATATATAATGCATGTTCCTCCTTGTTTAACAGTGTTAAGATGGCTGACTATCGTCACTTGCTCGGCATAATAGGATTTATTTCTCCCCAATTCATCGGTTAGGGCGTCACGATTTGGAATTAAAGGTGACTTTCGTTCCAGGGTTTGAATCGTGCGACTGGTTTGAATAATTATCTCTACACTGATTATTCCAAAAAGGATGAAACATATATATATGTAGATAATTCAATATTTATTATTAAATAATTATTTATATATATATATATAATTATTTATATATATATATATATATGTATGTATTTATGAAAGACAGAAAGGAAAAACAATTAAACATAGGCAGAAATCAGAAATAAAATCCTTTTGTGTTTAATTTATTTTATTTTCTGCCTTTCATACATTCCGTCTCCATGACATTTCATGATATATTGTGTATTTTATCCTCATATATATTTATACCGAAATACACATTGCTTTTTATTATAGAGTCGGGATATTTTTTCGTATTGCCACCCCAGACTTAGAGTTGATATTTGGGTTAATGAAGGGCAAAACCCCCAAAAAATCATGCCCTTTATTAACCCAAGGACTAACCCTAAGTTCAGATGGCAAAATAAAACAAAAAATAAAATAAAATAAAAACAGGTAAAATATACTAGTTTTAATTTAATTTTAACAAAATCATTAAAAGTCAATTTGTAGTCTAAGGCAACGGACATCAACCTTTTGAACTTTATGGATCATTGAATGTACAAGTTTAAATTTGGAGGACCACGAATATGAAGCTAAATTCATTTATAAAATAATAATTCAAAATATTTTATCAATATAAAATGCACCCATTAAAGATAACAAAGTTATAGTGTATTTATTTATTTAAATAAATTTGAAATTTATTTATTTATTTAAATAAATAAATTTGAAATTTATTAATTTATTTATTTAAATAAATAAATTTGAAATTTATTTATTTATTTATTTAAATAAATTTGAAATTTATTTATTTATTTATTTAAATAAATAAATTTCAAATTTATTTAGGTACTAGCAGAGTTACCTGGCGTCACCCGGGGAGAGTCTTAAGTAATTTATTTTTATCAAAAGCAATTGATTTCCTATTGTTGTGACACACAAGGTAAATCTTACTGTAAAAACCAAAACAACAAATCGAGGTAAAACTTACGCAAAAAAAGTAAATATGCGAGTTAAATCTTAATCAAAGTACAAATACATAATAAAGTTTTACACACAAAAAAAAATTTTTGCGAGATAAATTTTACTTAAAAAAATAAACTAATCTGCTCTCTCTTTCTCTCTCACTCTCTCTCTCTCTCTCTCTCTCTCTCTCTCTCTCTCTCTCCTGAATATGTAAATAAAGCACTGGTGTGCCTGTAGATTAATTCCGATGTTACAAAAAAAATTTTTAAAAAGGGAATATGTTTTGTGTCTATTAAAAGTGAAAGAAATTCTTTATTTATTTTTATTATCAGTTATTAAGACTAAGCCTCCTCTTCTTTGCTCATACAAATTAAATTTTCAAATGTGATTATTCTTTTCTTTCTTTACTTCAGTTATTAAGATTAAGCCTCCCTTTCTTTGCGTATAAAAATAAATTTGCATATGTGATTATTGAAGCAAGCCGGACACATGTAGGTTTACTTGTATTATATATATTACACAGTTTTAGCGTGATATGTGTTCCTGTTTATTTGAAATCAGTTTGTGGATTTTTGGTTCCAATGACATCACTACAACACGGACAGCTGTGTTTATTTCAGGTCGAGACCTGTACAGTTTTAATTAGTTTGACAGATGAAAATGTCTTCTTGCACAAATATGGTTGAAACTGGTCACAAGATAGATTGATAAGATTTTCTTTTTCATTCAGGCTTAATTGCTTCATAAAAATATAAATAATGTTCTAATATTTTTTGTAAACCATCAAAAATTTTGCATGGTCCACTAGTGGTCCATTGATAACCGGTTGACAACCACTGGTCTAAGCAATCGTTAAAAGTCAATGTTGCCATTTTACACTTATGAAATTTAAGAACTTGACGGCTCTTTCTGCTCGTGTCGTGATTTGACCCCTCGGGGTTAATACCATCAAATGAGGAGGAAGAAAAGAAAAAGAAAAAAAACTATAAGACAGTCTCGCCTGACAAGGTTGTTCTACAATGAAAGCTTGCAAAAAAAAAAAAATTAAATAAATGAATTTTTCATTTAAAATTGCACGATTGTTGATTTTCAAAATATTTCACTTTAATACATTCTAATCCGTGCTTCAAAGATGTTAATTTCCTTACTTAATACTTTCCATATCGTAAAACCCATTAAATATTGAAAATAAAAATGCATTTATTAAGTGCGTTTTTGATGCAGATTTTAATTACATTTCCTCAAATGAATATGTTAGTTTTGATCTCATTAGGCAATCTTTGTGACATCTATATAAAACTAAAAATTATATTCTTGTTTGTGTGTTTGCGCATTGAATGTTTTAGACGATGGGAGGATGCTCATTCATTATCAGGTAACGCCAGGTGAGCCTCCTACAGGGATGTGAGTAGCCAATGGCAAAAAAAAAATATGAAATCGAGATGAATTTCTCAACCTGCCTCCACCCTGTATGTGTGTGTTTGTGAAAAGAGGGCAAACAAAAAAAAAAAAATACAACAACTTTTTTCTTAAACAACTCCAATCAGTTTCAACTAAGAAAGTCAAAATTAACATTTGATGAAACAAAAGTCATCTATCGTTTGAAGTGTTAGCCTTCACGGCAAAGTTAAAAGTTTCAGTTTTCATAGAGAACTGACATAAGAGCGAAAAGGAAGGCAAGATAAGACAAGACAGAGAAAGGAAGAGAGAAAAAACAGGAAAAGGGAAAGAAAGATACAGTGAGAAAGAGGAATAAAGTAAGAGAAATAAAATCTAGCTAAATAGCGATTAAAAATAAGGAGGTAAGGCTCTAGCGATTTGACAGAAATCAGCTTTTTCTCATTAAAAAACGCGGATTTCTACCAAAAAGCAGAGAACTCATACTGATGGCACACTCTAGCGATTTAAGCAGAATTATGCTTATTTTTAATCCAGGAAAAGCAGAAAATCTCACATACCTGTTTCCAGTAATATGCTTCTAAATTTAAATGTAGATATGATTTATCGAATAGATATGGTTACTTAGGTAGTAATGACATTTCACCTGATATAAAGGTAGGCAGGTTTGATTGGCTAGTTTAATTAGGTGACATAGAAGGGTTTGAAGTTATACAGTCACAGTTTAAAATTGAATAGGTTGGGATCATTTAAAGTCTGGAGAGATAAGATCACTGAAGATAACCATCTAAGAAAATGAATTCTCGAAATACACCAGTTCACCGACAAGTTATTTCCCTTTGTTGACCCTAAAAGGGTTAAGAAGTAAAGGAAATTCAGCAGTGTTGAACGTCTCATACAGAACAAAGAATATCTGGATTGGTCAGATATCCTATCTTAAAAGGTAAAGAACTGCCGTGCCATGTGGGTAAAAACTAATGTCATAAATGTTTTGTATAATGCTACGTTTATGGATTTTTATATGTAGTCAACTGGAAAGAAATGTGTATTTTACTTGGCCTTAATATCTTCTATTATTTGTTTTTGTAATAGTTATGAGCTGTGAGGTAAAATAACCTCTTATCTCAACAGCTGAAAGCAATTGATACTTAATACAGGTAGCTCCTTTAGCAGAGGATACAACTCCAATTATTTATTTATTTATTGAGAAAATATGTTCCACAATGTAACAAATCGATCCGACAAACCTGTAACATTGCCTCATTGTTTTCATCGCTGTAGCTTATCGCAATTTTAACACTTGGGATGATAGTCTGAGAGTCTGGAGTTTTCCAGGTGATGTTGGGCCGGGGACGACCACAGATACGGCAAGTCAGCACAGCTACTTCTCCAGCGTTCACTGTTACATTGGTCAAGGGTTGCTGGATGGTGGGTGGGACTTCATACACAAAGTCCGAGTTGGGCATCTAAAAAAAAAAAACGCAAAAGAACAAAAAAAAAAGAACACACAATACAACATTATATAGAAAAAGTATTAAAAAAATGATAACAGACATAAATGATACCTGCTATTGATATAGATAACATATTTTTTCATAAATTCAAAAGTAATATATAAAAAAAACTAGCTGTACCTACACGGGATTGATGCAGTTACATGGTTTTAGTTTTTAATTTTTATTTGCTTGTACAATATTTTAACTTATACAGAAAAAGAAGAAAAAAATTTAGTCATAAGAGAGACAACTGTTTCATAGTCTTCAAAAAAAAAATGAATTATTTCCCTTGACGATTTTGATTTTTTTTTCCCATCATAATTGAAAAGCATTTCCATTTTCCCAGTTGTCTGGGCAAGACTACATACTTTTTAAATAAATTGTAACAAAGTACATTATTATTGTGCCAATAACACGGTACAACAATAAAATATGAAAATTTGTTAGTCAGAATCAAAGTTTGTTATGTCAGCTTAAATGCTATTTAGGTCCAACTGTTAAAATCCCACAAGATAACTTTATATGTTAGATAGAAGAAGGTAGCATCAGTAATGCACAAATTCTGTATGAACAGTAAACACTATTCATCACATTTTACCCCCATTTCATTGAAATACGTATTTATTTACCTCCTCTCTAGGATGCTAGACACAAGGTCAGGTGTGGTTTTGAAAAGCTAGCACACTAGGATAAGCAAACTCTGGCCTCCAAAAATTGCCTGAGCAGCCCTGTCAGCATTCCTCGGTAAGGGAGCCTCGGGCGATTAGCAATAAACTAACCCCTTCTCAGAGAAAAGGTAAAGCCTGGGAAGATGAACCTCCTAGGACTGAACAGAACCATATCTCAGGCCGACAACAACAAAGTCACTATTGGATTGATTGTCGGGGACCTATCTCCAACTGGTACGAATACATACTCCAGCTGTGCCAGGTAAGTTCATTTAAATAAGTATATTGTCTGCATATTAGATCAAATTAAGTGGTTTACCAATGAGATTTTAACATTTCCTCTAGGTTAAACCCTAAAATAAAATCATCATAAGCAGATTATAAAATATACAGGATGTCTCGAAATGAAGAAAGAAACTTTTTAATTATTAGCTTCCATTTTCTTTTAATATATATGGGAAAATATAAGTATAACCGGAAAGTACCATTCAAGTAGTTTTTACAAATGCATGGATTAAGCGAAAAAAATAAAGATTTACAGAATTTTACAACATATTCTGAAAGTGTTTCAATTTGTTGCTCAGCATAAAATCAACGCGATGTGAAAACGAAGCAGCAACGTTGTTTAATTCCTCACATGTTAAAATTGTGCATTCTTCGATTTGAATTTGAAGTTCTTCAAGGTTTTTCGGTTGCTGGTAGTGAAACACTCTGGCCTTCAATGTGCCCCCAAACCAGAATTCCACCGGTGTTAGTTTGTTGGAGTGAAGCAGCCAACGTCTCTTGCATACTCTCGAGATCACATTCTTTTTCTCCAAACGATACTTCCAAAAACGGAATAAAACTACTTAATTTCAACTTTCTATATTTCAAACTCAATTTATTTTTCACAGAATAAAAGAAACTTTTCCTTCGTTTTGAGAGATCCGTGACAATTGTTGGTACTGTAGGGAACCAATTCTAGTGGCGCACCGGTTCTGAGCACCCCTGATTGTTTCCTCTTGATTGTGTTTGAAAGGACCAGAAGGTATTAAAAACACCACTGCTGCCAGACTTCTCCCATGGGGCTCCCACAAAATGAAGAATCTGGGCTCCCCTGGTAATCAATGTTCCTATCTTAAAGGTAGAATAACAACTAGATATCTTTTATTGTTTTGTATAAAGTACGTGGCTTGTCTTTCATAATTGTCAACTGTAATAAATGTGTTAATTGTACTTTTGGTCTTTTCGTTCTAATGATGGATATGTTTAGAATATATGTTTAATACATGAGCTGTGAACTAGAATAACATATATTCCAACAGTATATTACACTTCAATGTATACATTTGTGCCTTTAACCGATTATGAAGGTATCCCTTCCAAAAAAGTAACAATAATAGTGGAGCAATTACTGAAAAAGCACAGCTTCGTAAGATATCACACAGGTCATGGTGTTGCATAATTTGTGCGACAAAAATAATGGTGTTCATACAGACCTGCTCGATGTGTGACATTGTCAATGAAAGTGAATAAATTGAATCCATCACATGTTCTTTTTTATTGTTATATAATTTGTTTTTCTAGTGTTCTTATTTCGTTTACCGTTCTTAAAAAAAATAAACCGAATCCAGGACATGTGCTTTCTATTGCTGAATTACTTGTTCCTCTTTTGTTGTTACTTTTTGGTTGGGGCAACAAGACTTTCGCACCACTCTGTACATCAAGGGAGTCAGAGAATAAAATTATCAGCTGCTTTCAATTTTAAGGGAAATTAGTGGGATTTCATTAATGAGCTTTGAGATTGTCAGTTATGATAAAAAATAAACACACTGTTTTACTGTCTCAAACGTTGCTGCTGTTGAATAAAACTATAGTTATGTTATCCAAGCAAAATCCACTATGATAGCTGATCGGACAGAATAATTACAGGTTGACCCATTATTTACATTTATTTATTTATGTCATCCTCTTACTCTCCTTCTCTTAAACAGTTGTTACTACTATTACTACTTTTGTATTTTCTTTACTTACATCATTTATTTATGTCATCCTCTTACTTCCCTTCCATTAAACTGTTGTTAATACTATTACTACTTTAGTATTTTTATTTTCTTCTTTATTTACATCATTTATTTATTTATCTCATCCCCTTACTCTCCTTCTCTCTTTCTCTTAAACTGCTGCTAATACTATTACTACTTTTGTATTTTCATTTTCTTCTTTATTTACATCATTTATTTATGTCATCCTCTTACTCTCCTTCCATTAAACTGTTGTTAATACTATTACTACTTTAGTATTTTCATTTTCTTTTTTGATAACCTCATTTATTTATTAATTTCATCCTCTTACTCTCTATCCCTTAAACTATTGCTAATACTATTACCACTTCAGTATTTTCATTTTCCTCTTTTATTTACATCATTTATTTATTTATATCATCCTTTTACTCTCCACCACTTATGCCGCTGCTGTTACTAATTCTCCTCCTTCTATTCCCCACTTATCTCATTCACTTTTTCCCCTACCATCTAATACATTCAATGTGCAAGTAAACAAGCAAGCAGTATTCACAGAGTTTTAGTATTATATAGATGTAAAAATGACAAATTAAATATTTACTCAGCATTAATTATTGCAGTAACATTAAGTCTTCATCTTCCTCACATCTATTATTATAATAAAGCGGAGTCAATAAATGTCTGTTTCCCTAAGGCTGTTTTCCTATATACTTTTATCACACAAAATACATGCTAAAATATATAACTTAGTTCTGGGATTGAGTTATACTAAAAAGGAAAACTATTTTAATTGTTCTAATTAGCCATAATTTTAAATTAACTGAACAAGTCACCTATCTCTCACTTAGCTATCTATGTATATTTCTTGCCCCTACTAACTCTATGTTAATTCAACCACTCTCTAATATTTCTTAATGTCTGTGTGAGCATTTAGACAAAGAGTGACTCTCTTTTTTCAGCATTGTCATCTAATTTACATAATGTCTGTACAAACTATAAACACATACGTAAATTGAATGGCACAATAATAAGTTTCTTTACTTCTATATTATGCATGAGGATCATATAGAATAAGACTTATTATTTTTAGTTATGCAAGAAGAATGTCTTAACAGGTGAATTTTAGAATGTAATCAAAGTAGAATCAATAGTGCTAATTGTTGTGACCCAACAGGTCATCGGTATGTCTAGTTCATTTATAAAATATTTCATAGAAGGCAATTCAATTTGAAAGAAAATCAGGATCTAGTGTTTAAATTAAAAATCAATCGATGCCAAGAGAGAGAGAGCATGTTAGTCCCAACTTTTAGTTGTGCTATAGGAGAATGGGGCCAAAAATAAATGGTCACATACAATGCTACCAAGGTGTAGGGTTACAAAATTAAAAATCTGTTTTACCTCTCCGCATATTTGTCTTAAATAAAGAAACATAAAAAAAGTCCATTTTTATTCAAAAAAGGGATGTAAATATGTAGGATTATTTGACTGAAAAAAAAAACAACAAAAAAAACAATCTTAACTTATTTTTATATGTTTATTAATTTATTTTTCATACTGGTAGGGAATCGGTTCAGATTACTAAGCATGTTGTCCAGTCAGCTAATAATAGAAAATAGTACACTGGAAAGGGAACACTAAAAATGTCAGAACATTTGTTTCTAATGTTATTTTTACATACTTTTAATGTTAAATAATGAATTTTAAGAAAGGTTCAAGAACTTCTGACGTCAATAAGGACACCGGCTTGAAGATGCTGATTCCAAATCTGCAGTTAGTTTAACTCTTAGATTCACCATTTAACTGTAATGCCATGACACACACACATACAACTTTGTTTTATATATATATATATACATAATCAGATCTTTCTTAACTAACGGAAAGATCCAGGTCATTCTCGATGGCAATGTATCTAAACATTACATCAATGCTGGTGGGTCCCAGGGGTCGATACTTGGACCTATATTATTCATGATCTTCATAAACGACCTCCTTGATGCAATCGCATCCGAGATGGCTTTATTTGCTGATCACAACATGCTCAATTCTCAACATGAGGGGAAATCGAATGCCCACACATGTAAGGCAATAGCCGAATCCTTAGAAAATGACATCCAGTCTGTAGTAGAATGGGGCCAAAAATGGATGGTCACATTTAATGCTGCTAAGACAAAGCTCCTTTCCTTTAACAACTACAAGAAACCTTTTCAACCACCGATTACCATGGATAATAACAGCCTACCTGAGAGTTCATCACTTGCCCTATTGATATTGTTAACAAATTTTATAATGCACATTTTTTTGTGAGATTTAGTTCATAGGAGTTAATCCAATTAATTCTTACTGTGATTAAATAATAGTGCTCAATAATAAATAGAGCAGTATATTTATTTAGTATGAACTTTTATTTGTACAAACATTTCTAGCAAAGCATTTGCACACGTGAACACATCGAATGCCCACACAAGTAAGGAAATGGCTGAATCCTTGGTAAATGACTTCCAGTCTGTAATAGAATGGGTCCAAAAATGGATGGTCAATTTTAATGCTACCAAGACAAAGCTTCTTTCCTTTAACAACTATAAGAAACCTTTCAAACCACCGATTGGCATGACCAATAGCATTCTTCCCCGGAGTCCAATGTTCAAAGTCCTTGTTTTCGACTCTTGAAACAATCCAGAAAACAATGAGCAGCTCATAGCTAGATAGATTTGGGAGGGTCCTACTAACTACCACAATTTAGCATCTTATTTTTCACCAATCTCTGTTTTCTTTTAGACCCCCCCCCCCCAACCGATGAATTTGTACATATACTTTTTATAAATAAAAAAACGTCAAACCATTGGGGATAATGTTAAGTAGGTTTTACCCATAGAGTGAATGTGGTATTTTGGTGACTGAAACTAGTTTAGAAAATAGACCAAGAGGACGACAGCCAAGCCCCATCCCATCCAACCCAACCCCACCCAATTTCGGCCTTTTGCCACATCTTATTTTATAAAGAAAATTTGCTACACTGTGAACATGTTGTAAAATTTTAAAGATAAATAAAATATATACACCGGCTCATTTAGTGTTCACTAATGGGCTGGGAGACAGAGTGTTCAATCCTCAGTCAAGTCATACCAAGGACTCAAAAAATGGTACTTGCTAAACATTGAGCATTATAAGGTAAAGATCAATGGTAAGTGGAGTAACTCTGGGAAAAGAAAAGAATAGCGCCCTCCCCCACATCTCAGTGTAGCAGCTAATAAAAAGGGAGCCTTCGGGTCACCCTTAACTATGATTGATCACTTTACTTATATATAGAAAGAGAGAGTGAGCAGTTAATAGAAATCAATTTTGGTAATGAGCATATCATGAGTTACTTGCCCTTGAGTCATGTGGTTGCTCAGTTGTCGGATATTTATCTGGCTAGGACTATTGGTTGCACAACCAGATGCTCTTAAGGCAACCAAATTTGAAGATTATAACAATCTACAAGTAATTAGCAGGCAGACAGACAGACAATTTTCGTCTTTTATATATAGAGAAAACATATTAAAATCCAATTGAGATAAAAATGGAAATCTTTTCTTACCTTTGATGTTGAAGAGGGCAGTTTTCCGTCACGTCCTAAACTTCGACTTTTTCTTTCTAAACTGTTTTTTCCATCAACTTCTTTTTTGAAACTAGATTTACGAAGCTTAAACATTTGCCAAGAAGTTTTCCTGAAAAAAGAATTGTTTAAAAAAGGTTAAATTTACTTGTAAATAGTCTGAAATATCACAGAAAGGTTATTATTCTGTTGCAAGGTGACTAGTTGTCCCAACCGGCATCCTTTTTTTTTTAATAGGATTTTGAAAGTTACAATTAATTTTTACAGTATCATTTAGTCATTAAATTGTTAAACCAAATGGTCATAAAAGTATAACTAATTTTGTCGCAGTAATGTTGTCTTAATATCCATTTAAAAGATTATTGGATGTAAAAAGTTTCCAAAACTTTCCATCTTTGAATCCATGAGGATTTGCTAAGAGTCTTAAAACAAAAAATGATTTTCCATTCAACAGTTTAAATGCTTTCAAATTCCTTTCAAATTTCAAAGGGTCATGAAGTAAGGCATTCTTTTTTTATCCAAATATTAACAAATGGTTAAAATGGTTTATTTGTAAATAAGTCATTTACAAAAAAACCAAAATGCACAATGGTGGATTTAATTCGGTAATTAAACGATACACTCTTATTCACTTAATTTGACTTATTTTAGCATTTTATTGGATTTTTTATTCCAATAAATAATCAGTTAATAATAAATTAAAAAAATTATGTGTAAATTTGCTGTTTTATATAAAACAAAATTATGTTGTTTTTTTTAAATAGTAATTTGAAAGTTAAATTTTATTATTACGCTATTGTTTAGTCATTAAATTTTTAATTGAACCAAATTGTTATAAAACTATAACTAATTTTGTTAAAGCAATGTTTTAATCTCTATTTATAAAATTATTGTGTGTAAAAAGCTTTCAAAACTGTTAATCTGATCCGATACGTTATCATTCTTTCTGACATTAAGTATTATTGGAACTTTAAAAATATATATATACATAATTAGCTGTATCTGCCTGATATTTTTTTTTACTTTCCATTTTCTTTTTTTTTTATTAAATAAGATTTTGAAAGTTAAATTTAATTATTATGCTATTATTTGGTCATTAAATTATTAATTGTATCAATTTTTTTATAAAACTATAACTAATTTTGTTAAAGTAATGTTGTTTTAATGTCTATTTATAAAATTATTGGTTAAATAAGTTCCAAAATTTTCAATCTTTGAATCCATGCAGATTTGCCTAAAGTTTTAACACACGAAATGATTTTCTATTCAACGATTTAAAGGCTTCCAAATTCCTTTCAAATATAAAAGGGTCACAAAGTAAATCATTCTTTTTTTGTCCAACTATTAATAAAAGTTTAAAATGGCTGACTTGTTTACAAGAAACCAAAATGCATGATGGTGGATTTAATTTTGTAATTGAAAAGTTTGTTTTAGCACTTTAGACTATTGCAATTTTCGATTTCAATAAAAGTAAATAAAAAATAATCATCTATAAATCATGCAGAGGCGAGCAATACACATACATTTTAAGAAAATATAAAGAAAATGTGGTTTAAAGGGCCATTTTCCTCATCAATTATGATGACAGAAAAGAACAAAAGGGGAAAGCAAAATATCAAGGATTACCCCCCTCTCTCATCTCTCTCAATATATATATATATATATATATATATATATATATATATATATATATATATAGATAGAGAGAGAGAGAGAGAGAGAGAGAGAGAGAGAGAGAAATATACATTTATGTATATATATATATATATATATATATATGGAAATATACATTTATGTATATATATATTTAGAAAATTTACCAAAACTGTTCAATGTAAAAGCTCGATGAATGTTAAACATTTAACAACAGAGCATATAAAAGTAAACAATGGTATTTAAACTCCAACGAACAAGTCTTTATTAATTATTTCTTGCCGAATTTCAAAATAATGCAATGTAACTTGACAATTGTTTTGCGCACAAACAAACAACCGGGAATCAACATATAATTATAATTTATTAATTTACAATTGTCATGTCATACTAGCTGTACCTATCCGGCAATGCCTGGGAGTAAAAGGAGAAAAAAAAGACTAACTTGTTTATGAAGAAATGAAAAGTAATTTTTTTTCTGACTTAAATTTTATAAGCAAATTATTTTATGAAACATCAATTGTTAAAAATTACTCCCCTTTAATCTCTACAAAAATAAGTTTCTTTTTTAGATATTTATTTTTGCAGAATGGAAAGGAAATAATTAATGACATGATTACTTCCCTTTAATGTAAAGAATATTCAGTGAGTAAGGGAAAAAATCATCACTAAAAAAACTGTACTTAGCCGGAATAAGTATTTTCAGGAAGACACTGACTCAAAATAAAATATATTCGTGCCAATAATGTAGTGGAAGGGAGAAACGAAAAAATAGGCCAGATCGAATCAAGTACTGATATATCACATGGATTGCTATTTGGGTTTTACTTTGAAAATCCGACAAGATAATTTTATATGTTAGATTTCAATTCTAACAATCTGGGCTTTTTTTTTCACTTTATTCCACTCCTTCCGTTCTTTCAATCCAGCTTCCCTTTCGTTTTTTCTTTCTTTTTTTTGCTTCAAACCTGGTAGTCACAAGGCTTTTGTCAAATCAACATTCACCCAAAACAAAAACAGTGCATGATGGTGACTCTCACTCCCCACAAAATGCAATCCACCAATATAATCATTAATAAAATTAACAATCCTTTCTGCAATCCAACCATATTTTGTACAAATAAACTTCACTATATGCGTGACTTGTCCACCAAGTTTCAGTCATAAATGTCCAACAGTCTTTGTTTTATCTGCCCTGATTTTAGCTGTGATGGTTCTCTTCAGTGCAGGAGAGTCTGAGGATTGTTTTGATATACATTATCTTTCAGATAAGCCCCACAAATAAAAATCTGGGTGGTTACGGTCCAATGAATATGAAGTTCATTCAGGATCACATCTCTTATTGATGAGATGATCACAAACGTATTCCTGCATATCATTAAACAGCAATATAAAAAAATGTTTTTTTCTTTTTGTTTAAGGGTTGAATTGAGAAGATCCCTAAAAAAGGAGATCCCCAAACAGACATTACAAACAAATAAGTAAATGAAAGCGACGGTCTGTTTATTCTTTCATTCAAACCACAGAAAAATGTTGTACGATCTGCCTAGAGCAATCTCCCTCAATCCATCCTAGAGAGTTCAGCAAAGCAAGGGACATAACTTTGTTTATTATTAACAAAGAGATTTGTCCATTTGTTCATTAGGCTGTACCTATCAATGACCAAAAGAGTATCGTTTATTTTTATTTTTTTTAAAAATAAAGCATAATTAGACCTGAATACTGAATAGTCATCAACAAAATTGAGTGCATATCAGAAGTCTCTTGGGATTTGAGGTTTGATCATCTATTAAAATACTAAAGCTGAGTTAATCAACTTTTGCTTTTTTCCTATATATTTTGATCATACAAAATAAATGCTAAAATGATCCTCAGTTTCGGGATCGAGTAATGCTTGAAAAAACTTTTCTATTTTGTTCTAATAGGCCGTAATTTGTAATTAACTCACCAAGTGACCCATCTTTTACTAAGCTCCTATCTATTACTCTCATCCTTTCTCACTGTATGTTGTTTGACCCCTCCCCCCCACACACATATACTCTTATTTTATACAGTATCTATCACTCTCGCTTTTTGTCACTCTCTCTCTCTCTCTCTCTCTCTCTCTCCCTCTCTCTCTCTCTCTTTATTAACAGTCGATTTTGATCATACAAAATAAATGCTAAAATGATCCTCAGTTTCGGGATCGAGTAATGCTTGAAAAAAACTTTCCTATTTTGTTCTAATAGGCCGTAATTTGTAATTAACTCACCAAGTGACCCATCTTTTACTAAGCTCCTATCTATTACTCTCATCCTTTCTCACTGTATGTTGTTTGACCCCTCCCCCCCACACACATATACTCTTATTTTATACAGTATCTATCACTCTCGCTTTTTGTCACTCTCTCTCTCTCTCTCTCTCTCTCTCCCTCTCTCTCTCTCTCTTTATTAACAGTCGATTTTGATCATACAAAATAAATGCTAAAATGATCCTCAGTTTCGGGATCGAGTAATGCTTGAAAAAAACTTTCCTATTTTGTTCTAATAGGCCGTAATTTGTAATTAACTCACCAAGTGACCCATCTTTTACTAAGCTCCTATCTATTACTCTCATCCTTTCTCACTGTATGTTGTTTGACCCCTCCCCCCCACACACATATACTCTTATTTTATACAGTATCTATCACTCTCGCTTTTTGTCACTCTCTCTCTCTCTCTCTCTCTCTCTCCCTCTCTCTCTCTCTCTTTATTAACAGTCGATTTTGATCATACAAAATAAATGCTAAAATGATCCTCAGTTTCGGGATCGAGTAATGCTTGAAAAAAACTTTCCTATTTTGTTCTAATAGGCCGTAATTTGTAATTAACTCACCAAGTGACCCATCTTTTACTAAGCTCCTATCTATTACTCTCATCCTTTCTCACTGTATGTTGTTTGACCCCTCCCCCCCACACACATATACTCTTATTTTATACAGTATCTATCACTCTCGCTTTTTGTCACTCTCTCTCTCTCTCTCTCTCTCTCTCCCTCTCTCTCTCTCTCTTTATTAACAGTCGATTTTGATCATACAAAATAAATGCTAAAATGATCCTCAGTTTCGGGATCGAGTAATGCTTGAAAAAAACTTTCCTATTTTGTTCTAATAGGCCGTAATTTGTAATTAACTCACCAAGTGACCCATCTTTTACTAAGCTCCTATCTATTACTCTCATCCTTTCTCACTGTATGTTGTTTGACCCCTCCCCCCCACACACATATACTCTTATTTTATACAGTATCTATCACTCTCGCTTTTTGTCACTCTCTCTCTCTCTCTCTCTCTCTCTCCCTCTCTCTCTCTCTCTTTATTAACAGTCGATTTTGATCATACAAAATAAATGCTAAAATGATCCTCAGTTTCGGGATCGAGTAATGCTTGAAAAAAACTTTCCTATTTTGTTCTAATAGGCCGTAATTTGTAATTAACTCACCAAGTGACCCATCTTTTACTAAGCTCCTATCTATTACTCTCATCCTTTCTCACTGTATGTTGTTTGACCCCTCCCCCCCACACACATATACTCTTATTTTATACAGTATCTATCACTCTCGCTTTTTGTCACTCTCTCTCTCTCTCTCTCTCTCTCTCCCTCTCTCTCTCTCTCTTTATTAACAGTCGATTTTGATCATACAAAATAAATGCTAAAATGATCCTCAGTTTCGGGATCGAGTAATGCTTGAAAAAAACTTTCCTATTTTGTTCTAATAGGCCGTAATTTGTAATTAACTCACCAAGTGACCCATCTTTTACTAAGCTCCTATCTATTACTCTCATCCTTTCTCACTGTATGTTGTTTGACCCCTCCCCCCCACACACATATACTCTTATTTTATACAGTATCTATCACTCTCGCTTTTTGTCACTCTCTCTCTCTCTCTCTCTCTCTCTCCCTCTCTCTCTCTCTCTTTATTAACAGTCGATTTTGATCATACAAAATAAATGCTAAAATGATCCTCAGTTTCGGGATCGAGTAATGCTTGAAAAAAACTTTCCTATTTTGTTCTAATAGGCCGTAATTTGTAATTAACTCACCAAGTGACCCATCTTTTACTAAGCTCCTATCTATTACTCTCATCCTTTCTCACTGTATGTTGTTTGACCCCTCCCCCCCACACACATATACTCTTATTTTATACAGTATCTATCACTCTCGCTTTTTGTCACTCTCTCTCTCTCTCTCTCTCTCTCTCCCTCTCTCTCTCTCTCTTTATTAACAGTCGATTTTGATCATACAAAATAAATGCTAAAATGATCCTCAGTTTCGGGATCGAGTAATGCTTGAAAAAAACTTTCCTATTTTGTTCTAATAGGCCGTAATTTGTAATTAACTCACCAAGTGACCCATCTTTTACTAAGCTCCTATCTATTACTCTCATCCTTTCTCACTGTATGTTGTTTGACCCCTCCCCCCCACACACATATACTCTTATTTTATACAGTATCTATCACTCTCGCTTTTTGTCACTCTCTCTCTCTCTCTCTCTCTCTCTCCCTCTCTCTCTCTCTCTTTATTAACAGTCGATTTTGATCATACAAAATAAATGCTAAAATGATCCTCAGTTTCGGGATCGAGTAATGCTTGAAAAAAACTTTCCTATTTTGTTCTAATAGGCCGTAATTTGTAATTAACTCACCAAGTGACCCATCTTTTACTAAGCTCCTATCTATTACTCTCATCCTTTCTCACTGTATGTTGTTTGACCCCCCCACACACACATATACTCTTATTTTATACAGTATCTATCACTCTCGCTTTTTGTCACTCTCTCTCTCTCTCTCTCTCTCTCTCTCTCTCTCTCTCTTTATTAACAGTCGAAGGCAACAATGTTGTTTTAATAAGGAAAGAATAAAATGATTGGAATAGTCCATTATAAACAAAAGGGAACATCGCCACAAGTCATAACTGTAAAAAAATAGAAGATGTAACAAATAGAAAGAGACTAATTCTAGATTTTTTTCTTTTTATATTTTTTAATATTTAACTGGCTTTGCAAACTGACTTTTTCCTGATTCAAACCATCTAAGCCGAGCTGAATGGATGACCCAACAGGTCACCTTTTTTTTTTCTAGTTTTACATTAAACTTACATAGGAAACTGAACACTCCTCTAAAAATTGAACATTAAGTTGTTGTTTTTTTTTTAATTTGTGCTTAATCAATAAGTATTCTGAAGTATTATAAAAAAGAATTAAGTAAAATATATTTGAGAGAGAGGACATGGATGTAATATAGGTCCACCGATTTTCTTTTTTATATATATATACTAATGAGTGATCATTTAGCAAGGCCAAAAGCCACTCAAGGATAAGGATTAATGAGATTGTCAGTTGGATGATGAACAATACTATGAGAGGAATGGAAATGATGGGTAGAAATGGCAAAATCTGATTATTTAAGAGGATGGTTCAGCAAGTATTTCTGGCATTAGACTTAAAGACGACCATGTGGTAGTTAACAGAGAAGCAATTCCATGTTATTGTGTTCCACAGATGGAAAATTCTTTGAAAGAAACTCTGTTCATGGAAGTTCCGTTTGGTTTTAGGTACATAGAGGAAGAAAGGAAAGTTATTTGCAGTGGTGGTAGCTAGACAAGTTCTTGCTGTGAATGTTTTACAGGGGGGTACCAGAGATTGGAGCTCAGTCGAGCACCTACCATTAAAATAATAAACAATACTAACATATTCCCTCTATATGCAGAAACATTGAAAAAGATTTTTTAAAACAAAACAACATTTTTTAATTTCAACAAAAGGAACGTAATAAATTTTTGGACCTACTTAAGACTGCCACCTTCGTCGACTGGTCCAAGAACAACACCCGGAATCCATCCTTCGGCTGCTGGAGAAACTTCATTGGCAGCTCTGTGGACAAGGAACATGTTGTTCTGATTGGTGGTCAGAATTTGAACCTTTTCCCCTTTACTGACTGAGATTTCATCTTCTTTGATCGCAGAATAATCCGCGATCACTCGAGCTAATGAGTAACTGCTGCCATCTGATCCAGCCTGGAAAAAACAATACAAGAAACAAAAGAAAACGTTAACATTTTTTTAAATGATTTAATAAGTGATACTTGTATTTTATTTACCTCCTCTCTAGGAGGTTAGACACAAGGTCACGTGTGTGTTTTGATGAAAGTGTTTCTGTGGAAAGAACTGGACTCGAACTTGGAACACCCTGGTTTTCAGTTCGTTTCTTTAACCACTTAGCCACCATCACCGTCATAAGTGATACTTGTATACTTGGTAGGCACATACTATAAACAATGTTAGAACAAAAATCTTGACATATATAAACATTTAACTTTATGATGGCATATGACCTTCACTTGTATTTGTATCCTACTCATAAAATCTTTAATTACCAGACCCCCCCCAAAAAAAAACGAGAAAACCTAGTTGATTTAGAATTAAAAATAAAAAAATTAATTTCATTAATTCGAAAAGAATAATAAAATAAATATATTAAAATATAATAGATAAAATAAGATAAATTAACAAAAGCAATTAAATATAAAAAGAAAAAGTAAAATTTCAAAAATTTATTATTTTATTATATTTAATTAAATTCTTTTAATTATTATTATTATTATTATTATTATTATTATTATTATTATTATTATTATTATTATTATTATTATTATTATTTTTTTAGTATTAGAAACCGTTAATAATGCAAATCTATTTTTAAATCTAGATTATCAAGAAAAAATGTCCCTTTTCAGAAACATTTTCATTTTCTGGAGTTTTCAATAAAAAAAAGTGCATTGTTAACGGTTTCTAATACTTAAAAAATTCAAATTAAACAATGTTTCTTGAAATTAACGACTTCTTTATTTATATATATATATATATATATATATAGAGAGAGAGAGAGAGAGAGATATGTGTGTGTATTTTTTTATTTATATTTAGAAGTTTTTATATATATATATATTCAAACATAAATTTTATAACATAAAGTAATTATAATAGCTCAATAGTTTAAGGCCAGAGCTATGTTATATTCAATATTTTTTCATGTAATTTTATACCATTTCAATGTTATAAAGGACAGATTCACGTCATTTCATAAAACTTATTTTTTATTCAGTATACAATTGTTTCGGCAAACACCAATATGTTTGTAAAATGCTCCTGTGCATTTATTTCTTGGTGTGGCTATCTTCAGTGCTAATTGTACAAAACAAAGCAAAAACGTAAAAAATATATCCATGTGGTAACATACATGTATCGCATCCTTTTATCTATTTGTATTTCTTATCATTCATCATCAGCTATAATTATTAATCTAAAGTATTCCTGAATTAAAACATATATTTTCACTGACCGTCCTTTGTTGTTTCACTTAGTTATTTCCTTTTTTCTTCGGGTTTTTAGTCATCTTATTCCTTATTTTCTTTTCCTTTGTTACATTATACTTTTATATCCATAAATTTAGGTGGCTTCCGTTTTGCCCAGATAACCGGAAGTAGCCTATTAATAACTAAATACAGCAACTATATTTTGGAGCTTATCGGTAATATTTATAATATTTAAAAAAAAAATGTTATATTTAATTATAAACATTTTTTGTATAATTAATAAAATTAGGTATCATATTTGACACTGACTCATTTCATTACATATTTTTATTTTCGCCGTAAGTAATTGAAGTGTCTATCACTTGGATATTCCTCGATGCGTTTTTAATTGTATGAAATTATTATATTTATGCAATTTTCTATTTAATACTAATTTTATTTTATATATATTAAATTCGCAATCTTTTTATCTTATAAGGAAAATAGGAACTTTTGCGTATCATTTTCCATTTACTACGATTGTCTATTTATTTAAAGAAATTTCCAGGTTTAACTTCCTATGTGAATAAACCCCTCTGTTAAGGTCGTAACAGTATTCAATTCTAATTTAAGATAATGTGATATGCAGATTTTTGTTCTTTATCCCTTATCTAATTTTAAATTATATTTCAATATTACAATTTATATGTTTTTATCAATTTAATATACTGCTAGTTTTTATTTCGTTAAATCTCATATTATAACCTTGACATTGGTGCCGATCTATCCAATTACATTATTCCCTAAAATGATATAACATTTATTCTAATTTTTATTTATTTAATCTATCTATCAAATTCTTCATATGTACTTTTAATGTAGTGGGTTCTATAACTTATTGATGTTATTATATATGGTTCATAATCGCTATTCTAATTTTCATATTTTTTATTTGTAATCAGTAACTAAACATCTTCACCGATGTCACCATAACGGCAACACATCCCATAGTTGCACATTATTTTGGCATAGTGAGACATAGTTTTTATAGATGTTTATTTTTATTTTCTTACATAATAATTTTTTATTACCAGGATATCGAGAATACACTGCTTTATTTTAATTTTTTTACATTGTCATCTATATCTGTATTTATTATTCGGCTATTAGTCCTTTATAGTTCATTTATAGATATTCCGTTCACATATATTTATTTATTCTAAGAGTGATACAGGTATTTTTTTTTTAATTCATATATAATCTATTAACTTATCCGTTTTTCCACCGTCATATTTACTATATTTATATTTCCCCTTTATGTAAACAGCCGTCTACTATCTCATTTCTCTGGTTTATAATATTTCCTCTATATGTCATTATTTTAACTGCTGCAGTTATACATAAATTGCACCTTTTCCGCTTGTTTGGTAAATATTTATCGCCTTTAATTAATATTGACCATTCCATAGTGTACTTGTTTTTATTTTGTCTTTAAGTTCTTTTATATATTCAGCTAATGAAGGGGTAAATTTATTGACTCCTACCCTACAAGCTTTTCTAATACTTGCCATATGGTTATTGTACCTATATAGTTAATTTTACTATGTCGATTTCTAGACTAGTGATATCAGTAAATCATTTAACCATTAATATAGCCTTATTCAAAGGTTCGGGGATAATCGATAGGTAATACACATCTATATCAAATTGTATAAATCTAAAATTCCTCTTATTTTTTATGTTCTTAAACCATTGTTGAAGATGACCACATTCTGAATTTTGTTTTATCCTTTATTATAGGTATAATCCTGTCCAAATTTTTTTTTGCTTACATTTGCTACATCTGATATATTAGGTGTAATTAATCTAACCTTAGGGTTAGTGTCGAAATCTTCCTTGTGGTCTTTGAGTGTAATTCTAGGTTCACTAGCTATATATATATATTTCCGTTTTATGTGCAATATTAATTTGGTCAAAAATTTCTTTCCCCGCTTTATTTATATCATCCCACTTCTTTACATTTGCTATGCTATATTGTCTACATAGTTCCTTATATATGAGGTTATTATAAGTCAGTAGGTTTAATTTATACGTATTCATTTTTATATACTAGCAGGGTTACCCGGGTTAGAGAAGGGATAGCATCATATGCAACATCACATTAAGGAGAGTTTACTTTAACAGAAACCTTGATGTTGTCAGCTAGATATCTTACCCACTGAACTATTTAGATATATGTTAACACTCTTAAACCAACACTTATAGATTAATTTCATTGTGTAAAAGTGGCATTAGGTCCTTTAATCGGGCAGCTAGAGATGCAAAACTACTTCCATTATGTTCACATGCAAATTGCACATGTGAATAAACTTATATTTAAGGTACACTCCCTAGTATGTCTTCGTTTTTAGGGACAGACATGCACATAAACAAAGAGGTGTTCTCCTTTATTAAATATATATAGATAGATCTAGGTATATAGAGAGTGATAAGGAGAGAGAGAGAGAGAGAAAGGGGGGGGGGAGAGAGAGGGAGAGGAGCGTTGCGTGCTAAACATCAAAACTCATTGATTTCATATAATTGCCTTTAAAAATAATGGGGGAAGGGGTATGTAGAACAAAAAAACGCACACTCGATGATTTTAGTCTGAACAATTCAGACATTTGTTAAGTTGACTTTTAAAATAGCACTCATAAGAAAAATCTATACGTATTTAAAGTTTTAAGGGAGTTCTGTCTCCATGGCTCACTTAGAGGTAAGTGCACATGGATATTCGGCACATAGATAGTAATGTAGAGATTCGGGGCCACTTCCATTGTCTTCCCTAGAAAATTTTATACATAAGATTTAAATTTCATAAAAATAGGATATATTTGAAGTTTAAGGGGGTTATGCCCTCATAGCCCCCTCATGAGTACAATTAGAGGTCTTGGAACACTTCCATTGTCTTCCCCGGTAAATGTTGCATAAGACACTTTTAGATTTTATGTAGATTCTCTAACCTTTCTTTCTATAGGACACGCACATACAAACATCACACATTGCATTTTATATGTATAAAGAAGAAAAAAGAACCAAAACAAAAAACCGTTGAAACCAATTTTTAAATGAATGCAACATAACTCATGCACGCATTTCTAAATAACGAGCACATTTCCATTGATTTTTGTAATTTCGTATTTGGTTGAGAAAGGCGACAGGAGTCGCTAAAAATTCCACCTTAACGGGCAGAAAAATCTATATATTTAACAATATATTAACCATGCTTCTAAAACAGTAAAAAAAATACTAAACAAATTTAATAAACAAAACAGTGAGTTACAGGGATCAGTAATTGATTTGTTTTTTTAATATATTTCCCACAATAACATATATATATATATATATATAGTAAGCACTAGAATGTATTTCCAAATCTGTTATGTATTTCACTGTTTTTATGTAGGAACTTTCTTTCACATAGGTAATATCTTTAACTAAGTGGTTAATTTAGTCCACAGGACTGGGAATGAACAAAGAAAACCACAAAGATTTCAATTTCTTCTTAAGACCCCTTAAGCTTAATCCCCAAATTTTAGACATTTTTTTAGAATCGAAATTATTTAATGGATTTTCATCAAAATTGGAATAAGGATTATAGACACATGGTTTAGTAGCATATATATATCTTGATTTTAATCTTCATAAGAGGACATAAAAGTGGTGCAAAACTCTTCTGTTTGGTGACTCAATTTTTTAGGACGGGTATCGTGCTAGTTATAAATAAATAACAGATGAAATGGAACTTGTGTATTTCACATTCCTCATAGGAATAATATAAAAAAAACAAAACAAGTTTCATTTTCAAAGGAAACAATTGTTATTTAAACCTTTTTGTCTTTGATAATTGTATTGATTGACTAGATAGCAGTTCCCTGAGAGGATGGGCTCTTTCTGCTGTCTGGGAGATTTGCTGGGTGCAGGTGGTGAATGTGGGCTTAGTGTGGGGAGGGGGGGGGTCAGCAGGGGCTAAATTTCGTAAGTTGTTGCCTCTAATAACATCACGCGCTGTCCCCCTCTGAATCCGGGGTAGGTTGTTTGGTAGCTGTGTCAGTAGCGTTGTGCTGTGCGGCGGTGGGTGTCAAGCCCTCTATTGGCCGGCTGCAGCACAGTGACAGATCTATGATCAGATGAATCTGCAATGTAAGATCTGACTGGGCCCAACACATTGGGTCAAATGATTTGCTGAAAACGCTGCACATGTTCAGCATGGAGGTTATCCTAGGAATGAACCCATTGCACTGATATGGTAATGTTGAATGCTAATCCTCCTGGATAAACCATTGCAGAATCATGGATGTCCTAAACTGCAAGAAGGTTAGCCGGCCAAGGAAAACTTAGAAGCAGGTGATTAGACAAGACTATGCAGAGTGGAATTTGGGGACGGCTGAGCCGCTGGACCATGAGAACTGAAGAGTGAGCTTGCATAATAGCAGAAAACGTCTGACCCCTGAACAAGGGCAAAGTGATGTTAAATGAATAGAAGAGAGAGAAGATAAGACTATTATAATGTTTTTAAAAAGACAGAAATTGAACAATTCGTATATAAGACACATCAGATAACGAGAAATTAAAATTTCATTATTTTCTATAGAACAGCGATTTTATCTGTAAACTTAATAAAATCCGGCATTGTTAAATTCCCTGGAGAGCTACACATCTGGCTTTAAAAACTATATCTATCTATTTAATATATAAAATAATGTTGTCCGGATTTTAAAAGTTGAACCTAAATAGCATTTAAGCTGACAAATCAAACTTTTATTCTGACTAGCAAACTTTCATTTGCTCTTGTTGTAACATGTTAATTGCAATAGACTAACATACTTCGATGCAATTTATTTTTAAAAAATACTTAATCCGATCTAGTAGTTTTCTAATATGTAGAAGTTCTTAAATGGTCACCTTAAAAGAAAAATTATCTAAAAGTAATAACTCTTATTCTTTTAGTAAGAGTTATCGTTCCTTACTTGCTTTTTTATTCATTCGAGGTTTACTAAGAGTTCTGTTTTCTGATTCTTTTCTTTATAAACAAAAGCAAAGGTTAATTTATAATTTAGACACTGATGGATTATTGACCTATTCATTCGTTTTGTTTTTTTCTTACTTAAGTCTTGTTTCATTCCTATTCAATAAAAACCAGATACATTTTTAGCTTAAAGGGCCTGGTTATAGATCATAGAAATATTTACAAAAGAAATTTGATCTTCAACAATGCCAGGTCAAAACAGCTATATATATATATATATATATATATATATATATATATACCAACTTGATCACCCACTACATCCACCACCCAACAACCGCGAGCTAGACACCAAACTCACACGCCTAAAACGTAACATACTTTCTATCATACAACAAGAACAGACAAACATTATACCTAATTTGACAAGAACACAACGAACCACACTTCAAAACCTAAGAGATAAAGACCTTGTCCTCCTACCCTCTGACAAAGGGAAGGAATTCTGTGTTATCTCACGTGACACCTATGACACACTAGCATTCACCCACCTTAGCAATGATACACTCTACACACCTGCTTCCAACATTACTGCCCAACAAATTGAGAACAAGATTAATACAGCCTGGACCAACATTTGCAAAAAAAGAAACATCCCTAATAGCTACAGACACAACCTAATTACAAGAAACAGTAAACTTCCTACTTTCTATCACCTCATCAAGACCCACAAGACCGGCACCACCACACAAATCAGACCCATAGTATCCAGCATTGAAGGACCACTATACAAGGTCTCCTGGCTCCTCTCCCATCTACTTAAACCCCTACTCCAAACCTTCCCCGGACACGTCAGCTGCTCGGATGAAGTCATCCAGAGGTTACATCTACTACCACCAGAACAGCGTAAACTGAACCGATATGCCTTCAGCCTTGACGTCGTCGCCCTTTACACATCTGTACCCGCATACCCAGCAGTAGACATAATTACTGACTGTATCTCATCCAGCGACCTCTATTGCTTTGGCCTCACCTCCACTGACATACATGAACTCCTAAATATAATAATAGACAACACATACTTTACATACAAACAAAACACATATAAACAAATAACAGGACTGCCTATGGGTTCTAGCCTCTCGGGACTGCTCGCCATTGCTTTTATGGACAAATTAGAACGCCATGCACTCATCTCCTGTCACTCCCCCATCTTCTTCACACGATACGTGGACGACATCCTTATCCTTTCATCGTCCCAAGAAGAGGCTAACGCAATCTTCGACACATTCAACAACACTGACTCACACATACGATTTACAATAGAACACCCTGAAAACTCTGGATCATTAGCACTTTTGGATTTCAGCTTCAACATCTCTGAAGAAGGAGCCTTAACCACTAAATTCTACAAGAAGTCCGCATGTAGAGACATATTCATAAATTACAGATCAGCACTCCCTCATAAGGCTAAAATAGGCTATGCTAGGAATGAGCTAACTCGCATCCGTAAGAAATGCAACATTGAGGCTGACAAAACCACCTACAGCGAGAAATTCCAACAGGTACTAGAGACCAATGGATACCCTACATCTATCATTGAACACCTTAAGAAACCCCGGAAGACTCGAAGACGGACGCAACATGCTCTTTCCAACACCTGCTTCCTGAAGTTGCCGCATTTCAACGACAGGATCACCACAGCTATCCGCAAAGCTATAAGGAAGGAAAAACTCGATATTCAACTAACACACACCGGTCCTTCTCTACGACAACAATTGACAACACGGAACACCAATTACAACAATACTCCCTGCACCCTAGCGAACTGCCCCATGAACACCACAGGCAAATGCCACCGTACTTACACTGTATACCGTTTACAGTGCACCACATGCAACAAAATATACATTGGTAGTACGGTGAGACCCCTACATATTAGAGTCAAAGAACACCTACAAACACGTACCTCTTCCTTCCACAAGCACATCCATGCATGTGGCAACACCAGCAAATCATTCAAGATTGATATCCTAGCTACGGAGAGAAACGTTGGCAACCTTCGAATAAAAGAATCGATACTAATAGCAAAACTATCTCCGCAAATAAATCACCGACTCGAATTAGGATCTTCATTTCTAGTCTGATATAGTTTTACATCTCACTCTTGTTGTATTGATTTTACCTTAATTTAACCATTAAATGAATACTAAAAACTAATAATCTAACAAAAACATCACCTTATAATAATAACAAATAATATAACATAGGTCAAACACTCACTAAACAAAAAATAAAATTAAAAAAAAAATAATAATAATAATAAATAAATAAACAAACAAACAAACGGGGAAAAAATTAAATAAATAAATAAAAAAAAAAAATAGATAAAGATAAATGAATAAATAAATAATAATCTTTAAAAAAAAAAACAAAGATAAATAAATTATCAAGTACAATAAATTAATAGATAAACAATAAATAAATAAATAAAAAATTAATAGAAAAAAAAATAGGGAAAAAAAAAAAAATAATAATAAATTGAAAAAATATTAAAGTCTATAAACTAATAATAGTAATAACTTAACCGAACAAAAAGATTAACTATAATAATATAATAATAGTAACAATAATAACAATAGCAAAAACGAAACAACAACAACAACAACAACAATAATAATAATAATAATAATAATAAATGAAATACCGGAACCACCCCAGATAACATTAATAATAATAATTTAAAAAAATAAATAAATAAAATTAAAAAAAAGGGGGAAAAAAAAAAAAGGAATGAAACATTCATTATAACAATATTTTAGCCTAACAATTAGAAGTAACTAAATTACAAGCGACGTAAACAACAAATGGACTGAATTACCTCCCTTTCATTGTTGTCTTAGCGTTACACGAAAGATAATATTGAATTAATTAATGAAATATACATATATAAAAATAGAATAAAATAAATAAATAAACTAAATATTAATACACACAATAATTTAAAACGAACAGAGAATGCAATGTTTAATGGCAGTATTAACCGACATATTAATTTAAACGAATAGACTTGGTTAAAAAAAAAAAAAAAAAAAAAGATTTAGATTAGAATTTAAAATTTAAAATTTAACGACAAAAAAAAAAAAGGAAAGATTCTAAAAAGTAAAAACAAACAAACATAAAAAGTTTAATAAAGTAAATAGATGAATAAATGAATTAGATAAAAAGTAGATAAATAAAATATTAATAAAAAAAAGTAAAATAATAAAATAAATTAATAATAATTTAAAAAAAAAAAAAAATTTTTTTTTAAAGTTTATTTTATTTTTGAATCTGGTTTGGTATTTAAATTTAACCGGTATTTTCTGCGAGACTATATCTTACAGCGGCCTTCATATGCACGCTTGAAATTGAGTTGAACACGTTTCTGAAGAAGGGAAGAGTTCCCGAAAATTAAAAAAATATATTATATCATACGGAATTTCCACCAGACCATCTTGATACAGGTATTACATAACATTGTAACATTGTGTAGATAGACAGATATATGTGTGTTTTGAAAGGGGAAAAAAAACAAAAACATAATAAATATATATATATATGTGTATGTACACATTGTATTAAGGTTGAAACTAATTCATTTGTTCCACCATTATATGTCTTATTTGCTCCAATTTGTGTCTATCCGTCACACCTCTGCATTGTATTGCCTTCTAAATATTACATTTCTATATATATATATATATATATGCAATGGTTTGTGTAATGAAATATTGTCTCATCTGTCAAGGATTTCTTTGATGAACTTTTTAGTTGCTTTCTTTTATTGTAAATCTATTCACTATGGAACATCGTATTTGCTTTCTTTCTCCCTTTCCTTTTTACCCAAATTGTTTCTTTCTTTGTGTTGTATTTATATAAATGTAGTTATGAATCATAAAAAGTACTTCCACAGAAATAAAAGGAAAATCACTATAAATTTTAAAAAATGTATTTTTTTTCTACAAAATATATTTGTCTATGAATAACATTGTATACAATCTCTCTTTTTGTCTCATATATATATATAAATATATATAGTTATGAAAATATATATGGCAATTAAGCTACACAGACGCTTCCACATTTTAGCCTGACGATTCCCTCTGGGGATGAAACGTGGAAGGCTCTGTGTAGCTTAATTGCCATATATATTTTCATAACTTACTACCTAGCTCTACACACGTATCAAGCACTGTTGAGGTAAATACTGAAAATTGATACATAAAAAATTATATCTCCTCATAACATTTTATGTGGATACATAAAATAATAATTATATATATATGTTTATATATATATATATATATATATATATATATATACACACTAGAAGAATACCCATCCCAGGATGGGTAAAATTAATTCCCTGAACAGAACAGTTTTGTGTCTCCTTATAAAGATTAAAATCAAGATATAATGATACTAAACCTTATGTCTAGAATCAGTATTACATAATTTTGATTTTAGAAAATATCTAAAATTTAAGGCTTGAGCTTAAGGGGCCTTAAGAAGAAATTAAAATTCAGGGAATTTTAATTAATTGGTGTCTAATGATTATAGATCAAATTCAATACAAATCAGATATATTTGAATTTTCAAGTGGGATATTGTGCTCATATTATGTCCCCCTAAAAACCCTTTAAAATAATCTTAAGAAATTGAAATTTGGGGAATATTTATTAATTAATTTCTAATATCTATTGTTAAAATTTCACAAACAATCGAAGGTATCTGAATTTTCACAAAGGGCTTTCACCTTTTTTTTTACAAAAACTTAAACTAAATATAGTCCACATTTTGACCCACTTACGTCTAACAGCTGTGTTTCAAAATTAATGATGATCGGTTAATTAGTTTAGCAGTGAATCCTGTACATACAAATATATAAACACACCTAACTTTATATATATAAACTCTACCTACCCAGCGCTGCCTGGGTGTCTTTCTACTTTCATTTCTATTTCGCTTTTTTTCCTTTTAAAAATAATTTTGCCGTTTTATTTTAACGAAATTATTATTTTTTTTAAATAGGATTTTGAAAGTTAAATTTAATTATTACACTTTCGTTTGGTTATTAAATTATTAATTGAATCAAATTGTTATAAAACTATAAATAATTGTTGTTAAGGTAATGTTGTTTTAATCTCTATTTATAAAATTATTTAATGGAAATCGTTTCCCAAACTTTCAATCTTTTAATAGGATTTGCTAAGAATTTTGTTCATGTGACTTCCAAATTCTTTTAAAGTTTGAAGGGGCACAAAGTAATTCATTCTTTTTTTTCAACTATTAACAAAAGATTAAAATGGCTGACTTATTAATGAAGAAATGTTAATGTATTTTGCTGGATTTAATTTCATAATTAAATTATTTTTTAAATAGGATTTTAAAAATTAAAGTGATATTTATTAATATATACATACACACACACATATATATATATATATATATATATATATATATATATATGAAATGAAAAACCGAAAATTGTTTATATATTCATCAACGTTTCGTCTTTATTTCAAGACTTTCTCAAGATGACTGATTTGCAGAAAACATAGACATCAATATTTGAAAATATGCGGTGCGTCTATGACGTGAAAAGAATGTTTTCTTTTTTTTTCAAAAGAAACACATAAGTTAGAATTCAAAATATGTGGTGCGTTTATAAAGTGGAATGAATGTATTTTTTATCAATATCGATGTTATGTACAAAGTTTTGTTGGGAATGTGGTGTACAACATCTAGCCTGGATCTAAATTCAAGTTCTGCTCGGTTAGTATTAGTTTGCTGATCAAAAGAGATAAATTGTAGAAGCCGTTATGTTGCTTAATTGTGTCAGAATTTATAATGAGTGCTGATTTAAGAAGTCTTCGGCAAGATTTAATTAAAATGAATTTAATGAGTCTAACTTGTTTAAAGTCAAAAGAATGATCATGTTCTAATGCATGAGAGAATAGTGTATTTAGAGAATTGTTATTTTTTTATATCTCTTTTATGTTCACCAAGCCTTTTCTTAAAAAAGATAAGGTAGACTATTTTAGGTTATTTAATGCTGAAGCAAAATAACTCTTGCAATTCATTGCATATGATTAATAGGAGGGTTGGGAGGGCCCTACTAACCTACATATTTTTTTTCTTTATTGCAGAATATTTGTTAATGGTGCCCCCCCCCCCCGAATCTTTTTTGTAAATAAACTCTTTTAAAAACAGATTGTGGATCATCTAATTAGGATCAAGCCACAGAGTGAATGTGGTATTTTGGAGAGAGTGTCTAGCGAGGGTAGAGATTTATCTACCTCCCACAGCGGTAAGATGTGATACAAGGTCGGGAAAGTGGGATTTGAAAAGCCAGCGCCCAAGAAGTTGAGCACTCTGGCCTACAAAAAATGCCTGGGCATCCCCATCGGCATTCCCCGGTAGGGGCGCCTCAGGCGATTAGCAATAAACTAACCCCTTCTCAAAGGGTGAGAAGGCAAAGCCTGGGAGGGTGGACCTCCTAGAACTGCACAGGACAGACACATAGACAGGCGTAAATCAAGCCCCGAAGGCCAAGACAATACCAGTCTATGGGGTGCAGTATCGGAACAGATACTACACTTTGATCTTGGCCAAAATGCCAAGAACCATCGACTCTCCCTCTCCCTAAAAATGGTTCAGGCTTCATTCTGAAAGCAAAGGATGAACTTTATGATTACTGTTGTGAATGTATATTTTTTGTTTAAATAAAATTGATATGATTAATTGAATTGAGATTTTAACCAGATGTTCACGACTGTTTTGCTTTGACATAATTTTATGCTAATTGCCTGTTCTGGATAGACTTCATCAGATTGAGACGCAATTGGGGACCTCCATGTCCATGAAAGCGGAAGATTTTGTTACCCATTTTCTAAACTTCACTCACCACACATTAATCCTTGAAATGTCTTGATGATTTTTTTTTTTTGTTCACCCCCAAACAAGGAATATTGCTTACTGAATGTAAGGGGCTACTGTGATAGGGGCCAAATTTATAGGGGAAACCTGAGTGGGGAGTTGAGCAGCAAAATGTTTGTTCAAATTTTTGCATGCTGATATAGACAGGGAAACAGGGAGCAGAAGAGGAATTCCAAAAGCAAGCGGTCCAAGTAAAGAAGCTATCAGAGTAGAAAATCTGGAATCTAAAGACCTCTACAGTGAAAAAGTGGAATTTTGTTGCTAACCGGTTAGATTGGGGGTATTTTCGTTGAATGGGGTATAAGTTCATCGAAGCACATGCCGTGAAAGTACTTGTAAAACAAGCAGAGAGATGCAACATTGTGGTTATGTGACAGGGGCTTGAGCTTAGTCGACACTGAAGAACCTATAAGGTTAGAGACTTTTTTTGTACACTGTCCAAGAGGGAGAGACTGGTTGCTGGTGCGCTAGCCCAGATGTGGCAATAATACTCCATGGATGGGCGAATGGTGGCTTGATAGAGCTATAGGATCTTTTAACTAGGGATTATCAAATTCAAGGGTAGACAAAAGGGGGTCATTAGGTGATGAGGGAGAGATGCAGTGGGCCAGAAGTAAGCAACATCACCTAGGGGTGGTATTACCTATGAAGATAGCAGTAATGACCAGAGAGGGAGGGGATTGAAGGTTAATAGGTTTCCCAACAACATTAGTGTGTAAATGGCCGTTATAGTGTAAGTTGATCTACTTATTTCAGGAATAAATGGACTTACCCAGGCACAATAAATACAGTTATGACTAAGTGTCGTGCAGGTATGGCCCCAGAATCAGACGCATACTTTCTGTAAGATACTTTTGTTAATTATACCACTCTGTTAGTCTTGATTATTATCGGCCATACAACAATCACCAAAATAGATTCAGTTGGATTTGAATTCAGCATAGCCAATTCCATTCGGCTGCAATGGTATCTATCAGCAGACAACAACTCTTAAGCTGGGTAATCTGACGGAAAATGTATGATGCAGGGATGTGAGTATTGATTTACTCCTCTCCAGGAGTTAGGCACAAGGCCAGTTTTTATCTTACTCCCACAAGTAAGATGTGACCCAAGGTCGGGTCCGGAAAGTGGGGTTTAAAAATTGCCTGGGCAGCCCCGTCGGCATTCCCCGGTAGGGGTGCCTCAGGCAGTAAGCAATAAACTTACTCCTCCCCATAGAGGGGAGGCGAAGCCTGGGAGGGTGGACCTCCAAGAACTGCACAGGACAGACCCATAGACCGGTGTAAATCAAGCCCCGAAGGCCAAGACAATACCAGTCTATGGGGTGCAGTATCCATCGGAACAGATACTACACTTTGATCTTAGCCAAAAAGCCAAAATGGGAAAAAATTTGAAATCAAGATGAATTTCTGAAGTGGACCACGGCCTCCCATGAATGTTTCAACTTAGGGGGCTAGTGTGTTCACTCATAATCGCCTAAAAAAGGTAGAATCTCATTTTCTTTTTCGAGGAGGAGGGATTTGATTTAGCGAAGGGTGTTAATCTACAATATCTTCTTTTCTTTTCATGCTGTAAGTATCGACTGATATGTTTTAAAGGAGACAAGAAGACGTTCGTTGTTGAAACAAAAGACTTCTACCTCCCCTACCCATGAATCGTTTGAAGAATAGCAAAATTAACATTTTCAGAGAGAGGAGAAAGGGAGGAGAGGCAAGGCAAGATAAAACGTGATGGAGAAAGGAAGACGAAGAGAGGAAAAATGGGAAAAGAGAAACAACGATAAAACGAGAGAGGAAAAAAGAGAAAACAACATGAGCATAATTGGGAAAAAATAAGGACATAAAGCTCTAGCGATTTGACTTCTGAATTACAAAAAAGTGGAATTCTGCTAAAAAGGTCGACAACTCACATTCCTGATGATGTTAAAACCCCAAAAAGCTTAATGAAGCTACACACACAGAAAAGAACAGACCCAATCCCACTGAGGACATATCTGTATGTTATACACACACACAAACACATGCTTTATTAAACCCACACATTCTTCCCATTCTTTAGTTTCAAGAAAATTGTATATTGACCTCCTTTATCGTTTAGTTTGGTCTATACTATGAATAGAGTTGTTTATGAACGGTCCTTATCTGACCCACAAGACGTAGCTCATGCTTCAATCCAACCCCCAGGAAACCAAAGTTTGACATTCCTACCTCCAATGTATTTTATTTACCTCCTCTCCAGGAGGTCAGACACAAGGTCATGTGTGGGTTTTGATGAAAGTGTTTCTGTGGAACAAACTGGATTCGAACCCGGCAAAGCCAGGTCCTCAGTCCATGTTGTTAACGACTTAGCCAGCGTGCCACCCCCACCTCCGATGTATGTTGTAACATTTTGCATAGTATTCTTTTAACCAATTTATATCAGAAAACTTTATCTAAATGTTTGTTTGCTTCCTTTTAAAATGTACGTTTGTTCATAACATTTTTAAAAATTAATGTTTTACTATACTAGAGAATTTGGTAAATACATTTTGTAATCAAATACTAAAAGTATATATATATATATATATATATATATATATATTGATAGCTGTGAGTTTTTGATTTGCATTTGTATACAGTGCTCAGACAGAGTTTTATTATACTTAAAAGGATTACGTGTTTTTAATATCCCATTAAAACCAATCCGTTTGATATATATATATATATATATATATATGATGTTATTAATTTCCTTATTCAAAAGGTGCTAAACCAGCGTAACAACATCGACCGGACTTTACTTCACTTTAAACTATCGTCTCTAACAACTTGACATATTTTTCTGACTCTACGGTGGATTCGACCCCTCAGAGTTAATACCAACAAAATGAAGAGAAAAAAAAAGTCTTGCTTCTGAGAAAGATGTATTCATCGAAAATCTTAGCAAAAAAAAAATGCTTTTATCATTTAAAATTGCGTCATGTTTTAGTTTTTCAAAATTTTATATATATATATATATATATATATATATATATATATATATATAATGGTAATTATAGAAATAATAATCAAATGTAATGTGGGCTACAAATTCTGAATGTACGTAGGACGAAACCGATTATCAGGCTTGTTTTGATTTTGTTATTATGGTGTGAGTAGAAATGTATGTAATCATGTTTTGTAATCCACAATATCTAGAAGAAGAATTCAAATACATCACAAATTCACTCACAACACTGCAATACCCCACATATTTCACATTAAATACAAAGAAAAATGCCCCACAAATTTTTTCTAGAAGCAATAAACAAAAATCATATACACCAAACATTTCTCTGATAAACAGACATCTTCTTTTACATAGGTAAAAGAAGATGTATGTTTAAGATGTACGCCAAAATTACAATAATTTACAACATTTTAAATAAACTAAAAATTCCAACAATACAAACTACATCACAAATCATAAAACAAACACTAAAAACAAAACATATTCCTAAAACACCCAAATCTAATGCAAGAATATATACTGTCCCATGTAATAATTGCAACCAGATATATGTTGGTGAAACTCAACATGAACTTAAGAAAAGTCTTGGTGAACATAAAATAGATATACAAAAATAACAATTCCCTAAATACACTATTCTTGCATGCATTACATCATGATCATTCTTTTAACTTTAAACAAGCTAGACTCATTAAATTCATTTTAAATAAATCTTGCCGAAAACAACAGACATGCTCTGTCAGGTCACTTTTTAGATACATTTTTCAAGTTTCTAGTTTCCCGATCAAAAGCATCAATGGACAATTCCTTGATTTTTCAATACTAGCTGTCAATTTCGCATTTCAATGGACACACTTCCGTTGTCATCAACACATTGGAACCACTTTATGTTCGCAGGGTTATTAAATAGTCATTTATATACTGAAAGATATCACACACAAGTTGTAATCTGATCCTAACACTAACTACTTACTATTTATAGATAACTTCTTCTTTCGTTTGCTTCACAGCATCTCACTGTTAGATCACCAGCTCGGTTGAGAAAAGCCATGCTAATGTTTTGTTGTCTAGCGCAGCTATGCCAGCTTCGCCGTTGGGTGGTTGATATTTAAGACATGACTCGATGATGTGGTCTACTGTCTGTTTAGAGTAACCACAGCCGCAGACAGCCGAGTCCCTGAGTCCCGATCCTTTCATGGTTGCAGCGAAACGGCCGACACCTGTCCTGAGGCGGTTGAGCATTGTCCACTGCCGGCGAGGGAGGTCCATGCCTGGTAGGTTATCCGGGTCCTCCACAAATCTGTGCAACCTTAATTTATCTGCTACCTGCCATTCCTCCGTCCAGCAACGTTTCAGCCGGATTCGTTTTGTGACGTCACCGGGTGTTGAAAGCAGGAGCTGGTGGGCATGCACCGAGAATGGGCGCCGTGACTTCAGGCGAGCTTGTGGAGGGGTCTCTGTGGCGAGCTTGTGGAGATAGATTAGATAACTAATAACAATTAAGATATATCCGAGATGTTTTTCTTATCTATACAGAAACTCAAAATATCAAAAACTCTGAGTAAGTATGACTTTTGAGTCAAGTCAGGCTCCACCTGTTACTGGTAACATATAAACCAGTACTAATTGTTTCATGGGGAGGATGCCTGACTCCCCCTCCCCCCACACCCACACCTGGGGAGGCATACAAAACTTGTGAAAGGCTAGAGAAGCTCATCTACAAGCCAATGGCCAAATCAGGTTTGCAGCGGAGTGGCGCCTCTTGGACTAAAAAGTTCCAGTTTAAGAAACAGCAAACTCCATACTGAAGCTGGCGGAAGGACTAATCGGTTGATTCAGACTCAGGAGAAAATAAGATGTGTCCATTCAATCTGTACATTTAGTGATGAAAATGCTATTGCTAATTTAAGTGTGACTAACTAAAGAAAATGCAATTTCAAGTTTAAAGTGAGTAGGTATTAATATGATGTTGCATCAGCACACCCGCTAAATAGGTAATCAATATCTTCAATGATAATTTTTTTTTTCAAATCAATATAAAAAATAAAGTATTTAAGTGTTAAGTGTGACAGACCAAAGAAAATGCAATTGCAGATTTAAGAGTGACAGACATTAGTTGATGGACAAAGACATGTAAGAATGCATCTAAAACGAAATGTTTTTTTTTTCTCCTCAACTTGTGATGGCATCTTGTGAAATGTTTTCTATTTCCAGTTTTTCAGTCCTGTAAGGAATTACCAAAAAATTACTAAAAATATTTTTTTTCTTTTCATTTAAATGTTTATGCCTTCACTTTTGGCCAGATTTTCATGAAACTCGACATTATGACTGGAAAAAAAATTTGTTCTTTAATGTGATATTGTCATTTACATTAAAAATAATGTTTTACATGCATGGTGGTTGTTAATTAATTCTTCTTCATCATCATCATCATAATATTCTGTTTAATGTCCGTTTTACATTCTTGCATGCATTGAACAGTTTTAAGAAATTGACTTCCAAAGTAACCTATCTCTGTCCAGGCCTTTATTTATCTTTCTTTCTCTCAAATCCATTTTTATCACTTCCTCTCATGTTTTCCTTGGCCTTCCCATGTAAACTGGACGTTTTACCTCAACAGTTCAACATTTTCTGACCTAAGAACTCTCATCTATTCTTTCAACATGGCCATACCATCGAAGTCTCCTGTTCTGCACATATATCCCTATGCTATCCAGATTAAATCTTCCTCTGAGGTCATCAGATCTAAGCCTGTTTTTAAGTCTCACAGTATACATCTACACCTAACCGGGATATACATGCGACTGGGGAGCACTTGTGAATTTGATACTCCCATGAAACTTCCTTCTTCGGAAGAAGCCGGTTCAACCCGCCCAGCGTGAATGCCATCCTCGGTACAGGTACTAAAACAAGCATTTTCATTCATTTTTTCAATGTGACCAAACCACCTAAGTCTCCTGTTATGCTACACACATCTGCCTATAGTGTCCAGATTAACAGAACAATTTTTAAAAATGGTTTAATCTCTAGATTAAAAAAAAAAGAAAAGAATATTAGCAAATCAAGTTCTAAGAAAGAGAAATTAAAGAAATATTTTAAGCTCTAAGAAAACAAAAACTAGACAGAAATTACCCGGATGTTTGGATGTTTTCAAACAACACAGAAAAAATGTGAAAAATAAAACCTGCTCTGTTCACAAGAAAACTTGATCTTCACATAGTTTAGATTCTTGTATACTATTTACTTACTGGTGCCTGTTTACATTTATCTCGTACGTTTAATATTTTCCAAAGAATCCTGCGTCATTTATGGCTACCACGTAAAACAGTGCATATCACTATGATCACTAAACAATCTGCATGCATAAATAATGAGAAAAAGTAAGTAAAAGTTGCATATCAACAAGAAAAGCAGGCAGTTAAGAGAACCTTAATATTTAATCAAGATGACAGACTAGATTAGGTTACAAAGTTACCAGATGACTTACTTGATAATGTTCCAAAATCTATCTATTTATATATATATATATATATATATATATATATATATATATATATATATATATATATATTAGAGATGGGCGGTTTTTCGGTTTCGTCTCCATACCGAATACCGAATCGTTTTTTTTTTTTTAAACGTAACCGTTCGGTATTGTGTTTTTACTACAGTAAGCCACCATATACAAGGAAACACGGTTGAAAATATTTTCCGATTTGAATAAAATTGAATATTACCAAAAAATGTTATATTAGTAAGAGGACAGATTGAACAAATATATGATAAAAACATTTAATTGACTTCTAGGAAGAAATCTTTGTTTACTGTTTGTTTATCATTAACATTTTGAATTTTCAAATGAAAAAAAGAGAAATACGACAGACAACATGACATCGTATTTTTAGCATAAACTATTTTCAAATGAAAAAGAAAAAATCAAACGCGTTCCGTATGATGTCGAAAATCTATTTGATTCAACTCAAAATTGTAAAATAATTATTTATGTTTGTTTCAGAGTTATCTAAAAAAATAAGTTATTAAAATGAAATTTAAAAAAAAAACTTGTTGTAAAAGTAAATAAACGAAAAGTAGCGAGCGAGTATAAACATTTAAAAAGAAAAAAAGTAGTTGCCAATGCTAGTATGACTTTATTCGGATTTTTAAAATTATTTTAAACATTAGGCATTTCATTGTTTACTTTTGAAAAGCCACTTCATACATAAATTGTCATTTCTAGAGAACTATCTCTCAACTATACCGTTTTCTCTCCCAAAAATGGGTTATTCAAAAAGTAGACTATGCAACGATTTATATTTTACTAAATTGTTAATATGGTATTTATTTAGAGTTGACAATTTATTCGAAAGTTTAATTATTAAACTTTAATCCAAGTCATGAATTCTATGACTAAAATTACCTTAAAGCTTAAAAAATGACTTTAGGTGAATTAATAATCTGTACTTTTTTTTTTAACCATCCTTCCTTTTCCCTTGGCGCGGTTTTCGGGTGTACTACTAGTCTTTTACGCATGTCTATAAAGTTTTATTACCCTGTCTAAAAACAAATATTAATAATAACTAATCATCACACAAGAGAATGAATAGCTTCCATAGTAAAAAATTTTTTTTTCAAAAAAACCGAAAAACCGAACCGTAAACCGAGGTTTTAAGGGAAAAAACCCGATACCGAAACCAAAATTTCAAAACCGCCCAACTCTAATATATATATATATATATATATATATATATATATATATATATAGATAGATAGATAATCTCTCTCGCTCTTTCTGTTTCTCTCTCTCTCTCTCTCTTTCTCTCTCTCTTTCTATATATATATATATATATATATAGAGATAGATAGATAGATAGATAGATAATCTCTCTCGCTCTCTCTCTCTCTCTTTCTCTCTCTCTCTCTCTCTCTCTCTATATATATATAGATAGATAGATAGATAGATAGATAGATAGATTCAATATAATATAGAATTAAAATGCACTTTTTTCCCATGTTAATTGATGGTTGCCTAGGGGTTTAATACCAGACTGCAGAGTCAAAGGTGATTTTGCAACTGTGTTCAAATCCTTCGATCAACAGAAATTATCATCTCCTACACTGAAGATTGTGTATGCATGAAACACATGTGTCTGTAGGTAAAAATAATAAATACTTATATAAAAAAATATTGGTATTGGGTGGAAGCGTCGTCGTTGGTTCCTTGCACAGATTATTCTTGACTTGCCAACACATTTGAACCCCATACCGCTTGGATTTCCGTTTTTAGTGACACTTTTTCACATTGGTACATGCCCGTTTGAATGTAAAAACTTTTTAAAAAACTTTTAAAAAACATTTTCATTTTTCAAATTTCAAATATTGACCATGCTCATATGTCAACTTATCCATCAATAACTTCCTCTGATGATAAGATTTTAATCTTTGAAAAGCCTGGCTTAAGGAACGAAAGAGATGAAAAATAATTTATTGTTATTCATTAAATTTCCTTGCTTTGAACAACGAATGATTTTTATTTGCCTCCATTTGCAGGTCTAATCATTTATAATCGACTCATCATATGTATATATATATATATATTTATATATATATATATATATATATATATATATATATATATATATATATAAAGTTTTAATTCCAACGTGCTAAAATAAAGTCACATGTTATTTTGACCCACTTAAAAATTTTAAGCACCTAAACGATTGTCAAACAAAGGGCAGTCAGGCCTTTGTTTGAGAGGAGTTTAGCCATTAGCCAATGAAAATAATAGCCTGAGAGGGAGTAATAATACCAACGAATCGGATTGGTTAGTTAACTAGAGTGAACATACTTAGATATATGAAAGCAATCACAAACAATAAATCCACGCATTTAGCTTGATAATTTACTGCAGACATTGACACTTCTTATTTGCCACAGATATATATTCATACTACTACTAAGCTCTACTCAAGTATTAAGCACTGTTGAAGTAAATCCTGAAAATATAGATACATGAAATTGTAAGAAATTTAGGCCTATATACATATATATATATATATATATATATATATATGGAAAATGAGAAAAGGAAAAACAAAAATATTATTTATGTATATATATATATATATATATGGAAAATGAGAAAAGGAAAACCAAAAATATTATTTATGTATTCATCAACGTTTACTCTTTATTCCAAGATTTCCTCAGGATGACTGGTCTGAAAAAATAACACGCAAGTACAAATATTTGAAATAGTCGCAGTTCAAATATTTGTACTTGTGTGTTATTTCTTCAGACCAGTCATCCTAAGGAAGTCTTGATATAAAGACGAAACGTTGATGAATACATAAATAATATTTTTGGTTTTCCTTTTTTCATTACATTGGAATATTAGTTCAATTTTTTTTTTATTCATATATATATATATATATATATATATATATATATATATATATATCCCGGCTTGAGGCACTAACTGGTCTAGCCGCACTGATGAGCTGTGATACAGCAAAACAGTCTGTATGTGGATGACTATATATATATATATATATATATATATATATATATATTTCCATGTATAGGATTCACTCCTAAACTAATGAAGTGATTATTATGAATTATGGAATATATATTCTAGATAACATGCTGAGTAACGTGAGCACATCATATCTTTGTAAACTTCAACATTTGGAGGGGGTGGGGTGCACTGAAACCGACCTCATAGTAAATTAAAATAAGCGAGATATTTCCTACCAAATATATAACATTTAGTTACTTAAGCCATTTCATCACTTATAACATATAGAGTACACATATCTCTTATATATCTCTAAGGATGAAAAGGTGTATCTCAAAATAATATACATATTGCATATATATATTTTTCTAATAATCTATATGCATAAAAAATGAATATTATCTGTCTGTCTCTATTTTATGATTTCCTAATTAAACTCATCTCAATTATAAATCACTTTTCTTTTTCTGTTACAAATGAGTTACATATATATAAGATTGCATAAGCATGAAACACATGTGTCTGTAGGTAAAAATAATAAATACTTATATAAAATATATATATATATATATATATATATATAAAGTTTTAATTCCAACGTGCTAAAATAAAGTCACTTGAGGATAAGGGTTAATGAGATGGATAGATTGCCGATTGAATGATAAAGAATATCATGAAAAGATTGAAAATGATGAATGGAATGGACACAATTTCATTACTTATAAGGACGGTTTATGACAAGTATTTGTTGATCTTTGATTTGAAGAAGATCATGTTGTAGTCAGCAGGGAAGTAGTATTGTGGTAATGTCTTTCACATATAAGAGGTTCTTTTCTTATTGAATCAAAGCCGAATTCACTTTTAGTTCATATACTGAACATAACGAAAAAGGCTTGGTTATAGAACATAGAAATATTTACGTAAGAAATTTGAACATAATGGATCCTGGGCAACGCTGGATCGATACATGGAGGCTGTCACGACGTGTTAATTTGGCTTTAGATATAGATATTAATTGCGTTCGTTTCTTTTTTCTCTTTTAAATGACAAATATTTTGAGATAAATCTATTTGTTAAAAGAAAAATAAAGAATTGTAATCAGTTTATTTTTGTTTGCATATTTGTTATTGGATACATCATTTCAAATCAATGTTTTTTTTTTAAATGGAGACACTGTATGTAATATATATATATATAAAATTAGGTATGTTTTTTATAGTAATGGCTCACCACTTACCAATTCTAAAGGTCACTCGAGGATATGGGTTAGTGAGGTTTTTAGTTGGATGATGGGAAATTATTATGACACAAGATGACTCGATAGATAATTATTGACATTGGACTTGAAAACGACCATGTTGTAATCTGTAGAGAAACAGTCCCACAATAACGTGTTCCACAGATGGGGAGTTCTTGGAAAGAAACTCCGCTCATGGAAGTGTTAAGATTAAATAGAGTTGTTCCCCTTGGACCGTTTTGATTAAGTTGCCTCCCTTTGAGAACGTGACTTTACGAGACTTCACGAGACTTCATTTTGGCAGTATAAATATCGGTCAGCCATCTTTGTTTTGTTTTAGTTCTAGATAATCTTCTTACCGGCCACATGTGCCAAATAAACATATCAACTTATATCCATTTTCATCAGCTTTATGTGTCGTTTTTCATGGTAGCAGAGCGTAACAATGGCTTCGAACTACAAAAATCCACCGATTTTTAATGAACAAAGTTATGAAGAATGGAAAAATGAGCTATTTATATGGCAGCTCATGACGGACATTGATAAAAAGAAACAGGCCTTGGCGGTAACACTAGTTACACTGAGAAACAAAGGAAAGTTCTTTGCAGTGTTGGCAGAAAGAAGAGTTTCTGCTGAGAAGGACTTACAGGATTGGGGGTACCTCAGTCGAGCAGCTACAATGGAAACACCGATAGAGTAGGGAAAGACTAGCAATATCTCTTCTGTGAGATACAGGCTGCAGGGAAGAAAAGAGATCATTTCCTACGAGGTTGCCAAGTCGATTTTGTACTCTCTTAAGACGAGAAAGAGTGCTCTGGGCAGCACCTCCCCAGATGTGGCAGCAGTACACAATCTTCGATCTTATACAGGTAAATGACTGCATAAGGAGTCAAGTACCTTCTGTAGCGGTAGAATGACCCAACCATTTTTCCAGCGATTTTGGCAACGGATTTGTTATAAATCTTCTATTTCAGGTCTGGGGTGAAAGTCAGTTCTAGGAGGTTGTCAAAGCTAGGGGCTTCCTCAAGGAGGGAGCCGTTCATTTTAACTGGAGCAAAACGAAGATTCGAGCATTGGTGGTGAAAGGAGAGAAGCTTGGTTTTGGTTGTGTTAAAGGTAACAGCATCTTTTTTGCCATTTTACCACTTGCTCCAGATCAGAGGAGAGATTATCGGCAAGGTTTTGATCATTTGTGCTCTTCAAATGTTTATATTTATTTTTATGTACAGGATTGACTCCTAAACTAATTAAGCGATCAGTATTAATTTTGGAGCACAGCTGCGAGGTGTAAGAGGTCATAAAGTGGGTTATATTTAGTTTAATTTAGTTTTATGTAAAGAGAGTAAAAAGGGGACAGAAGCACCTTGTGAAATTTTTAAAATACATATTAGACATCAATTAATAAATATTTCCCAAATTTCAGTTTCTTTGGAGTATTTTAAAGGGTTTTATGGAGCATAATATGGGCACAAACTCCTATTCAAATTCAAATATTTCAGATTTGCATTGGTAATTAGACACCAATTAAGCAAGATTCCATGGATTACAACTTCTTCTTTAGAACCCTTAAG
>OY744538.1:44318393-44355893 GCA_963556195.1 Sepiola atlantica | reverse complement strand
TGATGCACTGACTGAATGTAGAATTAAAGGTCAAAGACATGTGGTCAATGCCTCTATTTCAACCTACAGCTAAAATGTTAATCAGGTCGATAGACTTCATAAACGAATCAACCGGAGGAAGACATATCTCCTGTTTAATGAAATCTACACACACACACACACACACACACACACACATTTTAACCAATACCATAGACCCATAATATAAATGTAAACAGAACGAAAACAGATAATTGCTGCATCAGTTTATTATTTATTTATCCTTTTACTAGCAATGTTTGAAAAGACATAAGGTAAATCAAGGCAAAAATATGTTTTGAACCAATAAAATTTTACTTTCAGGGCCATTTGATAAAGTGAAACATGCTGAGTGGATCCTGACTAGTGAAGGCGGTTTCACATTGGCGCCGTATAGACATCACTAAATATATTTCCAATGATTGTTATATTTTTTAATAACATAATAGGTTAGTTTGTATTATTCAGACTACTGTTTTCATCTTGGATGTTATTCTCACAACGTTTCGGCAGATGTAACCTTCGACCTTCTTCAGGTGTATCTTGTCGAACTCGGGAATCTTTTTGTTGAACTCAATAATCTGTATGGAATTTCTAACAAAACCTTTTATTTAATCCATGCAAGTAGCTTGACCGGATAGAAGTCTTGAGTAATTCGTAATTGTATTTTTAGTATCGCCCTGCACTGAGATGAGAACAGTAGCCCGAATAATCCCAAAAATCAAAATTATCAACCCTCATCTAAAAAATTCTGAAACATAATAGGTTAGGTATGATGATATCTACATTAAAATATTACAACAACCAAGAATACATTGTGCGTGTTTAGTGATATTACGTATATGAAATTAAATGAAAAGACAAAAGTGCATCAGCTTATCTCACTTGTTCTTGCAGAACCCTGTGGAACCTTAGGTTTCCGAGGAACCCCAGTTGAGAAACAAATTTTTCTTCTGTTCTTTTTTATTTTACACTTTCTTGCCTCTTACTCACCCCTTCTTTTCCTTTGCACCATCCTGTTATGCTGCTACTGTTGCTACTACTCCCTTGATTCTCCCTCCTTCAATCACTTCTCGTCTCATTCATTCTATCACCCACCAAACATAAGTAGCTGCTTCTACTTTCCATTTCCATTTCTTCTTTATTTACATCATCTACTTATTTATTTACACCTTACACTGTCATTGCTACTACTACTCACTCTATTCCACATCTTCTACCACTTCTAATCGCATTAACCCTTCCTCCGACCATCTCATACATTCAATGTGCAAACAGCTAAGCAAGATCATATGAGTTTTAGTATTACACTAAACCCCCAGGAGTCTCGATGCTATGTCAAGTAGACAAAGGGTCACAGGTCGTCTAGATAAAATATCATAAAGGATAACCCCACTCTATCTGGCTTGATATATGACATTGTTTTGTGACGTCATCCACTGTGCGGTTATCCCCTTTTTCTGTTTTAATGGATGACATCACAAAAGGCTGATATCATCCAATGTGCACAGAGACAAGCAACCAAGCAAAAAGACAAACAAGATCTACAGAGTTTTAGTAGTATACTAGACACTCAGGGGTCGAGACGGGTCATCTAGTCATAAAAGAACCTCTTCTCCCTTTCTCTGGTTTTATGGGTGTGCATAGTTATTTTCACCTCTGTCTTAATGGCTGACGTCATCCAGTGTGCACGGAGACAAACAAACAAACAGACCTGATCCACAGAGTTTTAGTAGTATACTAGACTTGCAGGGGTTATGAAGGTTTGTCTAGTAGACAACCCCTGACACTTCAGGTCTCGGTTTGTCTAGATAAAACGTCACCAAGGATCTCTTCCCTCCTCTCTCTCTGGTTTGATTGATGACGTCATTTTGTGATGTCGTCCACTATGCATGGTATCCCCACATCTATTTTAATGGATTATGTCACAACACAATGACGTCATTCGGTGTTCACAGAGACAAGACAACACAATAACAAGATCCACAGAGTTTTAGAAATCTATAGATAGACAGATCTTGATTCTCTGTGAAGAAAAATTTAATTTGGTTCAAAATCTTTGGACTACTTTAATCTAAACTAATGGCAATGCAAAGATCTGCATCTTCTGTGTTTAATTCAGGCAAATTCACTTTGTCTTCTTCATTTCTTAAGCAGGTTTAGGTTTTAAGCTTACACTGATAAACTTAAATGGGGTCTTTTTCTTTCTTAGCAAATATTTATTGTTTTTACTTGCTTATTATTTTTTACTGTTTTTTTTTTCTTCCCGTAAAGAAATACATCATTTTAATTAAATATAAAACTATTATCGGCTTAGTAGTGACATCATAATCTGGATGGATTTTGCATATAAAAATCTCCATCCTTCTCTATGGTTGTGAAACATGGCTAGTGAGAGTGGTTGATCTGCATAAGCTCAAAGCCGTCGCCAATGACTTTCCTTTGCTGCATGTGGATCAAATATTAACTGAATTTCTCTGTTGAATCCCTGACCCTTGCCATACGTCCTTCTCCAACACTATCTAAGATTGTTCGGGCATGAAGCTCGGCACCCAGAGGGAGAGCTCATCCACGAGCCCCCCCCCCCATTTCTCTACATAGTTGTCGCAAACATGCTGGTGGGCAGTTGAAGACCTGAGCGGCGAAAATCAAAGGCGACTTGGTAGCACTATCAGGCTCAAAAGTAGTTGACTATGGAATCAGGATTGGCAAGCCATATCATGTGACCTAGCCCAGGATCATCGAAAGTGGGCTGCAATGGTCAGAAATGCTGAACTTGCTCAAGAGGAAGCTGACTCAACCCGACCAAGGTGATAGCTGTTACAAGACAAAAAGAAAATGAGAAGGACTTTTCTGCTACAGTGCCACACAGTCCAAGAACATGAGCATGCAAAATGGAAGTAAATGTATGTATGTTGATATTTTCACAATACTTCCCGTCATGGACTATGGAATCGGTTATGCTGGGTTCAAATTCACTCAGATCTCTTGCCATTTACAAGAACTATTGTGCTTCAGCATTAAAATGAGGGTTGCGGAGTTGGAAGATGTAAGGCCCAACTTTGACTCTGAGGATTCCAAAAATTCCGACTTCAACTCCATATTTTAAAGTCTTTGAATATTAAGACTATCTGTTGATTCTTTGAAGATTAAAAAAATCTGACTCTAAGCATTCTTACGACTCCGATCTCAACTCCTTCCCAAATCTCTGACTTTGTAACCCTGATTAAAACACTTAAGAGTTGATATGCCATAACTCAGAGAAGTTCCCTATTTATAATAAGACCAAAAATATTGAATTTCCCCAATTTTTCACCTTGGGGTCATTGAAGATGGTGTTGAATATGACCACCAAATACTCCCAAATCTTTGTTACTCCATTGTTATTTATTCTAGATTAGATGAAGTTTCTCAGTAGTTTTTAGTAGTATTGGATGAGATTGCTGACATATGCAAAGTTGATCACAATCTGACTATCAAAAAAAGGTAGTGTTCAAGTTGATTATCTCTCACACTGAAAATTTTAAAAAAATGTTCATTCTAATTTGTTTTTAGCCATCAGCAATCCTCAGGGTATAGTGATTTATAATTGATATGGGGTTTCCGTCTGCATTGGATAGAGAAAGTATGAAAAGAGAATTGATAGACAGACAAAAAAAATGATAGTCTTTATTAATATATCCTAGCAAATATCTGCTCCCTCCACTCGCATATTTTTACTAGTTGTTTTATTTAATTGCTCAGTAAAATGTGTTTTGTTTGTTTTTTACAAAAAAAAAAAAAAAGAAAGCAAACCATCCCATCTTTTATTTTAATAAATATAACACCGAATAATAAAAACAGTTTTGAAACAAAATTTACCCTTTACGGCGTAAAATGTAAAACAAAAAATTCTAAACTCACTTAAAGTTGTAAAAAGATAATAATATTTGATAGGTATACCTAAAATAAAATAAACAATTAAAAAAATAAAATAGTTATTTAATTGCTCTGTAAAATGTGTTTTGTGTTTTTTTACAAAAAAAAAAAAAATAATTTTTTAATCAATTATTTTTTAAATTAAATAATTTGATTTATATATATATATATATATATATATATATATATATATATATATATATATATATATATATATATACTAGCTGTATGACCTGGCATTGCCAGGGATTCATTAGTTTGAAAATGTGTTTTGTAAATATTTCTGTTAAAAGCAAGTAAGGAACCCTAATAGCTAAGGTAAATAACTCTTATTTTTTAAATAAGAGTTATTCCCCTTAGCTGAGTTTTCTCTGAAGATGACTATTTAAGAATGTCTATATATTACTACACTGATGAACTGGATGAAGTATTCTTTAAATAATGTGTACCAAAGAATGTTAGGCTATAGCACATGACCTAGTACAACAATAAAAAGTGAAAATAAAGTTTGATTTGTCAGCTTAAATGCTATTGAGGTTCAGCTTTTAAAATACGGGCAACATAATTTTATATCTTGTGAGGTCTTGTTCATCGGAGTTAACTAAGTGAATCATTACATAATATAACAAGTAGAGCTATAGATTTAGTAAAAAAAATAATTTATACAAACATTATTGGCTACACATTTGCAGACATATTTCGACTACAGCTGTAAATCAAGTCCGAAAAGTTGGTCTGAGAAGGCTTGACTGATTCACAGCTTTAGCAAAAGCATGTTTGCAAATGTGTAGCCAATACCATTTGTATGAATAAAAATATATACTGCATATATATAGTAGTATAAAAATATATTTTAATACTACTAAGCTTTAGTCACGTATTGAGCACTGCTAAAGTAAATACTGAAAATATATATATGCATGCATTACATTATATTACCTTATAATATTATATTTGTATATACATGACATAATAATAATATATATATATATATCAGGACCGGCGGGACAGTTATAAAAGTTGGGGGGGGGGGTCTCTCCTAAAAAGTGGGGGGGCCCGGTTAAACACATGCATATATAACTTCATTATTAATGACCGTAAAGTGTGTGTGTGTGTGTGGGGGGGGGGGGGGGGGGTAAAGTAAAAAAAAAGTGCCCCCCCCCGTGCCGCCGTCCATGTGTGTATATATATATATATATATATATATATATATATATAAGATACGGTTTCTCAGTTGTTTTTTAGTAGTATTATGTGTGATTGATAACATCTGACAGCTGGAATGGTATGATTTTCAAGATGCAATCTCAGATAGTAGACAGCTAATTATTTATCTGTTTATCAATCATCCTAAACAAGATTAGGCACCATTAGAAAAAGGATAATGGAAGGGCCGCTTTCCAAAGTTTGAATTTCTACAATTATCTTCCTGATGGATCATCACATGACGGTCTTTTTAGTTTTTCTTTCATTCTACACATTTTTTGGCAATTATCCAGAGGGATGAAATGGTTCCCTGATTTAAAATTGGATTTAACTCTTAACATCCTGCTAAAAACTTTCCAGAGTCTGTAAGGAATTACAAAAAAAAAAATGGTTAAAAACAGTTTTTTTTTTTTTTAAATTTAATTGGTTTTATATTGCCTTTACTTTGAGACAGATTATGAAACTTTACATTATGACTGGGCCTTTTGGCTCGGAGCAAAGTGTAGTATATGATACTACACTTTATCTTCTCCATCTTCAGTCATTGAAGGAGAAATCCTTCTTGACTGAGGTAATTTTTATTTTCATACCAATCCAGAGTGCCTCTTTTCAGAGGAGGTGGATTTTCCTCATATTAAAAACCGACCTTGTGTCTAACTCTGCCCTCGTGGGGAGGCAAGTAAATAGGGACTGGAAAAGCCTTTTTCTTTAATATGATGTTGCTCATTGTTTTCTGGATTGTTTCAAGAGTCGAAAACAAGCAAGACATTTTCTAAGTAGGGAAAAAAACAACAACAAAAATCGACGAGACACTGAATCTATTTTCTTCCTCCCACAAGGTAAGATGTGACACAAGGTCGGGAAAGTGGGAAAGAACCAGCGCTCGAGAATTTGAGCACTTGACGAGATACTGAAATAAGTGTCAGTATCCAGATGTAAGTCTCATATTGACTAGTAAGAGTGATTTCGCTTCCACTGCAAACTTTTAAACTGTTTAAAAATAGATTTAAACAAAGGGTTATCATTTCATGTATTGCTGGGAAGATTGCAAACATCTGGCAATACGATTCAGGTGGTTAAGAGTTAAACTCTAGAGCGTTTACTCTGGAAGTTTGTCTTTCCATTATTCTTTTCAGCAAGGGAGGTAATAATGCAACAGCAACAAGTAGGACTTTTTTTTTTAATCATTATTTATTCAAATCGTGACCAACCTTGTTTAGGATGATTTATGATCAGATACGAAATTAGCTGTCTATCAGCTGAGACAGCATCTTGAAAATCGTACCATTTCGGCTGTCAGATGTTATCAATCACACATAATACTATGAAAAACAGATGAGAGACTTAATCTTCTATATAAATAAAAGACCAAATTGTCTGTTTGCTTTTTATGCTTTCTCTATACGAGGAGGGCATCCAAATGGGGAGGGAAGGGAGGGAGCATACAAGGATATTCAAACTATCTCCCTTTCTTATAATATTTCTCAGTACTACGACTTATACTGGAGTCTGGGATAAACAATCAAGGAGTTGGCCCCGGGCATCACCAGAACTCTGCATGTCCCTGTTCTCCATTCAATGTAGACCAGAAAACCATATCAATTATAAATCACTGTACCCTGAGAATTATTTAAAACAAAAAAAAAACATCATGGTGAACATGTTCCCCATCATGGCATTGATCAATTTTCAGTCTAAACACTGGACTCTGACTTTAGAACCAATCAAGAGTAAGGGAGATAATTCTTTTTTAAACAGTGCACAAGAAATAAAATGTGTGGAAAAAAAGTTTTGTACAGGGAGAGAGAAAGGAAAATTCTTTGCTGTGGTTGTAGATAGACGAGTTCTTGCTGTGAATGTTTTAGGGGGAGACCAAGGATCGGAATGCAGTCGAGCAGTTACCATGAACATAATAATACAGTCGAGAGAGGTTAGCAAAATATGTTCTGTGTTCTGTGTGAAAGAGGCTGTAAGGACGAGAATAGATCACCCCCCGCCCACTAGATTGTTTATGTCATCTGTATAAAATTCCCAGAGCAAATACTGGAGTTATTTGTTGCTTTTTTAATTGCTTCCATTATTCCAGCTACAGGGATATAAAGGAGAAGAAAAGATCAACATCTCTGCCACTGCTACTGTCACCATTCCGAGAGACACCACTTTTCAACGAGGAACGACTTCAATACCTTTTTCTAATGTCAGAAGTGTTGAGTGTTAGGCCATCTAATAAATGTAATTTCGTTCAGGATTTACACATCATAATAACATTAATTTTCTGTTTTGTTACATCTATACTTAGCTTTAAAAGCACATTACTGCTATGTAATAATAACATTGGAATCGTACAAAACTTCAGACATGCAACATTTGATGTTTTACAACACTAAAATGTTTCAAATTAAAACAGTAATTAACCTTATCAATAAGAGAGAGAGACTAAATTAAAACTCCAAACAAGATACAACAACAATAACAAGTTACAACATGGCCATCTTCAAATCCAATGTCAACAAATACTTGACATAAACCGTCTCATAAGTAATCAAACTTTGTTCATTCCATTCATTATTTTCAATCCTCTCATTCTTCAGCATTAAACCGACAATCCACCCATCTCATTAACCCTTATCCTTGGGTGGCTTTTGTCTTTGATAAGCAGTGACTTATTAGTAAAAAAAAAATTTTTTTTTAAAGATAAATAAAACTGAATTAGCGTCTGAATTAATTAGCGTAGGAGCAATATTATTCACACAAAAAATGAAAACGTAAACAAAAATTGATATTCATAAGATGTGTCCAATCAATTGATGCATTTAGCGATAAAAATACTACTTCAAACATAAGTGTGACAGTGAATTTAGGTGTAACAGACTAACGTAAATGCTATTTCAAGCATAAGCATGACAGACAAACGTAAATGCTATTTCAAGCATAAGCATGACAGACAAACGTAAATGCTATTTCTCAATTAAGGATGACAGACAAACGTAAATACTATTTCAAACTTAAGTGTAACAGAGCAACAAAACAACGAAAATCCTATTTCAAACTTAAGCATGAGTAAACGACGAAAATTATATTTTAAACTGAAGCAGGATGGACAGACAGACAAACAGGAAATGCTTCTTATAGAGATGTGTGTATTCATCTAAAATATGATGCATCCATTCAATCTACATGTTTGATAATTAACACTTCTATCTAGTTATGGCTGACAGAACAAGAACAATCTAGCTCCATGGATCAAATAAAAGGTTCAGTTCAAAATTCTTTATAGGTGCCCAAGTTCGACATAAATATTCCCATGTATGAAAAGATGCACCTGAAGAAGGTCGGAGGTTACATCGGCTGAAACGTTGTGAAAGTAACAACCAAGATGAGAATAGTAGTCCGAATAATCCAAATTATCAATTCTCATCTCAAAAGTTCCTAAACATAAAAAATGTCAGAATATTTGCAGACTTCTAATATGAAGGCGTTTCCATGTTTCATACAAACACTCCTTTGATTACATTAGAATTCTTCAAATTTATTTTATTCTGACCTTTTCTCGAATTAAAGCAAATGACCTTGTGACCCACTGACACACATGTACAAATGCATTTTACCGTTATCTTAATCTGGCATAAAACAGACATTATTCAGGGGGGGGGGGGGTGAAGATGTGTATATGAAAGTATATAGTCTTAATGTTGGGATAATAAGTGGAAAAAGTGAATAACCACACATCAGCATCAGCATCATATTCAGTTTGACGTCCGTTTTACATGCTGGCATGTATTGGACAGCTTTCAGAAATTAGTTTCCAAACTAACCTATCTCTGGCCTGATCATTAACTTTTATTTATTTATTTATTTTTATCTCTTAATAGATCACCACTTATCAAGGCCCGGGGGGAGGGGACTCTAGGATAAGGGTTAAAGAGATCGTCAATTGGATGATAATCACCTCCACGAGAGGACCGGAAACAATGAGTGGGATAGACAGAAAATTTATCCCTCTTGCCAACTGACACTGCTATCTCAACTGTTCTACATCCATTTTTTTTTCAATATGATCAAACCAACAAAGTCTCCTGTTCTGCTGCATATATCTCCTCATACTATACTGTCCAGATCTTTTAACAAAATGATTTTAAAAAATGGTTCAATGTATAAAAATTAAAAAAAGGAGAAGAATATTAGCAACTCAAACTCTAAAAAAGGAAAATGAAAGAAATATGTGACCAAACCAACAAAGTCTCCTGCTTTGCATGCATCTCCCTATACTGTCCAGAAATCAAACTCATCTCTATTTATCAAAAGATTTCATCAGAACAGAATTTAAATTACAAATTATGTCATTGATTTATGTGTATTTGTGCGGTCATTCACTTTTTCCACTTATTCTCTTGACATTTTATTGGATTTATTCCAAATTATTTTCTCCATAGTCTTAATATTGCTAAGAACAAATTGCATTTTTGATATTTATTTTAATTTTTCAATTTCCATGAATAATGCGACCAGAGGGAGCGTATTTTTGCTAGTATATATGATGAACGAACATATACTACACTGCTTCCAAAGGAGGAGGTAATGCCTGGAAAGATGATCTCATGACAACAGAACAAATATTTCACTACCCCCCCCCCCCCCCACTAGAAAAAGGAGGGAATGTCTGGGAAGATGGTATCATGACAACAGAACAGATACTACACTACCTCCCACTAGAAAAAAGAAGGAGGTAATGTCTGGGAAGATGGTATCATGACAACAGAACAGATACTACACTACCCCCTTTCACCCTAAATTAAGCATTGAAAGATAGTACATTAGTCTGAAATAGTATAGTAAACCGAATTAAGCATTAAAAAATAGTAATGGTATAGGTTTGGTTTCAGACTGACAGATACCAAATCTCTGTTATTAGTAGAAGTAATAGTATAGTTTCGACTTCAGACATATACCACATCTTCGTTATTAATAGAATAGTATAGTTTTGGCTTCACACAGACAGATACCAAATCTCCAATAGTAATAGACTTATTTTTATTTTCTTCATTTTTTATTCTTTAAATTTGGAAGCGATATTAAAATCCATAACAGACCAGAACCCAGATTTTGGAGAACCCAAGATTACAACTCTTGGTTTGTTATGTCTATTTGTTTCATGGAATATCAATCCTTTTTGAGGTGTGATTTAATACCAAGACTTTAATTTTAATATATTTTCAAATGTTGAACTTTGGCTTTTCTATTGCCAACGTATCTATCTGTATAATTCCTCTGATGATAAGATCTCGATCTTTGAAAAGCCTTGGCTTAAGGAAAGAACAATAAACATAATTTTATTACAGAATATGCCTTGCTTTGAACATTTGAAGTTTGAAATAAATTTGGACATTCATGCATGTTTATCACTCTTCGTCTATTTAACTTTATACATATACATATATATATATATATATATATATATATATATACTAGAGTCCAGCAGAATCATGGGTCATCTAGATAAAACATTATAAAGGATACCCCCCTCTGTCTGGTTTTATAGATGACGTCATCATTTTGTGACATCATTCACTGTGCACGGTTATCCCCAACTCTGTTTTAATGGGTTATTTCAGTGACTTCTAGGAATAGTCTAGGTGACAACCAAAGAATAGTTTTGATGACAACTGGAGAGACAGTGGACAGCCCGGAAAGACGGATAACTGGGCAAGTTGGGCCAGCACCCCAGCTTGGTCTTCCTCAGGGTTTGTGAAGCTGGAATCTAATGAAATGGAGGAGGAGCAGAGCCAGGAAATACACAATTGAGCTGAAGTTCTCTCAATGTCCGTTTCTTGTTGAGAATACCTTGTCATGATAACTAGTGCACATATCGATATCCAATCAATACCGATAGAGTCACAGCAGAGAGGCGGTATGTGAGAGACTCAAAACCATCAAGAACCTGCTGTATAATATCAGTGACGATGTGCACTGGTGCATCCTTCAGATGTATTTTGATAGATGACATCCTTTAGTGTGCACGGTGACAAACAAGCAAACAAGATCCACAGCAATACAAAGGGTCATTAAGCAATACAAAGGGTCATGGGTCATCTAGATAAAGGATCTCTTCTCCCCTTTCTTTCATTTGATGGATGATGCCATCATTTGTGACACCACCCACTGTACCTGATTATCCCCTCATCTCTGTTTTAATGGATGACGTTATCTTTTAGTCACTTCATCAAGTGTGCATGAAAACCGTTGCCGGTGAGGACTATTCAACAAATTTGCTGAATAGTCCTCACCGGCAATGGTTTTCCTATTCATGTTTAAATTAAGGTTGAACACACATCTGAGGAAGGGAAATTTTCTTCCAGAAATATCATGTTATACAGAACTGCCATTGAACCGTACTAACGCAAGTAAGATTGTAATATATTATAAAAAACAAACAAAAAACATTGTATTAATAAAAAGGTGGAAACTACAAAACTCATTCCATCGCTATATGTTTCAATTTGCTTGAGTTTGTGTTTATCTGTTACACCTCTTCATTGTATTGCCTTCCATAAATAACCTTTATATACATACTAAACAATGCTTCAAGCAAACTACAATAACTTACTAAACAAAAAATGTATTTCTTGAGAGCAACGCTGGTGTAGGTAATTTTTTTTCCTTTCTTTACCTATAATTTTATTAAGATTATTATAGGAGATAGTTTGACAGTTAATGTTAAGATTAGCTCCTACGGACTTTGAGTTATTTATTGGCAAATAAAAAATCAATTTTATTTACAAATTAGACACAAGACCATCAAAGTGTGCAAAATGGGGTAGAGGGCAACGGTCATCTTCTGCCTATATTACTCTTAACTAGATGCATTTTGACCCATTTATACAAGCACTGTTCCTACACTTTGATCCTTGCCTGAAGGTCGGCAAAAAATAATAATAATAATAATAATGGTGGTTTTAGCATGAGTCACAAACTGCACCAATACTCAAAATTCAGACAAAAGTAATTACAAAGAAAAATGATAAAAAACACAAAACAAATGATGATGATGATGGCGGTGGTGGTGGTGGTTGTAGAGGGTCAAGGAGGATGAGAAGACCGAGGAGAGACAACACAAACCAGACCTCCACTGGAAGAGTGCGGAGAGTGCTGGGACCTTGGGGAGGCTTATTGCCACCCAAATCCCAGAGAAGACCAATGGTCTTTACCAGCGAGAAATCAATGGTAAGCGGTAGTTGCGATAACACAAGGTCATTTGCGGTGGTTATCGAAAAGAGGTGGAGAATACTGGAAATCTGGGGAGACTTGTTGTCACTCAAACTCCAGAGAATACCATCGGTTGTTGTCGGTGAGCAATCACTGACGATGACCTGTGTGAGAACTCCTAGTGAGTACCAATAATAATAATAATAATAATAATAAATGTAATTTGCCATTATTTTTTTATCCGACCGTGAGAAAAATTAATGTTTACTACAGAAGCTATTTCTTTCTCCAATTTGAAGAACACACATGTTCAAATTCAAAGAGTTCCACTGTATAATATTTATTGGAGAGAATTTCTCAGAGACGAAATTCATCTGTTATTTTAGCAATGGTTGGAGAGGAAAACATGAATTCATATATTTCCTAAGGATATTTATGCCTAAATGAACACAACAGATTTGACGGGACATAAACATTGCTTGCAAATTCCGCAGTCTGGGCTGATAACAATTTTGCCACCCACACATCTTTTGGTAATATATATTACTTATTCAAGAAAATCTTTGTTGGCTAAAAATAGGATGATCTTCACGAAAATAACCTCTGTGCATAAGTCTTGTAAATGTGTGTATGACACAGTGTTCTATACTACAGACCAATTCAGAGCGCGACTGTTTGATTTTCAGAGATTTTTTAAAAGCAATTAAGTCGACTATATTTGAAAATAATAGAATAACATTCTGATCCATACCTGAGGATAAAAAGATGTGTCAAAAGATAAATAAATGAAAATACACATTTTTGTTGTGGAAACTGATAAGTATTAAACAAAACAAAGTAAATAAGATGTCTTAAAAGATATGATCCACATATTTTCATTTATTCATCTTTCAACTTATCCTCAGGTATGAGTCAGAATATTATTCTATGTATTTTCAAATTTCGTTAAAAAATGTCTGAAAATCAAACATTTGTCAATAGGCCTCCAGTCGTGTTTCTCAGCTGTGCCATGAAGTGGCCTCTAGTATAGAATGCCATGATATGATATGAGTTAGGTTAACTTATCCCAGAAGGTTTAGTTAACCCGAGTACTTATAGATTTAAAAAAACAAAAGTAATCTATTTGATAAAATAACAAAAAAAAATACATTTTGCAGGTGCATTATTGGAGATCATCAGGGATGCATTAATCCCTCGCTTATTTCAAGTACTTTTGCATTATATCGGCTCTGACAGCTACTCTATCTAGGACCGGCAGATTCAGGTCACCTCCTTGGACACAAAGTGCTATCAATTTATCAGATTATTCGAAAATCTGACAAGATTATTTTATATATTACATTAAATAATATTTTTATTTTTCACAGTATCGGTTTAAATGTTAAATCATTTCTATTTTCGATTTGAATATGGAATGACTTCATTTTAGATTTGAATATGGAATGACTTCATTTTAGATTTGAATATGGAATGACTTCATTTTAGATTTGAATATGGAATGACTTCATTTTAGATTTAAATATGGAATGACTTCATTTTAGATTTGAATATGGAATGACTTCATTTTAGATTTGAATATGGAATGACTTCATTTTAGATTTGAATATGGAATGACTGCATTTTCGATTTGAATATGGAATGACTTCATTTTAGATTTGAATACGGAATGACTGCATTTTCGATTTGAATATGGAATGACTTCATTTTAGATTTGAATATGGAATGACTTCATTTTAGATTTGAATATGGAATGACTTCATTTTAGATTTGAATATGGAATGACTTCATTTTCGATTTGAATATGGAATGACTTCATTTTCGATTTGAATATGGAATGACTTCATTTTAGATTTGAATATGGAATGACTTCATTTTAGATTTGAATATGGAATGACTTCATTTTCGATTTGAATATGGAATGACTGCATTTTAGATTTGAATATGGAATGGCTTCATTTTAGATTTGAATATGGAATGACTTCATTTTAGATTTGAATATGGAATGACTTCATTTTAGATTTGAATATGGAATGACTTCATTTTAGATTTGAATATGGAATGACTTCATTTTCGATTTGAATATGAAATGACTTCATTTTCGATTTGAATATTGAATGACTTCATTTTAGATTTGAATATGGAATGGCTTCATTTTAGATTTGAATATGGAATGACTTCATTTTAGATTTGAATATGGAATGACTTCATTTTAGATTTGAATATGGAATGACTTCATTTTAGATTTGAATATTGAATGGCTTCATTTTAGATTTGAATATTGAATGGCTTCATTTTAGATTTGAATATTAACTTAAATTACTTCATTTTTGATTTGAATATTAACTTAAATTACTTCATTTTACTTTTGAATATTAACTTAAATGACATCATTTCATTTTTGGAAATAGGTCGACTTATTTCAAGAATGATAAGAAAACATTTATTTACATATTTTAGACCGTTGCCATTTCTTCATCTTAGTTTTTGTTATATTCACAATTTTTCTTCCATTTTACTGGATTTCTACAGGCACCTTTTGTTGTAGTTCGTAACCTTCTGGAAATTTCGAACTGAACTCTTTATTTCATCCACTGGGGTAGACTGATCTCAATGTGCATTCTATGCCTTTTAGATATCTTGTACCAGTTATTTATTTTTTTAAGCATTTTTTCACAGAGAATTGAAGTCACAAAAAAGCATGGTATTCAAATGATAAAAGTCTACTCAAGTTTTCACCATAATCTTATGTTTATGATTGCTTTGTACTATTTTAGTAGAGAGGTGGAACCTTTCTGAGACGGCCTTCCATGGCGTCCTCGACTCATCCCCATGCACCCAGCACTATGTGATACATCTGAAAGAACTTTTGGGAAGCTATTGTAGTTAGCCTTTTTATAGTGTATAGTGAAGAATCACACCTTTTTGTTAATGTGCATGAGCCTAGTAAGAACATGGCAGATCTAGAGGAGTGTAACCAGGATAAAAAAAAAAAATCTCTCCATTCTTTACAAGTAGTTGTAGTTCCTGCAGCAATCATAGACAAACGGATGGTTTGGCAGAGACAGAATCGGGTAAGATCATCCTACATGAGAACTGGAAGGTGTATTGCTCCAGTTAGAAGTGAACCGTAATAAATCTATAGTTGTGATGCACATGGATGTTATCAGCCATTGAAAGATTCAAATTCTTGGAAGGAACTTTGTCAGGAGAATCTAAGAAGAATTCTCGAACTGATTGATTGAGTGATTGATTTTAGCCTTCAATCTCCAAGCATTGTTTTAGCATTATAAACCCATCCTGGGATGAGTACTCCAGCTAGTATTAGGTGAATTATTAAAAGAGGCAAATACTTCCTTATAATTATACAGAAATCTCAGAACATGTATTCTATCAGGTCGTAACGAAAGTTGTGTCCGTTTTTAAAATTTTTTACTAAATTAAGCAAAACCCAAAAAAGCCACAACATGAGATATATTTAATCGTTAACGTAGTCGCTATTCATCTCTATAATCTCATTCTATCCGTTTATAAGCTTTTTAATATCACGTTCACAAAATTCCTTTGGTTTCAAAACCCAACTCATCTTTGATTTCTTCTCTTGAAGTAAGTGTTAATACACTCAAAATAATTGTGCAAACTTTTAAAGAGATGGTAATCAGTTGGTTCGATGTTTGGAGAATATGGTGGGTGATGCACAATTTCCCAGAACATCTTTGATCTGTTGTGCAGTATTCTAGCAAAAATCATGATTAAAGATGGTGCTAAACTTCACCGAACAAAGACCAAAGATCTTCTTGAAAAATATGCCCTTGATATTATGTGTCAATCACCATATTCTCCTGACCTTGCACCAACAGACAATAATCTCTTTAGAATTTTCCAACACCATTTGAGTAGATTAACACTTTCTTCAAAAGAAGAAGTCGAAAATGAGTCAGGTTTTCAATTGAAACAAGCCGCCGCGTATGTGTGGTCCCCCTCTGTATGTGACTCGATATGGCGAGTGTAAAATGCAATAAATTTGGGCAATTTGGGGCATTTTTGACCCCCAGTGTAGCCCCTGTGGGCGCGAACCAGAATTTTTCTGAGGTCAAGGATGCTCATTTTATATCCAGAACAATTGCCTCTACATTTTGGCCAAATTTCAGAAAAATTGAATGGATGGATCAAACGTTATGGGAGAAAAGGGTAATTTTTTGCCATTTTGGGGGCTTTTGACCCCCTGGGGGCGTGAACCAGATTTTTTCCAAGGTCAGCGATACTTATTTTCTATTAGGAACAATTGCCTCCACATTTTGGCCAAGTATCAGAGAAATTGAATGGATGGATGAAAAGTTATGGGGCAAAAAATGTCATTTTTTGCCATCTTGGGGCCTTTTGACCCCTGGGGGGCTAACCAGATTTTTTTTTTTCAAAGATCGGAGAATGTCACTCTCTAACCTGACAAAAGTTACAACTTCATGCAAAATTTCAGAGAAATTCAATGGATGGCTGCGGAGAAAAATCCGGACGGACAGACGGACGGACATGCCTCAAAAAATAGGTCTCCCGATTTTATAAATCGGGGGACCAAAAAGAAACTTAGGAATTTTATGTTCAGGTTGCTTTTTCTTAATGCATGCTGTCCCAGATCACATGACAATGGGGTGGTCAACCATTGGTTAATTTAGCCATGTGGTCACCCTTATAAAAGGTGTAACTCAAAAGTCTACTTCCTCTTCTTGCTTTTTGGTCTGATCGTTAAGGGGGCAAATACGTCAGATCAAAAAAGAAGAAAAAACGAAGTAGACTTCTGTGTCACACTTTTTATATCTGGTGACTGCATGGCTAAATCAACCAATGGTTGACCACGCAATCGTCACATGATCTGGTCTACATGCAATAGGAAAAAAACAACCCCAACACACATGCAATTAAAAAGGTTTGGGACAGATCGAAATAGATCATAACGAAGAAGAGTGATTACATTAACATTTAAATAAATCTGATATAGTGTTTTTCTTTTATTGCACCCTAATAAACGGACATAAGTTTTGTTACATCCTGATAAATTGACTCTTTTATACAACGAAATTCACTGAAAATAATCATGCTTTTCGCTTCTGTAGAATATTAAAAAAATAAATAAAATACCCGCAGACAGTTAAAAAAAACAAAAGCAAAAACTTGAAATCGTTGAATTATTTCTTTTTAAGTTAAATAGTTGATAACAATACCAAAACAAGTTAAAAAAAAAAACCCACTAAAATAACGTGCAGTAAGCATAAAAAGCAAAGATAAGAAAACAAGCAATTTTAATAAGAAAAATAAACAACAACAAAAACATTGGTGCACCTTGCTTTGAATTGACCCACGATGTACAAAAAAAAATGATACTGGATCTGCATGTCATGTGATAAATAAGTTTGCAATCCTGAGCAAAAGAAATATTATCTCTATTATAATTAGGTGATAAAAATCGTACATATTTCTAGACAGGGCGTCTTGGTGATTGGTAAGATGCTAGACTATAGACATCAATATCAAAGGTTCGATCCTTGTCTAAGTTAGCCATGCTGATGACAGCTGTGAGCCAGAAACACATGTCCATGGATTACTTTTTATGTACGTATAAAATTAAAATTAATAAAAATTAATAAAAATAATTATATTAATGATGCTTTAAAAAAAAAATATCTATATACTACTAAAACTCTGGGGATTTTGTTATCTTGTATGTTTGTATGCATAATGACGTCACAAATGGTTGATCTCATCCATTAAAACAGGTTGTAGACATCAGAAGAGATCCTTTATGATGTCATAAATGAGGAAGTCACATTCATTAAAACTTAAAACATACACCAGTTGTCTATGTGGACAGTGACTGCAAATATACACTAGACAAACTATCTTGACCCGGCGCTCCTACCGGGGAATGCCGACGGGGCTGCCCAGGCAGTTTTTTAGGGTCACAGGTGCTCTTCCTCTAGGGTGCTGACTTATCAAATCTCACTTTCTGACCTTGTGTCACATTTTACTTAGTGGGAGGTAGTTTAATACCCAAATACTACTACTGTGGATTTTATTAATTTGTTTATATCCATGCTCACTGAATGACGTCACAAAGTGATGATATCGTTCAGCTGAACAGGTGGAAGACATTGACCAGATATTGTTAATGAATGATGTCATCCATTAAAGAGGGGTGGTGAAAATTAAAACAAAACATAGATGACCCGTGACCAATGACTACATATACGTACTAGACGAACCGTCTAGACCTAGAGGATCTAGTATTACTTAAAATTAATTAACGGTGTTGCCGTTTTTAAATTTAAATTATATTTAATATCAACCTTCAAAATTGTTTTAGTTTTAAATAAAATGTTATTTTACTTTTAAATCTTATTACATTGTTGTCATTTTATTATTATTATTTATTATTTTCCAAATAATTAAAAAAGAAACAGAAATGTTTTTTTCTCCGAGTTTATTGTGTCAGAATAATTCTGTTTGCTTCAGTTTTCTTATTTCGGTTAATATTAACTTTAACCCTTAAATGCTTTATTTTTTATATTGGTTTGAAAAAAAAATTATCCTCGAAGATACTGATTACCTATTTAGAGGGGGATGCTGATGCAACATCATATTAAGCACACTTGCCAACAGGCTCGTTTCAGATGTGAAACAAGTTGCAGTTTGACACATTTTCGTTTAATATTATATTAAATAGGCATTTTGTTAAAAGGGAAGTAATTCCGTTCGTATTATGCCACAAGGGAAATAACTCCCGGCTCCGAATAAAAATTGAAAAAAAAATTTCACGGGCGTTGATTATTTCCCTTGTGGCATAATACGAACAGAATTATTTCCCATCTGTCTTGCACTATTTACCTACATCGGCCATTACTCATGGTCAGATTACTATAACTTACTGTTTTTTTTTTTACGAAAAAAAAAAAAAAATATACATATATTGGTTTTATGCAAGAATACACAAGTGCTTGTTTTACAAGTACTTCCATGGGATGTGTTCCAATCAATTTTCTGCACTTGTATCCCCTCAACGTGAATACACCTAAATAGCAACAAAATCACACCCCTTCACTGTAGAGGTCCCTAGATGCCAGAAGATTTTCTATTCTAATAGGTTCTTTCCTAGAACCGCCTGCCTTTGGAATTCTCTCCCTGCTCCCTGTTTCCCCAACCAGAAATGCAGAAATTTAAATGTAATTTGGACAAACATCTTGCTGCCCCCCCCCCCGCCTATTTCTTATAAATCTATCACCTAACAGTAGCTCCTTATTATGCTATCCCTTGTTTGGGGTGAACAAAAGCAAAAGAAAAAAATAATAAGGTGTCATTTTTTTAGGATTCCACTAAAGTTATTTGTATAATAAATCCCTGAATAATAATAATAATAATAATAATAATAATAATAATAATAATAATAAATAAATAAATAAATATAAAAAGATTTTTTTAAATAATAATTAATATTAAAAAAAATCAAAAAAATAATAAATATTTAAAATAATAATAACAATAATAATAAATATTAAAAAATAACAAATATTAAAAAAAAATAATAATAATAAATATTAAAAAATAAAAAAATAATAATAAATATTAAAAATAATAATAATAATAGTAAATATAAAAAAATAATAATAAATATTAAAAAAAAATAAATAATAATAAATATAAAAAAAAAAAAAAATTAATAATAATAAAAAAAAAATAAAAAAATAAAAAGCATTTAAGAAAATAGAGACAATATTTCTGCCAGCACCATGAATGTTTTTATCAGATGATACACACGGATCCATTTAATAAAAATAAAAAAATAAAATATTTTTCTTATTTATTATTTTGGGTTCATACAAAACAAGGATCATGAAAAATCTTCTTGAAAATAAACAAACAAAAAAAAGCATTAAAAAGCTCACCATTTACAGCAAATGAAGTCACGTGTGTTGGGGTTGTTTTTTTTCCTAATGTGTGGAGTCTCAGATCACGTGACGATAAGATGGTCAACCATTGGTTGATTTAGCCACGTTGTCACTCATATAAAAAGTGTGACTCAGAAGTCCACTTTCTCTTTTCTCCTTTTTTGATCTGACATGTTTGTCTTCGCAACGGTCAGACCGAACAGAGAGAAAAGAGGAAGTGGACTTTTGAGTCACGCTCTTTATGTTTTTAATATTTTCTTTTCTCACTTTTTTTTTACGCTAATGCACACACTCAAGAAATGCGGATAGACACAGTGATGTTGGGTTAACATTAACTTAAAGGAATGCTAAAAGTGGCACTCAGCATTATTTTCAAAACAATTATATTTACTGTTCTTTGGACAAAACGTATGTGTAATCCTTCACTCTATAATAAAGATCAATGAGTGTATATATATATATATATATATATATATATATATATATATATATATATTCCATGATAAATGCCAGTATACTGAAATCATATGCCCTTAATAGTGTTAAGATGAAAATTCATATACACTAAATGTACAAAAGCAAGGAAATTCACAAATTTTTACACTTTTATTGTAATTAAGGGTATGCGAGCACAACAAGGCTATGTATTTTACTTGTAGGAATTTTTCTTCAGCGCACCTCACACACTTCATCCACTCATGCATAGATATTTATACTGTAGTGATGTGATAATGAAATGGTTTGGTTGATATGTAGTCATACCCTTAATGACAATAAAAGTGTAAAAATTTGGGAATTTACTTGCTTTTGTACATTTAGTGTATATGAATTTTCATCTTAACCCTATTAAGGGCATATGATTTCAGTATACTGGCATTTATCATGGAATGTCACTACTTTTGTAAAGGCTATGCCTCAAGACAATGGTAATTTTAAAGTTTTTTAAAAAATTTTCTGGAAAACTAAGGTATATAGTAAACTGAAATTAAAATGCCATCAACTAGACCCTAGAACCTCTATCTCTGCCAAAAATCAGCTGAATCCATCAAATAGTTGATGAGATACAGGGTGGCACACACGTACGTATGTACACACGGATAACACAAAATCACTCCTGACCTTTCTGGGTCTCTGGGTTGCCTTGACTAATGATGCTGAAATTCTACACACTTATAGAACCTATCAAATGAAAATTTTGTGCAAAGTTTTAACGAATTTGATTTATTGGTTTTTGAGTTATGACTGATCAAAGAAATGAGATTTCTAGCATAGGTCGTTTTTGAAGTCTATTAAGGGATAGAGCGCTATCGCACCTCCCTTGATATATGCAAGGTTAGTGAGAGAGAATCCCAGCAGAGTGCTCCATTATTAAGAAAAATAAAAAATAAGAGCGTAATATTTATTTATTAATGTTTGTATTACAGAAGATCAGAACAACATCGGTACCATCGGTTTCAAATCCTAACAAAGGGGACCTCTAGAGGCCTCTTTATCGGAACTCTCTTCAGCTTCTGTTTATGTTTGTCTTCCCAGAAAATGGCTGTTCATGTGTTATAAACAGAGGCTGAAGAGAGTTCCGATAAAAAGGCCTCTAGAGGTCTCCTTTGTTAGGATTTGAAACCGACGGTACCGATGTTGTTCTGATCTTCTGTAATACACACATTAATATATATATATAAAGTTAAGACGATTTTTCCCCTATACCTTCTCGAAGAATAGGAAACTAACCACATGCATCACAGGCTACTAAACCACTACATTACGCTTATTCACTCGATCGTGTTTTAGTAAATTTGTTATTATTTTTCTCCAGCTAACACTAAATATTACTTTTGGCCCACCATCTTTGACTCTCCTCAAAACATACTCCATATAGGTGGTAGCAAAAACTTTCCCCCCTAACATTTAAGTACTGACACTCCCCCCAGTCGTACCGGGAACTAAGAATCAACGTCTAATTTTTTTTTTAAGTGTCCGTTAGTATTTATAATTTGTCTGCTATTAATTTACTACATAATACAAAACATTACGCAAACATTTAATGGACGCTCCTGCTAATTCCATTGATTTTTCGAGAATACCAGATTATGTTACTTCAACCTATTTGTATACATTTATACTCATTCCAGTTTTTAGAGAATACAATTAACGAACATAGTTACTTCTGTATCCCGACATTCCACATGGCGGCTATAATTTCTTCATTGACTCGACTTCCAGTTTAAGTCCATATACACCAAGATACTCAACATATGTCCATAAAGTTGACATTTCATAAATTCTACCTCTTTCACATGCATAATATCCAAAAATTAGAAAATAAATATTGATTTTGTGGAATAGAAATGATCCAAAATGTGCGAATGATGGCCCCCTACATTTGGTCGTCTTATGGCGTATCGTAAATTATAACACAGCTGTATTGGTTTAGATGACCTAATTTGGCTTACATTTGATATTCGTGTTGGTGGCCTCAAGGTTAACAGCATAGGTCCAAGACAGAAAGGTTTATGGTTCGATTCCAGTCGTCTCATATAATTTATTTGTTTTCTTATATTGTTATACTTCTGCTTTCGAGTGAGGGAGGACTAAGGGCCGGATTTTTTATATTCAGCGTTACCATGTAGTAATTTGAAAGAAAATTACTGTAATATTTAGTACTTTACCTATTATGAATATCATCATTTTCCTTCAAACCAACATGATTTACTACTCCTCTGCAGACCTCCTTAATTATTTGTGTGTTTCAGTAGTGCTCAGAAGGCATACTCATTTTTCTTTTTTCTTTTTCCTTTTTTCATTCCTCTCTAAAAAAATGGAATTTCTAAACAATGATAACTGGGTGGGAATTAGATTTAATACGGCTCTGTAGGCCTCTTTAATTTTAGATAGAGTGGGTGCTAAATCCAAAATGAAAATTCTGAGTAAGTACCGGTACCATGGGATGGGCAGGAAGACTCCTACAACCGCGTCTCCCTCTTTTCTACATTCCAAAATGTGACCTATTTGTGTTCGGCCCGATGTTTACACTTTTTAATTCATTCTTTTACATTTCTCTCGGGCAACGCCGGGGGACGTGTCCAGCTAGTATGTATATATATATATATATATATATATATATATATATATATCCAATCACACAAAATTTAATAAGTAATAAACTACTGGATGAATCCATTTCAAATATTTAGGAGAATTGAGCAAGCATATAGAAAGTCAGACAACACCATGCCTTCAATCTATTTCCATAATTATACGTTTTCTTTCTTTTTTCTCTTTCTGCTTTCTATACCGATTTATACGTTTTTTCTTTCCTTTCTTAAAACTTTTCAGTTCGAGACGTATTCTTTCTAATTTCTTTTTTTTAACTTCACTGATTCAGACGTTATTTTATATATGAATATGAATATTAGTGAGAACACTGGCCAAAGATAACCTTCCCCCTCCCCCGTCATTTTTGACGGAGGTTGTACATCTGAATAATTAAATGAAAAAGAATTACAATCAATGTTGGTCAAGTATAATGGAAGCCATTTTAAAAATGGAGGTGTCTTCTTGTTCTTGTTTACCTTCTAACTAATGCATTATAGTTGGGTTTTTTAAATATTTTTTTAATTTTCATTAAAAAAAATTATTTTACACTAAATAGACAAAATAAAATTTGTTACACAAAAAATAAACTTTCAAATTCTTTTAACTCACAAAAAGCAAATTCTGAGTATCTATTCTGTTCCCCAAAATAAAATTAAAATATCAAAAAGTAAGCCCATAATGCATTAGTCAGAAGGAAAACAAAAAAATGATAAGACACCTCCATTTTGAAAATGGCTTGCAGTATGGGCGGCAAACATCGATCTTAATTCGTTTTTTTTATTAAATTTTATTACACATATTTTTTGTCCACCAAAAATTAAATAAAATTGTTTTATGAAACAATAATTTGTTTTGAAAGAATGCGGAGCAGCCATTTTCAGGATTCCCGTAAAGTTAATGTTAACCGTGACGTTGTTGTGTATCCACTCCGTCATACATTACTTCGCTCTGAATGTTTCAACATGCTGAAAATTCAAAAGCCAAGACAGAATCATTTGTAACAAGCAAATTTTATTAACGGCCATCAAAGAAGACAGTGATAGGAGATCAAATCTTGCACAGAGCATTTTCAATTGATGAGAGAGAGAGAGAGAGAAAAAAAAACAATTTTAAAGCAGAAGAAATTGGCAATGTGCTTTGCAGTGGCAGCAGCGACGGTGGTGGTAACGGCAGCAATTTACATGTATGCACACATAAAGAGTAAAAGAAACGAATGTTGTCATGCATTAAACTATTCTTTAAGGTACGTCATCACATCTCTTTGAGATAATTTGTCCATCTATAAGTCTTTCACGCTTCAGTTAAAAATTGCACTTTTCTTTGCTCTGTTATGCTTGAGTTTGAAATAAGATTTTAGATGGTATGGCATGCTTAAGTAAAAAAAAAATAGCATTTTTGTCGATTTATTATGCTTAAGTTTAGAAACAGAATTTTGTAGGTATTTTATTTACCTTTTCTTCAGGAGGTTAAACACAAGGTCAGGTGTGATTTTGAAAAGCCAGCACACTAGACCTATGAAAAATTGCCTGAGCATCCCTGTCGGCATTACCCGGTAGAGTCACCTCAGGCGATTAGCAATAAACTCACCCCTTCTCAAAAAGATGGTAAAGCCTGGGAGGGTGGACTTCCTGAGATTGAACAGAAATATACCTCAGCTAGAAAGCAACAAAGTCACTGTTGGACTGATGTCAAACACACCTACTCAAGCTGTGCCAAGTTAGTATTTCGCAGGTATGTCATGCTTAAGTTTGAAATAGCATTTTTGTCAGTCAGTCATGATTAAGTTAAACATAGCATTTTTTTTCAGTCTGCCAGGTTTAAGTTTAAAATAAAATGTTAGTTGATCTGTTATTTTTAAGTTAGAAATAGTATTTTCGTTGGTCTGTCATGCTTAAGTTTAAAATAGATATTTAGTGGGTCTGTTATTTTAAAGTTTCGTTGCTAAATACATAGATTGAATGGACGCATCTTACAACTATCTGTTCTTGTTATCTTTTCGAGAGATCACCGATAAAAATAACAATATTCAATCCGTGCTAAACACTTCATTCAGAGAAATTTTAGACCTCAAAAATTAAGTTATTTTATAGTTTTACTTAATATTATCCAGAGATCATAGATTAGTAGCTGAAATATGTCTGGTTTCAAATTTTTAAAAATGCTAGTTACATTTTTTTTCATTTCACGTTGTTGTCACATTCACGTTTCGGCTATTTTATTCTATGGCCTTTTTCAGGTGCCGTTTTGTTGGAGTCAATAACCTTCTAGAAATTTTGAACCGACCCCTTTATTTAATCCACTGGGTTAGACCGCTCTCATTCAGCACTCCATTTTGTTCTTAAGTTCCATCACCAGGGATTGAACTCACAACCTCTAAGTTGAATTCACTCTAGAATATCTCTTAACCAGTGCCTTTATCCTTTATGTAAATAGCAACTTGTGTTCAAATAACTGTATACAATGAATCGTCTACAATAGGTATTGTGTTTCAGCATTAAATAACCTGAGAGAAGTTGATATTCCATAACACAGAGAAACCAAATCTTTAAACATCATGAGAATGGAATGGTTAGCATATGGAATTAGTGGATAAGCATGAAAACAAACTAGTTAAAATAATGAGGCAGACACATCTCTAAAGCAACCGATATTTTGGGTGTTGAATCCGTCAATGCTTATCCGCTAAAGTAAAAACTAAATTCCCCGGAATCAAGATGATTGTGTTGTTTGCATTGGAGTTGATCACCCAGATTCTTTCTAGAAAGAATTTTGGTAGTTACAGGAGGGACCATGTGATGGTTGCCAACATCCTTTAGTTAAAGTGGTACTTTGGAACCAATCCATCTTTCTCCACCTGGTAGAATTCATTTTCGGATATCTCTTAATCAACATCTTCATCCATTTGGCTATGTTATCAGTAAGACACATAGCCAAATGGATAATCGAATTGGTTAAGAGATATCAAATAAAAGGTTTAGGTACATAATCGAGTAATTGGAAAAATGGGACACTTTAGCATAATCTATCTATCTATATAAAACCTTTTTTTTTTTTTAATTTTCTGTTTTTGCTGGGGATGGGGCATCCTACCGGATGCCAGACATTCACCGGCTATTTCAGACACTCCAGCCCAGAGATCTTTTTAAGATTCTAACCGTCCCTTTAAGTGCAATTGTTTGTATTTCTCTTGCACTCGGTTCACCGCGTATACTCGCCAGATAGCTTTTGAAATTTTTTTTCATTAGTCCTGTTGCTCCTATAATTACTGGGATTATGAAGATTTCCCTAAGATTCCAGTTTCTTTTCATGTCGTACATTAGACCTTGGTATTTTGTAATCTTTTCCCTTTCTGCTCTGTTTAATCCTGCATCATTAGGGACAATGACTTCAACTAGGGTTGCTACTTTCTCTCCTTTGTCTCATATGATGATGTCAGGTTTAACAGCTCCGCCATCTAGATATGTAGCTGTAGGGATTGCATAGTCATAGTGGATGGTGTATAAATTATTTCCAACTGTTCTTTCTGGTATATGCTCCCAGGACTTGCTGCTACATTGGATATTTAACTTTTTACATAGAGTCCAGTGTGTATGTGTGATATTTGTGTTTCCTATAGAAAGAAAGGATCTACATCAAATCTAAAAGTGTATTCTTATGTAAAATTTAGCAAGGAAGTGTTCCCGAATCTCTAAGTGCACCCCTAAGGGTACTATGAGGGCATAATCCTCTTAAAACTTCGAATATATCCTATCTTTATGAAATTAAAATCCTATGTATAAAATTTTCTGGGGGAAGACAATGGAAGTGGTCCTGAATCGCTACATTACACTCGATGTGCCGAATATCTACAAGACTCCATCTCTAAGTGACTCATTGAGACACAGCACTTTTAAAACTTCAAATACATATCCGATTTTAACGTTTGTTTCTCCAAGGCGTTTTTCCTATATAGTCATAGTGAATATATATATATATATATACTTTAATCACACAAAATACATGATAAAATATATGCTTTAGTTGTGAGATTGAGCTATGTTTGGAAAAAAAAAATTGTTTTATTTTACATGTCTGTCTGTGTACACTACAAACACGTATGTAAATTAGATGGTAAAATAATAAGTCTCTTTACTTCTATATTGTTGATAAGTATAATATAGAAGTAAAAAGACTTATTATTTTTAGTTAAGCAAAAAGAATGGCTTAACAGATATATCACAATTTATTGAATTTTCGAATGAAAACAATGTAGAATAGTGATAGTGGTTGTGACCCTACGGGTCACGGATATGTTTAGTATCTTATAATGGAGATTGTGTGTCTGTCTGCACCTATATAATATATATATATGGAATATTAGTGTATAGTTGTATGAACCGGCAGAAATATCTTGATCCTGTTTTAGAGATGTGTTTGTGTCCTTATTTTTATTAGTCTATTACTATGCTTAGTCACTATCCCATAGATCAATATTCCATTTTGTCTAATATTTTCATTTCATCTTTTAAATTTCTTATACATATATATATATATGCTAACATTGTTAAACACAACAGAATTCTTCACTTAATTATAAACTTTTATTTTTCAGTTAAAACGATTAGAAAAATTGAAAAAATAAAAAAGGTATAATTAAGCAAAGAATTCTGTTGTGTTTAACAATGTTTGCATTAATGAAAGAATTCTGCCTAAATACACACAATATATATATATATATATATATATATATATATATATATATATATGTGTGTGATTTTATGAAGGCTTACCAAAGCATTCCTTTCAAGACACCAATGATCACCATTAAAGATATTTTTCATTAAAGAACTAAATCATTCAAATTAAATCTTGAATGATTTAGTTCTTTTGTTTTTTTTGTGGGGGGGGGGGGGATTTATTCATCATTATGCCGGCCGACGTGAAAGTGTATTATCGCACATTGTTCCGGTTTTTGGTTTTGTTGAATGTATTTGGGACCGATTATTTGCTTGTTGGCTTGGTGGAAGAAACAATTGCACGAGCTACTTTTCTAAGACTTTTCTAGGACTTTCTTTTTTTATCGTTGTTCTTCCTTGCTTTTTAATTTTTACTTTTATTTTTATTTTTTTCCTCTTCTCTTCTTAAGTAACCTCAACTATTGCAACGCCACATTGTGTATTGTCGGCAGTTGAAACCAGTATTCCAGACATTTAATTTCCCTGATGATCTGCCAAGCAAGTAACTGCTTGGTAGTGAAACACGTGTAGGAAAAAACATTTAATTTGAATAAATAGTATTTGTAAGAAAAAATATCTTTAATGGTGATCATTGGTGTCTTGAAAGGAATGCTTTGGTAAGCCTTCATAAAATCACATATAAATGCTCTGTACTCTGTAATCGAGTATCATCGAGCTTGTTTTTTATTGGAACAACCCCGGTCTTCACTGAATGATCTATTTTATAAGTGAAAAATCTAAATCTATATATATATATACATATATAAATAAAATTGAACAGTGCACGCATTATAATAAATGACACATGGTGACTGCTAGTTCTTCATAGTATTTATCGGAAGTATACACTCATATTTTTGTTCCCAAACTGCTATTACATTATAGAATGGAATAATTTGAATTTAATACTTTATATATATATATATATATATATATATATATATATATATATATATAATTATTTATTTATTCATTTATTCATTTTGGTACTCGGTTTCAAGCACAGAAGGACTTAGCCATCCGGCTCTCTTCAATTTCTTTTGTCATCTGTTTCAGAAATGTGAAGTCACGTGTATATATATATATATATATATATATATATATATATATTATTTTTTATATAAATTTTACCACTAAAGACATTTCATAATGAAAAAAATCATTTTATTCAATAAAAAAAAGTCTTAAAATGTAAAGAGATATTTTTTAAATGCCGGTTGTTTTGCTTGGAATATTTAAAGAAACCAAAGTGTATAAAGAAATGTTTTGAGACTAAGTAATAAAGGTTGTATGCCAAAAAAACCTGTTTTATAGCAAGTAAGATTCACACAGGGCCCACTACTACCAAAATGAGGATTTGAGACTTTTCTGCCAAAAGGATGTATCAGGGATTTAAAATAAAAAATGAAAAAGAAAAAAAAAAAAAGAAAAAGAGAATTCAGATTGAGAGTTTTTTATTGGAAATATAAGAGACAGACACCATGAACATTTCATTTTAATTTTTTTATTTTTTTTAAAAGTCTGCAAGTTTATTTAATTTTGTAATAACCAGTATTTAAACTGGACGACAAAACGAAAAATTCATTAAGAGAAGTTAAATATAGAGCAATTTTTTTTTGTTGTTATTTTTTTTTATATTTCAGTTTTTAATCATTTTATCGATTTATTTACATTCTGAAACTGTATAAATAAAATATGTGAACATTCGTGAAAAATAGAATGCGCTCATTCAACACTGATAGAGCAACAGAACTTTCAAGGCAGCCAAGCACCAGAACATTATTTGGTCTAAATTTCACAACCACAGAAATTGATGAGAATGAGACAAAGAATTTCTAAATTTGTGATGTTTGTTTTACATTTTACAGTTGTTAAATTTGTTATATATATATGAACCATTAGCAATCATTTTTATTTGCATTATACATACATTATATATATATATTCAATGAACACTATACATTGATTTGATCTTCCATCGGTACCTTGAGTTTCATGGAAACACTGGAAACTAACCCTACTGTTTCTGTGAAACCAAAGATACCAACAGAAGATAAAACTAATGTATAGTGTCAATTGAATAAAAATATATGCTCTTACACAAGTAATTCAGCACTCTTGTTATTTCTCCTATGACATCGAATAACAATATATATATATGTGTGTGTGTGTGTGTTGTTAAATAAAGAAATTTCTTAATATTTTTTTTTTCATATTTTTCCCATGTCCTCTCAAATACTGATTTTTCTTTTCTGATGGAATAAAGTAAATTCCTAATTGTTTTTTTACTGGCTTTTTTAATTATAAAAGTACTTTCAGTTATAACATTAGCCATCTTCAAGAAATAATATCACTATTAATATCAAGTAAAAAAAATATGGACAAAAAGGTCTTTGTTATCTTATTTAATGAAACATGTATAAAAGAACGTATGCAGCCAAAGATTACTTTTATATATACATATGAAACTCTTCAATATACAGGAAACTCTCCAATATACACATTTTGTTCAAAACGACAGACAAGGGTTGCCTTGGGTCTTTTATATATTACTATGAGTGAGGCTTTCTTGGGATGAATAATGGAAATAGTGTTAGCCAAAAAAGCTTGGAGAAAAAAATTACTGATTCGAGTATCGTCCACATTTCAAGAAAGCCTCACTCATGTAAACAAATGAGAGACTCATGCCGATACTGGCAGTGATCCTTATCCATCACCTTCAATCAAATACTTGTATACATTTGGACAGCATTTTTTCATCCAAACGTATCTGTCTGAATATCTTCCGTCTGGTCCTCTCAAGTTGCCAAAACCAAAAGTACTAGGATCCACAACTATGGTAAATTCATAAGCAGGTTCAAGTCCGAAACGAGAACATTGATCAGAACTAAAACTTGAGACGATCAAACGGAAGATATACAGACATAATTTGCCCATATTATTTAACCAGACATGTTTGGACATATATATGTGCGCTCTTGCTGATAAATATTGATTCCTTGATAATGGCTAGTGTTAGAAGAAAGCACTTGGAGAGAGAGAAAACGACCAATTTTTACATTACATACATTTCAAGAAAGCCTCACTCATGTGAACATATAAAAAAAAATCTCGTAAGACAACATTTTATGCAATCCTTGTCCATTGTATTTTTAACGATTTGAATTATTTTCAAATCATATTCAAAATAGAGTATACTCAAAGGTATTAAAATGTTTACAGCTGTTTCAAGTCGATGTTTATTTTTAGTCATATATATATACTGTTCTGAAGATGGTCGCGATTTGAAATTTTTTTATGTTGCATTGTATAAACGGCTGTAAACAACTTTAATACCTTTGAGCATACTTTTCATCTGGAATATGATTTTAAAATAATTTAAATCGTTAAAAATACATATATATGTACTCGGCTCTATCTCAACTATTGAGCTGTCGGTGTTTACAAGCTGATGATTGATCTTTGTAGTCAACTCAAAACGAGTTTTTTAATTGATTTAAATTTGAGTATGTTTGCTTGTGTGCGTGTATGTGTGTGTGTGTATATATATATATATATATATATATATATATATATATATATATATAACAAATGTATTATTACTAGTATTATCAATATCACTGAAGAAAATATTATTTAAATAATAGTTTTTGCAGTGATTTCAAATTTGACAGACAGCGTTTTGTTAATACTTTGTTTTATGACTCAAGTTAGAAGGAAACATCTAACGATGCCAATGGAAAAATAACATAAACATGATAAAAAATATTTCAATATAATCTTAAAGCATCATACAAGAATTCTGTATAATATACGATTTGTATACTTGAAAGAAAAAATATTATAAAGACTCTTTTGTATTTAGAAAAAAAAAATCTAGGAGCTACCATTTTTTTTTTCCACTTTTTATTTCACAGATTATACGAAACTCAAAAAGAATGTATTTGTTTTCTTTGTCTTTTAAACAGCTACAAAAATGACGAGTAAAAAAAAATATATATGTAAATATATGTATGTATAATTTAACACAACACATTCCAAACCAGTGTGCCAGCTCTTCAAATACAAAATAGGCAACAAAAAAACAAAACTTTATGTTCTGGATATTCTCAAAGGCAGCAAGTACAATTATTATTGGGAGGAGAAGGAGGAGTAGGAGGATCAAATTATTATAACACATCTCAATCAGATGACAATTAAAACAATACAGTCATGACATGGATATCCAATACAAGGACAGCCCAAAACAGGTTCTAAATTGAACGATAAGGTTCATCAGTTTTATTTCTTCTTTTTTTTTTTTTTTATATTTACAAATGCAATACAGACTTTTTTTTAAAATTTTATATATCGATAAGATTTCATCACATGTACAATGTAGATTGACATTCTTGAGAAAGTTCGGTTTATTATTGTGACACCTGCCATTCTGCTGGTGGGCAAAAACATTCTCAAATCTATCAGATTATTTCAATACAAAACCACTTTCAAAGAATTTACGCTTCTTACTCGTAATAACTAGGATAAAATTCTACAGATCATTCCAGCAATTTATGAATTTCTTCTTTGAAAAACTGAAATAATTATTCTGATATTTGAAATAGGAATGTACACGAATTAGTATGAGAGAAGCATAGGCAGCTTCGTACGGCTAGTAACATACAGAGTCACAAAACTCTTCTGAAATACAATATTATTACCATTGTGATCTTTTACCCCTCAGTATAAAAAAAAGCAGGAACTTATGGTTAAAACACTGGACAGAAAAAACATGAAGTTTATTATTGAATCAATCTTTGGTTTATTGTAATCAAAACCGATCTTTAATTTAGAAAACGAAAATGATGGTGGAACTTTTAGCTTTGTATGGCAGACTCACAATTATTTTATAGCCAGGATAATTCCTATAATGCCAAATTTTATTTTAAAATCAAAGAATGTGTGCAAAATCACAAGAGAAAATATCTGTAACTACGTATAGAGCTTAAAAGATCTTGGTTTGTTTTATGATTAGGAACCGTAGACTATTGCCGGAAATCATTGTGTAGGTACTTTTTTACCCCGCCTTAAAAATACTTTACTATTATTAAACTAAAGCTGTGTTAATAAACGTTTGTTTATCAAAATAGATGTTAAAATATTTCTAGGATCGAGTTATGTTTAAAAAAATCCATTTTAATTGTTCTAATTCGCCATTATTTTCAATTTACTCACCAAGTCACCCATCTCTTACTAAGTTTCTGTTTATTACTCTCACCCTCTCTCATTCTATGTTGTTTGACACCTCGCTCTTATTTCACTCTCGCTTCTCTCTGTTTATTAACAGTCAGTGGTAATAAAACAGGAGATTGGAATAGTTCATTATAAACAATACTATTTAACCCATAGCTGGAGAGAGAAATAGAGAGGAGAGGGGGAGATACAGCAAAAACAAAAAAGCTAATTTTAGATTTTGTCTTTTTATTTTATTTTTAAAAAATTTAACTGATTTTGCAAACTCACTTTTTCTTGATTCAAACAATCTAATCCAAGCTTAATGGGTGACCCAATACATTTTTTCTTGTCTCAATTGAATAGTAAATTAAATGGAATCTGGAATCATTATTCAAGTTGTCAGGTACACTTCTAAATGATGAGTGCATGCGAGTTGGTTAAAAAAACAAAAAAAAACAGTTCTTCTGCTACAAAAATTGCCAACTGTTGACTTAGAAGTTCTTTTTAAAGACCATACTCCAACTCCTGCAAAAAATTGCTGACTTCTGACCCAAAAGTTGTTTTTAAAAAACCCCAGTCCTTCTGCGGCAAAAATTACCAACTGTTAGTTGAGACTTAGTTGCGATGCTTAATATAGATTAATTCCCCCCAAAATGCCACCCCCATGGAATCATTAATAAAATCCTTTGGTACAAATAAACTTCAGTCTATGTCTGACTTTTCCATCAAGTTTCAGTCATGAATGTTCAACAGTCTTTGTTTTAGCGCCATTCAATGATATCCGGAGACACTTTGGTGATCATCTCATCAGTAAGAGATGTGATCGTGAATACTCTTTACTCACCGGAACATAATCCCCAATATTTTTATCTGAAGAGTTATCTTAAAGAATGTCTATCATCAAAACAATCCCCATATCATTCCTGAACTGAAGAGGATCAACACAGCCAAAATCAGTTGAACCCAAGTGTGGTTACAATATAGAGGTGCATATTTGGAGCATATCACTGAACGATGATAAAACAAAGATTGTTGGACATTTATGACTGAAACTTGGTGGACAAGTCAGGTATAGAGTGAAGTTTATTTGTACCAAAAATAGTTGGATTGCAGAAAGAATTTTGTACTTTATTAATGAGTAGCGGGGCAAAAGTGTAACATATTTCTATTAAAACTTCTATCTCTCTCTCTTTACCTCTCTCTATCTATCTCTCTCTCTTTACCTCTCTATATCTATCTCTCTCTCTTTACCTCTCTCTCTTTACCTCTCTCTCTTTACCTCTCTCTCTTTACCTCTCTATATCTATCTCTCTTTCCCCCTCCACCATTCCTCTCCCCACCCCACTCTTTCTCCTTCGCCCAACCCATTCCTCACTCTGGACACACACAGACAACTCCTTTTTATAGATTTCTCGAGGCATAAGGGAAGTAACTCCTTGATAAAAAAATCAGTTACTTTTCTTTAGTTAGTACATAAAATAAATGAAAAAAAGACACACATCCCTCCCCTGACGAAATCTCCCCTAGATTAGGGTCAAAGAATGAATATTTTTTCCAAAATGTTAGATATTATTTGTTCAGGGCAACGTTGATCAAGAATATACTAATTTTGTGGGTCTTTGTTTTGGAGTTTTAGCTAGACATACACATATGAGATTCCATTGGTGGGTGACATTTAATTTGTATCACCTAAAGGTGGTACACTAATATTGTGGGGTCTGCATTTGAATGGAAATATTTTAAAGCATAGCAGCAATATACAACAGATGACGGATACAACTGTGGAATTTCCATGGGTCCCGCTAGTTAATTTGGATATATTATTTTTAAAAGTGTTGTTTTTTATTTTTTTGGAGAGTCTGCATTAAATGTGGACTAATTGGTACCTGTTTAAATACAATTTGATTTTTTACTTTTTATTGTTCTTGTTATAATTTTAATACATAGTTAGGCTGTACCCCCAAATCTGGACAACTTCCGGTCCAAAGCTTGTCGGATATTTGATACCTATACTATAAGTAAATTATATAAAGTGTACACTATCATTTTTATACACTTATATTATTTTCATCAACCATTTGTTTTTTTCTAAAGGCATGAAACATGAGCTTTAAGTGAAGTAAAAATTAAAATAATAAATTCTAGCATGATCCACCAAAAATGCCACACTTGGAATTTGTTTTATTGCCATTCAATAATATGCGGGGACACTTTGGTGATCGTTTCATCAGTAGGTGGTGTGATCCTGAATGGGCTTCATACTCACCGGACCATAACCACCAGATTTTTTATCTGTTGGATTTCTCTCAAAGATAATGTCTATCAAAACAATCCGTAGACTATTTCTGAACTGAAGAAGGCCATCACAACTAAAATCAGGGTAGTTCCAAGAGAGAAGCTGGTCAGAGTTATTGACAATTTTGCACGTCATATCCAAGTGTCTTTATTATCAAACAGCGATAAAACAAAAACTGTTGGACATTTATGACTGAAACTTGGTGGACAAGTCATGTATAGACTGAAGTTTACTTGTACCAAATATGGTTGGATTGCAGAAAGAATTGTGAATTTTATTAACGATTTCGTGGGTGGCATTTAATTTGGGTCACCCTGTACATAAAATTTCTAACAGCTGATTAGGGAGTTGTACAAAGTCACATTTTTGATGAAATAATAAAAATTGGCATGAATGGCCAGTTGACAATAAATGAGTCAACAAAAGGCAAAGAAATATAAATAAAACATGGCTGCCATACATTTTGTTTGCTTATTATTATTATTGCAAGCGATCACAAGTTTAAATAAAACAAACAAAAGACTTTTTTGAGAGGAAAGTTAGCAAAGTTTTTACACTTTTCTAACAGAATAAAAATAGTTAACAGTTGTAACCGAGTTATATTAGTAATAATAATAATAATAATAATGATAATAAGGGATAAAAATAATATAAGAAAAGATAAAAAGGATTTTAAGAGATAAAAAAAATCAAAGCAACAAATAAACAACAAGAGAAAAATGATTAAAGAAAAAGATGGTAAAAAAAGCAAGAAAACAAATCCATGCTTGTGAAGAACAAGAAAGAAATTAGCATTGCAAGCCAAGAAAAAAAGGACATTTCCTGGTGTATGATGAAGAGATTTGAAAAAAAAAAATGGGAGGGAACTGTGGTATCTATTTTTAAGACTGTGGAATTCTGGGTAATTAGCTTTGAAAATACATCTGTAAAGGCATAGTAGTTTGTTTTACTGAGCAGATTGTTTCATGGAATTGAAATGTAGTAAAAGAAATGCTTATTTCTTATATATGTATATTAAGGCAGCATCTTCTCATTCGTATAAGTTTGATTATATATATATATATATATATAGTCTAAAGAAGCTTTGAGTCATTTTAAACAAATGAAAAAAGAAAAAAAAAAAAAGAAAATGCAGTTTAAATCCCCAGAGAAACTAACTAAATCCAAGATATCGCACTTAGTACTCATTGAAAAATTAAAAAAAGAAAAAAAAAAAGAAGGGGGATTCAAGTATCTAACAGTGAAACAAAAACAGGGGACCTTAACTTAAGCGTGAAATATTAAAACGGGGGATCATCAGCTGTTTACCATGTAACTGTTTCGGAGATTTACTATATATATATATATATATATATATATATATATATATATATATATATATATAATCAAAATAAAAAGCCATAACAAGACATTATTTTTTTTTACAATTGTTTCAAATTTCATAATTTCCTATTTTCTTTATGAGAAAATTTGAAACAATGTTTTTTTGTTAACATTAAGCTTTTTCATTTTGCAGATTTGAACCTAATATTCCATAAAGAAAAACTTTTTGTTAATATTTTCTAAAAGATTTTTTGAAATTTTTTTTAGATATAAATAAAAAATGTAAGTTATATATATATATATATATATATATATATATATATATATAATTAAACAAGTTCAAATATATTGATAAAATGAACTTAAAACCAATATCTTTCAAGGTAGAGCTTTATAAATATACATTATATAAACATTTAAAATGATCTACACAAGCCAATTCATATTTCAGTACTCCAGTGTACTTCGTCAGAACTTTTAAGAAAATGCATTTGCCAATAGTATCATTTTATTTATGAAAACAATTTTCTTTTTGTATGTATCAATATAAGCTCATGGAATAGTCATGGGTTTAATATAT
>OY744538.1:44248393-44313393 GCA_963556195.1 Sepiola atlantica | reverse complement strand
TCATCATTAGATGCTACTATCATCTATTCAAACCAGCTCGCACACTTACCGGTAACAGCTCAAGTTCAGCCTGACTCAACTCCATACTGGCTTGTTTTAGTGAGCCAGAACTGTCCCCTGAGTTACTCCGCTCACCACTTTCTTGAACAATATCTGGCATTGAGTGTGCATTTGTGAAAACGTCAGACGACCGATTTCCGCAGTTTTCACCTTTGGATTTTCGCAAAGTATTTCGGAATCCTTCAAATATTGTTTTCTTTGGCTTTGGAGAACCCGTGTTACCGTTTGTTGGAGACGGACAACTTGGAGGTGTTTTCTTTGATTCTACAGGCCTTTTAGAGTCTGAAGCCTGTTCGTTATTGGAATCGGCAGGTGAAGTCGGATCAGAAAGTTTCAGTTCCTCGATTCGTTCTTCTGCACCTTCAATCTCAGAATTTCCACTTGCTGGCGGTCCAGGTGCCGAGCGACACCTTGTATTTTTTAATGAATCTTGTCGACCAGTCTTTTTGGAACTTCCCACAAAGGGGACAGTCTGTGAACCTTGCAATTGTCCAAGCTTTGCTTGAGCCACACTCGCACTTCGGAATAAGGATTCTTTGGTTAGACTTCCAAATTCTGGAGCAGACCTACGAAAACAATAGACATATATAAGAAAAACATTTATGAAAGTTTCAGAATAACATAATGTACAGAAAAAAACAAAATATTTTATAGACATATCTTTTAATAGAAAGATTATCATCGGAAACTAAATTTCTGTTATAAATTTAAGAATTAAATTTTGAATTAAGTTATATTATCTACAGAGTGCCCCCCCCCCCCAAAAAAAAAATGCTGGCTACAGAATCGTTTATAAAATTCACAATCCTTTCTGCAATCCAACCAAATTCATTTGGTACAAATAAATTTCAGTCTATGCCTGACTTGTCCACCAAGGTTCAGTCCTAGATATCCAACAGTTTTTATTTTATTGCCGTTCAATGATACACAGGTTTGAATACAACATGCAAAACTGTTAATAATTCTGACAGACTCCTTTCTTGTCACTGCCCTAATTTGGGCTGTGATGGCCCTCCCTTCAGTTCAGGAATAGTCTGGGATTGTTTTGATAGATATTATCTTTGAGATAACCTGACAGATAGAAATCTTGGGGGGTATGGTCCACAGAATGCGAAGTCAATTCACGATCACACCTACTGATGAAACACATATCAAAATGTTGCCACATATCATTGAACAGCGATAAAGCAACAAAAGGTGCACATTTGGAGCATATCGATAAAACAAAGATTGTTGAACATGCATGACTGAAACTTGGTGGACAAGTCATGAAATATGGTTGGATTTCAGAAAGGATTTTGAATTTTATTAATGATTCAATAGGTGGCATTGGAGGAGGAGGAGGGTCATCCTGCTTGTTTAAGGAATAAATCTTACATTAAATTCCATGCATAATAAATTTAAGAAATAAACTTTGAAATTTATTTCTTAATCCTTAATATTCATAGAAGTATTGATAGACAATTTCAATAAGCTAATATCTCCGAAGGCTAAAATTTACTGTAACCGGATCAAAACTTACCACATAAGCTAGAAAATGGATTAAAGCTAGCGACAATCAAAATAATTAAAGTTTTGAAAAATTATGAAGATTATATTTTTACATTTACATTTTTTATAATCTATATAATAAAAGTGTCTGGCTCACTTCATGAATCACGTATGCAAATTTAATTTGAATTATAAGCAAAGAAGCAAAATTTTCCGACATCTACAGACTTCTACAGTGAAAGACGTGTGATTTTGCAGATAGTTAAGTGGGTCGGGTGTATTTTTGTTGAGGGGGTACAAGTGCAGTATGTTCATCAGAGCAGATTCTGTGGAAGTACTTATAAAACAAGCACAGGGATGCAACACTCCGGTGATGCGATAGGGACCTGAGCTTGGTGCACAGTGCAGGACCTATTAGGTTAGAAATTCTTTTTCTGTACTCTGTCCAAGAGGGAGAGGCTAGTGGTTGATGCACCAGCCCAGAAATTGATGATATATTAAAAATGTGTTGTCAAGAAAAGAAAAAGAAAGTGGCAAAAATTGTAGCACTATTTGATTGTGGCTGTGTTAAAAACGGAATTTTCTACATAAGGTTAGATTAAAAAAAGCAGAAAATTCCACTAGAAATTTAAGAGTAAGAAAATAAGCTGACATGTTCAGGAAGTTGTGTCACAGACAGGAAGTCTCGAATGACACGTAACAAAAATGAAAGCAAAATCATTCTCTTTGGCTGACAGTATGAACAGATTCAGATGTATTTTTCAGAGCTTTATCTCTGACCCCTCCACAAGGAGAAGCTTATGTAACTCTGCAGTATACTGTATATATGTATCTCTCCAGGAAGTTAGACATAAAGTTCAGTAAGTGCACTCTGGCCTACAAAAATGCCTGAGCAGCCTCGTTGGCATTTCCCCGGTAGGGATGCTTCAGGTGATTAGCAATGAACTAGCCTCTTCTCAAAGAGAGAAGGTAAAGCCTGGGAGGATGGAATTCCTAGAACAGCACAGAACCATACCTTAGACCGACAGATGCAAGGTCATCACATACTAAAAAATGATCCAGACTCTGTCGGACTGATTGTCGAGGATGTATCCTTGACTGGTATGACACTTACTGACGACTGTGCCACGATTGTATTTGCAAGAACATGGAAGCTGTAGAGAAAAATAATGGTGTTGTTTTTTTTGTTTTATTACTACCACTAAGTCTGTTTACAACAATCAAGAATAAAAATAAAGAGAGAGACAGATCAACTCTACACTTTTCTATGGTCATCGCTAACTGAGCTGTTTCCAGCATGTAAACAAAACACAGCTGTTGACTGGTTAGGCGTATAACTAAAGAGTTGTTGCGAGAAGAACCAATCGTAATGCTACAAAATGATTAATAATTATAAAAAGATTAAATGTAAAAATATAATTTTTATGATTTTTTTTTTTTTTTTTTTAATTGCGGTGAGCTTTTCTCCTTTTTTCCTATAATCACAATTCAAATATATGATTTAGATGGGATCAATTTTAATTTTAGAGTTACTTAAATAATGCATATAAAAATCATAGCAATAAGTAATAAATGTAACAATATTAAATATCAACTATCATATAAAAGAAAAGATTAATTTTGTATTATATTTTTTTTACTGATATTAATTGTTTTATCAGTTAAATATTGAGGCAGCATTCAGTTGTTTTTTTTAAAAAAATTTTATAATAAAGCATTTTAATTGTAGCAAAAAATGGCATTACATTTTAAAATCAAGAAACAAAATGGCATTACATTTTAAAACCAAGAAATAAAATGTAGTTAAAAACGTCCATATCAATATATTCTGTAGGGGTGTTTAATTGTACAAAAACGTAATACATAAACTAAATACATCAAATATTTTAAACAAATATTTCCAATCATCAATAATATTTAACAGGAGAAATAATTCAAACAAAATCCTTTTTATATTCACCAACACAAAAATATAATTTTCAAGTAGAAAATGGTTTAATTTTTGATAAAATAAAATTAAATGCATTTGTATTATCATAATACTGGTTTACAAAAAAAAAGGTGTTCTAGCCTAATTTTAGAGTGCTGATTTGTAGATATGCATGTACATGGTCATAGGTCGATATTCAACTTCTTTTGAATATTAAATATTAGCTGTATCTACACAGTGTTGCCCAGTTGTAAAAGAAAAAAAAATCACTAACTTGTTTACGAAGAAGTGAAAATTAATTTTGGTGACTTTAATTTTGTAATCAAATTATCTTGTGAAACATGAATTTTAAAAAATTTGTTTTAGTACTTGACGCCAATCGCTTAATAATAAAGAACAAATAATAATGTGGAAACTTCCCTTGAATTCTTAAAGGAAAATAACTCATGACATGATTACTTCTCTTTAATGTTTAAAAATATTCAGTGAATAAGGGAAAATTTTACCACTCTAAAAGTGTTCCTAGTCGGAATAATTATTTTCAGAAAACTTAAAGATAACTTTTAAATGATATAAGATGTTCATAAGGAGAAAGCTGGGTATTGCTAAAGTGAGTACTGACACCGAAAGCTAGATTTCTAATTTGAACCAATTTTTAAATTATTAGTTTTAAATATTGTCTAATAAAAAGCACTGGGATTTGTATAAGTATAAATACATTTGTAACTACAAACATTTCCATTCAGAAAATTGGTGTGTCGATTGTAACATTAGCTTAAACATTTTCCAGGACATTTAAAAAAAACAAAAAACGATTGTCATTTTCCTGTCCTGCTTAAGATTTGTTTGTTATTTGGCATACTTTATATAAATGTAAATATTATCGAAACTACAAAGGCTGAGCTTATGAAAATGGGTTTATCGATTCCTACTCTAGCCCTGGACATGTTTCTAAAATTCATATCGAAAATACACAAAAAGGTTGAAGTCATTTAAAAAAAAAAAAGAAAAAAAAAAGACAGTCCTTCCTTTTCCAGTGCTTTTTATTAGAAAATCTTTCAAACTAATTGAAACTCAAAAATTTGTGCAAGTTAAAAATCTAGTTTGTAATGTCAGTACTCATCATTGACCAATACCCAACTTTCTATGCATGGACATATTTGATATTCAAAACAAGGCGAAAATTGACCTGCCATAATGTACATACATGTGTGTGTGTGTGTGTATATATATATATATATATATATATATATATATATATATATATATATATAAACAAAAGATTTAAATGCACAATAATCTGTCCAATACGTATTATAATAAAAAGAGGATATTCGTGAAAGAAAAAAGGCAGTTCTTGTTTCTTGGACACTTCTGTATACATCAACTGGTTTCCAATAATAAACTTGATCCACAACAGCAAATACAATCCTGGATCCTGGAATGATGAGTTTGTGTGGTTCGGCTTGAGCCTAAACACCAGCAAGGTAGCATCCAGATAGATGACCAGGATCTTTCCAGGATCAATGGTTTCAAATATCTCAGTACAACTATCAGCAGCGACTGCAGTATCCTTTGTGAAAGCACCACAACTCAATCCAGAATGGCTGAAATGGCATACTGCTACTTGTGTTGTCTGTGATCCATGGATCAGTGAGCAACTCAAGTTCAAGATCTACCAGATTGTAATATGACCTGTTGCTTTGTACAGCTCTGGGTGTTGGCCATCGATGAAGTCATGGAGACAGAGATGTTATGTTTGCCTTCTGGTTTGACCAGACTCTACCATGCCTGAAACGACCATATATTGACCACTGTTACAATGTTATGCTGATCGCAGACAAAATAGGGGGAAATCGCCTGCACATACTGCGCTCAAACTACAACATCATTGCAAAAACGGTTTGGTTATTTAATGCTGAATAAAGTTGTCAAATATAATTCTATAGGTAGAATAATTATTTATATTCCTAGAATACATTGCTCTTTGAAAACATTACTCTTTGAGAATACCCACATCGAAGCTGGGAAAAGACTCCAACAATCCCTCAAACCATAGACCTATAGCATTAGTTTTGCATTGTTTGGAATAAAGTTGTCAAATATAATTCCATAGGTAGAGAACTTATTTATATTCCTAGAATACATTGGTTTTTGATAAATACATTGCTTAGATAAATACGTTGCTCTTAGATAACTGTAAGAACAGGATTTAAAATAGAGGTCCCTGAGAGGACAGCCAGGGAACAAAGGTTGTTGGATACCTTACGCCAAGATTTGAAGATGGACAAACTTCATCCTGACCAAGACTTTTTGACTGTTCGAAAATATGAATTCAGCAAATCAAAATATGTTAAAAAAAAAAAATAAAATAAAAAAAAAATCTATTCACAAGTTTTAGTCTCAGCAAACCTATTTTTTTATAAACCAGTATTATTATTATAGATGAAAAAAAGAATTGTGACAATTTGAAAAAAAAAAAAAAAAAAAAAAATTCAAATTAAATGAAAAATGATTACATTGCAAAGGTGTTATTCAGATAATCTAATAAACATTTCTTTCTTTTTTTGTTAACTTTATAAAAAGTGTTTTGGTGAAATGTAATAATTATTTATTACTTTTCTTTTTAAAAAAACATTAATAAAATCAAATTATATTATCATACAAAAAATGTAATCAAATTAAATACCCTCCACCAAATTGGTTAAAATAAAATTTGGGGAAATTTTTAAAGAAAAAAAAAGGGATAAAAATTGTAGTTAGGGTAAGGTAGAGCAAGAATGATGAGGAGGCAAGTACAGCAGAAGGGTTTAGACAGTTACCCATTCAATGGTGGATTTTGATGGTTGACATGAAAGCTGTTTCTTATACTAAAACAGGGAGGTAATTATTCCCAATAATGGCAGACTCGAGCTATTGGAATGTTTATTAAAACATTTTGTTTATTTAACAAAATACAATTTTACTGACTAAGTATAATTTACAGGACATCAATCTATTAAAATGTTTTGATTTAGATTAAAAGTCAAGTAAAATATTTCATTTTTTATCAAACTTTTTTTTCAATTGAAATCGGATTAAGCACAGAAAACTGTTTAGTAATTAATTACAAACTGTTAAGTAATTAATTACAAACAGAAACTTATCAATTTGTTAAAAGAAACAAAAACAAATCATAATGTGTTTTTAGATCAGGAATCATTTTTAAAGTTTTTCTGCAGACTATTGTTCTCATGAATGTTAATATTTATACTACATTCAGGGCAATGTGTCCTCAAGCCTTCTTCAGATGTATGATTCATTTAAGTACGAGATATTCTCCCCAGTCTCTGTCGAGTGAACCCGTGGCACAACGGATAATAGTGTTGAGTAATAATCAGTTCTAAGTGACAGTCTTCTTAAGGTTGAAGATTTAATCCTTACTACAGGCGATAATACCAAATGTGGCTGACAGAACGAAAACAATCTACCCCCATAAATTACATAAAGGGTTCCGTTTGAAATTCTATATAGATTCCTGAATTCGACAAAGATTCTTGTGCTTGAAAAGATGCACCTGAAGAAGTCGAAGATTACATCAACCAAAATGCTGTGAAAATAATAGCCAAGATGAGAAAAGTAGCATGAATAATCCAAATAATACAAATTTTAATTATAGTTCAAAATTTTTTTTAAATAAAATATAATTGTGCAGTAGATTTTGTTTTTAAAATCTTCTTGCCAATAAATTTCCAGTTTCAAGGGGATATTACACCCCCCCCCTCCCAAAAAATCCTGTTTTCTCTATTTCGAACTCCCATTAATTATTTTAAGTCACCCCTCATTCTTCTCGTTAGTAAAGTAGCTAAACCTCAGGATTCCTACTTATTTTTATAAGTGCTATTTTTTTATCGTTTTAATTAGTTTGGTTGCTATTATATGTATATTATTTGGAATGCATATTTCGATATTTTGTGCCCCCCCCCCCCAAAAAAAAATATATATTGAGAAATACAGACTTAAGCGAAATAAGATAAAACAGATGTTTAGAAAACATTTGGATTATAATCCAAAATATTTTAACAAATTCTGATGAAATACAATACAAAACAATGTATTAAAAGAATGATTGATCTTATTATTTCTGTTGGAAGTATGTGATATTACTCATCGTGAACAAATAATGGTCTATTCTTCAGGTCTGTGGGAAGAAAATGTTACTGCTTGACACAAAGAGGTGTAATTCTTAAGCAAATCAAACAAAAGGTTATGTTTTGTCTGTTTTACAGCAAGAGAGCACAACAGTTGGAATGTTGTGTATGTAACAACCGCAATAAGGATAACAGTCTGAATAATATAAATAACAACAAAACCGTTTTTGAATTTTTGCAATGAGGATTGACAATATGTATTATTTGGATTGTTTGGACTATTGTTCTTATCTTGGGTGTTATTCTCACAAATACAGGGTGGGCAAAAATAAGAGTCCTATTTTAAAAAATTCATAACTTTTTTATTTATTGATTTTTTTTTTTTTTTTTTAGAATAAGTAAAGGACCCCTTCCGAAGCAAGCATGAGCCGTTTAGCCCTAAGGAACGTACCCTCATTTAGAAAACATTATTTTTGCTTAAAAAACTCAAAACAGTGTAAAAAACAATACTTTAGTTTTTGTAAGTTTTAAGAAGTGTTTTTCGGCTAAAATTTGTTTTGTTTATTTCAAAAAATCTCGGAAGGGTCAGTCTACACACACATAAAGTTTGGTGAGTTTAACTTTTATTTTGTGGAAGTTATTCAAATTCAAGTTATTCAAATTTAAAGATAGGACCCTTATTTTGGCCCACCCTGTATAACCTCCGACCTTCTTCAGGTGTATTTTGACAATGGATCTTGTTGAAGAATAACACCCAAGATGAGAACAATAGTCCAAACAATACATATTGTCAATCCTTATCTAAAAAATTAAAAAACAATATACCAAATCAGTACGGACCTGAATAAGTACAAAAATGGAAAAGACTCAACGCTCTTTCCGTTTCAGAAACACATCACACATTTTGAATTATATAACGACTATGATGCGAGCGAAAAAAAAAACAAAAACATTCTTTCCACCATTCACTAATGAGATTTATTGTCAACATACACCTGAAGAAGGTCGGAGGTTATATCGACCAAAACGTTGTGAGAATAACACCCAAGATGAGAACAGTAGTCCGAACAATCTAAATAATACTACAATAATAATACAATACCATATCTCAGAAATAGTAATAAAAATTTTTTTTTAATTATAATGAAGTTTTGGAATTTTTATAAAATATTTTTTTCTAAATTAGATTAATTAAATTTTAATGAATTTGTGAAAAAAAAATCAGTAAAGGTAAAAATGCTCAACTTGTAATTTATTTATTTCTGAGCTGTACTAGCGGGGTTCACTTATGTCATTTTACTTTAAACTTTTAAATTATAAAAAATAATAATGTGTAAGCCACGAAGATCAAAATATAAAGGAAATAACTCATTTTCTTTTACCTGCAAGTGAAAATAGTTATCTTCCTTAGATTTTGAGCTTTTTAGGTTATTATTTAAAATTTTCTTCATTGTAATCTGAAATAAGTATTTTTAGAAAGAAATTAAAGCTAATTACACTCTTTTAGTGTAAAGGACATGCTGCAAGGATAAAAAGGAAGAAAACGCTAGTCAGAATCAAATATCAATTTATCAGCTGCATTGCTATTTAAGTCTAACATAGAAAATCTGGCAGACTTAAATTCATATATTAAATCATGCCTCTTTCAGTATAAATTCTCAAAAGTCTATAATATGAATATACGGATCAAATTCTCCTAAATATTTCATCAGATAGACACCAAAAGTGTCCGTCTAAATTCATTTTTCATCATTATTTCTGAATTCATGTATTTTATTCTTAAAATAATTTACATTAAAGCTGATTAGATAATTTGTTCCAAAAATATATTACTTTATTAGAAAATAAAAATCTAATTATGTGGTAGATCAAGTTTTCGAAATCTGTCTTGCTAATAAATTTCCAGTGTGAAGAAAAATAGTAAAAAAGTATTGCCAAGTTATATTTTGATTATATATAAAAACGAAGTTATAAAACGAAGAAAAATGTTTGGACATCAGGTATAGCCAATTAGATTAATGTTTTATACAACTGAGACACTTTTTGTTGTTTTTTCTACTGCTTCATATTGCAACACCACTAAAAAAATGACTGGCCAGTAATCAATGAACTAAGTAAGCAATTAAGATGAAACTAATAAACCAAAGAAATAGGGATTATTTACAAAAAAAAAAAGCATTGACAAAGCTGATTAACAGAATAGCAAAAGCTGTAAATTCTCAAACCGGAAGTTAGATGTATATGACATGTTTTTGTTTTAAAACTATAAACATTAAGTTAAAAAGAAATTCTGTCTACAAATATATATATATATTTATTTATTTTGGTACAGAAAAATTAGTACAACATTCGTACCGTCGGTTTCAAGCACAAACGGACTTAGCCACCCGGCTCTCTTCGTCTGTGCTTGAAACCAACGGTACGAATGTTGTACTAATTTTTATGTACCAAAATAAATAAATATTACACTCTTAATTTTTAACTTTAATTCTCACTTAATCGAGCACTCTGCTCGGATTTTTCCTGCTATATTACAAAGAAGTGTATATATATATATATATATATATATATATATATATATATATATATCTTCTGAAGTTTGCATAGGACAAAATAAGTAAAAAGGAAATTGAAAACCCTTTTAAAGAGTATGGTTGTATTTACTTTTTGTTATTATTTTAGAACAAAATATATTGACACCTATTAACTCGTTCCTTGGTGACATTTTTTTTGGAGTAAACGTTCCATTTTTCAGACGAATTTTGAAAAGAAAAATGTTTCCTTTGCCTTTTGGATAGGAGCAAAGCGTAATATCTGTTCTGATAGTACAGTTTATTTTTCTATCCTCGCTTAGTGAAGGAGAAATTCTTTTAGACTGAGGCAATTTTTACTTTTATTCCTATCCAGAGCGTCCCTTTGTGAGGAGCTGAATTTTCCCCAAATTAAAAATCGACCATGTGTCGAACTCAGCTCCCTCCGAGGACAGAGTTAGATACAAGGTTCTGTCATGTGGGACAGTGTGTAACCAAAAGCACGCCATTAACGACTCTTCTTAAAATGACACACAGTTACCAGACATATGAGTCACCAATTCTAGCTGAGAAGAGCCCAGAAATGCTGAGAGCGGATGTATAAACTTGTCTGAAATTATTTTATTTAAAAGAACCCCCCCCCTTTTTTTTTACTAATGAGTTACTACTTATCAAGGCTAAAAGCCATCTGAGGATAAGGGATAGATTGACAGTTGAATGATGATGAATACTATGAGAGGATAGAAAATCTCCACATTCCAACAACTCAAAATAACAGCTGACCCCAAAACAGCAATTCTTCCCTCTTTGTCAGAAACAGCGTTCATAGAATCTGAGGACTAAAGGGCAAAATAGGAAGGAAACGAAAGTTACGGGATCGACAAAAGTAAATCTGAGTTCCACTTTCTACGTGACGAGTTTACACATCTCAGCTGAAAAAGACAAATCGAATGAAGCCAGGTTAACTCATTTTTGTCAGGTAAGGAGTTAACTTGCAGCTAGACATGGCGTATTTTGAGAAGACTCACAAACCATTTAGAATCGATATATCTCATTCTAGAGCATCTGAGAACGCTATAACAAATAAATAAGACCTGAAAAAAGTTTTCAATTTTATTTTTATTTATTCTGTCGAATATTTATCTATCTTTTTATCATAGGATAAGATATATCAAATTCATTGGAACAGTTGTGAAAATAATGAATTCACCTACTTAAAAGGAAAAAAAAAAGAAGCAATCATATATTTAAAAAAGAAATTTTTTTTTTTTAAATTGATTAACAAATACGACAGCTTTAAGAAGAGAGTTTTTTAAGAAAAGCATTCATAGCACACGAGAATTTTATATATTATTTTGGTACGTCTAACGCTTAAATTCTAGGTAAATAGTTTCTATAGCAATTCATGAAGCCATCTTAACCTCCCAAAATAGCACCTTGTTATTTTAGACTTCTATAACCAGAGGCAAAGAGGGGCCATTGGCAAAGCTGTGTGAGTGATAGGTTAGCCTGCTTCCCGCCTTCCAGGTGGGGGGGGGGGGACATTAGACCAGGGTGGAAGAGTAGTAAGATAAAGAAAAGAGTATGCCTGTAGCAATGATTCAAAAGTGCAGGACGAGGATTGTTTTTGGTTGTTGTTTTTATTTTTTGTGAGGAAGCAGCATCAAAGCAGAAAGCAGCAAGGATTTCATAGATTATAAAGGATTGACCATTCGGAGAGAAACTAGAAAGTCAGTAGTTGCTTAAAAGTCATGGTACAATGCATACTTAGCCTGAATTGAACAATGGCTGACTCCCTCACACTGGATTTTTTTGATTTTTTTAAATGGTCTTAGTATGGGAAGCTGAAGAATTAAAACTTAGACTAGCATCAGTTTTCACAGGCTGAAATAGTTTCAAATAATAATTTAAAAAAAAGAAGTAATTCTGTTTAGGTTAGAATGTAATTTCCTTTGATAGGATCAATGGCATGGTGGCTTCTCATTGGTTGAAAAATCTGTGGAAAACCAATGACATGGTGGCTTCTCATTGGTTGAAAAATCTGTGGAAAGCCAATGGTATGGTGGCTACTCATTGGTTAGAAATCAGTGGCATTTCATTGGTTAAAAATCAGTGGGAAGCCAAGAACATGGTGTCGTCTCATTGGTTAGAAATCAGTGGAAAGCCAATTAATAGTTAGATCCATTGGGAATATTAAAATCATAACCATGAAATATCCAAGAACCTTAGCTTTCATTCTTTCTTGGTTTATTTATCCGGTTGCTAAAATATTTTGTTTATCTGGACTTTGAAAAACAATAAAAAAAATAACAATAATAAAAAAAATACATTGTACTTCATACACTGCTGTTATAAGCAAGTAAAAACAAAAAAGAATACAATCATATAGAATGAGATTTTTTTTAAATACATACACATAATGACAATTGGAAATAAAAAAAATTAAAATAAAACAAATAAATGAAAAATTCATATTTTTAAGACATACAATTATTATGATAAGAATGTAAAAAAATTGATTTATTCGGTTATAATAAAAAAAATTTACAATTTCTTTTGTATTTGTATGAAAAAATATTTAAAAAAATTTTTCTCTCTAAATCAATTATGGATTTCTTATAAAAATGTCCAGCAATATTTGGAGCATGTTACATAAAAAAATAAAATAAATAAAGTTGGAATATCAGTATATTAACAAACATTAATTAAATTGTTCTTGCAATATTGAGATCAGAAATTGGAATTTCCATTAGTCAGACGAGTGTCCCTATCTTGATTATTGTTATCTCAACGTTTTTAAATGCCCAGACGATTGACCGAGACGCGAAGCAAGCCTGAGAATTTAACAACCAAGATGTTGTGGCGACTAACAACCAAGACAAGGACATCAGATTAAGTAACAAGTGTGGCGTTCTATGTAACAGGCCATTTCATAGTGCAACTGAGACGTACAACTGCAGGCTTACTGAAAATGGTTTGATTTTCAGTAATTTTTCAACGACATTTTTCATTTTTCATTTTTTATATTGGTTTGAAAAAAATGTTATCATCGAAGATACTAATTATCTATTTAGTGGGTGTGCAGATGCAACATCATACTAATACCTACTCACACTTGCTAACAGGCCCGTTGCAGATGTGAAATAAGTTGCAGTTTGACACATTTTCGTTAAATATTATATTAAATATGCATTTTGTTTGAAAATGTCATATTTGAAACAAAAACCATTTAAGGGTTAAGTCAACTATATTTAGAAATACATAGAATAACATTCTGATCCAAAAATGAGGATAAGAAGATGTGTCGAAAGATAAATTCAATAAAAAATTGCATTTTTTCTTGTGGAAACTGATGAGTATTAAACAAAACAAAGAGGTAATTAAGATGGTCTGAAAAAGATCTGATTCACATACGTATTTTAATTTATTTATCGTTTGCATGTTGTATCCAGGTCTGTTTAGCAAAGTTTGATTTTTAACAAAAAATTAGACTGTTTATGTAATTTGAATTTAAAATTAATAAACCAGTTTCAAGACCCCCCCCCCTCCCCTGCATCTCTTATATTTTGCTTATTTTCTTTTTCTTCAGAAGATGCAGCAGATACACACAGAGATGCTTGAGAATTTTGTAACTCTAGTATCAAACGGTGGCTGAGCTTCTTTTTTTTTCTCTCTCGTAAGTTTTCACTTTTACTTTAACGAAAGTTTTTTACTTTAACGAAATATTTTATTCAAAATTAAACATTTTTCCAGAAATAATTCAACTCCGAAGAAGTTTAACAAAAAAAAAATTATTTTATTAATAAGTCATCACTTATCAAATCCAAAAGCCACCCGAGGATAAGGGTTAATGAGATGGATGGATTTTTAGTTTAATAATGAAGAATATTATGAGAGGATAAAACATGAAGTTTGACTACTTATGGGGACAGTTTACATCGGATTTAATGACAACCGTGCTGTAGTCTGCAGGGAAGCAGTCCCATGGTAACGTGTTGCACAGATGGGAAGTTCTTGGAAAAAAAAAAAACTCTGTTCATGGAAATTCTGTCTGATGCTAGGTAGACGAAGGAAGAAGGGAAAGTTCTTTTCCGTTGTGGTAGGTAGACGAGTTCTCTCTGTGAATGTCTTACAAGGAGGAACCAGAGATTGGATCTCAGTCGAGCACCTTCCACGGAGATAACGATAGAGTAGAGAAAGACAAGCAACGTCTCTTCTGTGAAAAAAGGGCTGTAGAGAATAGGCAGTACAACTATAAACATTATTAGTGTATCTAATCCGTCAATAATGAAGATTGTGTACCGAATAGACATTTAAATAAATTAATTAAAAAAAAAAAAACAGTCGCTTTTTTTACCATCCATTATATGGATATTATCTTAATGAAACTTTGTATGTACATTTTTTTCTCATAAGCTATTTAGCTGTCATATTGACATAAATTAATTAATAAAACAAAAATTTATAAGTTAGTAATGTTAATTTATATTTATAAAATTAAAACAATTTCACATGCATACGTACATTTCTCACGTCAATATAACTTTGATAATTGCACATTGAATTCTTCTTTTTTTTATATTTACCATTAATTGAATATTTATCGAAATTAAAAATGCAATAACGTAAATTATAACGAGATTTTAAAAAAAATCTTATTTCGAGCTTCATTAACATTCACTTTCGTCTCCCGTTTCAATTGCAAACATGGTTGATACATATATATATATATCCAGTTCCCCCCTCCCTGCATTCGTCACATAATCAACACCCCCCCCCCCCCTCTCCATAGGCTTACTCACTGATTTCGCACCATTCTTATTTATAAAGTGAAGGGTAAAAAAAAAATTTTTTTTAAAAATGTATTTGTGCGATTTAAAAATAAGAAAAAAATGAAAGTAAAAAGATTCCTGGGCAACAGACAGGGTCGGTACAGATAGTTATCTATATAATACTAAAACTCTGAGGATCGTGAATGTTTCTTTGTACATGAATATTTTAGATGGTGGGAGGAAGGGTGAATAATTTAAATAAAGGTCGAATGATAAGAGAAATAGTGAGAGGAATGAAATGATGTAAATAATTAAAAGAGAGAGAAAAGGAGAGAGGATGTAAACAAAGGGAGGTAGAGAGGGCGAAAAAGAGAGAGAGAGAAAAAGAGAGAGAGAAAGAGAGGAGGCTTATCATGAAATCCTTTGACTTTGTAAAAATTGGAAGTGTCAAAAAGTGGATGCTGGTATTTACTTCCTTCTGACCGCAGGAAGGTGTGGCAAAAGGCCGGAAAGTGGGGAGAACACACCAGCACCTCTAAAGAAGATGGCACTCTGGCCTCCTAAAAATAGCCTGGGCAGCCACGTCAGCATTCCCTGGTCGGGGTGCCTCAGGCAGTTAGCAATAAACTAACTCCACTCCAAAGAGGGGAGGCAAGGCCTGGGAGGGTGGACCTCCTAGGAATACCCAGGACCAATACAGATAAAAGGCCACCGAAATGGTCCAGTTCCTGCCGGATCCTTGACTGATATGTATCAACAGAAGTCTTAAAGCAACAGAAGTGGATGATTTGTCTATTGATTCGGTTGCTTAAAGCAATACTTTGGAACCTGTCTAAGCGTTCACTTTTCTTTCTTTTTATCTAATGTACCATATACCAGCGATGTCCCAATGTGTCAACGGTCGTCTAATATTTAAATAAATTTGTACATTTAATTAATTCAACAGGTAACTCAAATAATTTAGTAACGTTTAATAATAACAAAACTCAACAGATTAAAAAAATAAAATACTTATCATTAGTTATCGTTTGTTTATAGTCTGATTGTAACCTTATTCTTTTTTATCGTTAAAAACTCTACAGTACTCGAATAAAAATATTAAATTCTCTCAAATCATTGAATTTGACAAAATTTAATATTTTTTCATAGAATTATTTATATTTATGTTCAATGATTAATTTCTTTGTTACTGTTTTTGACATAGACTTGTCCAACATATGCCAGCATGTAAAACAGATATTAAACTGAATATGATGACATAAGCCTGGAAATCCCCTTGTAACCATTCCCTAAAATTACAGAAATTGAGTCGACAGATTAAAAAGACAAGAACCAATATTCTTAAGATACATCCATTCAATCTGCACATTTAGCGATGAAAATGCTGTAACGTTGTAAGGTAGGACAAACAAGAAAAATGAGGATAACTGTTTGAAATACAATAGTGATGATGAGAATTAAAAATTTTAAAACTACGCATTTGAAAATAAAATTCCGACAAAGATAATTTTAGAATTACATAATTTAACTCAAAATAGAAATTGGATGTTAACGGAATTTGAACATCCGACAAGAAAGAATTAGATTATAAAGAAATCGAAAACAACAATAATTTGCTGGCTGATCACACATCAAAGGAATGTAGTGAAGTCGGTGTTGGAAATGTTATTTTATTGCTGTTGGAATTTACAAAAATAATTCGCTGGAAAACAAAGGCAAGATGACTGCGGAATGTTTATATAAGTTTTAGTTTTGTTACGGTCGAGACAAGCAAGAGACACCCACACACACACTTTGGGACAAAATCCACTGCACAACCATAGATATCCACACAAATATCCAAACTGGTTACAAATTTGCTTAAATGAATCCTAATCACAAGCGTCTGGAAGGTTAAAATAAAATAATGTGTTAATTCTCCCACAGAAACCACTATGACAACTGGATGACCACTCTAACAGCAACAACAACAACAGAATATACGAACGAACCAAGTTCCACAAAACTCTCTTTTGATTCAGAGCGAGTTAATCCTTTGTCCCTTCCTTAAAGGCATAACACTACAATGCTATTTCAAACTTAAGCGTGACAGATTGACAAACAGACGGATAGACAGAGCCTTTTATAGAGATGTGTGGACGCATCTAAAAATTCAGTTGAAACTTAAGCGTGTCAGACCCACGGACAGACAGAGCTTTTTATATAGATGCGTGACAGACTGACCAATGGATAGAGTCCCTTACAGAGACGGTTGGATGCATCTAGAAAAACATCAATAAAATCTAAATATCTTTTCATATACCCTGGAGACGTTTCCATATTCTTTAAGCCCATTAATTTTTTTTCCAGATGAAGGGCTTTCAGAAATCTGATTTATAATGTGTGCGTGTATAAAAACAGCACGAGAGAAGTGAGTCAATCTAATCAGATAAAATCTAAAGGTATAAGCATTCACAGTAAACAGTTCATGTAATGAAAGGCTAATCTGTCTTGACTAGAATTATTGAAAACAGACGCTCCTTTGAAACGAAATAAACAGAAATAACTAAACATTCATTAATGACATACGTTTACTTGTACATCTATATGCGTATGCATGCAGGTGCAGGAATATATTTAAACACATAGACTCTATGTGCATGTATACACATTAGGATAGGTTGATTTTCATACATTTTTTTTTATATCTAATATGCTCATGCGGAGAAAATTGTGTTTAGGTCTGGTGAGTACGTACACCACAAACTAGATTTCTAACTTGTATCAATTTTTGAGCAATTAATTTTAAAGATTGTCTAATAAGCAGCACTGGGAAATCCTCGCTTTTAAAACATTTTTGTATAAGTCTAAATATCTTCATAACTACAAAAATTCTGAAAATTGGTGTACGCAGCATTTGTCTTGGATATTGTGCCTAAAATTTGGGTCGTAAATACCCCAAAAATATTTAAATTAAAAAAAAAAAAAAAAAAAAAAAACAAAAAAAAAAAACACTGCCATTTTCCCATCCTGCTTAAATTTCATTTTTATTTTTGCATACTTTGTATAAATGTTAATATCTTTGAAACCACAAATGCTGAGCTTCTGAAAATTGGTGTATCATTGCTACTCTAGCCATGGATATGTGCCTAGTATTTGTATTAAAAAATATTTGTATCAAAAATAGCCGCAAAATGTTAGTTATTTAAAAAGAAAAAAAAAGAGATTGTCATTGCTGTTACAGACATTTTTTCAAACTAATCACTCAAGAACTGGTGCAAGTTAGAAATCTAGTTTTTGATGTCAGTACTAACCATTGATTAATACCCGACTTTCTCATCATGGATCAAATATATCCATATTCAAAACATGTTAAAAATCAACCTACCCTCAGGCACAGACACAATATATGATTATCATGATAAATGGCTTAACCCTAACCCTCAGGCACATAGACACAAGACATGATTATTATCATTATAAATGGCTTAATTTTTATAAATTAATAAACACAACATTCTAAAAAAAATTTTTTTTAAATACAGACATTAAGTAAGTAAATAATGGGTTTCAATACGACAGTATATCAATAGAGTAAACATTGCCTTTTAAAAGATACATGTTTTTTGCATCGACAAATACCATCTATATCTATAAAAATATTGTGTCGGATTTTCCAAGTCAGACCAAAATAGCCTTTAAGCTGACAAATCAAACTTTGTTTCTGATTGGCCAATATTTATTTGTTATTGCTGTACCATCATAACATATTTCGCTACAATCTATTTGTAAAATTACTTAGTCCAGCCCAGACAATCTATATTATGAAACATATTTACCAAATCACTGAAAAATTAAATTGAGCAAGATGAATAACTCTTCATTTTAATTGAAGAATCTTAAAAGAGTTGTCTCCCATACAACTAAAATTTCATTTCTTATTCTGTTTAAGTTTAAAAAATGGCCAAATAAATACAAATTTAAACTAAAATGACTTTACTGTATCCGGGTTGGTACAGATAGTATTAAATAAAAGGATACTAATTATCTACAGGGTTGGAACATAGAAACCAACATGGCCGTTACAAGTTGACGACTGAGAATCTTATACCTAGTGAAGTTGTAATAGTACCCAAGTTATCACTTTCCTCGTATGCTGATGTTCTAGTTGATTTAAGTCGCCGTACGTGTTGCGGATACAACATGAAGAGATATAGTAAAATACAAACACAAAAAGCATGGAACATCTGCCGTTACATAGATAGACAGACAGAGAGATGGGAGAAGAGAAGAGAGAGAAAGAGAGAGAGAGAGAGAGAGAGAGAACGCGGAACAACAAAATTATTAAAACACACTTGATTAGGAATTGTGATGAACTATCCTATCCTTCCTGCTTTCAGTGTACTCCCCCTGATTATAAATGATCTTGTTTTGTTTACTGACTTCACTTGTGCTAAATAAAACCTAAACATGGTTTATATGCTACGTGTCTATTTTATAACAAAGTGGTAACACTGTTATTTTTGTTGTTAAAACAGGGGTTCATCCTGGTCGGCTTGAGCCGTTTTCTTCCCTGGCCTGCACCACATCCCGAAACATGGTGCCCCATGCATGGCGGTCCTGAACAAAGTCTCACAAAATGGTGAACCAATAAAGACTGATGTGTATATTGATATATATAAAAATGTACTTCTGTCCCATCACGCAAATAAACATATTTCCCTTCCTTCCCGTCACGCAAGTAAAATGTGCTAATGAGACCTTTTCTTTCATTTTTTCCTTTCTTCTTTCTATACCGAGTGATACGTTTTCTTTTTGTTTTGTTTAACTTTCCAGTTTGAGACGTTTTCTTTTTGTTTTGTTTAACTTTCCAGTTTGAGACGTTTTCTTTTTGTTTTGTTTAACTTTCCAGTTTGAGACGTTTTCTTTTTGTTTTGTTTAACTTTCCAGTTTGAGACGTTTTCTTTTTGTTTTGTTTAACTTTCCAGTTTGAGACGTTTTCTTTTTGTTTTGTATAACTTTCCAGTTTGAGACGTTTTCTTTCTTTCATATTTCTTTTTATAACTTCCACCGATTGAAACGTTATTTTATATGAACATTGCCGAAGCATAATTGTTTTTTCATCAATTTTGACGAAGGATGTACACCACTACTACTACTACTACTACTACTACAACAACTACTACTAATATATATGATGACACACACTTTGGTCTTTTAAAATGATGAAATTCATTTTGACAAAGTCAACACCCAGTTTTTATTAGACTCATCAGAAGTACGAAAACTTTACTAGATTCCTGGCACGCCTAGAAACCTGAACATCTGCAAATTATTTGCTGAATGTCAGAAATATCAAGAAAAGCTTTTCGGTGTAAAAGTATTTACTATTTGCAAATGATCATATCGTTTTGGAGTGGATAAAGGTAAAACCACCCCCAGAATTAAACAAGAACGAATATTCAACTCGGCCCGGCCGCACATTCAGCGATGAAAATGCTATTTTCAAAGTTAAGTGTGAGAGACAAGCGTTACAGGTCAACGAAAATGCTATTTCAAACATAAAAATGACAGACTGATGCATAGATCCTCTTACAGAGATGCTTGGATGCATCTTCTAACACATAATATTAAGTCAGTCTGTTCTCCGTTTTTTTTTTGTGTGATTGATGATGATGATGACGATGATGATGATCATCATGTTAACGTCCATTTTACATGCTGGTATATATTAGCCGTATTTTAAAAAACTGAATTCCAAACTAACCTATCTCTAGCCAGGTCTTTATTTATTCCTCTTTCTCAACTGGTACAACACAAAACTCGGCTGTCATGAAGGATCAAAAGACCATGAAAGGAGAGCACCGACCATATCTACTTGCTTGTCAATATTTAACTCTGTTTTTAAACCGAGTATGTTCTTAAAAAAAAAAATTCCAATCGATTTTAGCGATTACATACATAATCTGGATCAATATTTTCATTTTGCTTAATCACATTTCAGAAAAGGTAAGAGGAATTCTCCCTCTTGAAGTAATATTTAAGATAAGATGCACCGATTCAAGGTGTACGTTGAATGATTAAGAAGCTATTTCAAACTGAAGCATGACTGATCGATTCTATTTATCTTCCTCCAACAAGGTAAGATGTGACACAAGGTCGGGAAAGTGGGAAAGAACCAGCGCTCGAGAATTTGAGCACTCTGGCTGTTTAAAAATTGCCTGGGCAGCCCCGTCGGCATTCCTCGGTAGGGGCTCTTCAGGCAGTAAGCAATAAACTTACTCCTCCCCAAAGAGGGGAGGCAAAGCCTGGGCGGGTGCACCTCCTAGAACTGCACAGGACCGACAAAGCAATAGACCGGTGTAAATCCAGACCCGAAAGCCCGGACGATACCGGTTTATTAGGCAGGATAAAAAACCCTCGATGGTCAGAACATAGACATGTGATGACAAGTTTAATAAATCAAAACTGCGAAAGATTGGTGATGATTTACATCATAGTAGACCATTTTCTTGTCCATCTGTCGGTCACTTATAGACTTGAAAAACTCGTTGCAATTGTACCAAATGTAGCATGACGTATTCTCGAGATGCCGGGTGTAGGGAGTAGAAATATTATACTACTACTAATAACAAACACCTATAAGTATCACCCAAAAAACTATTGGCAAGAATTGCTCCAAATTTGGTATGCCTGATGTGTCATCGGGGATGATCTTATGCTATCTACAGGGTGTTGCAGCAACATCTGACACTTGACAAAAATAGTCAATAAAAACAAAAGTTGCATATACAGACACCCGACAGAGTTACATACAACATTATTTTTCAATGTAACCTCCACCGGTGGAGACAGACATTTTAAAGCAAGCGCAAAGTGAGTCACACATTTTGACGACCATGTCCTTGTCTATAGCGGCGAACACCTCCATGATAGCAGCCTTTAGAGAGTCGATCGTATTGTGGGCATGCTTCCTTGACCTCAATCACGCCCCAGAAGAATTAGTCAAGAAGACTGCAGTCGAGTGAGGAGGGCGGCCACAAGTTAAACGACCAGTGATGAGGAACATTGTTGAGCAGTCACGCCTGGGTCGTCTTTGCGTTGTATGCAGGAGAGGAGTCCTGCTGGAAGACGTAAGTCTGGTGGCGCTCTCATCAATCCAGGGCTTCACCACGCTCTTCAGCACCTCCTGGTATTCTGTTTACTTTTTGTCACGTATCAGATTTTGCTGCAACACCCTGTATATATCCGCAGTAGATTGGGTTCTTCAACCAGATCTCTGGCAACCCAACTAGACAGAACCTAATGTAAAACTTGTGGCTAGTGATCACTGGTTATCTTGCCTTGGTATGCCACCAGGTTATAATCATGGAGGCTCAGAGCAGTACTTATAATTTCTTCTTTTTTTTTGTATTTTGTAAAAATAATTCAATAAACAAGTTTTATTATTCTTATTCTGCTTGCGTCAAATTGAACCAGATTTAGCACTAAACTCACAAAATTCTAATAATACTACTAGCAGTTAAAAAAATAAAATTATAATAACGACTATAGAAACACTAATCTAACATATAAAGTTATCTTGTGTGATTTACAAAGTTGGACCTGAATAGCATTTAAGCTGACATATCAAACGTTTATTTTGATTAGTTATTCTTTATTTGTTATTGTTGTACCATGTTATTGTTGCTATAATAACATACTTCACTAAAGTCCTGCCTGGATAAATATTAATATGGAAACATTTTCCAATTATAACCGAAAATTTAAAATCAGCAAGGGAATAACTCATTTTTAATTGAAGAATATAAAAAGAGTTGCCTCCCTTACAACTAAAATTTTATTTCTTTTTCTCTATAACTTAAAAAAAGTGCAAACAGAGATTAAAAACTAAAATGACTTCACTGCATCCCGGACAACGCCAGATAGGTACAGTTAGTAATTTATTTTTTTTATTATTTGGTAGGCTTATTAATGTAATTTCAATGAAACATTCAAAAAGCAAAATTATCTTATAACATTGATAAAAAAATAACCTCCATTTAAGTTGAACGAAAAAACTGAGATTTGGTAAATCCATCTGTTTGGTGAACGACATCTGTTTGGTGTTGACCTCAACTAATTCCAGATGCCAATCAGATGAACCTAAAACAGGTAATCTGAATACTTATCAGGTAGGAAGTATCCACTGAACCACAGGAAGTATCTGCTGAATCACAGGAAGTATCTGCTGAATCTCCTGGGAAAACTAACGAAACCAAATACTCTAAATATTTGGAAACTCTTTCCGACTAGCTGTATATATCTGGTGTTACCCGGTAGTGTCCTTTCTTTTTTTAAAGCCCCCCCCCCATCCCATATTAAAATTTTGTTTTTAGTAAATATAATTTTGAACACTGAATTCAATTAGTACAGTATCATTTGGTTGTTACAATATAAACCAAATTGTTAGGAAATTATAATTATTTGTTATTGTTTCAAAAGAAAAAAAAATTGTATAAATATCATATATTTCTGAATTTTTGAGATGAGGATTGATAATTTGTATAATTTTGGTTATTCGGACTACATTTCTCATCTTGAGTATTATCATCACAACGTTTCGGTCGCTGTAACCTCCGGCCTTCTTCAAGTGTATCTCTTCGAACTCGGGAATTTGTCGAACTCTGGAATCTTGACGGAATTTCGAACAGAACCCTTTATTTAATCCACCGGGGATAGCATGCTCTTGTTCATGTCAGACATGACTGGGAGAAGTTTTCAGTAATTCACAATTCTTCATATCGCCTGCACTGAGGATTGAACCTTCAAGCTTCAAATGACTATCACTTAGAACCGAATTTAAGGACCTGTGGCACAGTGGATATAGTACTAAGTTAAATTACTAATAAAAATGAAATATTTGATGAAGAGTCAACTTAACAATTTCAAACAAATGTGATTTTTATTTAATGAAATTAGTAACCATAGTTTGTCAAAATTGACTGATGTATGTTGCTGATCTATATGTTTGCATATATGTGTGCATGTTCCCATTGCCTATCCATCTAGCAACGGTGATCAGTTTGTTAATAAAACAGAGGAAGGAGAGGCATTCACTCATGTTGCAATCGTGATGATTTTGTTGTTGTTCTTGCTGCTGCTGCTGTTTCGACAGCATTCACCCGGGTTTGGGTTGAGCCAGCTTCTTCTATAGCTTGCACCACTTCTTGAACCATGGCGGCCAAGAGAGGATTACGTTGCAAATTAATTTCCCCTCTGATGATCTTGGGTCAATGCAAAGAATGTGAGAGCGTTTTATCATTGTGTGAAGTTTTGTGCGGTCGAAGTTAAATTTGCTGTTTCATACAGCAGATTAATCAACTTATAATTTTTTTATGCGAATTTGGGTTTAAAGCTGTGTAGGTGTTGTTGATATTCATGTGCAGTGCATTTTTCCGTCATTTTGTATGAGTCTAGCAATTTCGGTTATGGTGGGAAAAAACTGCCATGGTCCGGCATTCATTGTGTCTGTATAGATTCTGTTATTTTTCAATAACATTGAAAATAATCTATTATCGCCTATCCTCCACTCTATAATAAAAAGCAATGTGTATTTATTTAAAACAATTAAAATATTTATGAAAATACTTTTAACACAATTGTTTTAAATAATTTTTTTTTTATAACTCACAAAAGGCTTAACTTCTTTTCTTTTGAACTCTTCTCCATTCCCATTTTTATATTGACTATCGGCCATGTTGGATCTATGCCAGTATGTCGGCTAATTTACTAATTTAGAAAGTGTTTTTCCCCTATTTCATTAGTAATACTAAATTGATTTTAATGCCAATACGTTCAGCATGTCATAATCTAAAAAAAAAAAAAATACAATTTTTGAGCTACTGCCTATAATCTTTCCAATAAAATTACATGTGTCGAATATGTCAGGAATCAAAGCAGTTACCGAATTTCTATTATAAAAAGACTAGTGTACACTCTTTGTGAAAAATTATGCCTCACCAGTGTTTGCATTTATATTCATATAAAATCAGGGAATTACCTCAATTATTTAATTTTTCATGTATAAATTATCATTTCTGATGACCTAAAGAAAAAAAACACCCATCGCTGACTTTTTATTAAGAGTGAAGGATTTCTTTCCGAATTCATTTCAGACGGCAGGGTTGTCTGACTTGCCGTTTGTTTTCCAATGTAAATCTTTCTAATGTTTTTATTTTATTTTAATAAGATAAGACTGAACTATCGGAAGTTGACAAATAAAACCCAACAACCTTCAAGTCATTTCTGATAACCTAAAGAAAAAAAATACACCAACCATAACTTTGCTTTTTAAAAATTTTCTTTCTTTAATCATTGGGAAATGATACCAGATGTTAAAATGATCGATTGAAAAAGAATAATCGTCGCTCATAGAAAGAAATAAGAAAGAAAGAAAACGTCTCAAACTGGAAAGTTTAAAAAAGAAAAAAAGGAACGAATAAAAAAGAAAACGTATAAATCGACATAGAAAGCAGAAAGAAAAAAAGAAAGAAAGTAAACGTCTGATTATGGGAAATACATTTGTGTTCTCTCTTCTTCTTATTCATACTTTTGTGTGACAGGGACGGATATATATTTACAAATAAATACACATTGCTCTTTATTATAGAGTGGGGGATGGAAATTCACTCCAGATGATAGTTTTAACAGCTGTTTCCAAGCCAACATCACGGCGGCGTAAATGAATTATCAAGAATTCTGTTTTTGTATGATTTAAATTAAATCAAAAGCATAAAAGCGTGGAAATCATTAAATATTTGCTGATAAGCACGACTTTATTATCAATAAAAACAAAATTTGAGAGGGGGGAAAAAAAATGCAAACTAGTTTTAATGCGTTGCCCAATCCACCAAACGATAAGTTTCACTATTATATACACTTTTCAAATTATATACGTTTGCAAACGCTTTCTAAAACGGGTATAAAAACACATGCCTAGAGCTTAAACTTACATTCCAGGACCGCCTACCCACCCCCAGATAGATATCTAGCATTTTGATTTTTTTTTTCTTCCCCTGAGGAAAGCAGGAAATATCTTGAGGAAAAAACTTTTCCTATATATTTCATTCACACAAAATACATGCTAAAATATTCGCCAGTTTTGGGATTGAGTTATATTTGAAAACCCTTGCATTTTCACTGTTCTAATTAACTGTAATTTGCAGGAGATTTTCCAATATTACTCATTCTACACACATCAAACGATACATCTGGTCACGTTTGGGTGGATACCCACATCATTTGACCTGTCAATCATTTTAGCTCCGTCTTCTCCTCTTGACTCAATTCATCATTTTTCCTTAATGATCTTCCTTTCCTTATGTCTATTTGAGATAAGGCTCAAACATAGATTTCGATCTAAAATAATCCCATTTTTTGTTTAACACTCAATCCCAAAAATGTGAATGTTCAACTTTCATGCTTTCCAATTTTTAATATCTTTTCCAATTCTGCGATCACATTTTTCTTAAATAAATCATTTCCACAGAATATGAAATCATCAACATGTATTGCCAGAATGCCTATCAAGTCACCAGTGGCATCATGCCAAAGAAACAGTGCATTGTCATATGCACTCACCATTCCTTTTAAGTGCGTTAACTCATGATTAACTCGGTTATACCATGAACGAGGTGCATCGTTTAATCCATAAATCCATCTTTTCAGCTTCCACACTTGTGATTCTGGACACACATCAGATGGTTGTCTAAGAAATACCTCTTTCTCCAGCATATTACCTTGCAGAAATGCTGAGGTAAAATCAAGAGTCTCCACCTGCCACATCATAACTGAGGTTGTTAACAATACGAGACGCATAGCCTCACGGCTGCACGTTGGAGAATCTGTTTTTAGGTTATGGGAATCTTCTTCATAACCAGGTGCAACAAGACGAGCCTTCATTATGTTTTTGTCCTTCACAAATATTTCTGTTATCACCCATCTTGTTGATATACATTTTTGTCCCATATCAGGCACACATTCCTATACTTCATGAATTTCCACATTTTCCAATTCTCTTTTCTTTGCATCAATCACATCTACTTGTTCTTGTTCAAAAGAAAACAAAACTGCATGTTCCTGATAACTTATTCCCTCTATTGCTTGAGGAAATTCTCTCCATTGGTCAACATGATTCCAATTGATACACAAAGGATTTTCATCTTCGGCTTCAGGTTTTATACTTAGCCAATGGCTATATTTTCCCGTTGACTTTAGTTGTGTGTTCATAACCATTTCCTTTCAATTTATACTCTACAACTTCGTTTCTACTTGGTTTTATACTGTTATTTTTCACTTCCCTTCTATTGCTATTTGAATTGTTATTATATTATCCTTCATCCTAAAAAATGCTGGTCAATACACATGGACCTTCTTTACCTAAAACTTTAGCAGGACCATACTATCCCTTATAGTTTTGTCTTCTATAGTAGACACGGTCAACTGTCACAAAACCTTCATCCACATAAGTCCTTATATTGGATCTCAAAGCTCTCTAATTCATTCGACTTCCATTAAGCTTTTCTCCGCTGCATGTAGGGCATTTAAATTTATTCTAACCATATCATTGGTTGTTGCAGTTTCCAATGCAGGTAATCGATCATTCAAAACTGAGGGGGTGTTAATGTTTAACCCAGATACAAGCTAGATCCAGAGAATAGTGTGGGTGTGAAATTTGAAATGAAATTCATGTAGTTTTGCCATTGTTGCGATCAACTTGTAATATGGTGCATTGTCTTGGTGAAAGAGCACTTTTTCCTTCATTTGTGGACATTTTTTAGCGATTTTTTCCTTCAAATGCACTAATAATGCTATATAATATTCGCTATTGATGGTTTTTCCTTTCTCAAGGTAATTAATAAAAAAAATATTTTGTGCATCCCAAAATACCGAGGCCAAAACCTTGCTTGCTGATGTTTGCGTCTTTGATCGCTTTGGACAGCTTTCATCTGCTGCTATTCACTTAGCTGACTGCCGATTTAACTTCAGAGTGAAGTGGTCGACCCACGTTTCATCCATTATCACATATTGATGCAAAACCTCCTTTTTATTGCGTTGAAACAGTTGTTTTTGATCGACTGTAAACAAACATACCACCCACTTTGAACATAGCTTTCTGATTGAGAAATGTTCATGCAAAATGGTAAATACACTGCCTTCTGATATCTTTCACACGTCTCCTCTCTCATGCAACTTCAATTTACGATTGTTCAAAACCAGTTTGTGGACCTTTTTTGATGTTTTCTGGGACAATTTCAAAACTTTGGTGACCTTAGCGTTCAGCATCATTTGTATTTGTATGACCACGTTTAAAGTCAGCATATCACATCTTAACTGTTGTTTCTGACAGAGCAGAGTTCGAATAACACTTATCAAGCCATTGCTTTTCTTGAAAAGTATTTTTTGCCATCAGAAAGCAATACTTTATCAACACATGAAATTCAGATTTTTCGATTGTTTTGAAAATTTGCAACACCAGCTTCACTTAATTTATCTGTAAACTAATAACTTGATTGGGCTCAAATTTTGACATGGGACGGATATATATATATTATATATATATATATATATATATATATATATATATAGAGAGAGAGAGAGAGAGAGATAAATTTTACATCTTTAATAGAGAAATTGGATCCTTCCATAAATGAAACACACACATTCTGAAGATAGAAACAAAGCCTATTCATATAAATATGTAAGAGAGGGGGGGGGGGTGAAAGGAGAGAGAGAGATGGAGAGAGAAATGGAGAGAGAGAGAGAAATGGAGAGAGAGAGAGAAAGGGGGATGGAAGGAGAGAGAAAGGGGGATGGAAGGAGAGAGAAAGGGGGATGGAAGGAGAGAGAAAGGGGGATGGAAGGAGAGAGAAAGGGGGATGGAGAGAGAGAGAAAGGGCGATGGAGAGAGAGAGAAAGGGCGATGGAGAGAAAGAGAAAGGGGGGAAGAAAGGAAAGAGAGATGTGGGGATGAAAGGAGAGAGAGATGGAGAGAAAGAAAGGGGGGATAGATAGAGAGAGAGAAAGTGGGGATAGATAGATAGAGAGAAAGTGGGGATAGATAGAGAGAGAAAGGGGGATGGAGAGAGAGAAAGGGGGATGGAGAGAGAGAAAGAGGGATAGAGAGAGAGAAAGGGGGATAGAGAGAGAGAAAGGGGGATAGAGAGAGAGAGATGGAGAGAGAAAGGAGATGGAGAGAAAGAGAAAGGAGATGGAGAGAGAGAAAGAGTGGAGAGAGAGAAAGAGTGGAGAGAGAGAAAGAGTGGAGATGGAGAGAGAGAAAGGGGGGAGAGAAAGATATGTTATTTAAAACAAGAAGTAGAAGCCACATATAGATAATTTGGAAAGCAAAAAAGAAAAAAAAATGGCCTTATTTGTAAATGGCCGAAATTTAAGATAAAATATAAAACAAACTAGATCAAAAGCAAAAACACAGAAGGAAAAAGGGAAAACGGTTTGCAATTGCATGGCATCTTCATGACTAAAGCGTATGTCAAGAGTACAATAAGATAAGGGAAACAATATCTTCGGCAACACAAGTGTCCCTACGCACACAATGCCGCTGCCGGCAGAAACATTTCTGCCAAGCAGAAAGTTGTTCGGCTTCATTCTAGCTTAGACAAACAAGAACGGATCCATTGTTAAGATGCGGCCATTCAATCTGTGATGCGTTTAGTGATCAAAATGCGATTTCAAACTTTGACTGACAGACGAAGCCTCTTATAGAGGTGCGATGACGCATCCAAAATAAGATGTGTTCATTCAATCTGCACGTTTAACGATGAAAATGCTGTTTTTATTTTAAGAGTGATAGATAATAGTGATGTGAGGACGCAACTATAAAAAAATTATTCTTATTGTTTGTGCAATGAAAGAGAGATGGAAGAAGGAAGGGAGAGAAAAAAAGAGAAAGAGAAAGAGAGGGAGAGAGGGAGAGAAAGAGAGGGAGAGAGAAAGAGAGAGAGAGGGAAAGAGAAAGAGAGGGAGAGAGAAAGAGAGGGAGAGAGAAAGAGAGGGAGAGAGAAAGAGAGAGAGAGAGAAAGAGGGAGAGAGAAAGAGAGAGAGAAAGAGAGAGAGAAAGAGAGAGGGAGAGAGAGAGGGAGGGGGAGAGAAAGAATGGGGGGGAAGAGAAAGAGAGGGAGAGAGAGAAAGAGAGAGAGGGAGAGAGAAAGAGAGAGAGGGAGAGAGAAAGAGGGAGAGAGAAAGAGGGAGAGAGAAAGAGGGAGAGAGAGAGGGAGGGGGAGAGAAAGAAGGAGGAGGAGAGAGAAAGAGAACAGGAGAGAAAGAGGAGGGGAGAGAGAGAGAAAAAGAGGAGGGAGAGAGAAAGAAAGAGGAGGGAGAAGAAAGAAAGAGGATGGAGAGAGAAAGAAAGAGGAGGGAGAAAGAAAGAGGAGGGAGAGAGAAAATGAGAGAGGGATAAAAAGCCAGAGAGAGAGAGAGAGAGACAGACAGACAGCCAGAGAAAGAGAGAGGGGGGAAGCTTGAGAGAAAGAGAGAGAATGAAAGGGAGAAAGCGAGAGAGAAATCTAGAGTGAAAGAGCGAAAAAGAGAGAGGTAGAAAGTGAGGGAGAGATTGATAAGCCATCAAAATAGACCCTTTGTTTAATTTATCATCAGATTCTTCTTTCGTTAGTGAAAACTTGCATTTTCTTAAAGATTAGAAATATTTAAAACTCGCAGAAGTACTTGTCAACGCAAGTTTGATGATCTTGTTTTATGGCATATCAACCCTTTTCAGGATATTTAATGCTGAGGTCAGTCATTGTCAATGCCGGATGATAGATAATAACTTGCATCCAATAAGTTACCTCCATTTTTTTTTTTTTTTTTTTTTTTATATATATACAGCTTCACTAAATTCAATCTCAACATTTTTGTATTTTTAATATAATCTGTTACAAATAATATTATATATTACTAGACGTACCCATGACCCAACTTGTCACAACGAATACCACTATTTATTCTTCTTTAATTTCATTGGAAAATTCATAAACTGTGGCATATCTGTTAAGACTCTCTTCTTGCATAATATAAAATAATAAGTCTCTTTACTTCTATATTATCATTATCATTATATAGAATATTATCATTATTATTATATAGAAGTATTATCATTATCATTATATAGAAGTATTATCATTATATAGAAGTATTATCATTATATAGAATCATTATCATTATATAGAATCATTATCATTATTATATAGAAGTATTATTATTATTATTATTATTATTATTATATAGAAGTATTATTATATGGAAGTATTATTATTATATAGAAGTATTATTATTATTTATTATTATTATATAGAAGTATTATTATTCTTTATTATTATTATATAGAAGTATTATTATTATATAGAAGTATTATTATTGTTTATTATTATTATATAGAAATACAGACACTTATTCTTTTGCCATCTAATTTGCATATGTGTTTGTGGTGTGTACAGACACATATGTAAATTAGATACCATCGCTGAAGAAAAGAATCACTGTTTCTCTAAATGCTCACAGAAGACATTAAAAGATATTAGAGAATAGTTGAATCAACATAGTGAGAGATGGAGAGTGAAATACATAGATAATTAAGAGAGAGATGGTGTGTTCCACTAATTATAAATTAGGGCTAATTAGAGCAATTAAAACAGAATATTTTTCAAACATGACTCAATCTAAGAACTAATCTATATTTTAGCATGTATTTTGTGTTATTAAACGTTGATAAACTTATATTTAGTATAATAATAAATGTAACGAATGTCACTCAGGAAGGGGTGAAGATGTTCTCTTGATCCTTTTCCCAGGAGGCTGGTATATTCATGACGAAGGAGACAGCAATAATTTTTAACTTAAACCAGACTTTTATTTACTCAACTAATGGATCCCCATTTCCTTAGTTAAAAATGGCTTCTTGCTGGACCACCTCCGCTGGGAGTCTAAGTGCCTCAATTTATCAAAACCTTACATGATGTTCTAACTTCTCTAAAATCTTGGCAGCAACTGAATCTAGTTTATAATTTTTCCTACATAACATGATTAGGCCAACTATCCAACCCTCATATGGGATTCCAGTCAACACTAAATGTATTCACTGTCAATCATACTATATAACCTCTTGCATATGGAAAATATGCCTGCATCATCGATTTGATTTATTTGTACCTGTGTGGTTAATCACTTTTTACACTTATTCCATCCAATTTATTCCAACTTATTTTTCTTCACATATATATGTATATGCTTGCTGAAAATACTTTGGGGTAGTCTGTGACTAATATATTTTCTGAATTTTTTTGCCTTTCAAACACTCTGCTCTTATTTTATGATGTATATGTTAGTTTTTGCCCCGTGGACAATTTGAACAAACGAGATGTCCTTTAGTTTTGTTTTTTCATCCTTGAGTTTAATATATATATATATATATTATTATTATTATTAATTTAAAATAAATAATATTAAATTATTTTTACCTACATACGCTAGCGTTTCGAGCTTTCACTCTCATCAGTGCAGAGATGATAATCTTGGACGGTCGCACGGTTCAAACCCCTGCCACAGAATCCACCTAGACTTTGTAAGCAAGCGCTGTAACCATTAGGCCACAGGACATTACCACATTTAAGAAGGGAATTTAAGTTCTATTTATGCCAAAGGCGGCATATCAAGAAAGACTGACTAGAGATTCTATGAACGTTGTCGGAATATATATATATATATATATATATATATATATATATATATATATTTTATTCCTTAACACCATTGCATTTTTTTTTTTCACCACTTTTTTAATTATTTATCTTTTATATTTTTTATTTATATTAATCTCCTTTTCCTTTTTGTCTTTTCTCATGTATTCGTTTCAGTTCTGGGGGAAAGAAAATAACTTCCGTTTTTGATTCAAAAACAAGTTTCGGAAAAGAGAAAGAAAGAAAACTTGTGATATTGCCGAGTTCCAGATTTGCAAAGACGAGGCTGAAATAAATTTATTATCTGGTTATGTGTTGAGTTTGCTATCCTACACCAGAAATACATACATAGTTTAACTCTTACAATGTATCTGCATATTATGGCAAATATTCATTTTCTATAAACACAAAGTATTTTTTTTTTTAAACTATTACAATCTGATACGTACTTTTAGTACATTGCAACACGAATAATAGGTGCCACTTTGGCTTGTTATCTACGTATCATAAATCTACTTTGGTATGATATCTACGTATCATGAATCTACTTTGGTGATATCTACGTATCATGAATCTACTTTGGTATGATATCTACGTATCATAAATCTACTTTGGTGATATCTACGTATCATGAATCTACTTTGGTATGATATCTACGTATCATAAATCTACTTTGGTATGATATCTACGTATCATGAATCTACTTTGGTGATATCTACGTATCATGAATCTACTTTGGTATGATATCTACGTATCATAAATCTACTTTGGTGATATCTACGTATCATGAATCTACTTTGGTATGATATCTACGTATCATAAATCTACTTTGGTATGATATCCACACTGTGTTATGCGATTTACACCTCATATTAAAACCAACACGATACAAGAGCAAGGAAAACACTTTTCCTAATTGTTTTTCAAAGAATGTGTGGTTACCGAGCCTGGAACCCGAACCCTAACGTTCAAAGGAGGGACCGTGCGACACTTCAGCTAATTATTCAACGAGAAGTCGCTGAAGGCTCAGTAATCTATTCTCGACAAATGGAAAGCTTACGCTAATTTAAACCAACTCAAGTTTTGATATTTTTCCGTAAACCATCAGCAAAATTTCGTCGATCCCAACACCGGAGCACCATACACAAGGAATTGAAATATCATGGCTTGACATTAAGATTTGTATATTGAAAAAAAATGAGATGGGTACGGTTCATTTTTTTTGTGTGTAGATATTTTTTCGGCACTGAAAAATAAATAAATGCAAAGAAGGAACTAATTTTTTTCATATGAATTTACAAAATATTAAATATTTGTATCTGGAGGATGCATAGTTTTCTCGTCTATGATAACAAGCACAATAGTTTGTGTTAGAGCAGAGGCGGGCAACCTTTTCAGAGTGAGGGCCAGATGAGAGTTTTAGAAGGAGATCGTGGGCCGGAGTGAACAACAAAATGTCAGAATTACTATATTTTGTTTACATGAATAAATTGTACAAAAATTGCATTGCACACTCTACAAATCTGATATTTTTTCTCAAGAGACTTATGTATGTGATGTTATAAAAGGCGCCGACTAAGAGCCATTTTGGAATCATAAAAAATAATGATAGGGGTGGAAGTAGCAAGTTGATCCAGCATTCGTTTTGACACACCTCACATAAGTTCTCTATTTCATGCCTTTTCCTCGTCTCTCGTTTCCTCTTTGCCTCTCTCTTTCTCTTTTTCTATTTTTTATCTCGGGCCAAGGATTTGAAATTAATAGTTAAAGAAAAATGAAATATACATGCATCATCGCTTGCTGATATTCATACATTTTTATCCCACTGTAAATCTTGATTGAAACCTACTTTTACGTCTATGTCACAAAATGATATGAGTTTTACTGGGAGGTCCGCGGGCTGGATTGCAATAATAAAGCCTAGCAGGGTGGCGGGCCGGAGGCTAAGCCTTTGTGGGCCGGATGTGGGCCGCAGGCTGAAGGTTGCCCGCCCCTGTGTTAAAGAGTAATGTGTATATGTGGGGAGAGATGCTAAGCATTGGTTAACCAAGCAGATCATGTGATAGGTTAAGGAGAAACAATTTTGAAATACTGAGTCAGTTAAATTTGCAGTAATGCGAGACACAAAGGTAGCCTTCAGGTGGCCACATGAGTTCCGTTTTCCACAGACACCTGGAAAAGAGAATGAACAGTGTAATATGCTAGGAACATATTAAACACCCAATCAGTTAGTGATTGTTTGTTGAATTAAGTTACTACATAATTATTTTTAAAATGCGTTCGTAGTCATCAATATATCCCTACGGAGATTCCAGCTATAAAGATGAAATCTAACATGGTGACATAGTCTACATCTCTTGTTTCAATCAATAACCTATTTTTTTTTTATCTCACAGAATATATATATATATATATATATATAAAATATGAAACTAAAACAATACTTTTAGAGAATTGAACCTATAGTGAAATGATTTATACGAGATAGAGCAATTATCAAGATAAATGAAGGAAGAGAGATAAAGATGTGCGGATGACAAATCTATTTTATCTTCGATTGTTCAATGCAAGGTGTACTCGATAAAAACATGTTTATTTTTCTTTCTTTAAGCCAGGCTTTTCAAAGATTAGAATCTTATCATCAGAGGAATTACATCTGACTCTATAACCGGAATAGTCTTTCAGTTCTCATGACAAGGTTTTGGTGCTCATCATTGACCACAGTATTCAGGGGGACGTGGGGGGGGGGGGGGGGGGTCTTACCAAACTATTGACAGAACTACCCGGTGTTGCCGAGGTCCTGGATAAGAAAATAGTTGATTTAAAAAGGATATGCGTCAGTTTGAAATATCATTATCATTGCTAAATGTGTACATTAAATGGAACCATTTTAGAGCTTCTGTTGGTTGGTCTACCACAATAAAGTATGAAATAGCATTTTCGTTGGTCTGTCACGCTTAAGTTTGAAATCAAATCTTTCTTGATCTCTTAGGTTTAGGTTTGAAACAGCATGTTTGTTGGTCTGTCAAGCTTAAAGTTGAAATAGCATTTTCATGTTTCAGAATTTCTTTTGATGAGCATTCGGACTACTACTCTCATCTTAGTTGTAATTTTCACAACATTTCGGCCGATGTAACCTTCAACCTTTTGCAGGTGCATTATCTCGAATTTGGGAATCTTTATCTGGAATTCAGGAATCTATACAGAATTTTGAACTTTTTATAAAAAGTTGAGTTGGAAATTCCATATAGGTTACCAAATTTAACATAAAAGTTCACAAGTTCAAAAAAGATGAACCTGATGAAGGTCGAAGATTACATCAGCCGAAACATTGTGGAAATTAACAACAAAGATGAGAATAACGATCCAAATAATCCAAATTAGCATTTTTATTTTGGCCATTTTCAAGGTATGTCAAGCTTACGTTTGAAATAGCATTTTCGTCAGTCATATTTTAAATCTGAACATAAATGGTGTACTGAGAAAAAGAAAAAGAAATTACCATGAATATTTATCTACTTACTAACATAATAGTCATAAAAAAAGGCAGAAGTATTTACATACAACTCTGCTATAGATTTTCTTTTTCATTTTGTTGTTTGTCGATAAGGTTCTGATTTTAATAAGTGTGCAAGAGACAAGCCGGGATATTGACACAAACTGTGATCTTGGCAAGCCGGGTTCAAGTTTTGTCGATGCCGTTGAGTTCACTTGCAGATTGTGGACTTAGCTGAGAGCGATTGAGTTCATTTGCAGTTGAATTGAAAACTTGTTCAGAATTCCCAGAAAGTTATTAGCTACTAGAAGCGCTTGAAGAATCTGGGAGAGTTCCGTGAATGAAACAATGTGTATATATAAGCGAAGATGTTGATAATAGTCGATACATATAAATAAGTTGTCTTAAGAGAGGGTTATAGTTTGATTGAAGTAATGTATGTAGTTTGCCGCGTCTGGGATGGTGCACGAACCACTAGCCCTCTCTCTCTCTCTCTTGGACAGGGTGCGAAAAAGAGTCTCCACACTAATATGTCCCGCACTGTATACCAAGCTCCAGCCCCTGTCCCATCGCCGCAATGTTGCATCACTGTGCTTGTCTTACAAGAACTTCCACGGAATGTACTTACTGTACTTGTACCCCCTCAACGTAAATACCCTCGACAAAACCGACTAGTAGTAAAATCCCGCTCCTTTACTGTAGAGGTCCCCAGATGCCGGAAAACTTTCTACTCTTATAGCTTCTTTCCTCGGACTGCTTGCCTTTGAAATCACCTCCCTGCTCCCCCAACTGTACCAACATTCAGAAATTTAAATGTAATCTGAACAAACATCTTGTTGCCCAACCACTTAGTATGGTCCCAATAAATCTGGCCCCTAATCACAGTAGCCCCTTAGGTCTTAGTGGCGATGTGTCTTGTTTGGGCTTAATAAAATTTTTAAAAAAGTATGGTCCCAATAAATCTGGCCCTTAATCACAGTAGCCCCTTAGGTCTTAGTGGTGATGTGTCTTGTTTGGGCTTAATAACATTTTTTTTAAAGTATGGTCTTAATAAATCTGGCCCCTAATCACAGTAGCCCCTTAGGTCTTAGAGGCGATGTGTCTTGTTTGGGCTTAATAAAATTTAAAAAAAAGTATGGTCCCAATAAATCTGGCCCTTAATCACAGTAGCCCCTTAGGTCTTAGTGGTGATGTGTCTTGTTTGGGCTTAATAAAATTTAAAAAAAAGTATGGTCCCAATAAATCTGGCCCTTAATCACAGTAGCCCCTTAGGTCTTAGTGGTGATGTGTCTTGTTTGGGCTTAATAAAAAATAAATAAATAAATAAATAGATTTTTTAATATATATTTTGGAAGACTGCTACAATGCGGTAAGATGTTGGTACCCGGTAAAACTGAACAAAACAAGGAAAAATCAAACAACAGTCGGACAATATATGTTTTTTTGGGGACTTGTCGGCAATAATTTTCTTTTATTAGTTACTATTTCTTCCTCAATTTATAAAGTGTACACTGGTAAAGTCCTGATATTTCCTAGAATTGCAAAGGTGCCTGGGTAATGTGTGTAAATTTATTACCGACAGACGCCAAAACATCATATTTCGTCTTACTATTGTTTTTTTCTTTTTTTGTTCGGTTTTCCCAGTGCCCACATCTTCCTTCCGACATTATAACAGCTTTCATACATAAAAAAAATCTACAAATTGACTTATTTAAATGAAATAAAATGTTTATTGTAGAAATTGGAATTGAATATTTTATTTTCATCTTTTAAAAGCCAAGCAATTATCGGTATAAAAAAAAACTAAAATAATATAAAACTTTTCTTATTTAAAAGAAGAAAATGTATGTTGTAGAATTAAATTGATATACAGGGTGATTCATAAGTCACTTCACTTAGCTATTTAAAATTATTACCATATGAAACACAAACATACTATGAACTTTTGATAATTGTTATCTTACTCTCTAATTACTGCTATTTGTTATTTTAAATTTGTTCGTTTATATATTTGTTTCTATATATATTTATTTCATAATCAATCAAATATGCTACAAAGAGTCGTAAATTCCTTGCAAAAAAGAATGGAGCTATGCATGCAGAACGAAGGTGGAAATTTTGAAAATTTGCTGTAATTTTAAACTCCCATAAATGAATTTGTTGAATAAACTTTCTGTTTTGTATTAACGTATTTTTTAACTTTAGAATTTCAAAAATAAATAGCTAAGTGACTTATGAATCATCCTGTGTATGTATATATATATATATAGGGAGGGCCTGTGGACGAGTGGTTATAGCACTTGTCTTTGGGCTGGACGACCCTGGTTCGATCCCACTCACGGCATGCAAATTTTCGGGTCTGAAAACTCCCTCTGTCCACCCAGCAGTAAATGGGTACCTGACTAAAACTCAGGGAAGGTTCAAGGCAGCGGAAGGAGAGGGATGGGTTCCGCTTTCCATATGCTGTGCCTTAGACACAGTGATTCTTAAATCACCGCCGCTACGGCCATGGGCAGTGTGCGATCCAGGCTATGCAACTTTTACCTTTACCTTTACTTATATATATATATATATATATATGCATTATACAAACATTTAAAATGGCCTACATGAATGCAATTATGTTTCAGTACTACTTGTACCTCGTCAGGACCAACGGATGGTAATGAAAACAATGTTAACAATCATCAAGCTTTTACTTTGAAAAGGTTGGTCTATATAAAGAATAAAAAGTATATGCAAAACATAGTTTCCCACATCTCTCTCTCTCTCATATATATATATATATATTTCACGATTAGAATGAAAGTTGGTATTTTATTAATCTCAGTTCGGTCACCAGAAAGTTTGATGTTGAAAGATCCGAAACCTCCAATGACTCCAGCAATAGAACTTTGCTGAAAAGTTATTCTTTTGCATGAAGAGTTTTCTTAAAAGAAGAAAATAGATGAGATGGTATCATATCAAGACCAGAGAGATAAGTTTAATTGAAAAATTCATTTAAAATTTCAGAATTTAATCAAAAAGTTACAGATTTAGATTAGGTTTGGCTCGTCTATCTTATGGTATATCAACCCGTTGGGTTATTTCATGCCAAAACACAATATCTGTTGGAAATAGTTCATTGCACACAATTAATTGAACACAAGTTGTTTTTCTTTGATCTCCAGAACTGGGCAAAATCGTGGGTTCATACCTTTCAACAGTATTAATACATTTGTACTAGGATATGCAAAATAAATACTTTTTATTTGGATAATTTAGATTTGCTTTTAAATAAAAACATTGAAATGAATGTCTATTACTAATGGAGATTTGGTATCTGTCTGAAGCCGAAATTATACTATTACTTTAATGTACCATTGTGCTATCTTTTAATGCTCAATTCAGTTTACTATACTATTTTAGGCTAACATACTATCTTTCAATGCTCAATTCGGGGGAAGGGGAGTAGTGTAGTATCTATTCTGTTGTCCATCCTCCCAGGTATTTTTTTTGGGGGGGGGGGGGGGGGGGGGAATGTATTATCTGTTATGAAACCACCCTTCCAGGAATAACCTCCTTCTTTTTGGAGGATAGTGTAGTATACGTTCTATTGTAATGATACCATCCTTCCAGGCATTACTTCTTCCTGTTTTAGGAGGGAGGTAGTGTAGTATCTGTTCTGTTGTCATGAGACCATCTCCCAAGCATTATCTCCCGCTTTGGAAGGTAGTGCGTGCAACTGTATGTTTGATTCCCATGTTACATTACACAAATATGCAATAGTAGTAGATGATGATTGGTGAATAGTAGGCAGCAATAAAATAAATGAATAAAAATTTTAAAAAATAAATAGATAAATAAATGGAAAATTGATGAAAAAAATGTTTTGAAAAACAATAAGAAAAAATAATAATTATCAAACATTTTGGGGGAAGGGTAACATCACAAGAAGGTGGGGTGGAATGTACATATCAGAAATATTAACTATTAGCCACAGAGGATAAAGCAAGCCGTTTAATTTGGAGCACAGGGAGGAGATGGTGCTAGTGTGACTGTAAGAGTTAGAAGTGGATGGAGTAAGTTCAGAGAATCTCTGCCATTATTAACCAACAGAGTGTTACCACTGTCGACCAAAAGAAGATTATATCAGGCATGTGTACGAAGTGTAATGATGTAGGGAAGTGAAATCTGAGCAGTGAGGGTTGAGGACATGTGTTGCATGAAGAAAAATGATATGAGAATGATACGATGGATGTGTATTGTGACTCTTAAAGACAGGCTTAGATCTGATGACCTCAGAGGAAGATAAAATCTAGACAATATAAGGAGACGTGTGCAAAACAGGAGACTTTGTTGGTTTGTCCACATTGAAAGAATGGATGGGAGTTCTTGGGTTAGTAGATGTAGAACGATTGAGATAGCAGGGTCAATTGGCAGGGTCAAGCCAAGGAAAACATAGGAGGAAGTGATAAGGATGAATTTGAGAGAAATAGAAATAAATAAAGACCTGGCCAGAAATAAATTAGTTTCAAAGTCAATTTCTAAAAGCCATCCAACACATGCCAGCATGTAAAATCGCCGTTAAGCCGAAAATGATGATAATAATTCTATGTTAGTACATTCCTTCATTTCTTTTGTGTCACACTTTCAATAGTAGAGGGAATAGGGAACTTGGTTGGAAGAAGAGGAAGTGGGAAGAACACACGGCATGTTGGAGAGTTAGTAGTAGGAGGAGACGTGGCATGAAAAAGAGGAAGTGGACATGGAAGAAGATAAAAAGATGAAAGAGGAAGAGAGAAGGAAGGAGAGTAGGAGTAGAAATGGAAGGAAAAACCGGTTCATGAAGAGTTTCATTGAAAAAATCATGAGCTTATATTATTAACAAAGAGGTATTTCCCTTAGTTGAAATTTTTAAAACACACAACGTAATCTAATCAACAGTTTTCTCATTTATATTAAAAACATTTTGAATGTGTTTTTAATAATTTATAACTCACATTTTTGAATATATGAAATTAAGATTAAATTATGAAATTATTACAACTTCGGCATATCCTGAGTATTTTGATCGCTGATTTGATTGAACTAAGAAACTTTTTGTTCTTTTTTAAAGTTAAGCATTAAACAAATTTTAGTGCACTAATTTCAAATCCAGCGACATATCTATATAAGGCATTTCATGTTTATATGTATGTTATCACATTTCACACAAATAAAAAAAAAAAAAATGAGTGATTAATCTGATGTCACTAAGACTTCACCATTTTAAAATGAATTGTATAATTTTGGTTATTCAGACTACATTTTTCATCTTGAGTGTTATCACAACGCTGTAACCTCCAGCCTTCTTCAGGTGTATCTTTTCGAACTCGGGAATATTTCTGTCAAACTCGGGAATCTGGACAGAATTTCAAATGGAAACCGTTATTTAATCCACGCCTGTAGCATGCTCTTGTTCCGTCAGCCATGACTGAAAGAAGTATTCAGTAATTCGCAATTCTTTGATTGAACTGAATTTAACTTAGTACTATATCCACTGTGCCACGGTTCCTTGCAGACAGTTCTAGTATGAATTTTGGAAGCCTTAAAACTATTTTTTTCTATGTGTAGTCTTACTACTTATCACTATATATCAGTACTTTTATTACTACATATCACTATATATACACAAGGTTATATATATATATATATATATATATATATATATATATATATAACCTTATCTATTATTTATAATTAATGGTTCCCATATTGTATAAAATTCTATACTAGGTCTGCTTAGTAAGTCATTATTGCCCAACATATGAATTCAAATCATGTCGTTCTGTCAACTAAAACAGTACAATTTTAAATAAATACATTTCAAAAGTGACCTTCGTTTGATTGATTTAAAGAATATTTAGCTGACAATTATTTTTACGATAAGACACAATTTTTTTTTTTTTCTAAACTTAAATTGTTAAAATTTTAAACAAATAAAGAAAGATACATAGTAATCTTATTTAAAGAATATTTAGCTGACAATGACAATTATTTTTACGGAAGAAGAAAGAGTAATTTTGTTTCTTAATAGTATTGATCCTGACAGACATTAATTATTTCAAAAGGAGTATTATTATTAACAGTAAATTATACAGATTGATGTAGAAAACATTGGAATTTCCACAGAGCCTCGCTTTGCAAACAAAGACAAAAAGTAAGAACAGGTATGATTTACGATCACTACTACTTGAGTTGTCTCCTCTTGTGATCACTACTACTTGAATAATGTAAACAACCATTAATAACAACTTTTATTATTTGTGAAAAAGTGAAATTTTTGGCCAATTTTGGGTATACCCATTTTTTAAAATCCTCCTAGAGGGCAAACCAGAGTATTCTTGGTGTCACCAGTAGTTGGTTTATATAAATAACCATTAATTCTGACTTTTGTTGAATTTTAAGCAAAAATTAATAAAGAAAGTGTTTCTTATAGACATTTTCAAAACAATTGCCATTTTTGATAGAAACAAAACAGAGTTTTCCTGAAAAATCTGGTTCACTCAGTTTTGTGTTCATGGTCATTTAACTTCATGAAATTTTTTTAATGAAAAACTAATGAACCCATTTTGAGAAAGTCAAAAGAATAATGGAATAAAAGAACAATAAAGAGAAATGTTAATTTTTTTCTGATTAACATCAGAAACTTTAAATATAAAGAAGGAATAGAAAACAGTTATGAATTTAAAAAAATATATATTAGAAATGCTATTATAAATTTTAAATTATTATTTACAATTTTTGGACTGGTTTCAAGGGTTGTGTAGATAAAAAAAATATAAGATGTGTGGTATTAGGCGTGTCCTGGCTTAAAGTTTTTTTAATTTAAAATTAAATTTATGTATGACTTAATTTCAAGCATGATTTTAAATTTAGTATTAATTTCAAGCATGATTTTAAATTTGATATTAATTTCAAGCATGATTTTAAATTTGATATTAATTTCAAGCATGATTTTAAATTTGATATTAATTTCAAGCATGATTTTAAATTTGATATTAATTTCAAGCATGATTTTAAATTTGATATTAATTTCAAGCATGATTTTAAAATTGATATTAATTTCAAGCATGATTTTAAAATTGATATTAATTTCAAGCATGATTTTAAATTTGATATTAATTTCAAGCATGATTTTAAATTTGATATTAAATTGAAGCATGACTTTAAATTTGATATTAAATTGAAGCATGATTTTAAATTTGATATTAATTTCAAGCATGATTTTAAATTTGATATTAATTTCAAGCATGATTTTAAATTTGATATTAATTTCAAGCATGAATTTAAATGAAATGCTAAATCAAAGCATGACTTTAATTAAGCATGATGCGAAATGTAATACTACATTTAAGCAGGACTCGAAATTTAATGCTGAATTTAAGCAGGACTCGAAATTTAATGCTGAATTTAAGCATGTCTCGAAATTTAATGCTGAATTTAAGCATGTCTCGAAATTTAATGCTGAATTTAAGCATGACTCGAAATTTAATGCTAAATTTAAGCATGACTTTAAATTTAATGCTTTATTTAAGCATGATTTTAAATTTTATTTAGCATTAAATTTAAACACAATTTAAATATGAAAGAAAAATGTATAAAAAAGGAAAGTTCATGATAGAAGTGTTAACTGTAAACTTTAATAGATATATGAATTAAAAAGATGAGACAAATAAAACGTTATTTTTGATAAGTATGAAAAATAATGGGAAAATGGTGGGAAAAATGTTGAGACCAAAAAAAATGAGAACCCGAGGCAGTATAGCAGAAGAGCAGGTTTGTAGAAGCAAAAAATTAAAAGCAAGGATTGATTGACTTTAATGTTTAGTTAAAATAGACTAAAATTAACTTGATAAGCAAAATAAAGGGATACTTTATAAAGAAATAATATTAAAAGGTTTAAATGAAATAGGATTAATTTATAAAGTTAGATTTAAGTGAAGTTTTAAAAGTGATGTGATGGGATAAAAATGATAAATAAAAATAAATAATTTAAAAAAAGCAGAGAAACACAAAAATATTCAGATAAATACTTTATTCAAAGTGTTGAAATTTTTGTTTTTCATTCTTTGTAAAAGAATATTTCATCAAAATGCTGATTAGAAATCTTCTTTTTTTTTTTTTTTCAAGATTATTTTACTGTTTAGATTCTTTCAACTCTTTTCTTCAAGAAATTCTAGCAAAGTAGAGAAAGTATTCCAAGTTGTGTTGCTTCAACTTTTAAGATGATAAAAGGCAAGCTGGATTCGATTTATGTGTGTCTTATCTGGTTGAAACGCCTAAGATTAACATGGCCATAAATAACGGTCAGAAACTAGATGAGAAAAGTGAGCACCACATTCACATATGCACTTCAGAAACTTTCGGTTGGAATTTTTTATCTTGTTGTATCAAAAGAGTCAAAGAATATGTTTTTAAAAATGGCAGCAGCCAAGCTATTTAGTTACATGATGGATGCCAATATAGATAAAAAGTTACACTTTTTTGGAATATATATATATATTTCTTTAGAGGAAATCATATCAAATAAACATGTTCATTGATGCTATTATAGTATGTGTTTCTAGTGGAAATTATATAATATAGTATGTACTCCAACATTTATAGCATAGTCCACAATTTTCAATCAATTTTTATAGCATAGTATGCAATGTACTATCAATCTTCTATTTAGTATGTAATGTACTATCAATCTTCTATTTAGTATGCAATGTACTATCAATCTTCTATTTAGTATGCAATGTACTATCAATCTTCTATTTAGTATGCAATGTACTATCAATCTATTTAGTATGCAATGTACTATCAATCTATTTAGTATGCAATGTACTATCAATCTTGTATTTTAGTATGTAATGTACTATCAATCTTCTATTTAGTATGCAATGTACTATCAATCTTCTATTTAGTATGCAATGTATTATCAATCTTCTATTTAGTATGCAATGTACTATCAATCTTCTATTTAGTATGCAATGTACTATCGATCTTCTATTTAGTATGCAATGTACTATCAATCTTCTATTTTAGTATGCAATGTACTATCAAACTTCTATTTTAATATGCAATGTACTATGAATTTTTATTTTGTAGTATGCAATGTACTATGAAATTTTATTTAGTAGTATATAATGTACTATCAACTTTTAAAAATTTTAGTATACAATGTACTATACATTTTTCTATTTTATTAACAATTTTAAACAATGCTTTATAGATTTTTCAATTGCAGTATGCAATGTACTAGAAGATTTTCAATTGTAGTATGCACTATACTATCAATTGAGTTTATCATAGTAAGCAATGAAGTATCAATTTTTAGTGTAGTGTGCAATGTACTATCAATTTTTCTATCTTAATATGCAATGTACTATCACTTTTTCTATCTTCGCATATAATGTACTCTCATTTTTCAATTATAGTATGCAATGTACTATAACTTTTCTATATTGTTTATTTAAAAAAAAAAGAATTTAGAGTTTAAAAATATAATGAAATGTGTCACTGAAACTAGATAAACAAACCATTCCTTGTTTATTTTTGTAAAATATGTAAAGTTGTTCGTTCTGTCATGCGGTTACTTGTTTGTTTGTTTTTTCCTTATGGTAGCTTTACTCTATTTTGTGTGGCGACTGTGTTGGTTTTATTTATAGAGCACATATTCATTTCAGGTGGTGCAAGACCACATACTATAATTATAGCATCCTTCCATTTTATATTGTAAATAATTTGAAAAGTATTGTAAATAGGAAATTGATTTATAAACGTATACATTAAAATTAGGGTTATTGAATTAATGTAGAAACAATTATTTACAGAAACAATTTCATTAAAAATACCACGCCTCAATTTTTTCTAAAAATCATTTTTTTTAAATCATAAGAAAATATTGACATCCATTAAGCGTTAACTATTTTAATGGTGTTAACTAAACACCATTCAAATAGCTAACACTTTAAAGATTTAGTTTTCAATTGATAAACTGATACAATAAATAAAAGTCAGTTGATAGTGTTATACAACCGAGTAGTCTCAACACGTAAAAAAAAAAAAAAAATCATTATTTTAGGGAAATATATTTTTGACTGAATTTATTAAAAGTAAAAATAAATATTTAAAAAAATAAATAAATAAATAAAACAACACAAAAGTAACAAGTATACAATCCAATAAAATAAAGGTTGGAATGTATTCATGTAGACAGAAATAACAAAAAAAAAAGTATTCAGTATAACAAAAACAAATTTTATTGAACCAGAAATATTTTGACACTATCATGTCCATCCAAATGATGATTATATTCACAGCGGGTAGGACCAATAAGTCCAAAGTTAATTCACAGATTCAATAACTTTTTCTTTTCTTTCTTTTTTTTTTAATACAAAAAGAGAGAGGAGAAGAACATTTTACAGAAGAGAAATTAACGGAAAAAATACCAATAAATAAAAATGGAGTAAAAAAAAAAAAAAATTAAATCAAATAATTGAAAAAAAAAAGTATGGCATTGGGGGATGGAGTTTGGAAAATAGAGAAAACTTGAGTAAAAAATCTCAATAGGTGTACATACAGTGACGGTTTTAAGGGCTGTTAAAAATAAGGGAGGGGGTCCAGGAAAATTGACACATATTTATAGATGCTCCTCAAGCTATTTCGCAATAGAGCTGGCATGTTGAATGAGGGAAGATTTAGATGAAAACAAAAACTAATTAAACATTTTTTTTAAATGCCAACAAATTATGGTCCATTAAAAAAAAAACAAAGTAAAAGAGTTTGGATCTTTCAGAAATTTAAAAAAAAATCTTTTTTATTTATATTTTCAGACAGATAATTTAAAAAAATCTTTTTTATTTATATTTTCAGACAGATAATTTTTTCAAATCTTTTTTATTTATATTTGCAAACAGATAATTTTTAAAAATCTTTTTTATTTATATTTTCAGACAGATAATTTTTGAAATATTTTTTATTTATATTTGCAAACAGATAATTTTTTGAAATATTTTTTATTTATATTTTCAGACAGATAATTTAAAAAAATCTTTTTACTCAAACGAAAAAAAAAATGTTTGTATGATGATCGAATCTTTAAATACGTTGTTCATTTTACATTCCAGATATTTATTAATAAGTGATGATGGAAAAATATTACAATGAAATTCATGCCGACAGCATCACTGACTTGCGAGATGATAATTCTCTTAAAATGATGGCTAACAAGAAGCTGAATGATTCTTTCTCTCATCACAGCCAATGAAAAGGTTAAAATAAAAGTAGATAACAGAATGTTATATATATATATTTTTATACATTAGTTTACAAATCATACTTAGAAGAATATACATATCCGCGTTAATAGAGCAGGGGTGAGGCAGAAACTGATATATATCAGCTCTATAATGGGCTTAATAATACCAGTTTTAATGCAATTTTGAAGAAAGATATTTAAATAAATCTTGATAGGTACAAAATTTTAAAATCTACCTGAATGAACAAATGCAAAAGTATTCTTTCATTTAACACACCTATATTACCATCAAAACGGCCCACTTTTATTTAATTCAATAATACAACAGTCTTTTGAAATACTGTATATATATATATATATATATAGTAGAAAGAAAAGATCCAAACATAGCTATTTGTATGCCTAATTTGCATAACTATTTTTAAACAGTTTATAATAAATTAATGTTTGGTGTTAATCATTTGTAATTTTATTGCCCTATTTTTCTATATATATATGCAATAGTTTCGTCGATATTAACAGTAATTAATCAAAAAATAAGTATAAATTACCAAAACCTTACTTAAAATATTATGTTAATTAATTTTCAAGAGAGGTAATTTTAAATTAGAATAAATTTATATTAAAGATATCTAAAGTAAGTTATACATTGAAAATTAAAACTTAAAGCTAAATGAATAGCAGCCGGATGGTGGGTAGTTTTTGCTTGTATATAATAAATGGAGGTTCTCTATTTTTAAGCATATTATCTTCTAAGAGAATCATCTTTTAATTAATATTCACCAGAGTAATATTAGAATTTCAGTAGAACTGAACGTAACAGACAAAATTATAAAAGGAGAAATCTCCAAGGAAAGCAATAATAAATAGAGAAATAACTGCCCTTTTATTATTATTTAATTAACTTAAGTATTTTTTAAATGAATGAATCACCAAGTATCTCTAACACACCTTTCATTTACATATGTTTATGGCAATATGCTTTGAATGAATTTAAATATTATTTATTCTTTAGATGAGGATTGATAATTTTGATTATTCAGACTACTATTCTCATCTTAGTTATTATTTTGACTACATTTAATGTAATCTCCAATCTTGACCATGTGAACTACATCCGTCCATCTATACGCTTCATCATGGAAAAGAAACATAATAACAGACTGTCCTCCCTAGATGCGTTGATATCTCGCACTAAGTAAGGGTTCAGGTTATCTGTAGAGTGAAAGTCGACCATCACAAGACAATACCTCAACTTCAACTTCCACCAGCCATATAATGTAAAGAAAAGGAATCATTCGTTGCCTACAATATCGAGCAAAGACAATATGTAGTAATACCAATACAAACACTTCGATTCTAACTCTGATGAATATTAGTTGAACGAAAATCTTAGGATAAAAAATTTACTAAAACTGAACTCCGGTTTTTGTAAGCTATTTTTAAAAAAGATAACGTAAGTCAATTACTCTCACTGCTTTTTATAAGACTAACACTTTCTGGTTTATAAGGCTATGGCAGTAATCTATCTTCAATATCTATAAAATAATGTTGGCCGGATTTTAAAAATTGGACCTAAATTAACTTTTTTCAGCATTTAAGCTGAAAAATCCAACTTTGATGCTTACTAGACAACTTTTAGTTGTTATAGTTGTACCATATTATTTGCTATAAACTAACGTACTTTGATACAATTTATTAAAAAAAAATACTTAATCTGATCCGGCAATTTTCTAATATGTAGAAGTTCTTAAATAATCGCCTTAAAAGAAAAATTAGCTATGGGAAATAAATCATTCTTTTAGTAAGAGTTATCGTTCCTTACTTGCATTTTTGTTTTCACTCTTTTTTTTTCCTCTCACATCTTGTTAGATCTATAATTGTAAAATTTCAAATCGGTCCATAAAAAGCTCTAAAGCGAGAGAATCTACTCTAAACTTAAGTTTTGAATAATCTGTGCAATCATTGATTCCATTTACATTTCATTCACAGAAAATAGAAATATAATAATTTGATTTTTTTTTTTAACGTTTTTTTTTTTAAGCTTTACCATATAACACTTATACTGATCTTAGCAGCTTGGCTTATAGATAAGATCAAGTAAAAGATTTTGTTCTTAATGATTTTTGTTCATAATTTAGAATTCAAGGGGGAAAATAGTCAATATCCTTTCTTGGTAGATTGTCAATCACATATTTACACAGATTTTAGGTAAAAGTGGCACAAGTAGATATGACAGGTGAAAAAAAAAATGGAAATACTAATGACTCAAGTAAATTGTTTATTAAATTAGAGCCATTTTGTAATTGTCATCAATCAGCCAGGTATCAGAAGGATTGTTGGGAAGGAGATGAGAGCCATCAACTCCATGTTCCGAAACAGGGACTTTACCATGAGACTCCTACTTCTCGGTTTCCAGTTTACCAGCTTTCAGAAACACTGGTTCACCAGCCGAGGTTTGCCGTGGCATCATTCTAATGAGCCATCTCTTATGAAGGCTAAAGACCATTCAAGGATAAGGGTTAATGAGATGGATAGATGAATGATGATGAATACTACGAGATGATTGAAAATCTCCACATCGTGCACTCAAAACAACAGCCGACTCAGAAAACAGCAATTATTCCCCCTTTGTCATAAACATCACTCGTGGAATGTGAGGAGTAAAGAACAGGAACTGAGAGTTACAAGGCTGCCAGAAGTAAACCCACAGTCTACTTTCCACTCTCCTGGCAACAGGGGCTGACTCGCTGGTAATCAGACCATTGTTTGTCCGACTGAGTTTGGCTTGTTCCTAAAAGGTGCACCTTCCCAGGTATTACTTTTTCCTTCAGGAGAGAGGGGGGCGTTACTGCAGATCACCTGAGGCACCCCTACCAGGTAATGCTAACGAATCTGTTCTTGGCTATTTTTGTACTCAACCAGAGTGCCTCCTTAGGGAAGCTCGTTTTCCCCACTTTCCGGCGTTGTAACACATTTTGGGAAGCAAGTAAATCCCCTACATAAGGCTAGAATCAAAGTGTAGTATATGTTCTGCCGTCAGTCAGAGAATGAGAAATCCTTCTTGACTGGGGAAATTTTGTCTATTTTTGTCCCATCCAGAGTGCCTTTTTTGAGGAACTGGATTTTTCCCACATTAAAAACTGACTGCGTCTAAGTTAGTTCTCATAGGGAGACAAGTAAATAAGGTCTGCTTTATTGAAGGATTTTCAGTTAAAAGCTTAAAAGTTTGATATGTGACATATGGGTCACAAAGTTCCCTCACGTAGAAATACTCTGCAAGACCAATTGTGGAAGCTCCTAATTTGTTAGCTTAATAATGTTATCAGGATGCCAAAGGAGAGCTTACTGCGCAAAGTGATGTATGTTGTTGAAATGACGTTAACTCTGGTCGGGTTGAGCCAGCTTCTTCCCTGTCCTGCACTACATTCTGAACCTTGATAGTCCTGAGCAAGGTCATACAAAATGGTTAACCAATCGGGATTCCACCATCGAAGGCCGACAACTTGTGGACCCCGAGAACTCAGTCAAGTTATCGTTCGCCCAGAGTGGGAATTAATTTGTGATTTAATCCTTCCTATTTCTCTGAGTAGCGTAGGCATATCGGTGGACATCTGAGGACCTGGATCAGAACTATCAAGAAGGAATAAAAAGTGATGTACGTCCAATTACATCTTGGTTGTCACTTGGCAGGATGCCAAGAAAAAGAAAATGCTATAAAGATCAGCATGAAAAGGTGCAGTTTAAATTTAAACCACCTGGATGACATTATTGCTCAAGGTGCCATCTGGTGGCAGCTCTGTTAACAAAGGGTGCATAAGCTTCAATAAGGCAGGATCATGAATGAAACAAGAAACATCTAAAGGGGCATTACACTAAAACCAGATCTAAATCCTTTTAGTGTTATCATCTGTTCTGACTGTGGCAGATGGTACAGATCAAAAAGGAGAATCTGTAGCAGAGATAAGAGTGTCATCATTAGACAATCAAGAATCAGCAGCTCATTAAATCAAAGACATTCATAATGTTGTCAGTGTCTGATTCATTGAAGAACAGAAATGGCTTCAACTTAGGAACTGCATAAGCTTTGCACTTCTCTATGAAGTGTCAGATCAAATCTGTGAACTAACTTTCAATAGTGTATTTTAATTACTTTAAATTGGTTAAGTGGTTCAATTACTATTCAGTTACCATTAAAAACAGTTATTTATTTTGATTTGCGAGCACATTTCCTATCATTATAAAACTTTGTTGATATTTTATTTTTTAGAAAGCTTCATGTTTATTAAATTTTTTTACGGATTTGAAATAGTGTTCTTTTTCAAATTAGATTAAAAATAGTAGAATCAAGGCATGACGAACAAAAAAATTACATTTCAAGATTTAAAATGACAATTTCTGGAATTCTAAATTACTATTTAAAGATTTAAAATGACAATTTTTGGAATTTAAAATGGCTATTTAAAAACTGAACAGCAACAATGAAGAATTATAACAACAATGTATAGAGTTATAAAACTATAAGGGAAGCAGTCTAGCAAAGATTGATTGCGTGTTTTGTTATGTCATTAGTTTTTATTTAGTTTTTTTTTTTACCTGTGTCATATTTACAATGTACTATTTTACACCAATGTCAAAATGATATACAAGAGGCAACTTATTATAATAAATCTGAACATTCCAGGCTATATTATTTTCAATTCCACTTTGCATCACAATTTTGATCCAGAACCAATATTTTAAAGATAAGGCAATGATATTTTCTTCATTTTTCTCTCTTTTTTTAATTACATCTATAATATTTTACAGAAGGAAAATGTTAATCTTTGTTAAAGAATCAACTGACCAATTGAATCTTATTAAAAGAAAAAGAAAAATCAAACTCTTTTTATAAAAATCAGATCTTAATGAAAGATTGTGACAGAAACTGATTAAAAAAAAGGTTCTTTACTAAAATAGTGGCTCCTCAGAAAAATAGTTTTTATTTGGTTTAGGAGCACAAATGAACGATAATACTTGATTTTGACCTATACACTTTCATTCTATTCTAGCCAGAAATTACTTTTGAATTAACACTTAAAAAACTGACCAATCACATGCAGTCCCCATGGACATGTCAAACATGTTTGTTTTCATTATTATATAAAAATAATGGTGATGTCACAAATTTCTTTGTGGATGTCGAAAATTTTTAAGTGATTTTGAAGCCTTTAACTTGGTGTATATAAATTTTATTTTTGCTAGAATTCAAGTTTATAGACCCAAGTCGAGTATTATAATTTATTTGTGCTCTCATCCCAAAGATGAACAGTATTTCTTAGAGAAGTCACCAATCTAGAAAAGAACCAAACAATTATAAACTGATACCAATTAATCAACCAATGCAGGTGGATGTGACACAAGGTCATTTTAGTGTTAGGGACCTTACAGTGGTCAGATACATTCACAAAACTTTCTATCTCTTCAAAATTCACTTCAATATGAAGGTGCGAGAATAGACGTGGCCAAAAAATATGAAAAAGAAATATAAACTTTATATTTTTGTTATTGCTACACAAAATAGAAATCAAATATTTGTCAGCCAAATTATATTTTGGTAAAAAATCATAAACGAAACATCTTCCTTTTCTTATGACCACTGAGCTAGAGCATTTTACAGATAGATTTTCTACTTTATTTCCATTTTGAACCAATTGTGATAAAAAGATAACAAATGTTAGTATAGAAAATGAAGGCAGATCAGAGTTATGGAAACAGAAGTAGTCAACAAGATTTAATATCTCAGTGGCCTTAAATATTTTGGATTGTAATAGTAAAAAAAAAAAAAGAAGGAAAATATTGGTTTATCCAACCCTTTTTTTTAGCCTGATTAAATCATTATAATAAAAACTTTTATGGATTAAGAAACGGAAATTAACTTTAGTCAATCAAAAATGAAAAGACAAATTTAAAACCATGAACATATCTAAAAGAAAAATTAGTTTCCAATATGAAAATATGGATGTCAAATGTAATACTCATTCACATAGTTTCATATTTATAACAGCCAATTTTTGTTGTTTACAAATAAAATATTCAAAGCTTAGCCATTAAAAAATCAAACGATTTGAAAAAGAAGTTGTACCTACCTTGTTTATTTTTAATCATCAAAACAATTAATTTGCTTTTAATCATCAAAACAATTAATTTGCTTGATGTTTTTCCATTAAAATACAAATTCGAATGTACCATTAAAATAATACCTGGGAATTTTTTTCCATTAAAATAAAAAATCCAAATAAAAGTCCATTAAACCTTTTTTTCCAATAATACAATCATATACTTGAACTAAAAATCCTAAGCTAGAACTTGATTTAAATCTATAATACAATATACAATAATACAATTTATGAATTTGGAATATTGTTACTCTTACAAATATGTTATTAAGACTAATTTGATAATGTATAAAAACGTTTTGTTTTTTAATTAAAATTTAAATTCATTGAAAACTATTTACTACTAAGATACCAATTCAACAATTTCAGTTTAAAACGATATTTCAACAAATAATTATCTCTACTAATGACAAAATTTAAAATTATGCCATTATGAATTGTAATTATGCTATATTTTGTTCGGAGATTTACAGACGTGTAAACATAGAAAAATTAAAATACTCAAAAATGATTTCCAGTCATTCAAAATTATCATTCTTATTGTCTGTCTTTAGACATTGAAAACTTTTAAAATCTAACATCAAGCTTCCTAATATAAAGAGAGCGAGGTGCCAAAATGTGTCTATCTATATATATATATATATATATATATATATATATATTACAATAAAATATATATAAAATATTAAAACTCTAAAAATATATTATTTCTCAATAGATTCTTATACTAATTCCAAAAATAATTTAACATTAAATTAATATTTCAAATTATTCTGATAGTATTTCTTTGTAAAATAATTTGTAATTGTTATTTTCACCATTTTCGATGAAAAAATATTTATTTATAGCAATATATATACTGTTTAACTCTTATGATATACCGGTATATTACAGCAATTTTCAACTTTTGCACCACTAAAAAACTTTTCACTAAATATGTGAAAAGTGTTTAGTGGGAGAATATATAATTACAAAACTAAAATTTTCAATCAATTAGAGTAATAGGAGGTAAATAAATATTTACCTCTTCTCCAGGAGGTTAGGCACACGGCCAGTTTTATCTTACTCCCACAAGTAAGATGTGACCCAAGGTTGGGTCGGGAAAGTGGGGTTTGAAAAGCCAGCGCCCGAGAAAGTGAGCACTCTGGCCATTAAAAATTGCCTTGGCAGCCTCGTCAGCATTCCCTGGTAGGGGCGCCTCAGGTAGTAAGCAATAAACTTACTCCTCCCCAAAGAGGAGAGACAGAGCCTGGGAGGGTGGACCTCCTAGAACTGCACAGGACCGACCCATAGACCGGCGTAAATCAAGCCCCGAAGGCCAAGACAGTACCAGTTTATGGGGTGTAGTATCCATCGGAACAGATACTACACTTTGATCTTAGCCAAAAGGCCAAGAATTAGAGTATTTCTAAAATCAAATAGAACGGTATTGGAAAGAAGTATTGTTGCTGTGCATATTGGAAAATAAATGGTTGGTATTCATAACTATTTTAACGGTATTTTAATGGTATTGTATGTGTGGACAGAGATAACCTGGATAAATACAAGTAAAACAACAGATTCAGTGATAAAAAAAAAATCAGAGAAAAGAGAGAAGCACCAGATTAAAATTAAAATGTTTGCCAAGAAGCAATTGAAGTTTCCTTTATTTGATTTGTCCTTTCTTTGTTTGGCACAGATGACTAGTTTATTAAAATGACATTTTTTTTCCTTATATATATATATATATATATATATATATATGTAAATATATATAAATATATGATGCAATTCTGAGATGAGAAAAAAAAGCACACAAAAAATAGAATGAAGTAAATGTTGATAGACTTTTTGACTTTGTCGTTTAAAGCCTATATATGTAAATACATATACAAGACAAAAATGAAAAAGAGAATTGATATAATATTATTAATAATATCAAAACATGCAATGATACAACAAATGTCAACGATTGGGAGGAGAGCCAGCTGGTAGTTTTTTGTTCTTTCTTTTAAAGTTTTTGTCAAAGTTTTTTTTTTTTTTTTTTGAGCAAATTTCAATGTAGATTCACCAGGACTATTTATATACTCATATATATATGTATATATATACACACACACACACGCTCATGTCCATGTATGCTTATTTTGTTAGGTATTATTAGAGGAAATAAATAACAAAACCGAGTTAATTACAGATAATCATAACTCACTTTGTTTATTAAATTCATCCGGTATTTTTTGGACTTTTTTTTTAGAAAACAGTTTAATACATTGTTAAATACATCGTTTTTCTTTTCTCATTAAGGAGTAAAACTTTTCGGAGATCCTATCTTCTTTATTAATCAAATTTGTTACTTATTTTCGAAACTAGCTGTACTGGATTGGTGTTGTCTGGAAGCCATTATGTTCAAATTTGTTTTGTAAATATTTCTATGTTCTATAACCATGCCCTTTTTTGTTAGGCTCAATATCTAAGCTAAATAATTTAAAGCAAATAAGGAACGCTAACTCTTGCTAAAAAAAAAATAAGAGTTACCCCCCCCCCCATCTGCTGATTTTTCTTTTTAGGTGTTTATTTAAAAATGTCTCCATATTAGCAAACCGCCGAACAAGATTAAGTATGTTTTTTTTTTAAAAATAAATTGTATAGAATCAAAATTTGATTCATCAGCTTCAATGCTATTTAGATCCAACTGTTAAAATACAGCTGACAACATTCTATATATTAGATGTTATTTATTTCCTTTAATAATATATATATAATGCATACACATATATATTTTTTAAACATGTAAAAGTTTTTTTGTTTTTTTTTCAAACATGTTGAAGTGGGCTGAATTATTCAGTAATGTGTACGCTCAGTTCCATCCATTTTTGATCATAGTACAGCGTTAAACATTCTAAAAGTTTCCATGTTTCATTTTCTTTTTTTTTTTTAATCATACATTTTTTTTTTATTTCGACTCCATCAGCAGATAGGCAGTGACTAAAACAAAAAAACTTGTGTATGCAAATATTTCAGTATAAGTAGCAACAAGTGATAGCAAGTCGAAGTGTATAACTTATAACTGGTGCCACTTAGTTGGCTACAAGAATTAGAGCCTCGCTTAAAAAAAAAAACAATGATGGTTCACTCGAGGCTTCCACTGATGAACCAGATCAGAAAGACAGAGTTGAAACAGTCTGTTTATTTTTTTCTATAATCATTTCATAATTTATCTAACTAATATATACATATATATATATATATATATATATATATATATTGAGAAATGGGGTAAGGGAGAGAAAAATTATTAGGGGAGGAATTTTTAACTGTAGAAAACAGTTGTTAACTCAGCCTTTTCTTTTTTTTCTTTTTTTTTTTTTTTAAATTTTTCACAATATTTTCAATTTTTTTTTTTTTTTTAAATAAAGGATAAAGAAAGAAAAAAACAGGAAAAGAAATACAGCAGCACGACCAATAATCCTAGAATTATGGGCCCAAGTAGATATAGGGCCTGTAATCCAAGAATTAGTTAGAGTCTGGTGTCGCATGGCTACTGCATGTACTGTTTACACATCCGGAAAGGCAAGGTACTTACAACTCTTTCGTCCTTTCTTTCTGATAGGAAATCGGTGACTGAAGAGCTACAAGTGGATAAAGAAAAAAAAAGAAAAGAAAAATGCAAGGATTAAATCAAAGAAATGGACATTTTAATACCTTTTTATTAAAAAAAAAGTACCTGCTCTTAAATACAAAATGTTAGTGATATCAAAAAAATGCACAATTCTTTTCTTCAGTTTTATATAAGATTAAAAAAAAAAAATCCTTTCTTCCTGCGTCTTACTTCAATATGGCCACTGCCATCATGAATTAGTCTGCGCCCGATCAATCAATTAACGTTTTCCTCATTTTGTGTTCATGATTTTAGAGTTCTGTTACCATTTTGTTTTTCTAGTTGACAGAGACAAGTTTTCATTGCCAGTAGCATATTGCTGTTATTCCAGAGTTTTGCTTCTTTACTAAAGCGTGACATCCCAGTCTACCCTACTATTTAACCCATAGCTTGAAGGAGGATACATGAATCCATACCTTTCCCAAGGGTATCGCTAGTGAAAGTGATGCAATAGCTCCGACAGACCAACAAAGAGAACCTCTTATAGAGTGGTGTGGATGCATCTAATGATGCTATTTCAAACATAAGCGTGACGGACCAAATAAAATGCTGTTTCAAACTTATTCGTAACAGATACGATGAAGAGTAGTTTTATAGAGAGGTTTAGCTACATCTAAAAAAAATAAAAATAAAATAAAAAAATAAAATAAAAAAATAAAACACTTCATGCTTAATTAGAAGTAAAACGGTTTTATACCAAGGAACCGACTGGATTCAACGTGGGTGTGCCAAGTTCGAATCCAGTCAGTTCCATAATACCACTTTCATTGTTTTTACCTACTAACAAGTCACTGTTTTTTAAGGCTTAAAGGCCACTCAAGGAGAAAGGTTAATGAGTTTGTCAGATGTACGATAAGACAGCACAGTGAGGATTGGTAACGATGGTTGAAACTGGGCAAAATTTGATTTAAAAGGATGGCTCAACAAGAATTTGTTAACATTCGACTTGAAAACGACCATGTTGTAGTCAGTTGGGAAGCAGCCCCATGGTATTGTGTTCCACAAATGAGTAGTTCTTGGAAAGAAACTTTGCTCATGAAACTTTTAGGTACACAGAGGAAGAAAAAGAAAATTATTTTCAGTGGTTGTAGCTAGATGAGTTTTTGTTGTGAATGTTTTATGGGTGGAACCATTGATTCGAGATCAGTCGAGCACCTACCATGAAAATATTAATAGAGTAGAGAAAGACTAGCAACCTCTTTCCTGAGGGATGTTGGCAACCTTCATGTGGTCCCTCCTACAATAATGCCAACAACAGAATCAAGTTTTACCATGCTGATCTATACGAACGTACTTTTACTTAACGATCTGCACGACACAAACTAAATCAGTCGTTTCAAAATGTTTCCCAAAGCCGGGGTCAGCATACGACACATCTTCCCCCCACAAACATACATACAGCAACAACATAGTTCTTGGTATTATGAGTATTATAAATTTATTGACAACGTAAATCCAGTCCCTTGACGCCGACAGACATTGACTGCTTCATCTGGTTGGCTTATGATGCCTCCTATCTACATTTCTTTCTTATACTGATGAGTCACCACTTATCAAGGCCAGAAGCTACCCGAAAATAAAGGTTAAAGAGATGGAATGGATTGTCAATTGAAATGATGGAAGAATATTATGAGAGGATTGAAACTGATGAACGGAATGAACAAAATTAGATTACATATGAGGACGGTTTATGACAACTATTTTTTTTATATTGGATTTGAAGATGACTGCATAGTCTGCAGGGAAGCAGTCATGTGGTAATGTATTCCATAGATGGAAAGTTCTTGGAAAGAAACTCTGTTCATGGAAATTTTGCCTGATGCTATGCACACAGAGGAAGAAAGGAAAGTTCTTTACAAAGAGGAACCAGAAATTGGAGCTCAGTCAAGCACCTTTCATGGAAATAACGATAGAGTAGAGAAAGACGAGCAATGTCTCACAATGCAAACGTAAGCCTTTAACATCTGTAGACATTGACGATTTGATCTAGTTGGCTTGTGGTGACATCACGTCAATAGGATATAAACAAGCGTTCAGATATTTAATCAAACATTCGAGTATAAGCTGTTTTAAAATTTTGTTCTTTTAAAGCATATAGGTGTCATGGGTGGAACTGACAATATAGATGTTGGTATAAAAATATTGGTAAAAACAAAAATCAAAAAACTATAATTTAGCTTAAATGACTTCCCCCCTCCCTCAAATGATTCCAGTCTCAAGGCAGGAGACGAAGGGGTACCATCCACTTTCGGAAACCCTGAACTAAATTGAGCTTGACCAGTGAAAAACGGAATACTTAAAGAAGTTTCAAGACAAAGCAGAATCTGCTTCAAATGCCCTTTCTGTGACATACAAAGAAAGCCTGTCCGTCGATATGGTAAAGTATTGCTGTGGCAGTCTAGGTTAGGGGTAATTATACTTTGACCATAAATACCATTTGGAAACACTATTGTTTACAACAATAGCTGTACAAATTTATTTATGATATGAAAAGTCTATTTTAATCAATGGTTCCCACCTAAAAGCAAAGCCATAACTACCCGGTTGGAACACTAGCACATGGGTGGGCTATTTCAAAATGTTTTATTCAACACCGTGACTTTGTTATCAATTACTGAGGTTTTACACCACATTGGTGGGATTACGGATGACTTACGCATTCGGCGTCTCAGGCAGTTTGGTCATATACAGCATGTGACCTCTTGCATCAACTCCGTAATGCATCTGGATATCCAATGGCACGACGGAGCCTGGTAGACTCGAGTAAGACGCAATGTAACTGCATGTAAGCTGACTGATGGATTGTACCACATGGAGAGCAGGCGAGAGACATTCCCTGGTGTTGCCCACCCCAGAGTCTTGCAGCACCCTAAATACTAAAGCCGGATTAAGACGACCCCAGTTTTTTCTGTATAAAACCCAATTTTGTAGCTACAAGAAAAAAAACTCACTTTTCTTCAAAAACTATAAAAATACTGTATCTACCAAATGCGGGCTTATTTTAGTTTTTTTATATACAGGGTGGGCAAAAATAAGGGTCCTATTTTTAAAAATTCATAACTTTTTTATTTATTGATTTTTTTTTTTTTTTTAGAATAAGTAAAGGACCCCTTCCGAAGCAAGCATGAGCCGTATTAGCCCTAAGGAACGTACCCTCATTTAGAAAACATTATTTTTGATTAAAAAACTCAAAACAGTGTAAAAAACAATACTTTAGTTTTTATAAGTTTTAAGAAGTGTTTTTCGGCTAAAATTTGTTTTGTTTATTTCAAAAAATCTCGGAAGGGTCAGTCTACACACACATAAAGTTTGGTGAGTTTAACTTTTATTTTGTGGAAGTTATTCAAATTCAAGTTATTCAAATTTAAAGATAGGACCCTTATTTTGGCCCACCCTGTATAATGAAAATAAAAAAACAAAAACATTGGTTGACTAGTGTATTTTCAAATTTATTTTGTTCATAGAAAGGGTATCGTTACTGAAAGTCAAATTCTATGCAAGTAGTTTAGATAAACATTCACGTTTATATCTAGGGACGAGTAATGAAAATTATTTTTTTTTTTTTAGCCAAAAAATGAATACTATTAATTGAAAAAAATCAACCAAATATCAGGGAATTATCTAATCTTAATAAAATTTTCAGTATTTATTAATTAATAAATAAATGTTAATGTTAGGTAGGCAGCAAGTATTTAAAGACATTTTTTTACATTTAAATTCTGATTATCGACATCTACCTTTAAAAAATGCTTTTGTTTTTTTAACTAAAGGGATAAAAGACATTTCATCCTTAAAATGAAGTGGTGAAGTAATTCAAGTGACCTAAAAATAAATCTATAAGTTTATATTTTATTTTCATTTTTGTTTAAATATTGGATATAAAAAGAGTTGTCTCCCTTACAATAAAAATTTTATTTCTTTTCCTGTATAAGTTTAAAAAATGTGCAAACAAATAAAAATTAAAAACTAAAATTACGTCGCTGCATCCCGGGTAAAGGTTGGGTAGGTACAGCTTTTTTATTAATAAAATAATTTAGTTTTTGTTTTCCCAATTCAATATCATTAAGTATAGATAGGCAGTAAATTAATAAAAATAATCTGACCATTCCTATTATTTACAGATGAACAATACAATTGGCTGTGAAAAAGAAAACTGGGTGCAGTTTTGAACAGCATGCCAACTTTAGTGTAAATCAAGTGAGAAATTAAATTCAATAGAAATCATGTTAAAAATCGTTCCTTGGTATCTTTCTGAAGTCACAATAATAATGATAGATAAACAAAGTATAAAAATCCCTCTCTAAAAAATACCTAGAATTTCATATATACACTTATGAAAAAAAAAAAATTAAAAAAAAAAAATTTATTAAAAAAAAAATGAAAGAAACATGAAGAAAACCCAAACAAACACATGCATACAACTTCACTGATACTTGCACGTTTACAATGAGATCAAATGTCCACTTCTGAACACATATAGAAGAGAGTAATATAATGTTTGAAGAAACTGAATTACATTAAGGAAGTGTAATATTTATTTTTAAATATTCTATTTTCATCAGATGATAAAAACACTTCGTGTAGATCAGATTTTGTCGCCTAAATTGTTATATAATACTTCACAGTGATTTTATAAATAAAAATGGATTTGATTAAACTTCAGGCATCCCAGAATAAGCAAATACCAAAAAGAACATTTAAATCGACACCAGTTTCTTTAACTTCCAACTGAACTACAAAAACAACAATAGGCGCATACTTCACAAATTTCTTCAAAAACGTTGAAATAAAAAAGTTTATTTACACAACGAATACAAAACAATATGTAAGTTTTTTTTTAATTAAAAATTTATTTTCTTTATAAATCTCCAAAGTTTACAAAACAAAACGTTTTGTAAATAAAACCTTTTTTTTTTAATAAAAAAAAAATCTGTGAAGTGTGTGTATTGTTGTTTTTATAGTTTAACCAGAAGTAAAACAAACCGGTGTCAATCCAAATGTGTCCGTTTTGGTATTTGCGTATTCTGGGGTGCCTGAAGTCTAATTGATCCATAAAAATAAAAGTTAATAAATGTTGCATACATAGGTATAGTACAAACTAAATGAATAATTACTGAATATAACATACCAATGGAAGAGTATTTGGATTATTCACACTACTATTCTCATCATGGATGTTATTTTCATGTTTCAGTCGATGTAACCTCCGATCTTCTTTGAACTTAGGAACATATATAGAATTTTAAACTGAACCCCTTATTTAATCCAATGGTAGACTGTTCTCTATCTGTCAGCCATGGAATAAATAAAGGGTTAAGTTGAAAGGTATTTGAATTAGACATAACAATTCCTCAAGTTCAAAAATATGCACCTGAAGATGGTCGGAAGTTACATCAGACGAAATGTTGTGAAAATAACAACCACAATGAGAACAGTAGTCTGAAAAATCCAAATAGCACAAATTATTATTCCTCATCTAAATAAATTCAGAAACATACCATACTAATAGTATTTAAAAAAATTCTATTTAATAATTAAAACAATTTATTGTAACTAATTATATATATATATATATATATATATATATATATATATATATATAAGTAAAGTCAAATGCTTAGACTTTGTTAGTATTCCAAATAGATGAAGAAATAACGACACCTTAAAGATACATGGAATAAAGGTGAAATAAAATTTAACCGATCAGATACCCAGAATATATATATATATATATATATATATATATATATAAAATTAAATAAACATTGGTGGGACAGTCGACACTAATTCATGTTTCAACGCATATGCGCCTTCTCAAGACTGTGTCAAAAAGTGAATATCAGTTTTGAAATCTGACCAGAAAACTAAAGGTGAAAAGAAGACACATATGCATTGAAACACAAATTAGTGTCGACTGTTTCATCAATGTTTATTTAATTTTATAAAAGCTCTACTTTGTATTGAGCACTTTTGAAAAACTATTGGTTTTATGTTCATTATGTCAATATATTTGAACTTGAATAAGTATATATATATATATATATATATATATATATATATATATATATATATGAGCATAGATTAGCAGACATTGCTTGTCAATTTGATTTGTCAATCATTCTTTCCAAAATTCTAACAAACTTACATAAGTCAGACTGGAAAGTAAATAAATATTTTCCCATAAGTCATATTGTCTTGAACTTTCTTTGATTTTCCGTTTATTTCATCAGTTTTTGACTAATTTCCAGAGAAATTGAAGATAACTAACGTTAGTTCAAAGCCTGAGAAATAAGGGAGAATTGAAGGGAAAAATAAGTTCAAGACAAAAACACGACTTTTGGAAAATGTTTATTTTTCTTACAGCCTCATATAAGTTTGTTACAAGTTTTCTAAAGAATGATCAATCAATAAAATAAACACAAGGTATATTTTATCTAAAGAAATATATATATGCGTATAGAGTGACCCCTAAAATGCCACCCATAGAATCGTTAATAGAATTCACAACCGTTTCTGAAATCAAACTATATTTAGTACAAATAGACCAGACTATGAATGACTCGTCCACAGTCATGAATGCCCAACAGTTTTTATTTATATCGCCGTTCAATGATATGCATACCCTTTTTTATTTTACAATGACACTCTCTGCAACATTTTGCATTGTCAGTGGGTTGACCGTGTCCCAACTGCTGTTTTCTGTCATCACCTCAATCTAAAGCTTCTGCTGTCTGTCCTATTGCAGCGACATCTTCGATGGTTTGGGCATGCAGTTCGTTGCCCAGAGGAAGCATTAATTCACAATGTAATCCTTCTTATCTCTCTGCCTGAGTGACGCAAGCATATCAGTAGACAACTGAGGATCTGAACAATGACCATGGAGGATTCGTCTGAGCTCTCATGTCCACAGGTGGCTGGCCTTCAAGGGTAGAATTGCGATTGGTTAACCATCTTGTGTGACCTTGCTCAATACCTTTATGCATGGGTCACCATGGTTCAGGATGTAGTGTAGGCCAGGGAAGAAGTCTGCTCAATGCTACCAGGGTGAACGCTGTTGCGATAACAACAGCAACATGCACATCTGGATACGACGTGAGAAATTATCAATGACTCTAACACACTCCTTCCTTAGCACTTCTCTGATTTGGGCTGTCATGACCCTCTTCGGTTCATGAATAGTCTTGGAATTGTTTTGATAGACATTATCTTTGAGATTAAACCACAGATAAAAATCTGGGAGGTTAACACCTGCTAAATGTGAAGCCAATTCAGGATCACATACTTATAAAAAAAGATCACCATAGCCCCCTCCCCCAATCATTGAATGACAATAAAAGAAAGACTGTTGGAGATTTATGATTGAAACTTGGTGGACAAATTCAGACATAGACTGAATGTTATTTGTACCAAATATGGTTGAATTGTAGAAAAGATTGTAAATTTTCTTAACGATTCAATGGATGGAATTTTTTTTGAAGGGGGGGGGGGCCTGTATAAAATATAGTCATCCACAGACAGCTATTTCGTCATTTATGACTTATCAGTGTTATATATATATATATATATATATATATATATGAGATAATAATATAAAAAGCAAATTTTATAATATTCAGATTGATTCAAATAGGAATCAGTTTCCAAATGCAAAAATATAGCTCAATATTTAGAATATTAAATAGAGCTTAGAATTAATAAAGTATTAAATTCAAAATTATGCCATTCTATAATTTAATAACAATTTCGGAACAAAAAAGTTTTACACATGTTTCTAGAGAAGTTGATAGTAAACGAAGGTAATCCAGGCAG
>OY744538.1:43993393-44243393 GCA_963556195.1 Sepiola atlantica | reverse complement strand
TATTAAAAATATTAGAAAATGGTTGAATCACCATACATTGAAAAGGGCAAGAGAAATACAGAGATGAGTGACTTGTTCAGTTAATTACAAATAATGGTCAATTAGAATTAAAATAGATTTTTTTCAAACATAACTCAATCCCAGAACTAAAGAATATTTTAGCATGTATTCTGCATCATGAAACTATACAGGAAAAAAAGCCTTTTTGTAAACAAACGTTCATTCACTCAACTGTCGTATAAGAATAGATATTGGTAGCAATGTTTAAAGGAAAAAAAATAAATAAGGTTCGACCTTTTGTTTGAAAATATCTTTATGGCAATGTTAGAGAAATGTGAAATAGGTTAGAAGAAACGGTACTTGTGCAGAATAGCGGACCACAAATTTAACGGAGATTCCAGAGTTTTGATAAATACCAGACTTGGTGAAGACAGACAGATGATGAATTTTGCTTCCTACTACTTTTTTACCTTTTTTTTTCTTCTAATATTTCATAAATATGCCTCTTCAAATTTATTGTCCTCCATCTTCCATTTGCACCCCACCCCCAAATACTTTTATAAGAAAAACACTTCTGATTGTATGCACCTTTGCAATGCCTTTGTCCCCCCACAGTCAAGCACCACCAGAACCGATGCCTAATTGGAACCCAAGCGCACTATTTTGCAACAGAACTGCCCTCACTTTACTCATACTAACCTCTACAGGCAATGCCTTCTTTCGCCAAAGTAAAAGAAAAAAAAGGAAAAGAAATTTTTTAAACTTAAAAATAAAGGCCATTAACTTAAATTAACCCCCCCCTACCAGCCACCACTCCCACAAAAATAACTATTAAAAACGTTGACAAACAAGAAAAATTACAATTTTTGCTAAATAATTTTTTTGCAAAAAAAAAAAAAAAAATTTGTTCAGTTCGCCAAGCATTTCAATATCTACGTAGAGATTGAGAACATTTTGTATTAAAGGGGATTCATTATGGAAATAAATATTTATTTCTTGTAACGTGTTTAATATCAGCAGTGCAACATAAGGGTGACTAAACAGTTACAAAAATGCAAACAAACAAACATTCCACCATTTACAAAACAATGTCTTTACTGACCGATCTGATAGAATTAATGCAAGACCCTTCTTCTTGATAACAGATCAGTCTCGGAATTTTTTAGATGAGCATTTATCATTTGCGTTATTTTGATTATTCAGACTAGCGTTCTCATCTTTTCGCAATGTTTCGGCCGGTGTAACCATCAACCTTCTCCTAGCGCAATTCGTCTTGTCGAACATGAACATGTGGTGCCACGGATACAATTTTAAGTAATACTCAGTTCTAAGTGACAGTCTTCTGGAGGTTGAAGGTTCAATCCTCACCACAGGCGATACTAACTAAATAAAATAAAATAAAAACTACTAAACACTTCTACCCAGTCATGGTTGATGGAATGAAAACAATCTACTCCCATGGATTAAATAAAAAGGTTCAGTTTGAAATTCCATATAGATTCCCAAATTCGACAAGACGCATCTGGAGAAAGCCGGAGGTTACATTGGCTGAAATGTGAGAATAACATTCAGGATGAGAACAGTAGCCCGAATGATACAAATAATACAGATCATCCTTATTTAATAACATCAAAACTGGAAGGTTCATTATTGACCTAATTGATACCGTAAAGGACTATGGAATCGTATATGTAAAGTTCAAATCTCAACAGATCTATTGTGATCATTTACATACTAATACTGTTGGGAAAGGTATGAACCCACAATTTTTCCACCCCAGCTATGGGTAAAACAGCAAATTATATATGATGAATAATTTACAATAGCTATTTTGATTTTAAATTAAATGACCTAAAAAGGGTTGATATGTGTGAAAATGGGCAAACTAAACCAATTAGAACCTGGCTGAAAACGTTTTTATTTTAATTTTATCTTTTCTCAAAAAACAAAAAAAAATGTTTATTGAAATTAATGAATGTATTTTGCAAATGTAAATTTTTAGATTTTGTAATAAAAAAGGGGAGGAGGAGGAGAAGGAAGAGGTCACTCGTCTAAATGAATGTGCTACAAACTCTATACAAGAGAAAGGTGTTGATACAAAGGACAATGGTGACTTTGTGTGTGTGTTTTTGGCTGGTGCTGTTATAGATATATTACCCCAACATATTGGTCTGCATTGTCAGCTGGTAGATTTACAACAAGTGTTGGTGATGGCAGTTCTCGATGTCATGAACAGGAAGTTGTCTGCAGAACGAAGTGAGTGGGCTTTATTCTATATGCTGAAAGCCTAATAGATAAGAGGCCATTGATAAATAATCATACTGAAATGCTATCAAAGTACAAAAAAAAAACAAAAAAAAAAAAACAATAAATTCAGAAAAAAGTAAAATAGAAGTGATGGGACAGACGACATTTCAATCTTATTATTGAAGATTTTGCATTGTTTTTAAAACCCTTTAACAGATAATTTAAAGACATTAATTGTACACTTTTAGTTAGATAATCTAATATTACATGAATAACACTGGTTTAAAAAAACATTGAGGTAAGCATACAGATAGATGTTCTGGGGAGTTTGAATTACCTACTAGACACCAGCCTCGAGTCTCTTTGGGCTTTCTGTAGAAGGGTTTGCCAGGATAACCTGATACTTCCCCCTACAAGTAAACCCTGACTAAATATTCAAAATAACATAGTATTCAAAGCCCAAATAAGATCCCCTCGACACGGCTATACACTGGCTCATACAAGGAATGGTGCACCTTCTCCAAGTAATGTTACCTCAAGTTATCAAGTTACAACACTTAGCTGGATACTCCACCAGACTAGATGAATTCTTGTCTTGGAATCCGTTAAGACCAAGAGACCACAAGAAAGATATACTAAAACATAGTTAACTGGTCAATTGGGGAGAGGAAATTTAATGTTCTTAACTTCTTTACTTGCTCAACGTTTTACAGGTAAAGGAGAACTTTATTGGAATATTCAAATGTCATATAGAGATCAATTGTTAGCCCTTGATTTATAAGAACTTCGACTGAAGTAAAATAAAACAAATAGATTTTCTAATCATGAGTTGGCAATTTTTCAGGGATCAGTTCAGAATTAGAAATGTGAGGATTGGAACAGTCTGCAGTTTGCCATTCAATGTGAAATATGCAAGTTATTTATAACTTAAATGGCAGATTATACAACTGCATTTCTAATGGTTACTAACAATGTCTCATCTGTGAGAAAAAGGCCGCAGAGAACAGAAAATACCATCTCATACCAGATTTTATAGTCAATTTTGTACTTTATTAAGACAAGAAAGAGTTCTCTGAGTGGCACCTCCCCAGATGTGGCAGCATTTATCCATCTTATGACATATTTAAATATCTATATATATCTAGTATGAATTATTTTTTTATTGAGTTGCTTCATTTGGGATTGAACTCACAACCTTATGGTAGAATTCACTCCAGAATATGTCTGAACTAACTACTACTATGTCTTTGGCCTAGGAACAAAGTGGAGTATCTATTCTGATGCTACACTTAGTCTATTCTGTCCTTGGTCAGTGAAGGAGAAGTCCTTCGAGACTGAAGCAATTTTTATCTTTGTTCCAATCCAGAGTACCTCTTTTTGGGGAGCTGAATTTTCCCCACATTAAAAACCGACCTTGTGTCTAACTTTGTCCTCGTGGGGAGGCAAGTAAATAGGAACTACTATGTGTCCAAAACGATAATATTGCAGGATTTGGAGAGGATTGATAAACACAATGAAAAAAGTTCCTAACTTCCGGCGTTGTTTTCGACCTCCTGCAAGATGCTGCCATTTTTCCCTGCACTGTCACTCGCAGAAGCATGGGTGTAAACTTCATTGAATGCTCCCGGTGCAAAATATGTATAGTGGTGTTACTGGAATACTGGTAGTTGCCCTGGATTATGGTTGTCGCAGATATAAGGGTGTTGCTCACCCAATCGATAGTCAAACTGTGGCACATGTGGATGTAGATGGCACTCTCACTAGTAGATGTTGAAGCCACCTACTGCTATTTGCGCCACATGTTGAATGCTGGGATTAATTGCAAATATGCTTTCACTGCTCGCTGTTGTTGTTTGTGGAAGGTTCAGGAAGCTGCTACCAATCAATTCATCTAGGCACATTTCCTTCAAGATTCGGACAAAGTTTTTTTTCAGCCTGTGTTCGCTCTGCTGTCTTACATGGTAGTGAGACATAGGACCTAAACACTTCTGATCTGAAACTGCTTCAGCATAATGACCGTGCCATAATCAGATGGATATACAGCAACAAACTGAAGGAAAGGATCCATTCAACTATTTCATTAGAATCTTGGTATTGATGGGATTTTGGATGCCTGAATTTTGCAAAATTTTCAAAATGTTTGATTGTTTAGTGTTATTTATGTATAAATGAACACACAAAAAATACTACTCGCATGAATCTGAAATTTTCACCCATTACGTCCCACCCCTACTTATATGCCCGGCATCTCATACGGTTATGCCATGTACAGCGTGTCACCTCTTGCATCAACTCCATAATATGCCTGGTAGACGGAGGAAGACCTGGCTTGAGTGCGTAAGAAGTGATTTGACTGCATGCAGCATGACTGATATCAACCCTTTTGGATCAGACTGTACGGAGAGAAGGCGTAAGATGTTGCCTGGTGTTGCCAACACCAGAGTCTGGGACACTGAAAACACTTTAAATACCAAAACATCATTATCATCATCATGATCATGATGATCATGATGATCATCATGATGATCATGATGATCATCATCATGATCATGATGATCATGATCATGATGATGATGATGATCATCATGATGATGATGATCATGATGATCATCATGATGATCATGTCCTGAGTTGCATGTACGGAATTCCAAGAAAGTTACCGACTATGAGAAAAGGTACTTAAAGAAGGTCAGCCAAAACTTTGTGAAAATTGAAGTGACCAAGATGAGGAAATTAGTTTGAAATAATGTGAAATTTTGTTTTCAATTTGAAAAGCAAATCTTTCCAAAAAGATCTTCAGTTACCATCTTAATTGAAACAGATTTTCTACTGATATTTTTAAATAAGGTTGAATTTCATGAACAACCTTGACAGTTCTCATTTTCTACCCAATTGACCTTTAAAATGTTTTTACTATTTCACCAGCCTCTTTGGCATAGTGATGGGAGACCGGGGTTCAATCCTTAGTGAAGTTTAAAATGACTAAAAAAAAGGTACTTGATGCTCTCTTGCTAAACACTCAACATTATAAATTGTGGATCAAGGGTAAGTGGAGTAATTCTTGGGAAAGGAATGACACATCACGGTGGACTAGCCAATGAAAAGGGAGCCTTTGGGTCACCCTAGACTATGGTCGACTACTTCACTTCTTTTTTTTTTTACAATTAGAAAATGTATCCACAAAAGGTTTTTTGAGAAAGTTTTGTTTTTTCCCAAATTTACCAGAAAGTTATAATCTGAAATAGTATTAGTCAATTTGAGGTCATTAGAAAGAATATTCCAAATAATATTTTGTAGATAAAAATCCTGAGAATTAACTTACCTCGTAGAAAATCTCCTTGCATATCTAATATGGAACGTATCTGTGTAATCCATTCATTTTTAACTTCTTCAGACGGCGCTTGAACAACAAACTTCATGTCTGTGCCAGGTGTCTTATCCACAAGAACAAATCTGAGGGGCTCACCTTCTACTTTTTCAGTCATTGACATTTTATTAACCTAAAAAATTTCAGAAATGCAATAAAGAATAGATTCAAAAACAGGAATAATCCAAGTAAGCTTGAAAAAAGATAGCTATATTCTGTGGCATGTCATTCCAAGTTTTGAAAAAAATTTTTTTAAAAATGGCTAATTAAGAGAATATAAAACAAACCGGTAATACCAGGTGTGGTATTAGCCCTGGGCAGGCTATGCCGGCTTCTTCTAAAGGAGGAAGTTTACAGAGAATATCAAAGTCACAAGCGGTCCATAGTCGCATGTAATAGGAAGATAACATACTGCATCTAGCATTCCAAAATGGTCACCCATCCGGTATTGGCCAGGCTCCATGTCACTAAACTTTGGTGATCTAACGAGAACCGGTGTTAACGCAATTATGCTGTACATAGATAATATATATAGAGAGGAGTATTAAAAATTTATCACAATGCAAGAAATGGAAAAAATGTCGGCGTTGAGAAGTAAGACAAAAACAAGTAACTTTAAGTCTTGCCTAAACAAGTAAGATTTGCTATATAGAAATAAAAAAAAAAATTTATTAAAAAAGTTTTTAAAAAAATATATAATCAAAGTCACTTGTTTTTGTCTTACTTCTCAACGCCTACATTGTTTCCATTTCTTGCATTGTGATAGCCTTCTAATACTCCTCTATATATGTATTACACACAATGCTTCAAGCAAACTACCTCTCCTTATTATAGATAATATACTTTTATAGTTAACATTAAATTTAGGGGAATAAAGACAAATGCTGCTCAGCACTATTTAAATACAATGTATCGCTTAAAATCATTATATTCATTTTGTTTTTTTGACAAAAAATAAGTTTAATTTAATAAACATGGTTTATCAGCTTTGTTGCCTAATCTAGTTGGAGTACTGATTTACTCCTCTCCAGGAGTTAGGCACAAGGCCAGTTTTTATCTTACTCCCACAAGTAAGATGTGACCCAAGGTCGGGTCGGGAAAGTGGGGTTTAAAAATTGCCTGGGTAGCCCCGTCGACATTCCCCGGTAGGGGCGCCTCAGGCAGTAAGCAATAAACTTACTCCTCTCCAAAGAGGGGAGGCGAAGCCTGGGAGGGTGGACCTCCTAGAACTGCACAGGACAGACCCATAGACCGGCGTAAATCAAGCCCCGAAGGCCAAGACAATACCAGTCTATGGGGTGCAGTATCCATCGGAACAGATACTACACTTTGATCTTAGCCAAAAGGCCAAGTGGTAATCTAGTTGGAGTAGATTCAACATAACTGCTTCTGTTTCAAGCAAACATCGCCGTTTTAATGTGATGCATTATGTGAACAAATAACTTTGAAGAAAAATAACGGTGAAAAGTTGGTAGAATAGAGACGGAAGTTAATATTAACACAATTTTATTATGAACACATAAAAAACTACATGCCATCCGCCGGCATTAACCTAGTTTAATTTTAAAGACTAATAGTTTTCTTTTAAATTACCTTCCCTGAAAATTAATGAACATAATATTTTAAGAAAGGCTTTGGTAATTTATCCCTTTTTAAAAAAATTTTATTTATTAAATCACTTTAATTACTGTTAATATTGACAAAGATATTGCATATATATATAATAAATAGGACAATAAAATTACAAATGATTAACACCAAATATTAATTAATTATAAACGTTTTAAAAAATAGTTATGCAAATTAGGCATACAAATACTTGTGTTTGAGTCTCTGTACTCTATAATATATATATATATATATATATATATATAAAAAGTATTTCAAAAGACTATATTGTATTATTGATTTACATAACAGTGAGTCGTTTGATGTAAGTATAAGTGTAATAAATATCAAAAACAACTTCTGCATTTATTAATTTAGATGTGTACAATACTCTAATAAGTAAAACAAAAAACTTATTTTTATGAATAAAGTTAATTTTTAAAAATTGTACAATAAATAAAGAAATCAGTAAAAGGGATTTAATATAAACTTACCTTTACTGTATTTTTATAAATATAATTGGCATTGTAAAAACTGCCTTTCCTCTTTTCTTCAATTGCTTCACTGAATATTATGATCTGTTCAAATAGAAAAACCCGTCTTTCTCTGAACTTGGAGTGAGTTCCTTCTGACACTTCAGCTACCAATAAGGTTTCCTTTAAGAAAAGAAAATACACATTTTTTAAATAATTATAAACATTGATTTATTGTAGACTGTTTAAAAAGTAGTTATGCAAATTAGGCATTCAAATAGCTGTATTTGGGTCTTTCCTTTATACTATATATATAAATATATATATATCTACATGGGGAGGACTTGAATGCCTACTAGACACCACCCTCGGGTGTCTTCGGTCTCTCTGTACAGGGGTGTGTCAGAGACTCTGACATGAGGATACTTTTTACTTGAAGTAAACCCTGACCAAATATTCAAAACAAATGGTGTGCTGTCTCCTCAAGCCATCCAGCACGTCTCCCGAATTGCGGACGGGGGCACCCCCTCTACTCGTAGAGGGCAGCTTCGAATAAACAATTAGAAGCCATTGACAATGAGGAAATGAAAAATAAAACATATGAATAAAAACAAAAATAAATACTGGCAGGCCGACACCCAGGATAAGAAGGGCCCATCAACCCGTTCATACACCAGGCGGGAAGATGTAAGCAATGGTGTAAACCTTCCTGTCTCTAGAAATGGTGCTCCAGCCAATACAGAGGCCAATCAGGGTCAGCCATCAGGACTCGAGACAAAATATCCTGGCCCCCTATCTCCATCAAATGCAGCAACAAAAAAAAGAAACATAAGAGGCTTAAAAGCCCAACCATGGACTGTTGCACAAAAGAAGGTGCTATTGTTTTGCTACCACTACTCAAAGTTTGAAAAGTGGAGCAACACATCCAATGAGATTCTAACTGATAAGATCCAAGAATCTACCCTCCCCGAAGAAATCTAGTGTTTCAAAATATTAAGTTGTATTAATGATTTAAATAACAGTAACCCATTTTGATGGCAATATAGGAGTAATAGATGAAAAAACTTCTACATTTATTAATTTAAATAACTGTCTGTATTTGAATATGCTGTATATTTAAATACTTATATAAATGCACATGAAATGGTTGTATTTGTACACATTGTGTGGAGATCAATGGCTTTATTACCTGGTACGGCAGTCAGCCTGGAAGAGTTGAGCAGGCTTTTTCCAAAGAAGGAAGTTTATAGGGAATATTAAATTCACAAGTGGTCTCCAGTTGTATCTATATCACGGTCAGGTAAGATGATGATGTTATTTTTTGCAGAGGTGTCGTCATCCTCTTACATACAGTGCCCGGTATTTCCAAATGGTCACTCATCCAGTACTAACCATGCTTAATGTCACTTAACTTCAGTGATCTAATGAGAACCAGTGTGATTATGCCGTAGATAATTGTTTTATTACACATACATTGTATTAATTACCTCCCATTTTTTTAATTATGTTTCAGAATTTTTGAGATGAGGATTAATAATTTGTATTATTTTGACTACTATTCTCATCATGGTTGTTATTGTCACAAAATTTCGGCTGATATTTTAATGCTGTTCTAATCCTGAGGTTCAATCCTTACTACAGGCGATAATAGCTAAGAATAACATAAAACAATTAACACATCTACTTAGCCATGGCTGACAGAAGTAGAACCATCTACCCCCCAATGGATTAAAGGATCTAGTTCGAAATTCTGTATAGGTTCTCGAGTTCGAAAAGCTGCACCTGAAGAAGGTCAGATGTTACATCAGCCGAAACATGAAAATAACAACCAAGATGAAGATAGTAATCGAAATAACCCAATTTTAAAATTGGTTATATTTCTTAACAACAACCACTCCTGACCCCCAAAAAATATTTGCATACTTAATATTTTCCATTAATGTTAAAAAACATACATAAAGCATTAGAATATTATTTTACAACTACCATAGCTACCTGGTGTTGCCCGGGTGCATGGACAACAAAATAGAAGTGTTAAAAAGTATGCATAACATCTTTATCTTAAAAATTTTCTCTCTCTATTCCCCCAAACAGTCAAGAAGGATTCCTCTCCTTTGACAGGACAGATACTACACTTCGATCTAAGGCCAAGAAAATGTATTTTAGTTAGAGTTTCACACCAAAAGTTGATGGAAAAAAAAACCTTTTTAAATGCCTTCTCTCCTCTGACTAACTTTGTTCGTGGTGACGCTCCACAAAAGAATGAATATAATTAAAAAAAAAGAAGAGTGTCCATATTCTGTGCACGGCAATGCTGAAAAAGAATATATCAGCTTTGTGTAGTTTTTAACTTTTAGGGACACACACACAGACAACTGCCCTTTATTATATAATAGAAGATAGTGCAATAAAATTATAGCATTTTTGCAAAGGAAAACATATGCAAATCATTCTATTTAATCATATGAAAACAAATGGATAAAAAGAAAATGTTTACTGTGTTGCATAACTAAAGTAAATACTTATAAAAATTTAATAAAATACTTCACTTTAAAAGTATTCTTACCTGAAGTAACATCTTTCCTTGAGCTGTTAATTTACCCTACAAGGAAAAAAAAAAACAAGACATTAATTTTCTTCTATTTAAAGCATAAGTAATATGTGTGAATATATATATATATATATATATTTACTATTATTATTTATATACTATACATTTGGGCGTCCATTAAAGGTACCCAGGTTTCGTCAACAAGGTCAGACGAAATTTTATCAAAATTTTCTAATAATTGGTGTTTACCAGAGACTAATGAACTCCACATGGTCATTTTTAACAAGAATATGAAGAAAATCCCGGCTGACTCAGTGGACGAAACTTAAGTATCTTTAATTGATTCCCAAATGTATAGTACACAAATTTAAAAAACACATTCAGCTCTTGTATTTTTTTTACGATCGAGCATGTTGGTTGACATTTTTCTGATATAGCATATATGCGATATATCAAACAATATAATTAACAAATTCGTTACGCAGGGTTTCAGAAATCTGTAAGGATTCCTTCTTCAGGCGAATCTATTGATGACAAATAAAAATAGGTGCTTAAGGTTGAAATCATGTGTAATCATGATCACCTATTATGAATTGATGTTAACAGATCCACATGAAGATTTCTGAAACTCTGGATAACAAATTTTTATCAATAATATAATTTAATACACAGTATTTTTTTCTTCTAGTTAATCAAATGCTCTTTTTTACTGTTGCTTACTCATGAAATAAACCTAATTCAGACATTATATATATATATATATATGATAGAAAAATAGAAAAACACAAAAAGCTCAAAGTGGTATCAACATTTCACCTTCATGTAACAAAGGCTTTTTCAAGAGTGAGACAAGAAAATAAAAGTCAAAAAAGTAGTACAAATGAGAAGAATAGTTTTTATTGTGCTTCATTTTAGCCTTTTTAATTTCTTGTCTCACTCTTGAAAAAGCTTTTGTTACATACACAATATATATACATATATATATCTACATATATATATATATATATATATATATATAGTTATTATCAAGTTTCCAATGAATAGAATAATGATGTTTTTTTTTTAAACCAATGAAATAGTATTTATTTAAATTATTATCTTAAAGTAAACATTGCTATAAATAAAACATATATAACAAAGCTGAAATACAATTCTTAAAATTATAACTCACCACACAGGTCTGAATATAATAACAGGTTTCATGCCCCTAAGAAACAATCAGGTTTTGTTTTTGTGCTTTAGTTCTTGGAATTGAAAAAAAACTAAAGTAAACATCTTATAATTGTCTCTTCAGGCATGAAACCCGGAGTTATGTTCAGAAGAGTTAAGAAAAGTAAGTGTAACACTTTTCTTTTAAAACATCTCTCTCTCTTTTCTGATTGACTTTGTCATCAATCGGCCATTCTGGTTTTTAACATAAGAATGGAATTACTATAAATTACTGTTTGTAACTGATTTTAAAAAATTAAAACATGGGTTTCAAAAAGAAAATATAATAATATACACTTAAATAATTGTAAGAAAATTCTTGAAATTAAAAAAAAAAAATGTCGAAATTAGGATTTGGCTTGAAAAATGTTCTACCGGTGAATATCGAAAACAGTATCTTATTAAATGTTTTCCCCAGTGATCATGCGTGCTGGAATACATGCAAGTGTGCAGATAAATGGAAATAAAAATGTTTGCTTTACATACACAAACCACTATTTGGCATTAATGATTGACGAAAATAGATTTTTTAATCTACCTTTTGTTTAAGAAAACTATTAATGTCAAATAAATAGGGTGAAATCTGAATATATATATATATGTATATTTGGGAAGCATGTTTTCTTGAAGACATATTTTTATTAAATATTGCAGATGACTTATGCCTGTATATTTTTTCATTGATCCTTTCTAGATGTCTGATAAATTTTCGAGTTTCAGGCTGGAACTGACAGATGAATTTGCCGTACTCGTTTATCTTAGTATTTTCAGTTCGTTCCGGAGCTATCTTCAGGGGGTAGGTATCGAGTAACATGTATTTTTAAATGTTTAGTGATGGTTTGGGCGAGAACTGTGTGATTGATTGTAATATTAGTATTAAAAGCATTTTATGATGTTTTCACTGTTATCAAAATTAATACTAGTACTAGGGTACATGAGTATGGCAAATTCATCTGCCAGTTTCATCCTGAAATTTGATAATTAATCAGGCATCTAGAAAGGATCAAGGAAAAATATGTAGACACAAGTCATCTGTAATATTTAACGATATCTATACATCTATATATATAAATACTTTATAGTTGCACTCAAATGACCAGAGGAAGAACCAATCGAAAACCATAATTTACATTTATTCTTACAATTTCTTTATTTTCATATTTTAGTGAATACCTGTCTGTATTTATTCTTCGCTTCACAAACTAAACGTTTTTAAACTTATTTTTTCAAAATTTATTACCTTTTCTATATCTTACACATATAGTATTTAATTAACAATATAATAGTCTTTAAATATATAGTCTTTAGTTGTAATACAACTTTATCAAGCTTGCAAATTGAAACATTTTCGGATACTATAAGGAGTATATACTTAAATATATATTTTTTTATAAGAACTCTTATACATTCAAAATATATTAAAACATAATATAAGTGTTACTACAGCTTTGAAAGTGTCGTTAAAAGATATATTTGAAAATTTTGAGAAACCAGCTAACAGACGCATCTGGTTTCTCAAAATTTTCAAATATCTTTTAACGACGCTTTCAAAGCTGTAGTAACATTTATATTCTTAATCTCAAGCGTGCCAGGGCATTCACTACAAGCACCAGACATATACACAAACTCTCCAATAACATCGGAGGAGATCGTCAATCTTCGGCCACGTTGTTAGATTTTCACCATGAAAAATAAAAAAAAATTTTTAAATTACGAAAATTCGGATTTATAAAATATTAAAAAAAAAAAATGATTAAATAAATTTTCATTTATTGATATAAATTCACGCGTCTTAACTGATTTCTCAAAAGTTTTAAATATATTAAAACATATTTTGGAAATATTTTCTCATATTTATTTCAATTGAGTTAAAAATATAGTTGAATTTTATGATAATAATAATAAAAAAATAATAATGCAGAAGGATGTTTAATGGCTATACGAATGCAATCATGTTTCAAACACAGATTTCTTCAGGTCATTGATTTGAATACTTAATTGTTATTATCTTTATACTTCTATGCCACGTTTTGTCTTTAATTTTTTTTTTGGTTTTAAAATAATTCTACATCTTTCTATGCACCAATTTATTCATTCTTATTCTTTGCAGAAAGATAGTGTATCGTTCAACAGGCCAGCCAACATAAAACTATCTACAAAATACAAATTAAAATAAAACAAAAATAAACATTTTTTTATACCCCTTCTACCTATCTGTAAAAACAATGCCACTTACCACACTAACTTGATTACATATGCACACACAGAGTTACTACTGTTCATATAAATGACCCGTGAACCTTCAGGTCTATCAACGTCTATGTTCTATTATAATAGATGAGGTCATCTTTTTATTACTTCATCAGTTATAACGTGAAGAGAGAAAAGAGATCTGAGACCATATGACCCCATCTTCTATTTCACCTTAGATAGACATGCTGTCGAAGTTATCAGGTATGCATGTGAAATGTCACAGACCTAATTCATAGGTGGATTTAAAATATATCTAGAATTACCATGCTGTAGATTAATAAAATTACTAATAATAATAATAATCATCATGATAATGATGTTTTCTGGTATTTAAGATGCCTGATCTCCATGTGATCCGATCCAAAAGGTTGATATCAGTCATGCTGCATGGAGTCAAGTCACTTCTTATGCACTCAAGTCAGGTCTTCCTCGATCTACCAAACTCCTTAGTGCCTGCGGTATCCAGGCGTGTTATGGAGTTGATGCAAGAGGTGGCACGCTGTACATGGCCAAACCACCCGAGATTGCTAGCGCGTAAGGCATCCATAAATTAAAATTCTTTTTCTGTTGGTGATTTAAACTCAAACCAAAGTTGAAACAATTTACAAGTTTTTAACTAACCTTTCGGCTAGGAGCAAGTGTAGCATCTGTTCATATAGTACACTTAATCATTTCTATCCTTTAATACACATCAACAATGATGTCTCTCTTTTTTTTTCCACAAATGTACGAAATATTTGTAATTTTTTACCGAAATTGCAACCAAATTCATATTTTGAATGTTTTACCTTACAATCAATTCAAAGATTACAATCATTTAGCATTCTTGGACCATTTTCATACTTAACAGATACAAAATCATGACAGATTCTAACACCAACAATTATCAGAAAAATATTAAAATTTAGAGAACGATTATTGTTTACCTTATTCTAATAAATATATCTATACATACTACATATGCTAATGCATACATACACACACGATTACATATATACAACAAATACATATATATACACATATACAACAAATACATAACTACAACCATACAGATACCTACATGTATACATATACAAACATAATACCCTTAATGCATGCACACTTTCATATATATGCAAACCTACACACACGCACACATATACACATGCACACTTAAACACACACAACACATAATACCTACGTACACATACATACATCTATCAACACTTATATAAATGCAGACTTATAAACACATACAGATAACATGTTATTTGTGCGTGTGTATGTGCATATATATATACATATATATACACACACATCAACGAACAAACACACATCAACATATTCATACAATTAGAGACACACATCAATTACATTACTACTTTTTATAGGATACACATTCAACAAATATCAATATTAAAGATATACTGACCTGCTGATAAGTATGTAATAAATAATATATAATATATTAAAAAATAATATATAATATATTAAAAAATAATATATATGTTAAAAGAATTCTATCTCAAAGAAATTATTGTATTGTGTTACAGTTTATGGCTATTTCATTCCTACGGTTCAGTAGATTGACTCTATCCAGGAATATCATTATACTCAATTTCTCGCTAACCATCTAAAGTTCTACAGGTAGCAGTTGATTTAATAATTCTCCACTCTATAATTAGTGATTTGTTCTCAAGATTCCAGAAATAATCACACAATTATGTATTATTCTTGTAATTTCTGTTTTCAAAAGAGAATCTAAGGTTATATTTTCTTGTTTTAAATGCAGCACTGGTGCTGCTTATATAATATTATATTTATAATAAAGTTTTCTTTGGTATATACTGTGCTATGTTTTAAACAATTGTTTAGCAATGGGCAGGGTTTTATTTTACAATTATTACTTTATTATTACTATTTGTATTACTCTTATCATTCTTTGTATTTTTATTTTGTGGATGTTATGTTATTAATTTTTCAAAAACATGTTTTTAAGAAAATTAAGGTGTATCATTTCATTATTTACTTTCATGATATTCAATTTGTATTTTGTTTGCAATATTTTTTGTTCATAATGAGAGGAATTGCATTGAAACTTACATCAAATCCTTGTAAACGGCCAACCTGCATCATATCATTAGCAGCTTTTGGCACTATACACATCACAGCCACAGCCTTCTTTAAGTCAGCAGTATCCAAACCAGCCTTATGGGTATGTGACAAAATATCCTAAAAAAATCAAACATAAGAAATTAGGATGCCATCTTTAAGCATTTACAAAGGAAAGAAAGAAACAGAACTGATTCATGAAATAGGTGGAATAATATGAGGCAGAGCAGGGATTCCTAAAGTGGACTATACCATTCCCCTGACGACATTGGAAAAAATCAATGTGAGAAAGAGTGTGCAGGGTCGAACATTAAAGTTTTTCTTTTTTTGTTTTGTATTTTTTTAATAAAATGTAATTCATTTACACGCAGGCTTTATAATAATAATAATAATAATAATAATAGGATTTAAAAAAAAATATTACACTCGACAATCACTTATTTTATGATCCGGATTCAGAGTTAAATGTCTGAACACTTGTTCTTTGTATCATGTTGACGTGATTTAGACACTACATGCCAACCAAGTCAAACAGCAGATGTCTGCAGATGCCAAGGCCTTGGGTTTGATGTTTTCCTTTTATTAAGATATCTTCAGTCTTATAATGTATATCAATCAACCATAATCCATCTATCTATGATATTTCTATTAGCATAAAGCTTGTCTCCATTGGGTTTCGGCCCTAGCGGTAATATCAGCCGAAGTTCATCGTAACATCATTTTGGCACCAAGGGTCTTACATGATTCATCAAACAGTTTTTTGTCGGAATAAGATATGGCCCAACTAGATCCTATGAGGTGCACCCTTCCAGGCATTACCTCCTTTTTCAGGAGGGGGATTATTACCAATTGCCCGAAATGTCTCTACGAGGAAATGCCAAGAGGTCTGTTCTCGGCTACTTTTGTACCTGACCAGAGTGCTCTCTTGGGGATCTGGTTTGCCCCACTTTTCAGTCTGTGTCACATTTTGCTGCAGTGGGAAGCAATTAAATAAGGTCTATTTATATGGGTGGGAAGAGAGTCAAGTAATTGCTAAGAGTATGACAAACATTTATTAACATTTCTCATCTCGGTTGGGCATGATGACAAAATCCTGTCATAGCTTCTGTACGTCATCAATGCCGGCCACCAATTGGCCTACCTAACAAGATTTCTCAATAAATAATTTGTGAAAAGTCATTATTCATGCAATAAATTAAAACATCTTACTTTTAATAATAGTTGATATTTCATAATTCTTTGAATAGGTTTGATGAGCAGATCTTGAAGCTGGAGGCGATGACCTAATTTCTGCCTGATGTCCTACAGGTGAGAAAAAATAGTTACATCAATATTTAATAGACACTAAGTTCAAGAAAAAGCTATTATTTTAAATTTCATTATCGGGGGAACATATACAATCATTTTAAATGCATCATAAATTCCTATAAATACATAATCAAGTTAAAAAGGAAAATTCTTAATCCATAAAATGGTTTATAAACATTTAAAAAGGATACATTTAAAGCTTGTTAATATATTTTAGTCGGCTATTTGCCATAATGGTCAGAGTGTTTGCTAATGGGTCGGAAGACTGGGGTTCAATCCTCAGTCGAGTCATACCTAACACTCAAAAATGGTACTTGATGCTCTCTTGCTAAACACTCAGCATTATAAGGTGAGGATGAAGGATAAGTAGTGCAATCCAAGGAAAAGAGTTGCACCCTCCCCTACATCTTGATGTAGTAACCAATGAAAAGGGAGCCTTTGGGTCACCCTTGGCTATGGTCGATCCATTCATTTTATTATATATATATTTATGTGTGTTTAGATAAGTGAGGATAGCAAACCTAAAAAGGTTGGCTTAATCCTTAGTTGTATGATAATCAAGTGTGCTCAATGTGAGAACCATGTATGCATGGCCTATGTTCAGTCTTTAGAGACAATGGATAGTTCCTGTAAGAGTAGTTGCGCATGTAATTGTGAAGCAATTTGTATGATAATTGAACGTGTTCAATATGATAACCATAGAGCTAAAAACAGACCATTTCATGTTTCACGACTTATCAGACATTTAAAATATTTGTCAAAAAAAGTGCTTGATGTCACCAGAACAGCGTTAGTAACAACATTTATTTGCATCAGTCCATTAATATTGACTTGTTTCAGCAAATTTTTTCTCTTTCTTTTGGTAGTGACTGGCTTCTGGGTTTCAAATTCTCAGAGTTGATGCACTCATGACGCTTAGCCACAGAAAAATCCCAATGTTTAATAACTCAAGAAGTTATACATTATAGTGAAATGTTATAGAAATTGAAAAAAATGTTAGATTTTGTAGTCATTACTCATATCATACAACCGGATATACTCTCCTTTCTTTTCTACACACAAACACTTCTATTTCTGAATCGTTCATCCCCCTCTGATCACATTCCAAATTTCAAGACGTTAACTTTTTCTGGCTTTCATTGTTTAGTATCTATTGTTTAGAATTCGCATAAAAACCATAAAAGCTAGAAAAAGAAAAACTATAACATAATTCCCACCTTATTTTCCTAGGGAAAATATCTTTAGAAGTGATTATGCGAGAATAGCACAATAGGGATCGCAAGATTTTTGTTTTGTTTGAAACAATGAAGTAACACTCTTGCTAACATCTGTAATAAATGGATTTGATGAATTGTTACAAGATAAAAGAACAAAAAAAAACCAACAACAGCATTATATAAAAAGTACTGATTTTTCAACAAAAAAAACCCAACAGCATTATATAAAAAGTACTGATTTTTCAAAAAAAACAACAACAGCATTATATAAAAAGTACTGATTTCAAAAAAAAAAAAAAGGATACTCTCGTAAAGTGGGCTTGCACAATTAGTTCATAGCACAATGAAGATTATGCAGTCCACAATTAGACTTCTCCTGACCCGGCATTGCTTAAGTCCAGCGGCAAGGAAAAATGCAAGACAATCAATTGAAAGCACCGTTCAGATAACTGAAAAAGGAATGGTGCTATTTTGACATTTTCCTTCTCCTAGACCATTTCCTTAAAAGAACATTTTTTTCATGAGTCACCACTTATCAAGGCCAAATGCCACTTGAGGATAAGGGTTAATGAGATTGGTTGATTGTCAGTTGAATGATGAAAAATATGATGGAACTGAAAATGATGAATGGAATACCAAATTGTGAGAGTCCAGTCCACCCAACTATTTCACTCATAGTTAGATAGATGATAAATCTTTACTAATAAAAATCCTTCATGAATGATGCCATTTTTTGTTGTCGTTCCTTTCAGTATTCAAAGACGCAACACTGGAAGTGGAAGTCAATACAACTAGACTCTCAGAGCTAAACCTTCAAAAGCGAAAATAAATGAACTACAAATCTCTAAGTTGCTTCTGTCATGGTTTTTTTTAAATGTTAAAAAAGATTCTCCTCTCGACTATTATAATAGCTGTTGTGTATTTGCATATTTATTTACATGTTCATAATTTTATCTACGTAAGAAATTTTAAATACTTACCTCAAAAACTGAATCTACATATTCTGCCACAATTATATCAGATTTGGGTTTGTTTTCACAATATTTTACATACATATACAATCGTTTTTCCTGAAAAAATAAATAAATAAATAAAATCAATTAAATAACAGATTTTATCAAAATTTAATTTAATTTTTAAATTATATACAAAAAAAAAGAAGAAAATCAATTAAATAACAGATTTTATCAAAATTTAATTTAATTTTTTAAATTATATACAAAAAAAAAAAAAAATGAATTAATAAGTTGAATTTTGATACTATGCGATTTATACAAAAGTGTTGGTCAAAATATGTTTGTAAACTATTAGGTTAGCAGATTGTTGGAAGGTGAGCATGAAAAGTTAGGGAGTCCGACTGACAAGAGCTGACCCCAGGATCAGGTAGCTCCCGTCTACAAGTAACAGATCGGTTGAGTCACATGAGATAAAATATATCTGAAAGAGATAAATCATATTTTGATCATAGGATGAAATTCTTATTTACTTATATGTCAAATCTCATTGCATTTCAGATTTTATAATGCTGTTATTTTAATTGACTTTCTCAAGACTATTATCCTCATCAACACTGCTATTCATAAATATACTACGAGATGCCCCCCCCCTCCAAAAAAAAAAAACCTCAATTAATTTACACAAGTACATTTAAAAATGTATTGTGTAAATTAATTGAGTTTTTTTTTTTTCCAATAATTTTAATTGTTGGAAATAGAAAAGAGTTGTTGATAAAATAAGAAAAACCCAAGATATTTAACGCGTCCCGTCCGTGCGTCGCTGCACAATGACGTAGACGGTCCATCTAACTTCCAGTCGCATTTTTTAAGTCTTCAAGTGGGAGATTTTAAAAAGAAAGGATTTTATGTCTCTGACCTTTCTCCTCTGTAATTTAAGTTGACGTAACTGTAAGCTCCAAAATGGTAAAATCCATCATGCCGAGATCTGGAATTTTTGAGTGTCAACACAGGAACCTCATCGTATACGATAGAGGCAGCGTACAGCACGTATGTCTGATCTGTACTCTTGTATGGTTGCGAGACGTGGTCATCAATGAAACGTCAAAATGACACGATCCTGGCTGCTGTGCATCGGATGGAGAAAATTGCTGCATCATTGTAAATGTTTTCATGAGAAATGGCATCCCACAACGACGCCTCAACTGATACAGCCATGTCGCCTGCCGTCAGTCATCCGAAATGTTTTAAAGTGTGTCCCAAATTGATGTCGCTGGCCAAAATCATGCAGCATGTTCCCTAAAACATGGAGGAGATCAGTTGATGACAACCTGCTCCTCACGGATGGCACAAGCGAAATGATAACAGACAGGAGAAGTTGGAAGCCATTCACAAGAACCTCAGTATGAGACACAAATCAAAAATGAAAATAATAATGATAATAATAGTCCCTAAAAACCTGGAACAAAAAAGATTAGGAGAAATTGGAATCAAAGGAAAAATTGAGACCATACAATGAATGGCAATGATGAAAACAGCCGAAATATTAAGGAAAATCCTTGAATGTGGAAACCAACCCACATAACCAACAAACGCTGACCAGCCACAGATAAATAGAAATGAAGGAAGGAAGGAGGGGTGGGGGTGGGGGAAAAGAACACCAAAAAAGTCACACATACATCACAGAAAATAATTGTGAAAGGTCAAGGAGTATGGAAAGATCGAGGAGGGAGAGCACCAACTAGACCTCCACTGGAACGGTGCGAGAGTACTGGAATCTTGGGGAGGCTTATTGTCACTCAAATTCCAAAGAAGGCCAACGGTGATGCTAGTGAGAAAGCGATGGTAAATAGCTGTTGATATAAGGCAAATAATTTGCAATAGTTATCAAAAAGGGATGGAGAATGCTGGAAATCTGAGGTGAATTGTTGTCACTTGGCCTCCAGGGGGACATTTTGTCAGTGAGCAAACACTGATAATGACTTGTGTAAAGAAAGAAAGAAATCGAAATCATCATCATCATCATCATCATCATCATTAAATCGAACGAATTCGTGATTTTGGCTTAAAATAAAAATTAATGAACAATCACATATTGTGTGGCATAAAATCCAGACAATAATTCAAATGATGTGCGAGTTTTTGAATAAATTTCTAATTATAAAACGATGTTAAGAGTTGATGGTGAAGTTAGAATTATACACAGGCATGACAAAGATAAATAAACAGCCTTATCATCAATAACGAAGATTGCTGTCAGAGGCTCCTGAACAACCTGTAATACAGCTTATCCGAGAATTCTAATGCTTCTTTGGTTCATGTCATACTTAATGATAAATATATTGATAGAAAAATGTCAATTAGCATAAAATATCGATGCTTTGTATAGCCTCGAGTGCTGGCTGTCGACAGAGGAAGCAGAAATTTTAAACATGTCTGAATTATTTTTTGCGGGGTGTCATGTCTGTGTAGATGTCTTTGTAAAATTTAATAAAATTCTTAAAATTTTATTCTGATTATTTTTGTAATGAAATAAACAGTTTTGAATACTTACATATATTTTTAAAATACTTATATATTTTTAAAATTTTATTCTGATTATTTTTGTAATGAAATAAACGGGTTTGAATACTTACATATCTTACAAAAACAGATCCTAGTTTATCAGGTTCTTCTAAGCATTTTTCTATCTCAGGTTGAAACGTTCTAAAATGCAAGAAAAAAAATGATATACATGTTGAAAGAAAACTTATTTTTAATACAAAAAATTACGTTTATATAAACATTGTTAATAAAAAATCCAAAAGAGACCCTATTTTTAAATACCGTAGATTTTTCATTAAAAAAAGTTTAATAAGGTAATATATTTATTACTGTTGAGACGATTAATCGGAATTGGAGATCGAAAAAATCGTTTTTTTTCTTCGAATATTGAAATTGGTATAGGAACAATTTGTGCCTATTTTACGATGCCAAAAACGATTATTTTAATTGTTTTTTGTTTTTGTTTAAAACTTAATTTTCTATGTCTGGTAGTAATGATAAAATGATAAATATTTATTGATTTTAAACTAGCAGTAAAACTAAAATGTATACCTCACATTTTTACGTTTGTGAAAATATATGCACACATTACATGGGTCTTTATGGTAATCCGAAAAAAAAAAACAAAAAAAAAACAACAACTCTATGGCTAAATATTTAAAAAGAATCGGAATCAGTAATTGTATTGGAATCAGGAATTTAGAACAGAATCAGTAATTGTATTGGAATCAGGAAAAATATTGGAATCGTCCCATCACTAATATTTATATCATCAATCAAATGTTAATTAATAATGTACACTGCCATGAATAAATATTGTTATAAAAAAGATTGTGATAACATAGCATGGTGTTGTATACTACAGGCCATTTCATGACAAAGCTAAGAAACATGACTGGAGGCTTATTGACAATGTTTAATTTTTAAAGGAAATTAAGTCAACAATATTTGAAAATACATAAGATAACATTCTGACTCATAAGATTTTTTAAAAATATATTTTCATTAGTTTCTTTTATTATTTTTATTGGCTATTTCTTTACTTGTGATAACATTTTCAATTTTGCTTGTTTTCTATTTCAATATATATATATATAAATATATATATATATATATATATATATATATATATATATATATATATATATATATATATATATAAACTAGTAGAATACCTGTCCCTGGACAGGTATAAGCAATAAAAATAATATTATTTTTAAATTTTAATATTTTTTTTCTTTCTTTAGGAGGTATTGTACAGTTTCAGTGGCACCCCCCTAAATGGTAAAGGTTAGACACACAAAAAAAATAATAATGTGCCCATGTTACTCTGTTGCCTAGATATCAATTCAGAATGATAAGTTCAATAGTTTAGGATTTTACCAAGCAAATATATATTATTGATGCTCATTGATCCTTTCAAAATTTTTAAAAGGATTACTTAATATGAATCAAAATTTGATGTAGAGCAATTCTTTTAATTTTTTTGTATCCAACTTGTTCTAAAAGTTTTTATTATTACTATTGTTGCTTATGAGAATAATCTCAAACGAGTAAACCATTTAATATGCTAACCAAACATTAGAAAAACCTTTCTAATATTTTCTAAGAACACAACATGTTTCAAATTCAATAATAGATGAAGTTAATTACATTAAACTAGCTGTACCTACCCGGCATTGCCCTGGAATCATTTTTCTTTCATTTTTTGTTTGACTTTCATTTTTTCCTTTTCTTAAATTATTCCATTTTTGTTTTGTTTTTTGTTTTTTTAATCAATTTATAAAAAAAAATAGGGATTTTGAAAGTTAAATTTTATTATTATGACATGGTTTGGTCATTAAACTATTAACTAAACCAACGAAATTGTTATAAAACTATGGTGCTTATGCATATCAGCCCTGACATTGAAATATTTAAAGAATGTATAAACTTTATTATGTACTTACGTGTTAGCTGAAAATAAGATTGTGCAGAAAAAATTACGCAAATTCATCCAGTAGTTATTTAATTATAAATAAAAAACGATTTTAACGATTTTATCACTCGGTAGATATTTCCACCATTTTGTATCTTAAATTTTCCAGTGGTCAAGGACGATAACTCATTTTCACGATTTCGGGGTTTGGGGTCTCCATTGTTTACACAAATGTCAAAATGTACATAAACTCATTTTCTTTCTTTTTCTTATAGTTAAATAACTACTGGATGAATTTGCGTAATTTTTTCTACATAATCTTATTTTCAGCTAACACGTAAGTACATAATAAAGTTTATACATTCTTTAAATATTTCAATGTCAGGGCTGATATGCATAAGCACCAAAACTATAACTAACTTTTTTAAGATAATGTTGTTAATCTTCATAAAACCCTTCAATCTTTTCATACAAGAGAATTTCCTAAGAATTTTAAAGCCAGAAATGACTTTCTGTTCAACAGTTTAACATCTTGCTTATCAATTATTAAGATGACTGACATGTTTATGAAAAAACTGAAATGCATTATGGTAGATTTAATTTCATAATTAAATCTTTCTTTAAGTAGGATTTTGAATATAGTGGAAGTTTTAGAAGCTATTTATATCCAATAATTACATAGCGATTAAAACAACTGCTTCTACAGTAACTTTTCATATCTTCTGTAAGATTTTCATATCTACCACTGAAATTGTTTGATTCTTGCTTTAGAAATAAATATTTGATGAGATATGTGAAAAAAAATAAGAAAATTTGTGAAAAATCGTGTAGTTATAAATAATAGTTAAAAAGACTGGGTTAGCATGATGTTAGGAAGTCACTAGTTGTGTATCCGCTTCTCAAGTATATGAAGAGGGTTTTTTAAATGTTGTGAAGTAAATCTGCTTTCTGCATTAATATAATTTTGAGCAGATATATACATTTTTCACAGAAACAAGGTTAAGAATTTTCCTAGTTGGGTGTCTAAAACAAATAAACACAAGTACTAATATGACGTTCTAAAATTGTAAGACATTAATTTGATATGCTCTAAAAAAAAAAAAAATTAAAAATAAATTATAATATTAAAAGTTTTTATGTTCTAGGAGTTATTATAAATATTAAGTGATGCATATACAGTAGATTAGCCATGCAATTTTAAGATGACACTGTGAGAATTTTTTTATGAGTTGTTTGTATACGAAAAGTCGGTATTGAAAAAAATCTCATTTAGCAGTAGTCTAATTCTAAATAAAAATATTTATAAAGCTATAAAAATCTGAAAATTTAAATTAGAAAATCTTATATATATATATATATATATACTATATGAAAATATACTCATGGAAAGTAAGCTGCATAGAAACGTTTGTACTTCATTTTGGTGCTTTTTACTAAGTCTGTCACATAAAGAGTAAGCTTGCCATAGCCGCAAGATCCTGAGTCACATTCTTTTGTTCACTATCACTATTTTAAAAAAAATTTTGTATCTACTTTATGCACTAATATATTTAAACAAAAGGAGGAAAATTCATTGGCTGAAGGAAACGAATAGGTAGTGAAGGGGGTAATAATATCAAGCACACTGATTGGTCAGAAGTTGAAGTCGGCACAGCTTAACTATAAAACTAATCCCAAAATGTAAATCCATGCAATTAGCCTGATGATTTTCTTTGGAAATGGAACACTAACGTTTCTGTATAGCATACATGCCGTAAGTATATTTTTATACTACTACTAAGCTCTAATCATGTACTGAACACTGTTGAAGTAAATACTGAAACAAAAAATATATACATAATATATTATTTTATAATATAAGAATATATATTAAATAGTAATAAAATTACAACTGTTTTTTATAGTTGTTTTAAAACATTTTTAAACCCCAAACCTAGCCTCTTAACATTTCTTATTCGCTTGAAGAATTCATGTCTTATTTTAGTCAAGTATATTACAAACAATGTTTGGAACTCATATGTTATCACACCATCCGTGCAATGTTGGGTAATCCTGCTGGTTGGTAAGATTACTTACTCTTTGTGCCAATCATAGATTTGATGAATATTGCCAAAAATGATCTTGTCTTTCCCTTCAGCTCCAGAGGGTAATGGGTTTTCTTTTAAATAATGCATGTAACCCTGGAGGGAAAAATATAAGACAAAAAGGCTGAATTTAGAAGGTTTCATATATTTGCATGACAAGAAAAACTTACACATTTAGGTTTTTAGAAATAGGAGAGGGGGGGGGGAAGAGAATTTACTTAATAGTTATATATTGACAAATAAATATTAAGCCACTTGTAACAGATAAACGTATGCATACCAATACATATATTTATATGTGCACAAATATCCATCTATACACATACAGTTGTGATACATGTGCATTCGATATATATTTATATATGCGCACACATGCATACATTAAACACATATTCATATGTGCACACATATTCATATGTGTACACACATACATACATTAAACACATGTGTACACACGTACATACATTAAACACATGTGTACACACGTACATACATTAAACACATGTGTACACACGTACATACATTAAACACATGTGTACACACGTACATACATTAAACACATATTCATATGTGTACACACGTACATACATTAAACACATATTCATATGTGTACACACGCACATACATTACACATATTCATATGTGCACACACACACACATACATTTAACACATTCATATGTGCACACCCATACATTAAACAGATATTCATATGTGCATATACCCATACATTAAATACATATTCAGATGTGCACACACATACATACACATTCAATACATAAGTATCCGATAAATCTTCATACATATGCATTCAATACATATTAATATGCAAGCATATACACATATCACATGTATCACGCAGGCTGACTCTCTTTATCATCTACTACTGCTACCTGTCAATACAGTTACACTTAAATAATGGTCATCAACAAAAAGCAACTGTAATAAGAAATTCACAAAATATAAATGAGTTCTTTCTTATTTCTTTGCCTTGTTGCCCAGAATTGGCAAATATATTCTGCTACTTACAGTTTCTAACTAATAAGAGTGGGTGAAACCGATAGTGTAGTCACCAATTACTTTAACTAATTCAAGATAAGTACGAACACAAATGTTTAATATATATGCAATTTAATGTAATTTTATATCCTAAATTTGTACATTACTGATACTATTTTTATGAAACAATGTAACTATTCAATTAAATTTGTATAAAACAAAATTACATTAAATTGCAATAAATTCATCCTGAATTTTTACATTACTGGATGCGATTGTTTAAAATAATGTTAAGTTTTCTAATACTATTAAAAGAATTTCTTTCACAATAATTATAATATTTATTAAATAAAAGTATTATAAACATTTAAAACTCATTTTTAATGTAAAAAATTAACATGATTTCTATCGATAAATTGGGACAAACGTATAGGTGGAAGAAAAGAAACTTTTAAGCCCCATTACCAAATATTTTTTTATTTTGGTTTACCATAAAATTAGAAATGGTAAAACTGATTTTTATTTTTATTTTCGTTTATTAAAACAAAGTCGTTGAAAATTTCATTTAAATCGCTAATTATTTTCAAATTTTTTTATTTTTTCAAATGAAAGATGAAAAAAAAAAAATAAATAAATAAATGTTCAAAGCTATTAAATAGGTGAATAAGTTTTGTAGATAGACATGAAAAACTGTTGAGAAATGTTTGTGTGAACTCACCTCAACAATTGCACCCAAGTCTTTTACATAATCCTTTTCAGTCTCTATCAACTCGTTTATCACATAACTGGAAAAGGAGAAAAGTTAAACATGCATATAAAAAACCAAAGAGACAGAGTGTGAGGTGTTGAGAGACATAATATTTCATAAATGTACCCATTGATTAAAAATCTCTCAGACCCTAACAAAATATCAAGAAAAGGGGAATTGAGAGCAACGTACAGATGTAAACTCTGATGAAACAGAGATGGTATGGGAGGTCAGAAATCCCCTCCCCCACCCTCATAATGCCAAGTGCCTCCAAGCTTCAGTCCCCCTTTGCCTTAGACACAAAAATCCAAAAGTGACCTCTTTCCTGGATTTTGAAAGTGGCATCTCTGAGATAGTGCAGTCAGCTTATAGATGTGACCTACATGACCATTGGCTGATGCAGCACAGGGCCAAAACCATAATAAGTCTGGTGTTCTGATTGGCTAAACGTTTAAAATTCTGTCTTTAGGAAACTATTGTTATTTCTTAATTTATAAAGAGTCATGTATAACATGTGGAGCATGACAAACATTCTTATAACATAGATGAAAGTGACAATTTAAAAAAATATCCTGAAATTATTTTGTATGGATATTAAATTGGTGATTATGTTAAACTTTACTAGGAGGATCCGGAGGCATAATCACCCTCACCTGAAAAATTTGACATAAAATAAGAGGCTGTGGTGAGTTCTGGTGATATCTAAGCTTCATATTTTACATAAATTTCAATTGGAAAAACACATTTTTTTTTTTTAGTAACAAAACTATATTTTTGTGAGATCAGTAGATATATAATAAACTAAAAATGAAGATCATGTGTAACATGATGATCTATGTTGAAACTATAAAATAACTTCAAAAAGATTCAAAATAAAATATTAAAAAAAACTTTATAAAATTATATTTTTGGAAAAGGTGCAATTTTAGTTCACACTACACACGTTTGACTTGACTTTTAAAACTTCTTCAGCTAGTATACTTTTGATAGTTTTCGTTTTTGCTGCTTCGTCGTCTTCTTTTGTACTAGTTGGTAAATTGTTATTTTAGTTGACTTGATGGAGGTCTCTTTGATCTTCAAGTCTTCCGTTTTCTTCAGCTTCTTTGCTCTTTCATTTTGAAACTTTCCATTAGATCATCCATATGCTAAAATCTGAAATTCCGGAAAAACCTGGAATGCTTTCATCACTGAACATAAACGTCAAATATAGTGTGCGTTTTGTGCTGTCATAGCTTAATACAGTAACATGGTGACACTCATTATCCTATCATGTAATAAGCATAGATGAAAGTGGCAATTTTCAAAAAACCCTGAAAATATTTTGTATTGATATTGAAGTGGTGATTATGTGAAACTTTATTAGCAAAGTTTGCTTTACACACCCCGAAAAAAATTGACGTAAAACAGAAGGCTGTGGTGATATCTGATCTTAAAATTTTACATAAATTTCAATTGGCAAAACAAATTTTTTTTTAGTAAAACTATATTTTTGTAAAATCATATATAACTAAAAATGATCATGTGTAACATGATGATCTATGTTGAAACTATAAAATAACTTCAAAAAGATTCAAAATAAAATATTTTTAAAAAATTTATAAAATTACATTTTTTGGAAAAGGTGCAATTTTAGTTCACACTACACACGTTTGACTTGACTTTTAAAACTTCTTCAGCTAGTATACTTTTGATAGTTTTCGTTTTTGCTGCTTCGTCGTCTTCTTTTGTACTAGTTGGTAAATTGTTATTTTAGTTGACTTGATGGAGGTCTCTTTGATCTTCAAGTCTTCTGCTTCCTTCAGCTACTTTTTCTTTCAATTTGAAGCCTTCGATTATATCTACCATATGCTAAAATATAAAATCTTGGAATTCCGGAATAACCTGGAAGACTTTTATCACTGTTATAAAGTGTTACATTTAGATTTAAAAATTGTAAAAACTTTTTCTTCAAATTCTTTCAGACAAAAACAATGTCATCTCCTCACATTGTTGTGTAACGAAAGATAAAAAATGACTTACATTCGCTTAAGAAGATATTTCTCTTTATTAGAAACTTCTTCTCCACCTGGCCCCTTGCTTTCTGATTCGTTCGCTTGCTCTGACGATGATGCCACTGACGATGATGCCACTGACGCTGTCTCCCCGGCTTCCTCGGTTCCACTCACCCCAGCGACGGCTTGCGACAATGATGAAGCAGCAGATAGATTGGAATCCGTTTGTTCCTTTAAAAATAAATTAATATTAACATCAATAAAAAATTTAAAAATTTAAATAGTGCATAAAAAAAAGTTATTTATTTATCAGACTTTCTGGGCATTTATTATTTTAATGGGACGCGACAGTGGTGAAGTGGTACTGTGTGTGCCAAGTTCGAATCCAGTCGGTTCCATTGCACCACTTTCATTTATGAATGGTGGCAACCTTCACATGGTCCTTCCTCTAAGTACTTGATTCTAGATAGAATCAAGCCGGTCAAAAAAGTTTTAACCTGCTGATTCATACGAATTTACATTTACGGTTTTAATACATACTCCAGGGATTGTATTTAGGTATTTTTGTTTTGTGTGTGTAAAGATTACCATTAAACTCTAAAACATAGTTTTCATCCTGATTTAGTTAATTAAAATGAGTAAATACTTGCTTGAATGTATAAGACTTTAAGCAAAACCAATTTAATAGTTGAATTGAACTTGCCTTAATGAAATCATACATTTAATCCAAAGCTAATAATAATGCCACGTATGATTTTCAACACAGAAGGTTAATAATTCTTTAGAGACTGGCTTAATTTTGCAAGGTACAATACATGTTGAAAAATGAAAACCGTCCAGTTTATCATAAAAGATTCATATTCAGTCAACTTTTATCAAAAAATACATTTTTGATAAAGAACAGAAAACTGTTCAAAATATTAAAAAAAATATTTGCATGATGTAGAGAGTATTGATTTACTCCTCTCCAGGAGTTAGGCACAAGGCCAGTTTTTATCTTACTCCCACAAGTAAGATGTGACCCAAGGTTGGGTCGGGAAAATGGGGTTTAAAAATTGCCTGGGCAGCCCCATCGGCATTCCCCGGTAGGGGCGCCTCAGGCAGTAAGCAATAAACTTACTCCTTCTCAAAGAGGGGAGGCAAAGCCTGGGAAGGTGGACTTCCCAGAACTGCACAGGACAGACCCATTGACCAGCGTAAATCAAGACCCGAAAGCCAAGACAATACCAGTCTATGGGGTGCAGTATCCATCGGAACAGATACTACACTTTGATCTTAGCCAAAAGGCCAAGAAATGCATGAGGTAGAGAGTAGCTGGAGATAAAGAAATAGAAACACTTAAGAAAGGGGTGATATCCCCGAAATATTGTGACATTCTGGCTTCGCACATACAACTCTATAATTTACATTCTTTTATGTTTTCCATAAGGTTATTTTTTATTTGTCAAACAAAGAAATTCATCATTTTTAGGAGTGAAACACACTAACTTTTCCAAATCGGAACCACACCGAAGAGAGCAGAATTTATACAAAGGACCAAATAGCCTTTCTGATAGAGCTGGGTTACGGCCTTTTGGCTAAGATCAAAGTGTAGTATCTGTTCCGATGGATACTACACCCCATAAACTGGTATTGTCTTGGCCTTCAGGGCTTGATTTACGTCGGTCTATGGGCTGGTCCTGTGCAGTTCTAGGAGGTCCACCCTCCCAGGCTTTGCCTCCCCTCTTTGGGGAGGAGTAAGTTTATTGGCTTTTCAAACCCCACTTTCCCGACCTGACCTTGGGTCACATCTTACTTGTGGGAGTAAGATAAAACTGGCCTTGTGCCTAACCTCCTGGGGAGGAGGTAAATAAATACTCATCTGATAGAAAAGCTACAACCTCCTGATCCATGAGGAAGAGAGGTGAGCAATATCCATAGTCTCTATAACGAAACAATGTTGGTTCAAAATATTTAGCAAAATGGGAAAACAAAGCTAAATTAAAGAAGCCAATATATAAGTGATGAGAAAACAGTTTAACATTTACTGATCTGACCAAGTGACATTTGGCTGACATTAACTTCGTCTGTAAAAACGAGAAATCAGATAACACTCTCACTGACAGATAACAACTAAAATTATCATTTAGATACTTTCTTTCTTTTTTTTTAAATTTGAAAAAAAAAAGGAAAAAAAAGCACTTTATTATTTACGAGTTATACCTACCCGGCGTTGCCGGAAATCTTTTTACTTTCATTTTTGTTTTACTTTTTTAAAATATATTTTTATTTATTTATACCGTTTTTTTTTATTACTAAATTATTTGAAAAGAAAAAACGATTTTGAAGATTAAAATGGCTAGCTTGTTTACAACGAAAACGAAATGCATTCTGGTGAATTTAATTTCATTATTTTTTGTTTTAAATAGGATTAAAAAAATTATTTTTAATACTTTACATTATCGAATTTTTGATTTTAATAAATAAGTGATTAATAGTAAATAAAAAATGTGTCAGTCACATAGAGAAGAAACACACACAAAAAATGTTTTTTAAAAATCTGTCACACAATTTTTATTAATATAGAGGTTTAAATAGTCCAATTTGGGGAGTGCGTACTTCCAGTCATACACTATGTATTTCGATAACAAATAGTTTAAAAAAAATTTATTTGAATTTTTAAATTTGACTTAATACATGCAAGTAATACGGTTGTCATCCATGTTGTTTATCTATGTATTAGACAACAGCAGCATAAAATTCTGTCTATTTTAATGTTTCACTGCTTAGTTAACCTATTTTTTTACTGCTTTCAGCACATCATTTTCGCCACTTAAATCATCATGCTAAATGATAATTTCCAGCTACAACGCCTCTATGTAGCTTACTTGCCATAGATATATTTTAATACAACTACTAAGATCTACAAATGTATTGAGCACTAATGAAGTAAAAACTAAAAATCTATACACAATATATTATATCACCTTATACTATACGTGTATACATGAAATAATGATAAAAATTATATATATATATATATATATATATATGTGTGAATGAAACTAAAATGGAATAAGCGGAAGACCTAAAAAGCTCAATGTTTCGCCCAAGTGTTATATGGGCTTTGTCAAGAGCGAACGAAAAAATGACAAAGCCCATTTAGGCGAAATGTTGAGCTTTTTAGGTCTTCCGCTTATTCCATTTTAGTTTCATACCGTTGGATTATTTTATCGTTTCATATATATGTGGGTGTTTGTGTGTGTGTGTGTGTAAAATGAAAAAATGAAAAAAGGAAAGCCAAACACTAGGTGATTAAGGAAGTCTTTCCTCAGGATGAAGACAACAATGTAGAAAAATCATACAGAATATTAATTTTGATTTCTCAGAAAATGTCCAGACTTCGGCATAGTTGTTGACGTGAATAAGCAAGGAATGAAAATCATTATTTTGGTTACAGCGTTATCAGCAGTGGCCTGTCTTCTTCAAAGGACGAGAGATGAATGGGATTGATGGCTTCGACTTATTAGTTTATGTCTATTTTAGCTAGGAGGTTTGTCTGGGTCAAAATATGTCACAGCCAAGCTTGGGTGGCAGTGGATGTGGGGGACGGGGTGGGCAGAAGTTTGAATCTGTAGTTTATTCTAAACAGGGAGGGGAAAGAGGAAAAAGAAAAGAGAAAAAAGGAGGGGAAGAAAAACAAATATAATAAGAGTAGAAACGTGGAGTTTTTAAAACTAATTTTGAAATGCAACTATGATTAAAAATAAAAGTTTTGGCATAGAGAGAGAATGGGGTATCATATTTATTAGTTTAAATATTCGAAGTTGGTGTATTAATTTAATCCTATTTTTTTAATTATTTTATTTGTGTCTCATTAATTAATTTCTTGTAATATGTGGGAATATGCATAAAAGCATTTTGGCATAAAGAGAGAGGGGGTATCATGCCTATTAGTGTAAATATTCAAAATGGGGCTATTGATTTATTTCTATTTATTTGATTACTTTGTGTTTCATTAATTAATAAATTTCTTGTAATATGTGGGAGTATGTATAAAAGTGGGTTGGAAGTATAATAGCTCTTTAGTTTATATATGAATGTGTTTATTTATATTTATTTAGTTCATTATTTGTGTATTATTAATTGATCCGTAATTATTTAGAAGTATTTATGATTATACAAGTGTATGTATAATATGTGAATATAAGTAAAACCGTAAGGATATAATATTCATAGTGTCTTGAATTATGTGTGAATGTGTTTATATATATATATATATATATATATATATATACACACACACACACACATTCTTTTTTAAACCTCCATTAAGTCTTGAGAAACAATGGATACCCTCTGTAAGGGTGCCTGTGCGGAGAGTGAATAGTAAAGCAAGTGTTGTGCAATCCCCCAACCACGCCTTTCTTGAATTGACACTGCTTGATTTCAGTGGCACAGAGAAGTACAGAACAAATGAAAACAATGCTGAGATAAGCGGAGAGCACTCCCAACAACTATATAAAACAAATAAGGCATTTTCTTTTATCATGTCAGCGTGGTTATAAAGAAACAAGTTTCTGGTGGACACACATCTATGGCTAGAAATGATTATTATTATTATTATCATTAATAGATTACGGCAATGCTGTTTGCACATAAACTAACATGCAAACAAAACCAGACAAGCAAATATGCGTGATATCACCATCGGCATGCCAACGCTATTGTATACACGAACTATTTCCATCTGAATGAGACTTATCACCGCTTAAGCATGTTCGAATTATGTTGCATAGTGCGTGTGTGTTGATTCTGGTTTTGTTCTAGCAGTTCCATTTTTATGGCTTAGTCATAATCTAGTTAAAATAATAAAAATTAAATAAATAAAAGAACGTAGAGGAACCGATATCCATTGGCACAAGAAAATGGCAGCGGAAGATCTGCGAGCATGAAAAGTCCTTAGAGGGATAGCACCATCCAGATATTGACTAGAAGGGCATAGAGAGTATTAGAATCCTGGGGAGGCTTATTGTCATTCAAATTCAAGGGAATTCCAACGGTCACTACCAGTGAAAACTCAATGGAAAATAGCTGTTGCAAAATGATTTGCAAGGGTGATTGAAAGAAGTAGAGACTGCAGGAAATATTTGTTTTTACCAGTGAGAAATCACTAGTAATGACTCCTGTGAGAACTCCTGATGAATAAATAATTATAATAACAAGGAGCAGTAGGAGCTGTAATGAGCACTTTGTGCATGAAAGTGCCAATCACCATGAAAATATAATCCTGTCTATACTATTTAAATTTATGCATGTGCTTTATCCTGATATCACTATCTTTATAAAGTTAGGTACGATTATATGTTTGTATGTACACGATTCACTCCTAAACTAATTAACCAATCATTAGGAATTTTGGAACACAGCTGTTAAATGTAATTTAATTTAGTTTTATACAAAGGAGATAAAAACGGGGTGGAAACTCTTTTTGAAAGTTAAGACAACTCTGATTTTTGTGAAATTTTAACACTATGTATTAGATATCACTTAATAAATATTCCCCAAATTTTAGTTTCTTTGGAGTATTTTAAAAGGGTTTTAAGGGACATAATATGGGAAAATCCTCCCATTTGAAACTTGAAATATTTCAGATTTGTATTGAATTTGCATTGAATTTGAACCATAGACATTAGACACCAATGAAGCAAGACTCCCTGAATTTCAATTTCTTCTTAAGACTAAGGTGGCTTTTGAGTTTTAAATTTTAGACATTTTCTAGAATCAAAATCATGTAATGGATTTTGATCAAAATTAGAATAAGGATTCACGATATAAGGTTTAGTATCATTATATCTTTATTTTAATCTAAATAAGGGGGCATAAAAGTGGTGCAAAACTTCTGTTTGGGGAATTTTACCTGTCCTGGGACGGGTGTTCTTCTAGTTGATATATCGTATAAATGATAATAAGATGTAGTCAGCTTCACACTTTATTGCAGCTTCATGGTATAACCGAAGTGTCTCCAACTGACATCGATCAAAAAATACAACCTGAAAAATACAGTATTTATACATGTACCCACATGTTTCGCAAGGTTTTAAAAAAATTTTATTTGTATATACTAATGCAAGTACAAATTCTAGAAAAATATACTTCCACTAGTATATATGAATGCGAAACATGCAGCCACATGTATAAATACTGTTTACTTTTTCCGGTTTTGTTTTTCGATTGAGACACTTTTGATGATCAGTTATACCGTGAAAATGCAGTAAAATGTTCAGCTAAGTCCATTTTATTATCATTTATTATTAATATAGCTCTATCCTATAGGATAGCGAGCCTGTTATCCTTTCAACATTTGCTGTCTTAATTCTGTTCTGTTCCGATTTTGCTATTTGTTTTGGGTTTTTATATAAATAAAACTAGCTGTACTTTCCTGCCGTTGCCTGGAAAGCAGTGAAGTCACTTTAGTTTTTAGTTCTTATTTGTTTGCACATTTTTAAACTTAAGTAGACAACTCCTGTTATTTTCTTTGTTGATTTTTATTTTTAGGTGATTGTTTAAAAATGTTTCATATTAGTAGTCGTCTGGGTCGAATTAATTTAAAAAATAAATTGTAGCTAAGAACGTTATCATATTGCCAATAACAAGGCACAACAATAACAAACGAAATTGGCTAATCAGAAACAAAGTTTAATTTGTCAGCTTAAATGCTATTTGGATCAGAGTTGAAAAATACAATGTAACTTTATGTGATATATATATATATATATGATATATATAATTAAAAGATAAGTTGTTACTATAGTTTCACATACTTGCATGCAATCTTCAGACGATATGAAAATCGAATTAACACACACACATATATATATATATATATATATATATATATATAGTTGCATTCCAACGACCATAGGAACAATCAATCCATAACTTTCATCTGTTCTTTCAATTTCGTTATTTTCATATATCGGTGAATATCTGTAATTCTTCTTTGTCTCACAAGCAAATTTTTTTTAATATATTTATATTTTATTTTTTATATTTATTTTTTCCAAATTCAACAGTTTTTAAAAATGAAAAAAATATTGAATTTGGAAGAAAAAAATGCATAAAAAACGAAAAGAATTTTTGTTTGTAAAACAAAGAGGAATTACAGGTATTCACCGATATATGAAGATAAAGAAATTAAAATGGAGAGATGAGAGTTATGGTTGTTCGACGATATATGCAGATAAAGAAATTGAAAGAACAGATGAAAGTTATGGTTATGGATTGATTGTTCCTATGGTCATTGGAATGCAACTAAAAAATATATATGTTCTGAAACTTGTGATACAACTTCATTGAGCCTTTAATTTGGAACATATACTCTTTATAATATCCGGAAATGTTCCAAATTACAAGCTCAATGAAGTTGTATTACAAACTTCAGAGCATATATATTTTTTTAGTTGCATATATATATATATATATATATATATAAATTCAATTTTTATCAAAAAATAAATTTTTTGATAAAAAACGGAGTACTGTTCGAAATATTAAAATTATAATAATCCTTATAATTTACATACTTTAGGCTATGTTTTTTTTTATTTGTCAAATGTGAAGAAATTCATCATTTTTAGCCGAGAAACAAACGTATTATTCACAAAAATTCTTACCAACTCAATCCCAATTGAAATCGATCCTACAACAATCCTTGTTTTAAATTATGCAAAAATATCGAAGGTTACGTAAATAGACTAGACTGAAATATCAAAATGCTTGAAAGATGAGGAAAAAAAATATCCGAGTTCCACTCTACTGTAATGGATATATACGAATTTAAGTCAAGGATCTTTTAAATGGAGAATGTTACTTAAAAACTTGACAAATAAGGACACGTGCATTCCAAATCTAATACCTGGATATGCTTACTACAGTAAACATAGTAAAAAAAAAGAAAGAAATGTTCGTTTTAGAAGGTTCTTATCTCATGACAGCTGTTGGTGTGCTGATTAGCCTGGAAGTTATTTGAAGAAATCTATTTATACTTCTGTGTTTATATATATATATATATATATATATATATATATATATATATATATAGTAAGCTATGAAAATATATTTATGGCAATTAAGCTACACAGAGGCTCCCATGTTTCATCCTGGGGGGAATCTTCAGGCTAAAATGCATTTTAGCCTGAAAATCCCCCCCCCCCCGGGATGAAACGCGGGAGCCTCTATGTAGCTTAATTGCTATAAATATATTTTCATAGCTTACTACCTAGCTCTACTTACGTATCGAGCACTGTTGAAGTAAATACTGAAAATTGATACATAAAAAATTATATCTCTTTATAAAATTTTATGTAGATACATGAAATAGTAATAAAATTATATATATATATATATATATATATATATATAAAGAAAATCCGAGTCTTTGGTCAAAACCTTTTATTTATCATTATGATAAAATGTTTTAACTTAAAACTAGGATTTCATTTTCTGATATTGGAGCTCTGGTATTTATGGGTTAGTCTTATAAATAGTAAAAATTACCATTGAGTTTTCAGCCCTTCTTTGTGTGACTTAAAAGAATAATATAGATATTCAATATTGAAAATGTATTTCCGGCAGTATGAAGTATGTTATCTATAAGCTGCTTTTATGCTGATGCTATTGTTTACATGGGCAATATTACTAAACAAGCGACTTATTGAGTCTGCGGAGCTGGATATGAAATAGTACTTGTATAATTGTTGTTTCGGAGATGTTAATCCAACAAAACCCCAGTGTTTGTAAGATAGTGCTCAATAACAGGTAGAGCTGCATTATCGTATAATTCTTTTATTTATACAAACATTATTGGCTACATATGTGCATACATGTTTCAGCTGCAACTTTATTCAAAATCTAGCATCTTTATGCCATATTAACTAAACTGCAATTTGGTTAATATGGCCTGAAAATGCTAGATTTTGAATAAAGGTGCAGCTATAACATACATGCACCTATGTAGCCAATAATGTTTATATAAATAAAAAAAATTATACTATAAAGAGCTTGATATAAACAAAGAATACCACAAAGTGAAAAATGAAACATGTTTGAATCCTGTACGAGTCTCATTTTTCACTTTGTGGTATTCTTTGTTTATATCCAGTTCAGTGAAATTGCTTGTTTAGTAATATTATCACACAAACAAGAGTATTAACAAAAAAAGCAGCTTAATGCTTAACATATATATTCACATTACAAATTAGTGGCACCCATGTCTTCTGGTTGCTCCGGAAAATTGAGGAAACCAAGAAACTCCTGCTCCTAATTATTTTATTTTTATTTATTTATTATTATTTGGAGGGGGGGGGGGGTCATTGACTTGTTTGATTGGCCTCGGTATGTGTTTTATGGGTGGGGCTTTGTTATTAAGTTACAATTTATAAATGGATCCCAACTTATTGAAAATCAAATCAACCCAAAAGTAAATTGACCGTAAAGGACCTGGAAAAGTTGTTATCACCAAAAATGTCCAGCCTTTATCTAGGATATAAAAAATGTCCATAAATAGAACTATGTGTTATAAAAATGAAAACAATAATTGAAACTGAAAATAATAGAAACGAATATTTGATTAATGAGATGTCCTTTTACAAAACACTATGCAAATTTGTTAAAATTACGACTTTGATTATATATATATATATATATATATATATATATATATATATATATATATATATATAATCAGTATATTAGAAACTGTTCTTCTGTTGTGTGAAGATGAAATCAGCGTTTTAATCATACTGTTAAAAGAGGAAATGGTGTAACTCTGTAATCGACTTTTACCAGTCAAAAACACTTTTGATGATCGGTGATAATGTGAAACTGCAGTAAAATGTTAAGATCAGTACATTTTATTATCATTTGATATTGAGCTCTTTATTTGTCCAAGATGTTCCGTCTTAATTCAATTCTATTCTGATTTTGAGATATTTGTTTCCTTGTTTATATAAATATATACACACAGATAAAATTGTAACTTCCTGTTAAATACAATGTATCTATATTTTAAACGTCTCATTAAATAATATTATATGTCATTTACAGCCAACTGTTTCATTGTAACATGGCTCTTCGATGTTGCTAGACAGAGTGAGTGTTTCAAGCTGAGATTTAAAACCCGACCGCACCGACAGTAATCAGCAATTTCAAAATAATTTGATCATGAAATTCAACTCACCAAAATTAATTTATCTTTCTTCGTAAAAAAATCGGTCATTTTTTTACTTTTACTCCTGGATAATGATGGGTTGGTACAACTAATTATATATATATATATATATATATATATATATATATATATATAAGTTAGGTATGTTTATGTAATTGTATGTACAGGATTCCTCCCTAAGCCTTTCGTAGAAAATCAAGATACCTCTGATTTTTGTGAAATTTTAACAATAGGTATTAGACACCAATTAGTAAATATTCCTCAAATTTCCATTTTTTTAGTACTTTAAAGGGTTTAAGGAGGCATAATATGGGCACAGCGTTGAAAATTCAAATATTTCAGATTTGCATTGAATTTGATCCACAATCATTAGACACCAATTAAGCAAGATTCCCTGAATTAAGCGTTAATTTTCGACATTTTCTAGAATCAAAATCATATAAGGGATTTTGATAAAATTAGAATAAGTATTCTAAACATAAAGTTACGGATCCTTTCTTAAAGCATGATTTGCAAATCAATCCGACAGTGGCTTAGCTGCTGTCCTGTTCAATCCTAGGAGGTCCACCCTTTAAGGCTTAGCCTTCTCTATAAGAAGGGATTAGTTTATTGCTAATCGTCTGAGGCGCCCCTACTGGGGAATGCCGATGGGGCCGCTCGAAAAAAATTTGTAGGCCAGCGTGCGTTGATCGTTGTGTGCTGGCTTTTCAAACCCATGCCTGACCTCGTGCCGAACCTCCTGAAGAGGTAAATAAAATAAAGTTTAGTACCATTAAATCTTGATTTCAATCTTCATAAGGAGGCATAAAAGTGGTGCAAAACTGTTTTAGTCAGGGAGAGGTTTCATCAGATATGTCTTAAGAGGATCCAAAACAAATTGATAATCTCTCACACAAGACACTGTTGTTGTACAGCAAGCTGATGTCTCTGACATCGAATTGCATGTAATTAATGGTCAAATATCTCATTAGTTCTTCTAGCATCCAAGACATGGACTATGGATTTCAATTCCATAGCCCGTTTGAAACGAACTGGCAGATCTTTGACTGCAAGAACAAATTTGTTAATGGAAGAATTGAGGGTTATCAATATAGAGGAAGTTATCCGAAGTAGAAGAGTGAATTTGTTTGGTCATGTGCAAAGGATGTCTTCAGAAGCTCCAAGGAACTTACTTTTTACGAAGATAGGTGGTCCACGAAAGTGGGTAGATCTTTAAGGAATTGGAAAAAGTTGGTGGCTGAAGACATGAGACAGTTGGGATTGACGAATCAAGATGCACGCGATAGAATATTGTGGAGACAGCGAATGAAGAAGTCTAACCCTTCAAGGGGAAAAAATGACTTAAAAACAAGAAGAACAAATGTGCTGGACGTTGGCCACTTGGCTAGGATGAAAGATGACAGGCTCGCTAAAAAAATGTTATATAAGGAACTACAGCATGGTAAACGTCCAATACAAAAATCAAAGAGACGTTTTAAGGAGGCCATCAGAAAGAAAACTTAAGACCCTTAGCATAAATGTGGAGGAGTGGGAGAAAATGGCTTCAAAGTGATTGGTTTGGATGAAGCATATCTAAGATAGCTGTGGGAGTTTTGAGGCAAGGTGAATACAGTGCTCTATCCTGAGACATGCTTTGCAGAAGCAACACGTGTTGAGTGTCTCATAAATTTTTCAGCTTGACCATGTGGTACCTGTCTGTCAAGAGCTGGTCTACTCAGCCACATGAGATCCCATGGCCGCAACTAATTACGCATAGTACAAATGGGGAAAGAACATAGATATGTGCAAACGGAAGCCAGTTGTCTTGTGGGTCATATCTGCAACGAGACTTGTAAAAGTAAATCTGGGCTGCTGAGCTATATGCATGCAATGCAATCTTGTATGGATAGCCTTGTCTTTAAAAGTGGGAATTTATAATTTGATATATTTTTATTTATTTGTTATATCTGATTTTTTTATTTATTTGTAAAGTATTCTGTAAAATAAATGTCAGCAATAAATCAAAATTAAATTATTTTTTTTTTATAGTTTATAACATTGTCGATGAGATGACGTTGCATTTTTTTAAAGGAAATATTTGCTTTTGTTTTTCCCCCCAAATAAAAAAAAAAACGTTAAAGTATTTTCTAATCTTGACCCAGTATGCCTTTCTTTCTACTCTCTGCCTGCTTTCTCTTCTTGATATCAAGGTGTAAAGAAAAAAGGTACACCTGTATTAATATATAAACAATACTGTCAGATTCACCATTTTTTTTTTTTTTGTATATACTTCCTGAAAGCTATTTTTAATGTTTGACATTGGCATCAGAACATAAACATAAAATAAAGTGGCACTAAGCATTTAATCAAATCGTATTCACTTTTGTTTTTTAGTTTCCTCACTTCAAGACTGGGAAGATAAAACAGCCCAAATATTTATCGCTTCGCGTATGACTCACAACTTACAACCTGTAGATATGAAAGATCTACAATGTTTGTATGTAATCATGAGGCTACAGGTTACATGATATGCCATTTTTGTGGTAAAAATGATACGTCAGGATGACAGTAGTATGAATTCTACCTTCTTTATGCTTGTTATTCATTTTATTATTACCAAACTTCAAAGCAGAATTAATTCCAATAATGCTATTTATGTATAAAAAGAAAATATTTTTGTTTTCTTAGTAAATTATTTGGTTTATTTTCAAATATTATACAGGGTGGGCAAAAATAAGGGTCCTATTTTTAAAAATTCATAACTTTTTTATTTATTGATTTTTTTTTTTTTTTTTTTTAGAATAAGTAAAGGACCCCTTCCGAAGCAAGCATGAGCCGTATTAGCCCTAAGGAACGTACCCTCATTCAGAAAACATTATTTTTGCTTAAAAAACTCAAAACAGTGTAAAAAACAATACTTTAGTTTTTGTAAGTTTTAAGAAGTGTTTTTCGGCTAAAATTTGTTTTGTTTATTTCAAAAAATCTCGGAAGGGTCAGTCTACACACACATAAAGTTTGGTGAGTTTAACTTTTATTTTGTGGAAGTTATTCAAATTCAAGTTATTCAAATTTAAAGATAGGACCCTTATTTTGGCCCACCCTGTACAAGAGCATTTTATCAAAAAAAAATTTTTTTTATTTTCTCAGTAGTTTAAGACTAAATAAAAAAGAAATTCCTTTATATTGGAATATATGAATTCAAGACAAACAATATATATATATATGTATATATATATATATATATATATATATATATGTGTGTGTGCATTGACATTGACATTGAATAATGCACAATGCTTTTTCAGCCAGTATTGTTTTTCCTGTGTACAAAAGGATTTTCTCCCAGATCCTGTTCTGATGAAAGTTGCTGTTGCTAATAATTTTGTGTTATTTTGTATGATTAAAAATAAACATCGTTTGGAAGCAGCTGTAAACTTAGATATCAATATGTGAACTCACTATTTGGAATATGATTTGAAGATAATTTGAATTTAATAACACACACACATTATAAAATATATGTATATATATATATTCAGTATTTACTTCAATAGTGTTCAATCTACTTCTATCTTCTATGATATAAAAAGCAGTTTGTGTGTGTGTTCAGCTAAAAGTAAAAAAACTACAAAACAAACACCCACAAAGTTCGTATATTCTTGATCGGTGTTGCCCTGGATGAATAATAACTAAAATTATAAAAGAATTATTCATTCTTTGGGGGTCAACTGAGTCAAGTTTCATCATTTCTGGTTTTCAGCCATTTCCAATGTTATCTATTATATAAAAGAGAGGTGAATGACTTACATTATTATTATTTTCAATAGAGAGGAATAGGCTGGGTGGAGGTGAAAGAGGGGTGGGGAAAAGAGAGAAAGATAAAGAGACGGATTAAGAAAGGTATATTTTTAATATAAAGATGTTACACACACTTTTTAACCTCTTCTACTTTGTTTTTTGTTTTTTATGGCCCCAAACAATGTCGGGTAGTCCCGCTAGTTTCATATAAAATATTTTTTTTATTAGAGTTGAAAACTGAAATATAAAACCAGTTATGCAAACATGCAAATCAATTAATGTCCACGATTAAAATTAAAAAGTATATATACATACACATATATTTATTCAATGGACACTCTACATTATTTTGATCATCCATCAGTAACTTCGGTTTCTTAGAAACACTGGAAACTCAACCCGCAGGGTTAAAGATACCAAATGTGACCAGTTCATCAGTAGATGTAATGATAGTGGCACTTTTCCGTGAAACCGAAGGATGATTAAAATTAATGTATAGTCTCCATTGAATAAAAATATATATATGCTCTTGCACAATTGTTATTTCTCCTATGACACTGAATTACACACACATATATATATATATATATACACAAAACTTTTGCTATTTTTTTAAAAAACTCTTTCGATAATTATATCGACTGAACACCAAACCTAATGTTCAGATAACCTTAAAAAAATATGTATAAAATTTTTAGAGGGGGATTCAGTTTGTTAGGAAAGTTTAACGTAAAATGAAATTTGGAAGTAAATCATTTGAAACATGATTATTTGGGATAAATGCCAGTCGACAAGTCATTTTACGTTGTATTGAATCACACTAACAATAACACAAGTAATCTTTTCAATTTTTTATAATCTGAAAATTTAGCATTTAATCATTAATAATTGACATTTAAAAAAAAAATTTAACCATATAACAAAATAGATAGGAGCGATGTAGTATACATCAGCCGCATTTTATTTTCTTCTGTAATATAAATGGACATGCTATTAAACAATGAAATGAGGTTGTCACTACAAATATACAAATTGTGCAGAAAAACTAATATAAATAACAATTGAAAAGACAATATGTATGTATTAATATTCCATCTTTTAGCAACTGTTTAATGCACTTGAAATTCTTAAGTGAGACAGATTCCGTTAGATGCTATAATAGTCTAAACATAACTACTAACTGAATAAATCTCACTTTAAAATTCTAAAAGCATGAAGCAGATGGAATATTAGTATAATAATATATATGCATATATATTTACACTGTAAGATGTCTAAAAATAAAGGAAACATGTGTCTATATATATATATATATATAGATAGTACATACATATATATATATATATATATATATATATATATACTTGCTTTAGAATTATTATTCTCATCTTGGTTGTTATAATCACGTTTCGGCCGATGTAATCTCCAACCTTCTTGAGGTGCATCTTTTCGAAAAAATGCACCTGAAAGGAGATTGAAGGTTACATTGACTAAAACACTGAATATAACAACTAAGATGAAAATAATAGTTTGAATCGAATAATAAAAATGTATATACACAGTTAAAATATATATATACACACACACACACATTTACAGTATATATATATATATATAGAAATATATACATAGTTACAGTATATATATATATACACACATAGTTACAGTATATATATATATATATACACACACACATATTTATAGTATATATATATATATATACATACATACACACACATTTACAGTATATATATATATATACATACATACATACACACACATATTTACAGTATATATATACATACATACACACACACATTTACAGTATATATATACATACATACACACACACATTTACAGTATATATATATATACATACATACATACACACATTTACAGTATATATATATATACATACATACATACACACACATTTACAGTATATATATATATATATATATATATATATATATATATATATACACACATATTTACAGTATATATATATATACATACATACACACATTTACAGTATATATACATACACACAGCCATTTACAGTATATATATATACATACACACAGACATTTACAGTATATATATATACATACACACATACATACACAGACATTTACAGTATATATATATATACATACATACATACAGACATTTACAGTATATATATATATACATACATACACAGACATTTACAGTATATATATATACATACATACACAGACATTTACAGTATATATATATATACATACATACATACACAGACATTTACAGTATATACATACATACATACACAGACATTTACAGTATATATATACATACATACATACAGACATTTACAGTATATATATACATACATACATACACAGACATTTACAGTATATATATACATACATACACACACAGACATTTACAGTATATATATACATACATACACACATTTACAGTATATATATGCACATATTTACAGTATATATATATATATATATATATATATATATATATATATATATAAACACACATTACAGTATATATATATATATATATATATATATACATACACACACACACATTTACAGTATATATACACACGCACACACACATTTACAGTATATATATATATATATATACACACACACATATTTACAGTTTATTTATATATACACATATTTACAGTTTATATATACACACACATGTTTACAGTTTATATATATATATACACATGTTTACAGTTTATATATATATATATATATATATACACATATTTACAGTTTATATATATATATACACATATTTACAGTTTACATATACACACATATTTACAGCTTATATATATATATATATACATATATATATATATATATATATGGGTCTTCCAGGTAAAACACATACATAATGCATGCACACACCAAACAAATTATTAGCATGAATGATAAAATAGAAAACAACTAAGTACATCAAAGATACAAACAAGCAAATCACATATGCACAAATAGGAGTAAATATCACAAAAATAAAATAAAAACACCATGAAAAAATGTCACGAAAATAGAAATTAAAAAGATTAAAAAAACGAAAAGACTTAAAAACAAAAAAGGCAAACGAAAAGGTGAAACAACAAACAAAAACGGTGCCGAAAACCAAAACTACCAAATAAAACAAAAAATTGATTATATATAATAAAATGAAAATGTGAAGACACAAAAAAAAAGAAGAAACGACAGTATATAAATGCACAAAAAAATAAATCTAGCAAACACAGAAGATCATGCTAACAGAGATTGGCCAAATATCTTGTTTTTTTTTGTTTTGTTTATTTGCCCCATCTCCAGTATCACACCCTATGGGAAACCAGAAATGCTGCCCCCCTCAAGAGAGTCGCATTAAAGGTTCCAGAGCGGTACTTACCATCTTCTGTTTGACAATATTTTCGATTTCTGTAGCCAAGTCTACAGCACTAGCTGCTGTAGCAGCTTCTGTTTGTGCCTTCAGAGAAAGTGTTGAGGCCTGTAAGTGGAGATTTCACAATGCTATTAATAATACACTAGCGCTGGATAGACACACTCTACTCGAAGGGGAGAGAGAGGGGGGGGGGCACAAGAAACAACAAAAAAAAAAAAAAAGGAAACAAAAAAAGAGGAACTAGGCCAGCAGCATTTCAGAATTTTCTAAAAAAGAGAGATGGAAGAACCTCCTGCAAATCTACTAAGAGGCAGAGAAGAAAACAGGGTGAATCCCATATAGGTAGCAGCGAGAGGATGAGGATAACGAAGGGAGGAGGAGGAGGAGGAGGAGGAGTAGATATATACCTGAAGCAGTGTCCAGATTCAATGACTAGTTTGCTCACTATAGGAATTCCTTGCAAGTGTCTGAAGATTGCATATCATACCGAAACTTCAGTGATAAAAAAAAAGCAGGAACTCCTAGTGTTTTGCATATTTCTTTGGTAAAGAGATCTGATACACACAATACACTATCATCATTAAATAAAGCACAGGTTGCTTCGTATCCTTTTTAAGAATTATGTATTGGAGAAGAAATTAGAGACATACAAGTATCTTTCTGATAAAAAAAAATCACCTCCTCCTATATAAAGTAAAGTACATTTTTGTATGGATTAATTTTAGGCAATACTATACATAAATAAAGTGAATAGCCATATGAAATCATTTGACTGAAAAAAAAAAAAAAATGGTTGAATATAAGAAAGGTACAAAAAAATTTAAGACAGAAAAGAATTGCTCTACATCAATTTTGAGTTATATTATGTAATAAAATTTTAACCGGACTGGTGTGTACATGTGAGCATTTATAATATGTATGTGTGGGGGATAAACTCCTGAATGGACTGATCATTATTAATTATGGAATACATATTCTAGGCAACATATTTTGTAAACTTTACCATTTAGCGAATGCGCCCCCCCCCCCCCAAGGGAAAAACTAATGCTATAGATATTGCTTATACTCGTCCTGGGTCGAGTATTTTGCTAGTCTACTTAATAAAGTTGATTTTAACTGTATTTGTATGTGTCTGAAGCCTAACGACACCCAAACTAGACATAGAAAGCTGACATTTGATAGGAACTATCTGTTGTATGCATATTGGGGTTAATGGGTTAAACAAGATGCTATAATGCATCAGGAAAATTAAACTGGGCCATCTATTTTAGCAGTGACTTTGCAAGTAAGGCACCGGTCATCTTCTTTTATGGTATTTCTCAAATGGCTGAAACCAAGGTGATCCATGATACAGGCCTGGCAAACATACAACTGGGGTCCAGAACTGAGGGCGGGCATGTGAAGACCAAAATTACTACTAAATAATCATTACAGAGAAAAGTTTTAGTATAAAATGTCTTAGTAATGTCCAGTAATATCAAAACTGTGTCTAATTCATGGTGAATAAAGTGATTTTTTTTTGTGAATTTAGTTCTTTTATACTTTTATACTTTTTACATTTGATTTGATGAAAATAAATCAATTATTGTAAGCTGCTTCCTAATAATGTGTATAGTTGGTAATTACTGGCCATTACTAAGAAATTTTATACTAAAACTTTTCTATGTAATTATTATTTAGTAGTAATTTTGGTTTTCAACATATCCGCACCCAGTTGTGGAACCCAGTTGTATGTTTGTCAGGCCTGTATTATAGATCGCCTTAGATGAAACCCATTTAGCTCAGCGGAGATTTACCTGTTAATAATCCAAAATGTTCAGCACTATCAATGTTATCTTAAATGTCTGATTATAGGGTTCTAAATGATATTTTGTTCAGATTTTTTTAATTTCAGGTGTGATATACTTGTAATTGTGGATAACATGTTGGAAGATAAATATTTGTTATTTAAGCTTTTTATTTAAAAATTTTTTTAGTTGAAATCAAAAGGAAATGTATTTTATCTGGTATCATGTACTATATGTATAGAAGTTTATTTAAACATGTAATTGGTTAAACGTTTAATTTTTTGAAGGGTTTAAGCTCACACTTTTGGTTAAGTCAGTAAGAAAAAATGTATCCACTTAAACATTACTCATACCCGATCAAAGTAGTAGCTGATAAAAACAAAAAAAAAAAAAAAAAAAAAAAAACAACGAATTGAAATGAATTATAGTTGTACCAATAACATAGTAAAAAAAAAACTAATAAAGAAATAGGCTTGTTATTTGGATCAGACTTTGAAAATTTAACTGACGTTTCTTTATATGTATAGATAAATAAAATATCCCTAGAGAAAAAGTAAGCAAACGAAATCACTTCAAATAAATACTTAAAACTTGATAAATGGATGTAATATTTTCTATCAAAAAATCATTGGCGGCCAATTAATGTGAAAGGAAGAGGAAAAGAAACAGAAAAAAAAATAATAAAAGTGAAAAAAATGAAAAAAAAAAATAAAAAAATAAATAAATAAAAACGGGTCTGTGTGTTGTCTAGAATACATATCCCATAAATTGTCAAACGGTATATAAATAATTTAATTAGAGGTTGATTTGACATACATGACATCATACTTTACATCAAAGAAACCTTTCATATAAATAAATGCGTCATAGAATTAAAATCTCCTGAATAAAGAGATTATAAAGTACATAAAATTTTTTAAAAAGCTGATGTGATACAGAAAACCTGTGGTCATTTTGAGAGTGAAGTTACTTAAAAACAAGTGTCAGATCAAACCCAACAAAAAGTTGTTTTTCAGTGTTATCAATAGTTCAAACGTTCATATCTATGTCTATAAAAAAAGTCAGTCGAATTCTCAAAGTCAGGCCCAAATAGCAATCTGTCTGACATGTCGCTATTTCATTCAAGCTAGCATATTTTTTAACTAGTTTTCCCTGCTATGTTATTGGCACAAATATAATTAATTTCGATTTGTTTTTTTCTTTTTTCCTGATAATATTTCAGGCCGGTAGGAGTAATTTTAGAGTGGATACATTTTCCATTACTGGTTTAGAGAGACAAGTGCACTCGATCCCTTCATAAAACAAAGTTTCGCAATTTTTGCCTGCATACTGTTTAGAGCCTTTTCGAGTCATTAAATGGAAACAATTCTTTGAACACAAGTTGGTATTTTAGCCATAGTTGATGAGGAACATAAAAAAATAAAATAAATGGATAGACCATAGTCAAAGGCCACCCAATGGCTCCTTTTTCATTGGCTACTACACCGACATGTTGGGGAGGGCACCACTCCTGTCACTGGGTTGCTCCACTTACTCTTGTTCCTCACCGTAGAATGTTAAGTGTTTAGCAAGGGGGCATCAAGTATCATTTTTTGAGTCTTTGGTATGACTCGACCGAGGATCGAACACTGGCATCCTGGCCCATTAGTGAACACTACCCATTACGCCAAATGAGCCGGTATGAGGAATATTCATACCTTTCCTAATGATATTACAATATAACTGGATTTGAATTTTCAAACTTAAGTATGGCAGACTGATGGAAAATGCTATTTCAAACTTAAGTATGGCAGACTGAAGAAAATGCTATTTCAAACTTAAGTATGGCAGACTGATGGAAAATGCTATTTCAAACTTAAGTATGGCAGACTGATGGAAAATGATATTTCAAACTTAAGTATGGCAGACTGATGGAAAATGCTATTTCAAACTTAAGTATGGCAGACTGATGGAAATTGCTATTTCAAACTTAAGTATGGCAGACTGATGGAAAATGCTATTTCAAACTTAAGTATGGCAGACTGATTGAAAATGATATTTCAAACTTAAGTATGGCAGACTGATGGAAAATGCTATTTCAAACTTAAGTATGGCAGACTGATGGAAAATGCTATTTCAAACTTAAACAAACTTAGCCGCTTCTAAAGATTTTTAGACACATCTAAAAACATGGAAACTGGTTCTGCAAACTTTAAAATTATCCTACCAGAGGTGATGGGTCGGCTAAAATAAATCTGACTCCAGAATAGTTAAAAAAAAAAAAACAAAAACAAAAAAAAACATGACCCTGGAAAAATTGCCAACTTCTGACTCCACCTCCCAACTTTTGGGTAATTTTCTTTGAAAAGAAGAAGAGACTCAGATTCTTGAAAAAATTACAGACTTTCGGCCCATTACTGCTGCAGTTGCTCACACTGAAATCCATCTTCATTATTTAGCTAAAGACGGTTTGTATAAAAATCTTTCAATTGATCACAGTATGAAAAAATTAGTTTGCAATCAAATAAGATAACGGGGGAAGGGGGAGATAAGTTGGATAGAATTTTAGAAATTCAGTTGCTGTGTGACAACTGAATGATTGCAAAAACATGGGAGATTTAAAAAAAAAAAAAAATTAAAAAAAACTAAACAAAAATTTTGCTTAGAACCAAATCTGTTTAGACTGATAATATATGTTAGATTCCCCATGCTTTGAAACTATTTGAAAGACTTTGCCAAGCAGATTAAAACATGTCACATGTAAGTACAAAAATAAATAGATCAAACGTCTTTCTTTAGATTTTCAGTGTCATGCAGTTTTGTCATCATAAATTTAACTGAAGATAAAAAAAGAAACTTCTGAATAGCATTTGCTCCACATGAGGTTGTAATAATAAAAACGATTGTTATGCCTTTATACATAATATACATTGTTTGTATGAACAAAAGATGAGATACATTTGTCTGGTTTCTTTTCAACAGCCATTGCCACTGAGCAAGCTTTATTATAAACGGAAAAAGTAGTGTTAATTTAGTAATTGTAATAATCCTCATTCTCCTTTCCTATCAATGCTGGTGTTCTTCAGGGCTCTATTCTAGGCCCAACACTGTTTCTTCTTCATATCAATGATCTTCCAGAGAGTATTATTCAGAAGATGCTAATGATACCACTTTCTATTCTGGTGTTGCTTCTTACCCATCTCTCTGGGATCAGTTGGAATATGCAGTTGATCTAGAAGTTGACCGTGGTTCGGTTGTGGATTGGGGTACAGAAATGGCTTTCTTCGTTTAATCCAGTGAATACTCAGTTCATATCTTTCAGTCATAGGCATGTCCCTTTTCTTCCTAAGATTCTCATGGATGGCTCTGCTCTTGAGGGGAAATTATCTCTGAAACTTCTTGGTCTTTCTTTATCATCAAATCTTTCTTGGAGTTCATACATTAGATTCATTGCTCTGTCTACTTCTCGTAGAGTCAGTTCTCTCTATCGCTCCACATATTTTCTCACATCAACAAATCTACTATCAAACCATGTATGGAGTACTGTTGTCATATTTAGGCTGGTGAATCTCTGTCCAATTTGAGGGTTCCTGATAAGGTGCAGAAACGTATCTATAATTTGATTAGCCCCACCCTTTCTTCTTCTCTGCACTCTCTCTCTCTCACAGACGTGATGTTGCTAGTCTCAGTCTTTTCTATAAATACTATTATAACATGCGTTCTTTAGAATTGTCTGATATATTCTGCGATCCCTTTGTTCAAGCTCGTTTGACTCGTTGATCTAGTGGTTTATCAATTCGCTGTTTTGATATCTTATTGTAATACAGTTTCCTATTCTAAATTACAGGCTTGCTGAACTCTTTTCCTGCTGACTGTTTTCCTCCTACTTATAGCCTTGGTCTTCTCAAGACTAAGTCCAATAGGCATCTCCTGTCTTTGTGATAATCATCTTTCGTTCTTGTTAGCTCCTTACATCAAGTGGCTTCATGCCTTGTCTGGAGCGATTTCCATTTAAAAAAAATTATCTGGTGTCAAAATGTCAACTTAAAAATAAGCACATTAATATGTGCTTATTCTTGACAATTGTCAATTGGTTTTTGATATTTGACAATTTTTGATCAGGCATAAAGATACTAACGGAATTATATAGACAGTGATGCTGCCATAAAAAAATTTATCTGGTGTCAAAATGTCAACTTAAAAATAAGCAAATTAATATGTGCTTAATCTTGACAATTGTCAATTGGTTTTTGATATTTGACAATTTTTGATCAGGCATAAAGATACTATTGAAATTATATAGACAGTGATGCTGCCATAAAAAAAATATATATATTCCTCTCTGAAGATTGCCTGAAATGTATATAACAGGAAAACACAATAGAGTAGAGAAAGACTAGCGACTTCCATTTTGTGAGAAAAAAGCTTGAGAACAAGAAATCTTCCTCCACTAGATTGCAATGAGCGGCACCTCCCCAGATGTGGCAGCAGTACCCCATCTAACGATGTATATGACTCTTATATAGGTAGATGATTGCATCAGGAGTAAGATACTTTAAACCTTTTGAACATCATTGATTAATTAAGCACCAAATTTATGGATTATAACATAAATCAATGTGTTCATTTTTTAGGTGGGGGTCAGGTTGCTATGTAAGTTTAATGTAAAATGATCCCTCTTGGCAGCTTTATATTAATATTTCTCCCGAGTACTTCTTCACTCCCACCTAAAATGTTTTGTTATTTCATTTTTTTTTGAAGAAATCTTTGGATTACTATATCGAGTCAACACCTAATTTACATATTATAACGGATTTTTTTTTAAAGATTAATGTTTAATTTTTAGAGAGGGAGGGGGTTCTGTTTGCTATGTAAGTTTAACATAAAATGATCCTCCTGCTCAAAATTCTGAAACAGGATTATTTTGTTTAAAACCAAAAAAATGTACAAATCAAGAATGAAGACCATTTTGCATTAAATATAAATCTGAGGTCCCTTGCTAAAAATTAAACAAGTTATTTTTTGTAAAAGATTTTTTTTTGTCTGATGTCAAAATTTTGTGCATACCAATGATCATACATAAAAAAAAAATTGGATTATAAACATTTTTGAGGGGGGGGGGCATATACGTTCGTAATATCGAAAAACTTAAACTGCAAAAACATGGTTTAATAGCCTTCAGTAAAAGTTGATTTTAGTGTTTTAACATTTTTTTTTTTAATTAATTGAAATAAATATGCAACATGATAGATACATTTTAATATTTCATCAAAGATTTTTTTAAAGTGAACATATATATATAATCTTAATTTAAATTCCTCTTGGATTGATTTAAAGTCTTTTAATTCAGGCTTTGAATTTAAATTTGATGTATTTTTTATACCTTTTTATTCTTTAAAAAGTTTAATCCTTAAACCCACATTCTCTCCTTGGCACTTTCTAGACGGCACCAAGTTGATCCTTCAAAACATTTAACGACCTAATATACGCTCCTAATAAACATTGAATCACGGGACTTGCATAGAGATATTTTTTAATTTTTTAAATTTCAAATCTTAACTGTTACATTTACCCCCCCCCCCTTTCAAACTTTATTAAACTTTGTAGTCTCACATTTCTTTCCCTAACACAAATTTTAAACAAATATACATAACACTTCAAAGCAAATAACGTATCCAAACGAGAGTGATACGTGAATTCACATTTCTGTAACAAGTGACAATATAAGCTGAAGAGAGCCGGATGGTTAAGTTCTTCTGAGCTTGAAACCGACGGTACTGACATATTAATTTTCTGTACCAATATATATATATTTATTTTTTGTCTAGGTTTATATAGACAATATATATTTTATATATATATATTCCTTAATAGGACATACCAAATTATTCAAATTACAAGCTCGATAAAAATTAGGTTCCAAATTTCAGAATATATAATTATTTAAAATTCCAATGACTAAAATTAAGTTTTTACTCATATCATTTATTTTTGCTATGGCAGAGGGTAGTGTGGTTCCAATGAGAGAAAAGTGTATATTTTAAAAAGTAAAGCTACCAACATTTATTAGATTTTTAAAAATGTGTATATTTTATATTTTCAAATTAAAAAAATAAGTTTGTTTTTTTTAGTTTAAAAAAACAAATCCGAGAAATGTTTAAAAAAAAAAAAAAAAAAAAAAAAAAAAAATTTTGATTTGAAAATATAAAATAAACAAATTTAACATTTTTTTAAATGTTGGTAGCCTCACTTTTTAAAATTATATATATATATATATATATATATATATATATATATATATATATATATATATATATATATATATATATAAAATTAGGTATGTTTATGTCTATATATTTGTATGTAAAGGATTCATTCTCAAACTAATTAACTGATTATTATGAATTTTGGAACCCAGCTGCTATACAGAAGGGGTCCAAATGTGGGCTATATTTAATTTCATGCAAAGGGGGTGGAAGCCCTTTATGAAAATTCAATTTTAAAATAAGGTATTAGGTATCAATTAATAAACGTATTCCCAAATTGCAGGTTATTTAAAAATAATTTAAAGAGTTTTAGAGGGTATAATATAAGCGGAACCTCCCATTTGAAAGTTCAAATATTTTGGATTTGTATTGACTTCGATCCATAGTCATTAGACACAAATTAAGCAATTTCAATTTCTTCTTAAAGCTGAAGCCTTAAATTTTAAACATTTTCTAGAATCCAAATCATGTAATGGATTTTAATCAAAATTAGAATAAGGATTCAAGACATAACGTTCAATAGTATTATATCTATATATATTTGTAAAGGGACAAATTATGTGTAAAACTGTTCTGTTAGATACATTTATTTTACTCGTCCTAGGACGGGTATTCATCTAATATATATATATAAGTATTCAGCTATATATATATATATAGTTTTGTTATTGTTTTTACTGGCGATAGAACAGCATTATTGTTTAGTATTTTTCCACATCCTAGGCGGTTAAGAATATGCAGAATATTGCATTCAGTTGCCCTTAATCGGATGTGCCATTATTTTTATTTTATATATATATATATATATATATATATATATATATATATATATATATATATATATATACATACACACACACTGTTGATATTGGGACAGTGACATCAAACCATTTTTTTTTCACATACAAAAAAACTTCACATTACATAATAGGTCAAACTATTTACAAAATGACATCTCATTAATTCACTTTTCGTTATTAGTGTTTTCTAATTCAAGGCCTGTTTTTATTTTATTATTACATAGTTCTAGTCATGCATATTTTTTACATCATGTATCGAAAATTAGCATTTTGGGTAAGATTTTCAGGCCAACTTACTTTTGGGGGTTGCCACCCAGCCCCCCCCCCCCCCCCCCCCATCATACACACATAAATTTCATTACAAAACCACGTTATTTTTGGGTCACTCTACTTTCCTCGACAATGCCAGGACACGGGTCTGCTAGTATATATATAAATATATACATAACAATAATAAATGTGGCTTATCATAAAACTATTACATTGGCATGGAACATCCGATCATCAGAAGTGTATTAATAAAATCTTTTAAGTTTTTTATACAAATTTAAACTGACCAGAACAACGAATTCTAAAATTCAGTAACATTTTATAAATTCTTTTTTACAAATGTATATTTTGTGATGTCACATTTTTTAATAAAAAAACCTTGAAAGCATGACACGATCATAAATATCTCAGACTTTTGGCCAAGATCAAAGTGTAGTATCTGTTCCGATGGATACTGCACCCCATAGACCCGTATCGTCTTGGCCTTCGGGGCTTGATGACGCCGGTCTGTGGATCTGTCCTGTGCAGTTCTAGGGGGTCCACCCTCCCAGGCTTTGCCTTCTCACCCTTTGAGAAGGGGTTGGTTTATTGCTAATCACCTGAGGCGCCCCTACCGGGGAATGCCGACGGGCTGCTCAGGCAATTTTTAAAGGTCATAAGTGCTCTTCCTCTAGGGTGCTGACTTATCTAATTCCCACTTTCTGACCTTGTGTCACATTTTACTCTGTGGGAGGTAGATAACTACCTATTCATAAATATCTGATTAATTTATTTCTATATTTACTTTGATTTATTAATTCAAATATCTATCTATATATATCTATATCTATATATATATATCTATATATATCTATATATATATATATCTATATATATATATATACATTAACTAATTTACATACTTTATCCATCTTTGTAAACAATCTGCATCAAACCGAAAGATGCTGAAACTATAACTAGTTCAAGAACGTTTTTCTCCAGTTGCTAAGCAACTCCTGAAGAGAGTGTGACTGGCAAGCTGTGGCATAACACAAGAACTGGTAAACAATATCACACACAAGTTCTTCATGAATACCACCTGTCACAGACTTCCCACAGCCTTGACAATTGCCAGTTCTGAAGAGAAAAATATTAGAATATTGAAGCCTTAGAAAACTGTTCCATTCCAAAATAAAACAATAATAAACAACAACAAAAAAAAAACTACACATAAAAAAAAAGGTTTTCTTTAATATTAATGATTTACAGAATCCTTATCAGTTCAATCCTGATCTGCCAATAGTTTAAAACAAAACAAAAAACCACCACATACAATCTCTATTTAAATAAAGTTAGGTATGTGTATATGTTTATATATTTCTATGCATAGGATTCACTTCTAAATTAATTTACCGATCATTATGAATTTTGCAATACAGCTGCTAGGCGTAAAGGTGTGTAACATGGGCTATATTTAGTTTGAGTTTCATGCAAAGGCAGCAAAGAGGGGAGGTGGACCTTCTTCATGAAAATTCAGATACCTCGGATTTTTGTGAAATTTTAAAAATACGTATGAGACATCATTTAATAAATATTCCTCAACTTTCAGTTTCTTTGTGGTATTTTTAAGAGTTTTATGGGGCATACTATGGGCACAAACTCCAATTTGAAAATTCAAATATTTCAGATCTGCATTGAATTTGATCCATAGTCATTAGATACCAATTAAGCAAGATTCTCTGAATTTCAATTTCTTCTTAAGACCCTTTAAGCATAAGCCTGAAATTTTCTAGAATCAAATTATATAAAGAATGTCAATAAAAATTGGAATGAGAATTCTGAACATAAGTTCAGTAGAATTATATTTCTCTTTTAATCTTCATAAGGGGACGTAAAGGTGGTGCAAAATTCTTCTGTTCGGGGAATTAATTTTACTCATCCTAAGACGGGTATTCTTCTAGTATATCCGTAATCTGAGTAGCCAATGGGGAAAAAAGCTGAAATCGCAGCAAATTTCCCAACCTAGGGGCCCTGTGCATGGAGAGGAGGCAGCACAAAAATAAAAAAAATTTTTTTTCCTGAACAACTCAAATCAATTTCAACGAAGAAAGTCAAATTAAAAAAACAAGAGTGTATATGAGGGGAAGAAACAGGAAATCATTCTTTGATGAAAAAAAAAAAGTCATCAAACTCTCTTACCCCCTGCATGAATTGCTCGAAGTCTTAGCCTTCACAGCAAAATTAACATTTTCGGTTTTAAGAGAGAACTGTTATAAGAGGGAAAATCAGCTTATTTAAAAAAAAAAAAAAAAGCAGTTTTCTATCAAAAAGCTGAAAACACATCTACAAGAGGTTATCGCGATTTCAGCAGAAATCCACTTTTTTCTGGATTTAAAAAACTTTTCACTTAGAACTAAAAACTTAAAATTTGCTAGGAATGACCCCTCCTTTATGCAGAATATCCTAAGTGTGTGTGTGTTTTTTTTTTTGGAGGTGGATCATATTTATCATTTTTTTTTTTTAAATGAGAACCCCAAGAGAGTATGAAACCCCTTATTTAAATTGTATTTAGCTCTGATTTTAATGTGATCCAAACTATATTTATATTACACAAAATTTGAGCAAATTTTGATCATTTTCCATCTATTCATATGCATACTCTGTAGAGCTTCACCACATGTTTGAAGACAGAACTACGCCCAGGACTCGATTGTTCTTCTGTGTCATCACATGGGTAGTTTTAGCAGGTTATACTGAAGTACTTGCTAAAGACATCTTCAGGGCTAGAATTTTTTACAGAGAGGTGTTGTCGTCCTCCCACATACAGCACCCAATATTCCCAAATAGTAACCCACCTGATACTGACTAGGCTCAATATTGCTCAACTATGATGATCTAACAAGATTTTCAAAATGCGTCCCTATTGAATGGAGAATTTCCATAACTCTTGCTTCAAAGTTCTTGGAATTTGAAAACCCCTGCATAGGCATACGAGTCCCTATTCACTTGCCTCCCGAGGAGGATAGAGTAAGACACAAGGTTGGTTTTTAATGTGGAGAAAATTCAGCTCCCCAAAAATAGACATTCTGGATTGCGACAAAAATTTAGAATTATCTCATTCTAGAAAGATTTCTCCTCCACTGACTGAGGACAGAAAAGATGAAGTGTGGTATCAGAACAGATATTACACTTTGTTTCTAGCCAAGTAAGCAAGTCTGCAAATATATTTGTAATCTCCAGCTAGATTGCCATTATTCACAAACCAAGGACGGTACTTTACCAATTTATATAGGATGTCTAAAAACACATCAACATTTGACAATTATGACAATGTTGGAAAAAAAAAAAAAAAAAAAAGGTCGTACAATTCTACCTATGTTTTCTGGAACACCACCAAAATGTTCCGTTCCAACACACAGTGGTTCATGCGAGAGGCAAATACAGCTAATAAAAGACTAGAAATTTTTAAATGCATGTTTAATGATCATGTAATCGCTTGGTATCTGCAACGGTGTTCACCCTGGTCAGGATAAGCTGGCTTCTCCCTTGGTCTGCACCACGTTCTGAACTATGCTGGCCCATGCATGTAGTCGGTAGAGATGGTTAACTAATCACAATTCCACTGTAAAAGTCCGACCTCTTGAGAACGTGGCATCTCAGCCAAGTTCTCCCTGATGGTTACCGCCCACGTCCTCAGTTGCCACCCCTATACACTTGCACCACTCACGCAGAAAGGTAGGAAAGATTATGTTGCTAGAAGAACAGGCAGGTGAAGCTAGGGCAGTGACGCTTAATATATCCAAATCCTTTGATAAAAATTAATTCATATGGTATTACTGGACGAATATTTAATATAATTAGATCCTTCCTAACCTAAAGAAAGATCCTCGATGTCCATTCATCCAAACGACATGACATAAATGCAGGTGTACCCCAGTGATCGATCCTTGAACCTTTATTGTTCCGTATTTCCATAAACGACCTCCCTGATGACATTTTTTCTGAGATGGGTATATTTGCTGACAACACCATGATCTACTCTTGTCAGGTGTGCAAAACAGACGCGCACATATCCGAGGCAATGGCTGAATCCTTAGAAAGTGACCTCGAGTCTGTAGTAGAATGGGGGCATAAGTGGATGTTAACATTTAATGCTGCTAAGATAAAGCTCCTTTCCTTCAACAACTACAAAAAACCTCTTCAACCACCGATTGACATAGCAAAAAACACTACCTGAAAGTCCAACGTTCAAACTCCTTGACCTAACATTCACAGGTAACATGAATTGGAACAAATACATAAAAGACATTGCCACGGCTGCTGCAATAAAAGTGGGTTCCCTCTACCGGGCTAGAAAACTTCTCACACCTGACAGTATCCGATATCTCTACAAAAGCACCATCCACCCATGCATGGAGTATTGTTGTCATATCTGGGCTGGTGTACAAGTCTCTCCCTCTTAGACAAGGTCCAAAAAAAAGTTGCTAATCTAATAGGTCGCTCACTATCCACTAAGCTCCAGCTCCTGTCCCATCACCGCAATATTGCATCCTTGTGCTTGTTTTACAAGTACTTCAATGGAATGTTCTCCGATGGAACTTGCTGCTCTGGTGCCCCCTCGACGTAAATATAGTAGATCAACCCGACAATCAGCTAAATCCCATCCATTCACTGCGGAGGTCCACAGATGCCGGAGAGCCTTCTACTCCAATAGCTTCTTTCCTCGTGATGTCAGCCTTTGGAATTCCTTCCCTGCTCCCCGTTTCCCCGACTGTACCGACATGCAGAAATTTAAAACTAATGTGAACAAGCATCTCGTTGCACAGCTCTTAATTTAGGATGAGCCCCCAAAACTTTCACCGTAATTATCAGTAGCCTCTCACGTCTACAGTGGCAACTTGCCTTGTTTGAGGTAAACTATGTTGCCCCCTCGACGTAAATACAGTAGACCAACCCGACAATCAGCTAAATCCCATCCATTCATTGTGGAGGTCCCCAGATGCCAGAGAGCCTTCTACTCCAATAGCTTCTTTCCTCGTGATGTCAGCCTTTGGAACTACTTCCCTGCTCCCTGTTTCCACGACTGTACCGACATGCATAAATTTAAAACTAATGTGAACAAGCATCTCATTGCACAACTCTTAATTTAGGATGCGCCCCCAAAACTTTCACCCTTATTCTCAGTAGCCTCTCACGTCTACAGTGGCAACTTGCCTTGTTTGAGGTGAACTATGTTAAAGGAAAAAAAAAAAAATAAATAAAAAAAAAAAGAACTGAAAACACACAAGTTTCAGATTGCACTCTGCTGGATGTTTTTTTTTTTTTTTTAACTGTGGAGATATGTACACCAACACTGTTTTGAGGTTTACCCAAACAGATTAGAGGAGTTAAAGGAGGCAATTACTAATTTTGTCAGGGCAACCTCTCAGTAAATGTGTGAGCCGGTAACAGAGAACTTTTTTAGTCAAAGTAAAATGAACAGAAATAGTGCTCACATTGATCACATCATTTAAAGAGTCTATATCTGAAAATACACTTTTTACTTATTATTAAACGTTTTCTCTGCTAGCTGCAGAATGAGTGTCCTCCCAGCTTTACGATCTTGAGCCAAAGTGTTCGATTGTTTCATGTTCATCCATTCACAGACATTTGTCCATCCATCTTTTCTTTTATCTACCTTTTGACCGGCTTCCTTGTATCATGCCTTCAACGCATTTTTTGCATAGCCCCACACTGCGAAGCTTAACGTAACCAAACAATATCAAAACTTTACATTTGATGACAGAGGACATTGATGGGATGCCAGTGAGTTTTTGCAACTCTGCAATACTGATGTGATCAGATAGTTTACGATCAGTAATGAAGCACATGATGTGGCTTTGGAAAGTTTCTACACTTTTTACTAGTGAATGAACAAAACCAGTTTTTTTGTAAATAAAATTCTCATCTTTCCGAATGTTTTACTTTTCTATTTTAGACACTGTATGAAGATAATAATTTTATAATGAAATTATACTTATAGTATTAAGGAACAAAAACATAAGTCAGTCGTGAGACTGCATACATCTATGTGACAATGTAAGGATGGGTCAAAGTCTTATCTGGGCCTTACTTCTCCATATTGTAGGATGTATTCCAGAATTTATGCAATCAAATGTTAATAACTCAACAATTGATGAGGTTGAAATTTTGCATGGTTGTTACTATCATCCGAGAGCATCAGATTCACATATTAAATTTGGAAAAATTTTGTTGGAATTCCATCAAAATTTTTATCGTGACCAGACTTTTCAAGGTGAAGAGTCAAGATATAATAAGATGTGAAACATCATTGGCTACAATATGGGTCAAGTAACAAGTCTCTAGAGTAACTTTTACCTTTTCTGCGACCTTGACCTTTGATATACCAAAATTAAATGAGTTCTAGGTTCGACCATAAACACTATTTTGATCAAGTTTGGTGACTGATGTGGAAGCTATACTGTACACAAACTAACTTAGTGACAAACAAACTCTACCGAAAACATAATCTCCGCCTTGGCAAAGGTAATTAGTGAACATGCAGAATTATGGTATGAGAAAACTATCAGGCATTGCTGTATTTTAAAAGAGTATTTTTAAATAACGATATAAAAGCAACTTGTGTTCATCTTTTAAAACTAAATTATGTATTTCTTATTCAATTGCTTGAAAAATAAAACTTGAGTGATAGCATGTATGGGAATCCTTCGATTAAGTAAAATGTCAGTTTGAATTATTAAATGACACGCAGACATGAATCTGTTTAACGTGGAATAGTTGCTCGTGACGCAATTGCACTGACGAAACTTGAACATGATATGCCGAGCTCACAGTTCGTGCCAGTGACCTTTAAACCACTTCCATAATGTGATAACATGAACATTTGCCAATATACATAAAATACAGATATATTTGGTAGAGAACTTCCTATTCTGAAATGGCAAAAAGAGATTAATGCTTGAAAAATTGTCTCTTGAGAAAAATCTGCTTTCAACCAAGTTCGGGAGTATCGTAGGAATATAATTTACACAAAACCATTGAACACGAAGACGAAAATTTAATCATTGCAAAATTTTACATAAAAAGAAAAAAAAAAAGAGTGAGGGATTTTACGAGCATAAAGCAACTTTACTTAAAAAATCTGCATTCAACTGGCATCAGAAGTAACGTCAGAATATATCGCCACTCTGTGACCATCCATTTAAAACCAGAGTTGCAGAATCAGAGTCAGAGGTTTTGGAAGGAGTTGGAGTCAGATTTGTAAAAATGCTAGGAGTTGGAGTCAGATTTGTAAAAATGCTAGGAGTTGGAGTCAGATTTGTAAAAATGCTAGGAGTTGGAGACAGATTTTTTAATCTCCAAAAGATCAACAGACAGTCTAAATGTTGGAAGACTTTAAAATAAGGAGTCAGAGTCAGACCGTATACTTTCTGACTCTGCAACCCTGTAAAACTGTATACAGCTATGGTGCAACCACACTTGAGAATTTACATCATCAGTCTAGAATCCCCATCTTACTCAGAACATTAACCGCCTGAAAACCATTCAGAGACGTGCAACCAAATGAATACATCTACCATTCTCTGAACACGTTGCTTCCCTGGACTTTAATTCATTGAAGTTCCGACGTCTAGCAACTGACTTGGTAAACACCCACAAAATTACTAACCATTTCGCCAGCAACAACAACTCTGAGCACCATGTCTCTAACACACATGGACATGCCTACATAGTCCGAGAACAGTACAGCTTTTGGAAACATTCTTTCATTTTTAGAATTGCTGAAGCAAGGAACAAACTTCCGGCATCAGCTGTTGGCTGCTGAGACACTGCATCTTTCAAAACACTCATGCTTCCTGAAATTTGCCAAAACTACACGTGATGTCCCCCCCCCTCCATACATATACACACATGTGTATGCACTTTAGATAAGTTGTAGTGCACCTGAGCACTGCAAACAATGATTACATTATTATTTACTAATTGTACTGACCCGGCGTTGCCCGGTATGCATTACGTTCAAATTTTTTTTTGCAAATATTTCTATGTTAAAAGCAAGTAAGGAATGATAACAGCTACAGGGAATAACTCTTATTCTATTAGTAAGACTTATTATCCTTAGCTGATTTTTCTTTTCAGGTGATTATTTAAGAATGCCAATATATAATCACACTGCCAGACCGGGTTAAATATTTGTTTTAATAAATTGTAAGGAAGTTAGTCTATAGCAAATTACATAGTAAAATAATAACGAATAAAAATTGTCTCGTCAGAAGCAAAGTTCGATTTGTCAGCTTAAATGCTATTTAGGCCCAACTTTTAAGATCTGGGTAAATAATATTATATATTAGATTATTGCCCCAAAACCTATGAACATGACAATGAAATATAAAATCAACATAAAATCCAATAAAAACAACAACAAAACGGATTTTATTAGTGGTACATATTACTTAGTAGTGATATGCTTTTAAAGTTGAGTGTAGATATATGATTTGCCGGGTTAGTAGGTATGAGTGACAGGGTTTGACCTCAGGGTCAGCTGAGAGTAGATATTGGATTGGTGGCTTGTAATATGAAAGAAGTATCATGATAATTTACTTGAGGGAAGAGTCCTCAGTTCTACTTTGTTGGTACACTTCCGTATGCCGCAGGTTATCCAATAGATGCAGGGACGGAATGACCAAAATTAACTAACGATTTCTGATGCAAAGACCTCTTGGAATTTTCTGCCATGTTCTTCCTGCTGAGGGATTTGTTTGTCGATGATCGCTATAGGAACTCAAACTAGCCGTAAAGGATAGAGGGAGTTTTTTTTTTTTTTTTTTTTTTTTTAAATTTTTTTTTTTATCGAGGTTTGACTCCTCTAGATCAGCCGTATTCTGTCTATACCCATGCACATTAACATATTTAACTCATGAAGGGTGTGACTTTCCACCATTCACTATAGAAAGGCTAACTACAGACTGTTGCTACACAAGAATACTTTGAGACATTGCATAGTGCTGGGTGCATAGAGACCAGTCAAAGACACCACAGAAGGTCATCTTGGAAAGTTACTACCCCTCTGCATGGACCCCCTTAAAGAAGTTGGCTCAACCCGACCAGGGTGAACGCCGTTTGACTTGTTATTTTCCTTTCCCCTAAACACTTGAAACGATTTCGCCCAGCAGTATTTTTATTTGCTAACTTTTGCGTGTAGGAATGAATAGTTATATAGATAGAAATAAACACACATTGGTCTTTATTATAGATGTGGAGGATAATATAATATGCATTGGCTGTCCCAAGGATAATTGACAACTGTGGATTTCCGATGATATCAGGTAAATCTAATGTTCCATGCCAGGGCTTTTGCATTCTTTGAGATGGTTCCAAATGCACTAACCATGATGGCTATCACTATCATGTTTCAGGTTCTTTGGATTCTCTCGATTTCGAATGATACGTCCGGATATATATTCACTTTCTTTTCCTCAGTCTTGATAATGTTCTAATCTGCTGAGATAGCTAGTGCCCACGCCTGTGTATCTTTCTGAACTAGAGTAATGTCAAGTTGATTGTGTTTCAGTTTCGAATCTGTGTAGATAATCATGTCTCAAGTAATTCTAACATCTTCATTTTTTGAGACGTCAAGATCACATCGTCATATGTATTTTCTGAACATCTCTCAGTCTCACCTACAGAGCTAACTTGTCGCTACTGTATTCACTTTGGCCAAGCTATCTGCATCCTCAGACAATATTATTTATATTATCTAAAGTTATCTTGCAATATTTTCAAAGTCAGACCCAAATAGCATTTAAGCTGACAAATTAAACTTTATTCTGACGAGTCGATTTTCATTTGTTATTGTTGTAGTATGTTATTGGCAATATAATAATGTGCCTAGCTGCAATTTATTTTAAAAATTATTTAGTCTGGACTAAACGACTGGAGAGATAATTTGTTTTTTTACATAATCATTTAAAAATAAAAATCAGAGAGGGGATAAATTACTTTAAATTGAAGCATATAATAGCAGTTGTCACCAGGTAGATACAGCTAATCGACCTAATAAAGTTGATTATGTCTGTTTGTCTGAAGTCAAGTGTTATCTACTTGTGATTTACTATTGGAGATAATTTTTTTTTTTCAATTTCTAACTGTAAATCTAACATTAATTCTAACTTTATTTACTTTAACATTTTTTGGTGGTTAGCACTCTATTAGTAGATAAATCTATTCACTTAAATTTATATTTTATTGTAGCCAGTTATCAAACAGTGTTTTTAACACTAATTTTATGTTATTCTTCCACCCGGGCAACGCCCGGTAGCACTGCTAGTTATTATATATATTTTAATTGCGTTACAGAAGATCAGATTAAATCACCATGATACCATCAGTTTCGAGCCGTAGCGGTCTCAGAAAACGAAACATACTGTAACGTAAATAAACCGTCAGCTCTCGCCAGCCATGTTTGAAAGTTAGGGAAGTTACATGCTCATCTGGGGGAATTGTACATAGCTATATTTTTTTAACTTTATTCATTTTTAATTATTCATTATATTTTAAAAAAAATAACGGTGTACAATTCCTCCAGATGGGCACGTGACTTCCCCAACTTTCAAACATGGTTGACGAGAGCTGACGGTTTGTTTATGTTACATCATGTTTCATTTTCTGAGATTACTATAGCTCAAAACCGATGTTGATTTAAGCTGATCTTCTCTAACAGAAATAATAAATAAATATTATGCTCTTATTATTTAAAAATTGAGTACTCTGCTGGATTTCTTTCTACCAAACTAAACCTAAGATTATATATATATATATATATATATATATAAAAATATATATATATATATATATATATTTATATTTATTTTATATGTACATAAAAGTAATCCATGGACACGTGTTTCTGGCTCACAGCCGTCATCAGCATGGCTAACTTAGACAGAGATCGAACCTTCGATAATGATGTCTATAGTCCAGCGTTCTAACACTGGACCAAGATGCTCTGTCTAGAAATATGTACGATTTTTATCACCTAAATATTTAATGTATTTTTATGTCATTATTTTTATTGGTGATTGTAGCGTTCGTTGTTATTTTGCTTACTATTATTTCAATTGTCTCACTTTCCTAAGTGATTAAGATGCAGAAAATTGCATTATTAGTTACCCTTAACTTCATAGGACGTATTTTTCGTTAATATATATATTTTTATTTATTTTATACGTACATTTATATATATATATATATATATATATATATATATATATATATAAATAAAGCATCATAGTTAAATGGTTGACAAACTAACTTCAGATTTAGAATCAGCACTTTTGATCCGGTGTCCTTATCAATGTCAGAAGTTCTTGAACCATTTTAAAAACTTATTAAAAATTAAAAGTATAGAAAATTAGCAATAGAAAAAAATGATCTGATATTTTTAGCGTTTCCTTTTAGCTTACAAGCAACTACTTTTCACATCAAATTATTGTACATATTTGACGTATTGCTTATTTTAAGAGAAAATCTTCTTTTTTTAAAAATTAAAAATGGATAAAAAAATATTTGATAAATGTTCATTGATATATTATTTCAAAAAGAACTTATTTTAAATTTATGTTTCTTTGTTTCTTTATTTATTTTAGACAACAAATCTATTTTTGATCTCTGTGGGGAGGTAAAAAAAAATCACTATGCCATTCATTAAAGTAGGTTAAAAAAGATGAAACATTTTCATTAGATCAGTGGATAAAAAGTTCAGTGTGGGTTCGAATCTCACACTAGACAATTGCTTTTTTTTTTATTTTGTTCGTTTTTGTTTTTTTCTATAGTGTTCCAATTATTTTCTAGCCGATATCGATCATCATAAACTTAGATATTTCTTTTTTTTTTTAATGAAAAAAAAAAATGGATGAAAAATATTTAATAAATGTTCTTAACTTCTAATCTTGGCTATAAAACTGAAGAACAGTTGAGAAACCTGGCAAAGATGGGTACTTCAGCTAGTTTTTGTATAATTTTCTGAAATGATCCAAGTAAGCTAAAAATGTAGATGGATAGAATTAGTAAAGTGTTTATGCATAACTTGACAAAATCAGTCATCATCGAGCATTCAGGAAATGAACCTATTTCACACGTCTCCTAAGATCTCAGGTATTTGGAACAGAAAAAGAAAGAATAGAGAAGGAAAAAATAACACAACTTGATAGACAACTTTAACTCGTACAGGTCTAAGATAACCAGAAATAGCTAGAAATAATTTACACGATAAAACCGAACAGGAGATTCACATATCAGAGAGAATATAATGTCTCGGTGAAAGATATGAAAACAGATACCATTTCTTTATTTGTAGCATAATCATGATGGCCTTTCACTTAAAACTTTGAAAGCTTTCAGTGAAAGGTTGATTTAAAAAATACATGGTAGCTTTTAATAGCCATTATCCTGCATAATTACATATAACAGCTATTTAACATGGGCAGAATACTAACTAACCAAAGACGGAGAGTCAGAGTCAAATTTGTTAGTTTTTCTTTAGCCGACGCTTCATCTCTGTTAGTAACGATATTGAAAAATGGTTATAACTAGGTTTACTATCATCATCATATTCAGTTAAACATCCATTTTACACACTGGCACGTGTTGGATGGTTTTCAGAAATTAACTTCTAAATAAACCTATATCTGGCCATGTCTTTATTTATCCTTCTTTCTCTCAAATCCATTCTTATCACTTCCTCCCATGTTTTCCTTGGTCTTCCCCTGCCAACTGATCCTGCTACTTCAACTGTTCTACATCTACTAACCCAAGCACTCTCATCCATTCTTTCAATGTGACCAAACTAACAAAGTCTCCTGTTCTACACACATCTGTCCAGAATTAATCTTCTTCTGAGGTCATCAGATCTATCATATCATTCTCATATCATTTCTGTTCGAAGTGGGATTATGGTTGCAGTCGGGCTAACAGTGTGCTGGTGAAAATCCAGGAGGAATCGGCATCAGGATGTGTTGTCCTCTGGTCATCTTTGCCTCTGCGTGTGGCAAGCAAAAATGTGTCAGGCATGAAACCGCAAATCAATGGAGTGAGAGTGGCAACATTGCTTCTGCACCATTCCTTTGTGAGTTCTGAGCCAAACCTTCTCCGACTTCATATGCAACCGTCGAGTCTTGCGGCACTTGTTGTCAGGGGTAAACACCCGCAATCTTGCAGGTTAACGAATAACTGCAATCAACGAGGAGGACTTCATGCAGACCAGACAACCCTGAGGCACGATCTTTGTGAGCGCTATGCAGAAGTCTGACTCGTTTAACAAATAAAATCAGCAAGATTTAACTAATCATAATATAGAATTGAAAATTTACTTTTATTAAAGCCATAACATTATGTAATCTAAGGGAAAGCCACAAAATTTTAAGACAATATCCTCAAAATAATACTGATACCAAATATTAAATTAAAAATAATTAAATTACACAACAAAATAAAATAAAATTTAACTAAAAAGAAAAACTGAAAAGCTTTGTCAAAGATGTTAACAATGACTTCATAAAGTTTGGAATGGAGCTGGTTGTGTCAGAGCCGGTTTTGTTTAGCTGAGATAGAGAGCCAGAGCCGGTAATTTTTGCAGAAGTCAAAGTCAAGTTTTTTTTAAAAACTGACTTCAAAACCAGTTTTGTTTTTAGCAAACTCTCCACCTATGTTAGCTACAATACTGAGAAATGTTATAACAAAGTCAGAGAGAGAAAATAACCAAAGCCAGTAGATCTAACTAATAGGATGTTATATGTTATTGAAAATTGAGTGTATTTAAATGTATTTCAGTTGCATTAATCAAGTCATGAATGTAACTTTTACATACATATCAGTAAAGACAATACCATAAAAATACTGATACCAAATATAACTTGGCTTTATTTAAACTTTTAAAAAAATTTAAAATTAAAGAAAACAAAACCAACTTACAATACAAATTAATTAATTTCAAGTTATAATATTGAAGAAAAAAATGCCTTGACTGAAATATTAAACTAAATTATTGGGTAGAGTTTGAACTAGGCATCACTGCGACATTAGATTAATTTTTTTTACCTTTTGGGGACACTTAAGATTCTAATTTTTCTAGCTTTTCAATACAAAATATAAGATTTAAATAATAAAATAAATTACAAAGTAAATAATTAAATAATGTCTTGTCTGAAATGGTAAACTCCAATAAAACCTGAAAATTGTTGTTTTTTTTTTTTTTTTTTTTTTTTTTTTAAATAGCTGAAAATTAAATATTAAAAAAAAATCCTGAAAGAAAAAACATTTATTTTTTTTGTAGATATAAAATTAAATCAAATATACAACTTACAAGTTTTGTATGACTTTCGTCTGGTGCTGGGGGCTGAGCTGCAGCAAATGTGTGGTCCTGGATAGCCATGGGTGGAGGCATTTCAATGTCATAGGCTGATTCTGGGTCCTCCTCACTGGTTACCTCCAGGGCAGATTTTGGCGTAACTACGGAGATCTGAGGACCAGAAATCTGTTCTAATTCATTATTATCTGACGGCTCCTAATAATAAAAAAAAACATAACAATAAAAAGATATGCAAACGAAAGCTCAGTTCAAGTTTTCTTATTTATTTATTTATTGAACAATAATTTCATTTTAACTTTTTAATGAGAAAAAGAAAATAGCATTTAAATCAAATCTCAGAAGTAAGAAGTCCTGTAGGTTGTTTTAGCTACAAGCGAAATTTTTCTAAATGATTTTTAAATAAATCATTTAAATTATTTATATAATTTATAAACTTCTATACAGATATAGATACAAAATTGCCTACAATCTCATAGAATATATAACAGGAATATACAGATAAAATTTTCTTGAATATTTCATCAGATAAACCCACAAAATGTCCCTGAAAGTCCATTTTTATGACAAATATTTCTAAACTAAACCAATTTATACTTAACATTTTATTCACACATGCTATATTCAACTTGATTAAATAATTCCAAAAATATATTACTCTATTAGAAAAAAAAATTTAATTTTACAAAGCGAGGAGTGATATTAAAGAAATGTTTATTATTTAGAAATAGCATTATTTATTTTGATAGTCTCAATTATCCCTCCACCTTCTCTCTAGTAAAGTAGTTAAACCTAAGGATTCTAACTTATTTTTATAATTGAGACCTTTCATTGTTCCTTTACTTGAGTCATTTTTCTGGTTATGCCTTCTAATTTTAATATTATATCTGAATTCCAATGCTTAGCTATCAAAAAAATATTTCATGGATCTAATACACTGTATATACAGTAGATCTACATTTCACACGTTTGTCTCGCTTTGCTTTTTAACAAAATCTCTCCAGCGTGTTAATCATGTTGTTGTAAACGTTTGCTATGCATATCACTTTTGAACATCTGATCTCTTGTCATTTTAGTTATGATTTCTGGTGTTAAATATGGATGTGGGGAGGCTTGTTTTAAGGCCATTAAAATACAACAGTATAGGGTTAGGGAATTTGCAAGTAGTAGTCAGCACTAACAACTAAGGGAGGCCTTTTCCACTCGTGGAGTTTTAACTATATACACACGGCTGATATAGATGGGTCTCTTTGGTATTTTGTGAATTTTCCAGCGGTTAAATTGGCTTATATAAGTTTTAAATCTGCAATATGGGGATTTAGTTAGTATCTCAAGGATTCAAGCCCCTTGGAGGTCATACATTAGGGTTAGTATAATACCACTCTCACTAGGAATACGGAAGGGAATGCTTCTGTATTGTTAGCATTGGGGTCTTTTTCTATGGATGATCTATATAAAATTGGAGTTTTTGGGCGTTCATTATATTATTAATATTGAATCCATATATATTGTTTATTTTCCTCATGACTGAAAGTTTTTTTAAATACATATATAATTTTATTATGTATATACACATATAATATTATAAGGTGATATAATATATTATGTATAGATTTTCAGTATTTACTTCAGCAGTGCTCAGTACGTGTGTAGAGAATAGTAGTAATATAAAAAATATATCTATGGCAATTAAGCTACACAGAGGCTTTGATGTTTCATTCCTGCATCAGACATGATATATATATATATATATATATATATATATATTTATTTATTTATTTTATATATACGTCAGACCAGGAAGTTATGGTTTGCAACACTCCTACTATCAGCTCCTAAGAACTCTTAATTGGACATTATAATATTCAACACCGAGTAAGTCTTCTGAACTTTTTGCGTTATTTTGCTTTTTCTATGGTTTTATTATTAATTTGTATACACCCTGAATACACTCTTCGCTGTCATCTACTGCATCAATAGCAAGCAAATTTCTCGCCTGGATAATTTTTCCATTTTTTGACTAGCAACCACGACCTGGATTGTGTTTTAATCGACTTCTTTGACATTTTTCTTAAAATTGTTTTAAACTTTATGACTTGGATGAACTGTATAAGTTTAACAAAAAAGTGTGTTTTTGGCCGATATATTTGATGTTTTATATGTATTTTTTATATATTTTTATGGCTTAATTTATATTATCTGCAGTAATGTCATAGCGGTAATAGTCCTCCGAAGAGAAGATTTTCTTTGATAACTCATGAGTTAAGGACGCAGTATCACTCGTTAATTTCTCATTTTATTATGTCATTCAATTAACATTATTGCTCTATACACTATATTGAGCTTTGTTTTTATCCGGATAGTCTACTGGCTAAAGATATTATTTATATCTTTAAAGCATTATCTTACTCATATATATATATATATATATATATATATATATATATATATATATAACAGTAAACATAAAATATATAAGTTAGAATTTTTTAGACTATAAGAAAAATAACCTAGTAAATATACAGAGTCCATACAATGTATATACAGTTAATAAAAATAGGAACTTAAATACTTAAAGTTAAAATTTTTAACTAACGATAAGAGAAAAAAAGCAGTCTATATACAATTCATATACACTGAGTTTCAGTCCGACAGTGACTTTGTTGCTGTCAGGCTGAGGTATGGTTCTGTTCAGTTCTAAGAGGCCCACCCTCCCAGGCTTTACCGTCCCTCTTTAAGAAGAAGTTAGTTTATTGCTAATCGCTTGAGGCGTCCCTACCAGGGAATTCCGATGGGACTGTTCAGACATTTTTTTGTAGGCCAGAGTGTTCTTCTAGTGCGTTGACTTTTTAAAGCCTCACCTGACTTTGTGTCTGACTCCAAAGTGGTAAATAAATACAGCGACTATATAAATGTGAATTAAAAAAGGTAAATAATTCAAGTTAAAACTATTGACTGACTGATAAACTATAAAAAAACACTTCAATGCACTTCCTGACCTTCAGGCTAGGATGAAAGTGTAGTATCTGTTCTGTCCTCAGTTGAAGGAGAAGATAATCCTTCTTAAGTGAGACAATTTTTATTTTTGTTCAATCAAAAGTGCCCCTTTTGGGGGAGCTGGATATCCCTACATAAAAAATTACCTTATGTCTAACTTTGCCCTCGTGATGAGGAAAGTAAATAGGGGACTAATTATAAGAACAAAATATACAGTCTATATATATATATATATATATATATATATATATATATATATATATATATTATGTATCCACATAAAATATTATAAGGTCTAATATATCAGGTATCGATTTTCAGTATTTACTTCAACAGTGCTCAATACGTCAATAGAGCTAGGTAGTAAGTTATGAAAATATATTTATGGCAATTAAGTTACACAAAAGCTTCTGTGTGTCATCCCAGTAGGCAATCGTCAGGCTAAAGTGTTTTTTTTTTTAATTATAAAAGTAAGAAGCACAACTAAGTGCTTCAATAAATATATAAAATGTGTTACTTTAAAAAAAGAACACGGAAACACCTAAGTAATACTAAGTATAAGAAGTTGCGTGAATACGGTAGTAAAAAAAAAATATAGAAAGTTAATGTGGGTGTGTATATAAAATACAATATAAAATGCACTTTAGCCTGGTGATTCCCTATGGGGATGAAACGTGGAAGCCTCTGTGTAGCTTAATTTAATTTCCATAAATATATTTTTATAACTTACTATATATATATATATATATATATATATATATATATATATATATATATATATATGTGTGTGTGTGTGTGTGAGCTCCCCCCTCAAAAAAAAAAATTAATACTGAAATATTAAAGATATAAATTTCTTTGTAAAGCAAGTAATAAGCAATCAATGAATAATCTAATCAATGACAAAAGTTTGTCAAAATAGTTTTTGTCAATTAAAACGCTGAATTAAGTTATAAATCAGAAGAACAACAAAAACGATCATAATAAATTCATGTTCGGCCACACGTCTTTTAAATGGAAAATAATAGCGTTACCTTTGAGCTTATATTGTAATATCCACTCTTGTAACAGCAAAAAATCATTGCAATCTTCCGAAAAAACGTATTAGAATTCATTTTCACGTAGAGGTTAGATAAATATTCAAGTCATCCCCTAACACGTTTTTTTATATATAAAAGTAAAGAAGCACAAATAAGTGCTTTAATAAATATATAAAATGTGTTACTTAAAAAAACAACAACATGGAAACACCTAAGTAATACAAAGTATAAAAAGTTGGGTAAGTATGTCAGTCAAAAAAAAAGAAGGGAAGTTCCTGTGTGATGTGTATTTCTCAATATAAAATGCAAGAACCAACCACAGACAGGTTCATTAAGCATGTAAAGAGGTGAAGTCATGAAATGACATTCGAAATGAATGGCTATGCTATATTGAGGAGTGTCTTTTTTTTCCTTTCTTTTTATACTAAATCGAAAACTGTAGGGATTGAAAGGGAGAAAATAAAAACACAGCAAAAATTCTGAAGGACAAGGGGTGTAGGGGAAAATGAGTTGAACACTATGTCATAGCTAATATACAGAGTACATTTTTCTCCTTTTCTTTTTCGGGAGTGGAGAATATAAATATACTAGAAATTATAAAATATTATGCAAAGTGACAAAAAACAAATAATTGTTTCCGAATCGAATTTTTTTCATTGGCAAGAGTGTGAGGGGGGGGGGGGGGGCAAAGAATAATAATAAATATCATTATTAGTAGTAATAATAATAATAATAATAATAATAATAATAATAATAATAATAATAACAACAACAGTTATTGTTAGTTTGGTTGTTATTTAAAACTCACTCGGAGTTTTCACATGAGTAATTACCAGTGATCACACACTGGTAAAAACATGTGGTATTCTCTGCAATCCAAGTGACAATAAGTCTCCCCAGTTTTCTAGTACTCTCTTTCCAGTACTCTCTGCTCCATTGCAAATCACTGTTCTCGCAACAGCCGTTCACCATCGAATTTTCCTTTTCGAAAATGGTGGTTAGTATTCTCTGAAATTTGAGTGGCAACAAGCCTCCTCAGTATTCAAGTACTCTTCGTGATCTTACAGTGGAAGTCTGGATGGTGTTCTTCCTCCTCGGTCTTCCCATCATCCCATGCTAGTACCCCCACCTCCACCAACCCACCTTTTTGTGGGGGAAGCGGAGTGTGTTTCGTTTTATGGGATTTTTCTTACATATCTACCCTTGGCAGTTTCATTTCCCTAATAATATTATTAATATCTTGTTTAAAGATTTTTGAGATAAGGGTTAATAATTTGGATTATTTGGACTACTATTTTCATCTTGGTCGTTATTTTTACAACATGATTGACGATGTGATGCCATCAGAATGAAGTTCATTGCTGAAAGTTACTCCATGTAACCCACTTCTTCCCTGGAGCATCAGGCTGAACACTGATGGCTCCATCCACATTGTGAGTGAAGTAGTGAAACCCTGGATCGACCAGGTAGCTAGAGGTAGGTTGTACATGTGGCAGCAAGACTCAGTGGTCTGCCATTCCAGACTGAAGTCTCAGACCTGGATGGTAGAGAACTTTGTCGCTCATACTTCACTAGAAATCTGGCCTAACAGTTCATCTGACTACAACCCTTTCAACTTCTTGTAAAACATGATAACAACAAATCAAGTTGCAACACGAAGGATGAAATGAATGCCAGAATCACCAGAGTGTTTGGGGACCAAAGTCGGGAGACAGTGACGAAGATCTGTAGTCGGTTCCAAATCTGTCATACATGCTAAAGGGGAGTTCATCGAGTGAAATTGACGGAACAAGTCATGAAGACAAACTGACCCGAGGTCGATGAATGAACCTTACAAAATGCAACTACGCTGTTATGTTTTCCTCAACAGTAAGCTTGCCAACAAATATCGTCCACATCTGCTATGTTCATTTATTTTTAGAAAAAACAAACAAAAAAAAACAAATCGGAATGAATTATGTCTGTACTGTAGGGAAAACTAAAGAAAAAATAGGTTAACCCGAATCAAATAGCAATATGTCAGATGAATTGCTATTTGGGTCTGACTTTGAAAATCAATCCGACTTCATTTTATGTTTTATATATATATATATATATATGAAGAAGAATGGAAAGGAATTAGAGAAGCAAAAGCCAAATCAAAATTCAATTCAATTGCTCAGAGCAAGGTATATTCCGCAAAAAGGCAATTTATTCAAGTTAAATTTTCCTTAAGCCAATAGGTTTTACCTTTCCTAAAAGTTCGCTTTTAGTACACCTCTTTATATATATATATATATATATATATATATATATATATATATATACATCTATGTGTGTAAAGAAAAGGTTTGGATAAAATCCAACAAAATGTAGAGATAACTAAAAAAGCAGATGGACCAAAACAATACAATCAAATTAAACCACATAGGGAGATTTTTAATATTTCGTCTCTATTAACAGAAGACTTCCTCAGAAATGCATGAAGATTTAACTTTAAAAACAAAATGACAAATATGAGAGATAACAGAGGAGGGGGAAATATAAGAAAAAGAAGAGAAATACAAGACAAGGTAACATGGGAGAAGGAAAATATTTTTAGTCACTTTAATGAATGAAATTAATTTTCTCAATTAAGATAAATACTACTATTTCACTTAGTCTAATATTTTCATAATTTTGTCTTAGAAATCAGATTTTTTTTTTAACCCGACACATTATTATTAGTGTTAGTCTTGTTTTCTTTCATAAATGGTGCTTGGCGTGACCTTACACTGTATCTGGTGGTGAGGCCCCGATTTCGGAGCTTTAGCAAGTGAGGAATCATTTCTTAGTTACCATTACTGATCCACTCTGACTCAAAATGGTACCTGTCAGAGTCCCATCTATGGTTTAAATCAAATCCGCTCTGGGTAAGACATGAAACTGCCTCAGACACCCTTGGGTAAAGTGTTTGTCCCAACTACACTCAAATCCATTTTTCCCAGCTCTTTCCACTTTTTTTAAAAAATTCTGTCTACCTTTTATCCATACCCTATCAACTACTCAAGCTCTCTCTACCCCTAATCGTTTTGGGTATGAACAAACTGCATCAAAATATACAGTATATATATATATATATATATATATATATATATATATATATATATATATATATATATATATATATATAAAAATGTATATGTGTGAGTCCCCCACCCTCTCTTTAAAATTAAATACCAAAAAAAAGATATAAATTTCTTTGTAAAGCAAGTAATAACCAGTCAATGAATAATCTAATCAATGACAAAAGTTTGTCAAAATAGTTTGGGCCAATTAAAACGCTGAATAAAGTTATAAAACAGAAGAACCAAAAAACAAACGATCATTATACATTCATGTTCAGCCATACTAATTTAAAAAGAAAAATAATAATGTTACCTTTGAATTTATAGCGTAATATCCACGCCTGTGACGGAAAAAAACCTTTGACATCTTCCGAAAAAACTTGTTAGAATTCATTTTCACATAGAGTCTAGATAGATATTCAAGCCATCCCATAACACGTTTTTTTTTTGTATAAAAAGAAGCACAAATAAGTGCTTCAATAAATTTATAAGATGGGTTACTTAAAAAAAACAAAAAAAACACAGAAACACCTAAGTAATACAAAGTATAAAGAGTTGGGAAATACCGCAGTAAAGTTAATGTTGGTGTGTATTTCTCAATATAAAATGCAAGAACCAACCACAGATAGGTTCATTAAACATGTGAAGAGGTGAAGTCATGAAATGACATCTGAAATGAATAGGATTGTCTCTTTTTTTTTCTTTCTTTTTTTTAGTAAATAGAAAACTGTAGGCATTGAAAGGGTGGGAAAAAAACAAAACAAATAAAAACACAGCATAAATTCCGAAGAACAAGGGGTGTAGAGGAAAATGAGTGGTGCACTATGTCACAGCTAATATACAGAATACATTGTTTTTCCTTCCTTTTTGAGGAGTGGGGAGTTTAAAAATACTAGAAATTATAAAATTTATGTAATCAGGAAGTGACAAAAATAAAATAATTGTTTCCAAATCGAATTTTTTCCATTGTCGAGGGGGGGGGGGAGAGAAGAAGAAGAAGAAGAAGAAGAAGAAGAAGAAGAAGAAGAAGAAGAAGAAGAAGAAGAAGAAGAAGAAGAAGAAGAAATATTATTAGTAATAATAATAGCAGTTGTTATTTAAAACTATCTCCAAGTTTTCACACACTGGTAAAAACAGGTGGTTTTCCCTGTACGGAGTGACAACAAGTCTCCCTAGATTTCCAGTGGTAGTTTTGTTTTACGGCATATCAACCCTTTTTGGGTTATTTAATGCCGAATCTGGTCATTATAGTGAAAGTTTTTATGCTTCAAGTTCTTTATATCTTCAAATGTTTAATCATCGTTTTTGGTTTGGTAGTTTTGTTTTATGGCATATCAACCCTTTTTGGGTTATTTAATGCCGAATCTGGTCATTATAGTAAAAGTTTTTATGCTTCAAGTTCTTTATATCTTCAAATGTTTAATCATCGTTTTTGGTTTGGTAGTTTTGTTTTACGGCATATCAACCCTTTTTGGGTTATTTAATGCCGAATCTGGTCATTATAGTAAAAGTTTTTATGCTTCAAGTTCTTTATATCTTCAAATGTTTAATCATCGTTTTTGGTTTGGTAGTTTTGTTTTACGGCATATCAACCCTTTTTGGGTTATTTAATGCCGAATCTGGTCATTATAGTAAAAGATTTATGCTTCAAGTTCTAAAAATAAAATAAAAAAAGGGGAGGGAGAAAGGGAGAGGGGCTGTTGTTTTTGTTTTTGGTTTTGTAGAACATAATTAAGTTTTACAAAAAAAAAAAAAAAAAAAAGAAAACGTCAATGTAGGTGAATTTCGTCTCAGGGAGCCACAGGGCAGCCTGATCTGGTATCACCAGAGATTTCCAGTACTCTCTGCTGCTTTCGAACACCATTGCAAATCACTGTGTTCTCGCAACAGCCGTTCACAATTGAGTTCTCCTCGCTGAAAATGGCTGCTGGTCTATACTGAAATTTGAGTGGCAATAAGCCTCTTTAAGATTCAAGTACTCTCTGTGCCCTTCCAGTCGAAGTCTGAATGGTTTTCTTCCTTCACGGTCTTTACATTCTTCCAGATGCTAGTAACCCCCCCCCCCCACCACCACTTTTTTGTGAGGCAGAGGCGTGTGTCATTTTATGGGATTTTTCTTACATGTCTATCCTGTTTCAGTTTCCTATTATTAATAATAATAATAATAATATTTTGTTTCAGAATTTTTTAGATGAGGATTGATAATTTGGATTATTCGGACTACTATTCTAGTTTTATGGCATATCAACCATTTTCAGGTTATTTAATGCCAAATCCAGTCATTTTGGTAAAAGTTGTTATGCTTCAAGTTTTATATATCTTCAAATTTTTATTTATGGTATTTGGTTTGGCTGTTTAGTAGAGGAAAATTGTTTTTGTTTTTGCAGAACATGATTGAGTTTTGCAAAGGTAAAGGAAAAAAAAACAACAACATCAATGTTTGTACATTTTAAGTCAGGAAGCTGGTATTTTCAGACAGCCTGATCTGGTAGCACAAATGTACAAATATCGTCCACACCTGATATGTTCATTAGTTTTCAAAAAAAAAAAAAAATCAAAATGAATTATGTCTGTGCCAATGTAGGGAAAACTAACGAAAAAATAGGCTAGCCCAAATCAAATAGCAATATGTTGGACGGATTGCTATTTGGGTCTAACTTTGAAAATCCAACTGACTTCTTTTTATGTTTTATATATATATATGTGTGTGTGTGTGTGTGTGTAAAGAAAAAGGTTTTGATAAAATCCAACAAAATGTAGAAATGACTTTCTACTTTTTTTTTTCTTTTGCTTACCTTATTTTCATACTGACAATTAACCGGAATCAGAAAAATCTAAACTTTTTAGGGCATCGGAAAAATTTGTGCCTACTTTATGATGCCAAAATGATTCTTTTAATTGTTTGTTTTTTTGTTTTTGTTTAAAACAAAATTTTCTATTGCTGGTACTAATGATAAATATTTATTGATTTTAAAGTAACAGTAAAACTAAAATCTATAGATTGTATTTTTTGTATTTGCGAAAATATGTGCACATATTACATGGGTTTTTACGGTAATCCAAAAATTAAAAAAAAAAACAAAAAAAAACAACAACTCTATGGCAATATATATTTAGATATTTAAAAAGATTTGGAAATTTAGAACGGAATCGGTAGTAGTATCGGAATCAGGAAAAATATTGGAATCGTCCCATACTCTATGAAATACTCAGGTTCTCTCTATCCCTAATCGTTATTTGTATGACACAAACTGCATTCAATGGTGAGGCCCGAATTTGGAAGCTGTGGCGAGTGTGAAGTCACCCTTAGGTTCCATTACTCTCAGGTTCACTCTGACCCGGAGTGATAGTATCTGTCAGGGTTTCATCCATGGGTTAAATAAAATCTATCACTTGCAGACTATTTTTTTTTACAAAATATACATCTACAAAACAAATTAATCCCCAAACCAAAACATACATTTATAGCATAGATAAATATGTGAAAACATTAAAAACTTCAAGCATAGAATCGTTTATCAAGATTACTGGATCCAGCATTAAAGGATTTGATATACCGAGAAAAAAAAAATCAATCCATCCTTCATAAATAACATAAATTATCCATATTTCACTAATTACAACATGGTCTCCATACCATATCCGTTACTCATACCAACACTTTCCTTTCAAGTATAGCATACACAATGATGACTTTATGCAAATAATTAAAAAATAAAAAAGTTCCGAAGGAGATAATTTTTCACGAGACTGAAGACATGTCATCCAGACCCTCATCAAAACTATAACTTCCATCTCCCAACCTTAATACATAATTAACATTTACAATTAAAAAAACAAGTTAAAACCACAATTATGCATCAACAAATACATATTTAAATTAACATATTAACACTTTTTCCTTTTTTGTTTTGTTTTACTTAGAACAAAAAATAATAATTAAGGTATTGGATGGGTAGCTTTTAACAAAAACATACTAGTTCTCACGTATACCATATCGAATGAAATCTGAGATTATCAACACATGTACTGCCAGTAGTGCTCTATAGTCGTGAGTGTGTCAAATAGATAGACAAACAATGGGGGGGGGGGGGGGGGAAATCACCATGTTTCAAAATAATGTAATGATTTCTAAATCAATCAGCTAAACAAAATAGTGAGAGACAGGTGGTCTTGGAGAGAGTTAATAAATGAGAGATCGTATTCTGCAAGATGCAGAGGAAACGTTTGATCACGATGAAGCTTTATAGTTTAAATGTAGGTGATACATAGTATGTTTAGTATTCTCAATTTAATAGATTGTAGCGTGTTGTTAGCAATATAATAACATACTTTTATTTAAACTACAATTTATTTTAAAAATTACTTATTATTACAGATGAGTGCTAATATAAAACTTTTAAAATAATCACCTAAAAAAAAAATCAGCAAGGGGGGATAACTCATTGTAAATTGAAAAATATAATAGGAGTTGTCTACCTTAAGTTAAAAAATGTGCAAATAAAAATTTAAACTGAAATGACTTCACTGAATGCAAGGTAGATAAAAGCTAATTATTTATACATAGAGACAGATATATATCTATATAGTAATATGTTAAGAAGGTTGAAGACAAAACAGAGTGCCAGATTGGTTACAAGCTGGGAAGAACAAAAAATAATAAATCGAAGTGTGGGGGGTGGGGGGCTTACTATTTATTTTTCTTTAAAATCTTATACAGGGTGGGCAAAAATAAGGGTCCTATTTTTAAAAATTCATAACTTTTTTATTTATTGATTTTTTTAAATTTTTTTTTTTAGAATAAGTAAAGGACCCCTTCCGAAGCAAGCATGAGCCGTATTAGCCCTAAGGAACGTACCCTCATTTAGAAAACATTATTTTTGCTTAAAAAACTCAAAACAGTGTAAAAAACAATACTTTAGTTTTTGTAAGTTTTAAGAAGTGTTTTTCGGCTAAAATTTGTTTTGTTTGTTTCAAAAAATCTCGGAAGGGTCAGTCTACACACACATAAAGTTTGGTGAGTTTAACTTTTATTTTGTGGAAGTTATTCAAATTCAAGTTATTCAAATTTAAAGATAGGACCCTTATTTTGGCCCACCCTGTACATAGAGACAGATATATATCTATATAGTAATATGTTAAGAAGGTTGAAGACAAAACAGAGTGCCAGATTGGTTACAAGCTGGGAAGAACAAAAAATAATAAATCGAAGTGTGTGTGTGTGTGTGTGTGGGGGGGGGGGTTTACTATTTTTCTTTAAAATCTTATATAACAGCAAGTGTGGTGTCGGTTGTGTGTGTTGTCTGGATGATGATTAAGAATCATTTAATATTTCCGGAAAATCTTCCCTTTGTCAAAATAGACACCAAAGGAAAAATCCATCTGTGTGGAGAATTCACCAAAATGGATGCCATATACTATATATATAATAATAGAAACTTTACATTTTGTAGCATTAGAAATTATTCTCTTTTCCTTGCTTAATATATACTTTATATAAGTTTTAAACTGTGGTTGTACCTTTAAACTAAGCAAAATTACATGGAAATTAAACTTCCAATGAAGACAGATATAAAAGGGGAAGTGAAAAATTTAGTTGCATTTCTTTCATTTTTTAGAAAAATTTAATAGTATTATTCTTTTTCAATTATACCAATTTTATTTATAATTATTTTTAATGTTAATAATGTTCATTTGAGAAGGAATGAGTCAAAGTAAAATTGATTTAACCCAACAAAAAAAACAAAAAAACTGGAGGATACAAATGACTAAAACATAAGCCACTTCACAGGATTTGAAGATGTCCTTGTACTTTTCTGAGTTGCCCTTCGACACGGTTGCTCTACGCTCATTCATGCAAATCACATCACAGGCACATCTAGGTTAAACCTTCAGGAGCTCTTGGCTTCAATGTGTGTGAAAATGAATAAATCTAATAGTGTCAAGTTAGTAATAAAGTTTGTTTAGCAGACCAAGATCAGTGTGAATTAACATGTTTTCTCTCTCTCATATATATATATATATATATATATATATATATAATATTTGTTATTGTTTATTATCTATGTACGTATACGTTTCATCCTTAATAATCGGGACTCATCTGCATAGAGATATGACTATTCACTACCAGTCATGTGATTCGAAACCCTGGATTACGAGTATTTTACAACTCAAATCCGACGCCTTAACCACTCGGCCAATTTGAACAGCGAAGAAACGGTGATAATTTTAACACTTTATCGGCGGCTTAACTTCTAAGAGCGTTCTACCTTTTTTTTTATGAAAGGAACGATGCATTTAAAGCTAGTGACGTCATGCTATGTTAATACTACACTTACAGTGCTCTACTTTTTCTAGGAGCGACAAATAATATATATATATATATATATATATATACATATACACACACACACTAGCTAACTGTGGCAGCTAGCTATTGCTTCGCTACTTGAAATACTTGAAAAATTAATTTAAAATAATAAAAGTGAAAATACATGTGTCCGGCTTGCTTTAATAATCATGTATGCAAATTCAGGCATGCCCCCCCCCCCCCGGCCTTCAATCCCCACCTCTAGATCGCATCAAATGAGAAAACACAGGACATAATATAATGCTCTAGTGATTCAGCAGAATAGTCTTTGCTTAAAAAAAAAAACAAAAAAAAACGCCTTTTTTGAATTCAAAGAAGAAGCAGAATTCCGTTTTTTCTGATTTACAAAAAAGCTGAGATCTCACATCCCTGTTAAAGGTTGTTAAGTAGAAATTAAAATTGAGGGAATCTTGTTTCATTAGTGTCTAATGAGTATGAATAAAATCTAATGCAAATTTCACATATTTTAACTTTCAAATGAGAGCTTGTGCCCATATTATACCCTCTAAAAAACCTTTAAAAAGAAACTGAAATTTGGAGAATATTTATTAATTGATGTCTAATAACTATTGTCAAAATTTAACAAGAATTGGAGGCATTTGAATTTTCATGAAGATTTTCCACCTCTTTTTTTACCGCCTTTGCACAAAACTAAATATAGCCCACATTTGGACTACTTACGCTAGCAGCTGTGTTCCAAAATGCATAATGATCAGTTAATTAGCTTAGGAATGAATCCTGCACATACAAATATATAAACATAATTAACTTTATAAAGATTTATATATATATATATATATATATATATATATATATATATATATATACACACACACACACAAAATTATATATATATTTTTAATTATACAAATATATGTTGCTACACAAATGCATTGCTGTTTCAAACCACTAAATATTTGTGCATCATCAGTTCAGTTTACAAAATAAATTTACTGATGATACTCATGAATGCATTTGTGCAGCAAAATACGTTTGTATAAATATAAATGATTACATAAAAATATATAAGGCTCTATTTGATACTGACCACTATCATATAAATACTGTAAGATTGCACAGAAAATTACAATTTAAAATATTTAACTCATGAATATATAAAAAAAAACAAAAAAAACTTACATCACCTGGCAGAGTCAATATATATATATATATATATATATATATATAAACTATATTGATATACAACATGAAATATGTGGTAAACAAATTGTAGCCGATACCAACATACCGGTTGAACTTTTATGGGAAACAACCTCAACTTGGTGACGGATGTTACACAAGTTTATTTATTTTTTTTTTTTATTTGCAATCAATGTTTTTTTTTTTTTCAAAGTATGTCAATATCATTGCCATATAAGTAGAAATGCTAATATAGATAACAGTGAGTGACATACCAAAGAAAAAACAAAAGATGAGTTTTCTGTCAAGTAATAGTGAGAAAATTAATCACGTGCTACAATTGTAGGGGGTTTAATTCGATTGGTTCCTTATCCTAGTAAATACCAAGTAGACTTTATTGTACGTAACGTCCCCCCCCCCATCGACACACACAGAACAAGCTTTCATTTAACTGTTTGTAAGTTTGACATTATATATGCTGAAAGAATTAATCAATAAAGTCAATAATTTCAATAAATAAAAGACATAAAATTGCACTAAACGTTTAGTATATCAGCAATATAAAGGGAAAATACACACACAAATTATCCTCTCATTATATATATATATATATATATATATATATATATAATCTAGGTAAAGTTTGCAGCCGCAGGGTAAAAAATCCAGAGAATCTTTACTGTGTTTATAGAAGAGTGCTCAATAATAAATAGAGCTGTTTAATGGTTATAAACATTTTTATTTAAACAAACGTTATTTGGATAAAAATTTGAAAACATGTTTCAGCCACAGCAAATCAAAATGTAAAGCTTGAAAAGGTTTGGATTCCTATAGCTGTGACTGAAACATGTTTTGCAAATGTGTAGCCAAATAATGTTTGTATAAATAAAAATATTTATAACCATATATATATATATATATATATATATATATATATATATATATATATATATATAATTATTTAATAATAAATATTTGATTATCTACAGGCATATACATTTCATCCTTGCAGAATTATCAGTGTAGAAATAACTATTCAAACCAGTCGCACGATTTAGAACCCCGGAACAAGAGTTAACTTTTTACTCCGAATCCCAACGCCCTAACCAATGAGGTTAATCTGAATAGTTATACGAAGTGATGAGAAATATATACTATTATGCCTAGCAGGCGGGCAATGATAGGCAGAAGAAAAAAATTAAAAGATAAAAAGGGAGGATGCTTTTCATCGTTGTGCCGCCCAACGAGAAGGTGTATTCTCACACATTGTTCCTGTTTGTTTTGAATGCATTTGGGACTAATTTTTTGCTGTTTAGCTTAGTAGCAACAATACTGCGAAAATCTTATGAGCTACTTTTCTAAGACATTTTCTATTTTTTCTTTTTATCTCTTTATTTTTTTCTTGTCTTCTTAAGTGACCCCAATTAAGGCAACACCACATTGTGTATTGTCAGTTGTTGAAACTATTATTCCAGGTACTTAATTTCCCTGATGATCTGCCAAGCAAGAACCTGCTTGGTAGTGAAACACATGTAGGAAAAACTCTTTAATTTGAATATATATGATAAATAATCTTTGAAAGAAAAAGTCTTTTGTGGTGATGATTGGTCTCCTGAACGGAATGCTTTGGTAAGCCTTCAAAAAAATCACACACACATATATATATATATATATATATATATATATATATATATATATATATTATACATACCACTAAAAACAAACCACCCAAGGAAGAGAAAATGAATTCTCCAAAACAGTGCATCACTTTTATGTCTGAAGTTTAAAGTCAAGATATAATGCTACTAAACCTTATATCTCGAATCCTTATTCCAATTTTGATTAAAAAAAAAAACAATTACATGATTTTGATTCTAGAAAATGTCTAAAATTTAAGGCTGAAGCTTAAGGGGTCTTAAGAAATTGAAATTTAGGAAATTTTGCTTCATCGGTGTCTAATGAGTATAGATCAAATTTAATGCAAATCTGAAATATTTGAATTTTCAAATATGAGATTGTGCCTACATTATGGCACCTAAAAACCCTTTAAAATATTCCAAAGAAACTCAAATTTGGGGAATACTTATTAAATGGTGTCTAATACCTATTGATAAAATTTCATAAAAATCAAAGGTATCTGAATTTTCATGAAAGGTTCCACCCCCCCCCCAATGAAACTAAATATAGCCCACATTACCCACCCTTATACCTAGCAGTTGTGTTCCAAAATTCATAATGTTCGATTAATTAATTTAGAATGAATGTAAACAATATACACATACCCAACTTGTGTGTATTTCTGTTATTTTATTTTTTATTAGTTACTATTAAACAATTACTTATTGAAATTAACAATGCAACAACGTGAAGTACTAAAACAAACTTTAAAAAAATCCTATTTTAAAAATTTAATTACAAAATTAAATCCACCAGAATGCATTTGAAGTTTAATATTTTATTTCATTAAAATTACTGCGGAATAGAACAAAGGAATCTTAGAAATTGTTTGCACATATTGCTATATACATTTTGCCGTTGAAAGTCTATTGGCCAATGCAGTAATATCCAGATGAAAATCAACATTTCAAAATCAATTTTTCAAATATGAATTCTGAATTAAGACAGACGTTGTGCATATGAACGGCTCAATATCTTTTCCGATAGAGTTTTATAACAATAATCTGGTCTCCTTTCGACTACATAATTAAAAAACAATCGATTTTACCGATTTCTATATTTAGTCTGATCGATATTTCATTTTGGAAGAGACAGTATTTCAATGCACTGGCGTCAAGCTGCAGAAAATTATACAGATTTCAAAAGGGATCAAAACTTTTTAATTCAGTCATTATTATTTATTTTTGATAAATATAATGTAATAATTTCATTTATATAGACATCGTAATATACAGACCGCCAAAAGAAAAAATTCATCACTTGTCTTTCCTTCTTTTTGAGAGAAAGAAGGATAGAGAAAGGTTAGACTAATAGCAATTTACTACTTAAAGCAACATTTGCTAATAGAAATATACAGGCTTAGAATTATGATAGATATATATAGCCCAGTAAAAACGGTCAGATGGAAGAACTTCTGACTAAAGATCTAAAGGTCTTGTTTTCAATCATGTGTTTCGGCAACCACATTTGGTTTCTTTGTTTTTCTTTTAGGAAACATATACAACAAATAATAATAGTTTTCTAACAATTTGGTTCAATTGATAATTTAATAACCAAACGATACTTTACTAATTAAATTTTATTTTCAAAATTATATTTAAAAACAAAATCTTAATATTTTGCAGCCCCTACCCCCAGCTTACTTTAAATAAAGAAACACATACTAGTGGGCAACGCTGGGTAGATAAAGTATATATATATATATATATATATATATATATATATATATATATATATATATATATATAAAGGTAGAAGAAATAAGAGTGATAAACATGTACGAAGATCCAGATTTATTTCAAACTTAGATTGTTCAATGCAAAGTATATTCTTTAATAAACTAATGTTTATTGTTCTTTCCTTAAGCCAAAGCTTTTCAAAGATCAAAATCTTATCATCAGAGGAGATATAAAGATAGATAAGTTGGCTGTAGAAAAGCCAAAGTTCAAACATTTGAAAAAATATTATTAAAAATGGAGTGAAAAAGAGTTTGTGTGAAAAAGATATGGAATTTGTCCAGATGGTAATTGTCCGTTACTAAAGTGTCCAATGAAAAGGATATTTTGAAGAAGGAGCAAACAATTTTTTTTGTAGAGACAGTGTAGAAAAGTGTTCAAAATGAAGTAACTCCAGTGGTGAGAAGTCAAATTTAAATCGTTGATGGAGCACACTTAAACGGAATTGATATGAGAAATCTGGCCATTCTAAAATCTTCCTGGGCCAACAGTAGAAAAGTAAATGACTTTAGTGGTGAAATATTATATATATATATATTAAAATCTCTCTCTCTCTCTCTATATATATATATATATATATATATATATATATATATATAGAGAGAGAGAGATTTTATTAAAGTTCAAAAACAAGTAGTGATACTGCGTCCTTAACTCATGAGTTTTCAAAGAAAATCTTCTTCTCAGAGGACCATTACCACAATGACATTACTGCGAGTAATAAAAATTAAGCTTTGAAAATACATTAAAAAATATATAAAACATCAAAGTTTTATATATTTTTTAATATATTTTCAAAGCTTAATCGGTTCCATAGTATCACTTCCATTTACGGATGTTGGCAACCTTCATGTAGTCCTTCCTGTAAGTGCCCAGCTTTCGTTCTGGAAAGAATTCTGACTAGAAAGATATCTGAGAAACCAATGCCAACAATAGAATAATCTGATTCCTAAGATATGAATAATTTGAATTTGTTCAAGAAAGATGTGTAAGATTTCTTTTGCTCTGAAATTGACATCAAATTACAGTATGATATAACTCTGATCTGTCATAAAGTGTGTCTGATTGATATATAATGCAGTCTAAAATGATGGTTTCGTGATGATTGCTTGCAGGGGTCAAAGGATGAAAAAATGTATTTAAATGATAGACTGACCAAATGGGGAAAATGATACTTTAAAAGTAAGTACGATATAGATTAAATCTTTCAAATAAAAATTTTAAAAACTGTCAGGTAGCACTTCTGACCTATATATATATATATATATATATATACAGAAAACGAGAAAGAGAGAGAGAGAAACAAATAACAACAGGTGTTTAAAAGCTAATATCGAAAGTAGATTGCCATATTACCTACCCAATAATTGTATGCAGTAAGCAAGAAAGAGTCTGGTTTCCATTTTGATTTCGTTAGTGAATAACTTTTCCTTTTACAAAAACACCAACTCAAAAGAGTCGACCATCCGTTAATCTTTGTCTTTCTTTTAGTTGGCATGGTAAAAAAATAATATGCATTGAAATTATAAGCAAATAGCCATTCTCCAATTTTAGATACTATTGTTTAAAAAATAATTAAAATAATAACACACACCAATAAATGTGTATGTCGGTTGTAAAATGTGGTTAGCCCGATAATCAACACCTGTCTACTTTTTGATTTTTATCTCAAATTGAAATGATTCGCTATTCTCTTTATTTTGTTTGTTTTTAACAATATTTATGACTAAACAGTAACATACATATGCTTAAATGGATTCATTGCACACTCTATACATGTAAAAATAAAGAGAAACATGTTTAATGTTAAAATACAAACAAGCAAAAAAACATAATTGTTTTATGCCATACCCAGGACAGTTGGAGGTAGAAAGAGCTAGAGTAGTTAATAGGTAGAAAAAGGTAAAAAGAGCTAGGAAAGGTGGATTTAGCGATGACAGAGTAAGATAGGAACATACACATTGCCCAAGGGTGTCCGGGGTAGTTTAACGTTGTGCCTGGAACAAATTCTATTTAACCCATAGATAAGACCCTGACAGGTACTATCATTCTTGGTCATAGAAGACTCGGGAGTAATGGTAACTAAAGGATGATTACACACTTCCCAAAGTGCCCCAAAAGGTAAGCAAATAAATTTATATAAAAAACAAGATGGCGTTCACCTGAAAATATACCTAGTCGGATAAAGTATTTTCCGAAGGAAACTGGTGCAAAATACTTTTTTTTTTAAGTGAAAGAACATGGTACAATAATAAATAAAAATTGGCTAGGCAGAATCAAATATCGATTTGTGAGATGCATTGCTGTTTAAGTGTAACTTAAAAATTCTGACTGACTTAATTTTATATGTTAGATACATGATTATCTCAATAAGAAAATACAAATTGTGTTTTTATTATAATTTTCCCATTCTCAAAATGTATTTTCTGTTTTCAAAGTTAATAATTTCAAATCGCAAATTCCTGCAAATTTCATTGAATTAAATTCAATGAAATGGAAAAAAAAATGTATGTAGACATTTTCTTTGAGCTACAGATTTTTCAAAACTTGATATTCAGGAATTGCAGCAATTGTAGTCATTGAATTTTTTTTAAAGATCACATGATCTATCGTTATTTTAGACACTAAACATGTTTTAATTCATTGAAAAGTAGGTTTGCATTCTTGACAACCGGTCTATGGTAAAAGTCTATTAATGATTTGTTTACATGTCTGTCACCTTTACACTGTGTATTGGCAATACGATATCAGTGGATGTTCTCAAATGAAGAAAAAGAAATCATATACCGAAAGAAGAATGTGTTTACCTTTGCTGCCGAGAGATTAGTGACAGTCTTCTTTGTTATGCGTTCAGGTTTCAGTTCAAATGGCGGCACAGTGTGCTTCTCAAGACCTCCTTTTTCGATCTTGCTGTGGCTCAGTTTCCGAACAGGATCGATTAACCATTTTCTATTTAACCAAAGGACAAAGAAGAAAAAGAAAAAAAAATTGACATTAACAAATATTTCAAGTATTTTAGGATTTAAGTATAAAGAAAATGTATAAGTTACAATAAAAACATTTTTTTTCTTCATTTTAATCAAACTTTAAACTTTTTTTAATTAAATCTTTAGCATTCATTCAGTACATTATATCTTCTATAAGGAATACACATTTTCAAATTTAACATAAGTCGAATTAATTATTATCAAAATAAGAGAAAATAGAAAAAAAATGAATAAAGTCTTTAAATAATTAAAATAAAAAATAATAAATAAAAAATAAATAATAAATAAAAAATTACAAATAAATAAAATAACAAATAAAAAGTTATTAAATAATTAAAATTTAAAAATAAAATAGTTAAATAAATAATAAAAAAAAACAGTCTTTAAATAATTAATAACATTTTTTTAGAGGTAGGAGGGGAGAAAATAAAGATATTTATACAAATAAACATGACAAAAAGCACATATATAAGTTTGGGTATTCAAGTAGAGTCAGTCTGTTTCTCGTTTTTGTCATTTCGACTATGTTTAAAAATAAATTAAACATGCATTACTGTCCCACAAAAAAAAGAGTAGCAAATATTAGATGAGGAAAATAACATTCTGTGAAAATTAAAATTTCTCATATAAAATTATTAAATTTAATCATTATTTTTATTTTCCTAAGTCAACACCAAAATATAGATAAATTCTATTTTAAACACCTACATCATTTATAGTGAAATAGGTTTTTTTTCCTGTTTTTTTTTTTTTCAGAATTAATACTCTAATACTTATATTTTTCTAAATAAATTATTATTTCATATTTCCCCCGGGCAATACCGGTACACAGGTCCTGCTAGTATAAACTAAAAGGAGACCTGTTGATGATATTTTCAAGATGAGGTATCGTGATTTACATGTTTCAAACGGTTTTTATCATCTTGGTTGTTGTCATTTACACACTGTTTCAGGCTTGTAACACGGAAAAAGTATCTTGAGAATTTATTTAAGAAAAGAGTCCCCAGTTTTACAATGTTGTGACACTTCTGTATGCCACAGATTATCCAACAGATGCAGGAACGGAAACACCAAAAGTTTCGGTGGAGATACCTCTTAGAATTTTCTGCCATGTTCTCTCTGCCAAAGCATCCATTTGTCAATGAGTGCCACAACAACTACAATTACTCATAAAAGATATAGAATTAATTTGCGATGTAATCCTCCATACCTCTCTGCCTGGGTGGCGCAAGTGTATCTGTGGAGAGTTGAGGACATGGACAACAACCATCAAGGAGGACTTGACTGATTCCATAGATAGTTTTTGACAGTGGAATCGCGATTGGTTAGCCATCTTGTGCGACCTTGCTCAGGACCGTCATGCATGAGCCACCATGGTTCGGGATATGGTGCAGGCAAGGAAAAAGGCCGGCTCAACCCAACCAGGGTGAACGCTGATTCAACAACAACAATAACAATAACAACACTGTTTCGGCTGTTGTAATCGCTAGCCTGTTTTGTCATGGTTGATAACCTCCTGGGAATTAATTCAGTGGATTAAATAAAGAATTTAGAAAGAAATTTCCAGAAGGCTACAGACTACAACAGAAAAGAAGCCCAGAAAGTCCGGCGCGGTCAAATGTTGTAAATTTGGCAGCCAAGATGAGGAAAACGATATGAAACATGTAAATAAAGATATATTTCTGGTTATGTGTAATAAATTAAATTATATCACATGATTGTATTTTCACATTGGTAAATTTAAGGTGAAAGATAAAACAATAGACAATCAGGAAGTGTATATACGTTTGCATGTTCCAGACATGTTTTCTTCAAACCCGCGGAATGAGTTTAAATACTATACTAGACAGAGAAGAACACCGGAAGGATAGATAACTCAAAGAATGAACGCATACTGTTATCGCTGAAGTAGACCAAATATACACATAAACACAATATGGGAACCAATTTATTTGTTAAATTACTTAGTCCAGCTCAGACGACTGTTAATATGAAACATTTTTAAGTAATCACCTGAAAATAAAAATCAGCAAGGGGAATAACTCGGTTTAAATTAAAGAATATAATAGGAATTGTCTACCTACTCTGGGTATGTACAACTAATAATTAATAAAGAAACAACGGTTACAATATTATAAGCATAGAACATGCCATATGAGTATAAGTCGTTAATCATACTCGACATAAGGGTTATAAATCTAAAAAATTCAGCCTATAGAAATATAGTGAGATAATTGTATTCCTACATAAGAATAAAATATACAATATAAGTAAATAATTATACTAAATATTTAGGTTTGTAACCCCCCCCCCCACACACACACACACCAAATCACCCTAGATTATTCTACTGAATGTACAGTTAAGTGGATAAAGCATTATTTAAGAAATATTTGAGAGTGAATTTTGCCTAGAGGTTATGAGTTCAATCCCTGGAAAAGGAAGTTAGGAAAAAAAATTTAACTGATGCTTGGTATTTGAAAGGCATGGAACATGGAATGAGAGGAATGAATAGATTGGATAAAGCGTTCAGTTCTAAAATTCTCAGGTTACCAACCAGGGTTGTAGAATCGGAATCAGAATCAGACTCGTAAGAATGCTAAGATTCAGATATTTTAATCTTTGAAAAATCAATAGACAGTATGAATATTGGAAGACTTTAAAATAAGGAGTCGGAGTCGGATATTTGGGAATTCAAGGAGTCTGACGTGGACCTTGGGTTTACTTTTGGCAGCCTCGTAAATCTCGCTTCCCTTATTTTGTCTTTTAGTCCTCACATTCCATGAGGGATGTTTGTGACAAAGGGGGAAGAATTGCTGTTTTCTGGGTTGGAATCTATCCATCTAACACATCGTTGGCTAGTTTTTGAGCGCTTGAAGTAGTATTTTTCTTTTTAGCTCCTTACATCAAGTGGCTTCATGCCTTGTCTGGAGCGATTTCCATTAAAAAAAATATATTTTCTGACTCCGCAATGATGTTACCAACTATGACGAAAAACGCCTTAAGAAGGCCGGAGAGTACAGCCGTCAAAACGTTATGAAAATTATCACAGACAAGATGAGGAAATGTAAATCAATATATTTAATCTCAGAAACGTCACCAAAAGTCGTATATAATTTATATTTCAAAAGTATGCCACTGCAAAATAATCAATGTCAAACTACATAGTCTGTAATTAAGTCAGGAACTAGTTGGGTCATTAATATATAATATACTAGCAGATTTGCCCCCCCCCCCCCATGTTCAACATAACTAATGAAACTTGAACCTCTGCATTCCATCCATTCATGGGCTAAATAGTACAACTACTTTAACAATTTATTTACAAAAGTAAAATATTTGTTTAAAAAATGGTTCTCAGCATTAAATGACCATTATAGTTTAACAAAATAAACCAACCCTTTATTATACAGTATTATAATAGAAAAAAAACAAAACTTTTTAATCATTTAAAAGCAAGTTAAAAGATTCACAGAGATCTGCCGATTCCAAATATGCCAATGATTTTGTGACAGATACATGCATCTTTTAGATGAAATATATCTTTTATTTCAAACAGAATTTATTATAATTTACTTGCTCTGCCTCTTTGATTATCTCCCTTTTTAACTATTTTCTTAATTAAAGGAGGTGGCAGTGATAAAGTAGATACCAACTTGGACTAATGACCTTAGCATGCCAAGTTCGAATGCTGTCAGTTCTTTCACTATGGATGTTGGCAACCTTCATGTTTTCCCTCCTGTAAGTACCTGATTCTAGAAAGAATCGGAGAAACCAATGCCAACAACAGAATCAAACCGATCAAAAAGTCCTACTACGGTGATTCATACAAAAAAATTTTTTTTTTTTTTTAATTGAACCCTTATAATAAAACAAAAATATTATTGCACAGAACATTATGAATACAATAATAATAGACAGATAAAATTATGTATAATTTGGATTATTCAGACTACTATTCTCATCTTGGTTGTTATATTCACAACGTTTCGGTCAATGTAATCTTTGATCCTCTTCAGGTGCATCTTTTTCTCTTTCTAGTCAAACAATAAATAGTAATACTATCGTAAGTTCACTAGATCAACTCGACGATCGACTAAATCCCATCCATTCACTGTGGAGGTCCCCAGATGCCGGAGAGCTTTCTACTTGAATAGCTTCATTCCTCATACTGCTGGCCTCTGGAATTCCCTCCCTGCCCCCTGTTTCCCCGACGTTACTGACATGCAGAAATTTAAAACTAATGTAAAGACATCTCGCTGCGTAGATCCCAATTTAGGTTGACCCCCCCAACCTTCTCCCTTTTCTTTCTTCTCAGTAGTCTCTTACATCTACAGTGACGGCCTGCCTTGTTTGGGGTGAACTATGTTAAAAAAATTTTTTTTTTTTTTTTAAATAAGTGGTAATACTACACATCTAGACAAGATTAGGTTTAAGGTCCCCAAAAGTTATACTGGAATTGTTTCCATGGCCTAACGGTTAAAAGCGTTGGTTAACAATCCGTTCTGACAGCCTTTGAAGGTTACTAAAGGTGTTAATAACTGAGAATAACATAAATTAACACTTCTACCTGGCCAGGGTTGATGGAATTACAAAAATTTACTCCTGTGAATTAAATGAGAGGGTTCTATTTAAAATTCTCTTCGGGTTCTTAAGTTCGACATAAAGATTCCCAAGTTTGAAAAAAAAAAATGGACCTGAATATGGTCGAAGGTTATCGCAGCCGAAACGTTGTGAATATAACAACCAAAATGAGAATAATAGTCAAAATGATCCAAATTATCAATCCTCATCTCAAGAATTCCAAAACATAAGATAAAATTTTGTTAAATATTTCATCTGATAGTTCCCAAAAATACTCTCTTCATTCAGTTTTTGACCATTATTTCTAAATTCATCTAATCCCATCTAAAAATCTTCTACATTATTGCTGTTCTTAATCTGATCTGGCAACTTATTCCAAAAACACATTACTCTATTAGCAAATAAATTCAATTGGTTAATAGATTTAATTTTTGAAATCTACCTCAACAATAAATTTCCAGATTTAGAAGTTATCATAGTAATTATGTACATCGTTTATTTTACAGTAAAATTAGACAAAATAAAGAAACTGAATTTAAATAATATATAAGTAAAAGTAGACATCTCCCTCTTTTTTCTTTTTTTAATACTGATCGAATTCATAGTTTTAAGTGTAAGGAAATTCAGTCATTTCCTAAATAAATTTCTTATTTTTATTTCCCTTTCTTTTATAGTGGATATCATTTAAATAGATAATTTAAGCTGATGGGAATCTTGGTAAAAACACTATGTGAAGAAAAAAGATATAAATGAACCCCCATCTTTTAAATTTCATTTTTAAAGTAAATAAAAATGTCTTTTTTCAGGTAAATAAAAAGAATTATTTTTAAAGTAAACAAATATTTTGTAACTAAATAAAACACTCACTTTAAGATAAATTTAAAAAATCCTTTTAAAATAAATAAATAAAAAAAATTCTCTTTTTAAAATAAATAAATAATCTTATTTTTTAAATAAATAATTCTCTTTAAAATAAATTTAAAAAAATTCTCTTTGAAAAAAAATTAATAAAAAATTCCCTATAAAAAAACACAATTTCTTTTTTAAAATAAATTTTTAAAATCTTAAATGAAAATGAATTTTAAAAAGTATTTTTAAAAATTAAATTTTATTTACTTTAAAAATGAATTTTAAAAAATTATTTTAAAGTAAGCAAAAATATTTTTTAAAGTAAATAAAAAATCCTTTGAAAGTAGATAAAAATAAAAATTGTTTACTTATACAAATTATTAACACATAGGTTTCATTGATTTATTAAAATGGTGCATTCAATTTCAATCTAAAAATATTTATAAATAAAGATTTAACTTTAGACGGATAAAAGATGACTTCATCGATACATTCAAAATAATTAATGAGATTTCTAAATATGCAACACACACTGGAAATTTGTTGGCCAGGAAAATTTCAAAAATTAAATCGATCTTACAATTAGATTTTTTTTTCTAATAGAGTAATATATTTTGGAACAAATTGCCTACTCACGTTTAAAATAGCTCAAATATAAATCATTTTAAGAATAAACTGGATGAATTTAAAAATAATCGTAAAAACATAAATTTACAAAGACATTTTTTAGTTTATCTGACGAAGGGAATTTGATCTCTATATCATATATATTTTCGTAGATTTGTAAAAAGTTGACATGAGATTATAACTCGTCATCATCATTATCGTCATATTCGGTTTAACATCTGTTTTACATGCTGGCATGTGTTGGACGGCTTTTAGAAATTGACTTCCAAACTAACTTATCTCCGGCCAGGTCTTTATTTATCCTTCTTTATTTCAAATTCATCCTTATTACTTCCTCCCAGGTTTTCCTTGCCCCCCCCCTCCGCTAACTGACCCTGCTACCTTAACTGTTCTACATCTACTAATCCAAATACTCTCATTCATTCATTCATTCATTCAATGTGACCAAACCAACAAAGTCCCCTGTTCTGCACACATCTAATTATACTTTCAAAATTTAATCTTACATTTTAAAAAGTCTGCCCATATGCTAGGCTGTCAAACATGATCAGTAGACCCCACCCCCTTCTCTAACTGGTTGGTACAAACTTGCTGATGGGCAGTTGAAAACCTGGGCAGCAACAAAGGCAACCTGGCATCACTAGCAGGCCCGCAAGCAGTTGGTCTTCGACTATGGAATTAGGAATGGTGAGTTGTTGTGTAACCTAACTCATGATCGGCAAAAGTGGGCTGTGATAGTCAGAGACGCTGTACTTGCTCAGGAGAAAGCCGGCTCAATCTGACTAGGATGATAGTCATTACAAGTACAAATAAGTAAAATCAGTAGAACTAGCATAGATATGAGTTCAATACGAAAAGCCTAAGTACAGTCGAAATATAGCTGTAACTACCTGGTATTGTCCGGTAGTGTTTTTACTTGCATTTCTTTAAAAACTATGCTCGTATGTTCCCCCTAATTTTTTTTCTCATTCCAAAAAAGGGAAGAAACTCTGTATTGATGAATAAAGAGTCTTTTCTTAAGATGCCGTCCGTATGAAAATAATTCTGACCGGGTTAAAGTATTTTCTGGAAGGAATTAAATCGAATTAGATTTTAGTCTTCTTAGCAACATGTTGCAACAATCAACCAAAAGAAATGCCTCCCCAGAATTAAATATTGATTTTGTAGGAAGAAAGCTATTGATGACAAAAATCTAGAAAGAGACTGACTTTACTTTATGTATTAGATATAAATATCAACATTGATGAGGATAAAAATAATTTTTTTAAATTTTAAAAGTGTAATATTGCATAATTTGGATTATTTTGACTACCATTCTCATCTTGGTTGTTATATTCACAACATTCCGGCTGACATAATCTTCGATCTAAAATTGTCCGCATAGACTCATGGTGTCTTAGTCAAAAGCATTGGTTAACAGTCAGTTCTCAGTAACAGCCTTCTGGAGATTGAAGGTTCAATCTTTACTACAGAAGATAATAACTGAGAATAACATAACACTTCTATCTAGTCATGGCTGATGGAACAAAAACAATCTACCCTCTGTGGATTAAATAAAGAGTCCAGTTTGAGATCTGTCCAGGTCCCCAATTTCGACTAGAAAGTTCCCAAGTTTAAAAAGATGTACTCACAGAATGTCAGAGGGTACACAAGTGAGACATCAAACAAAGTTATTGTCGGATTTTTAAAGTCAGGCCTAAATAGCATTTAATCTGACAAATCAAACTTTGATTCTAACTAGCCAATTTTCATTATTTATTGTTGTACCATGTTATTGGCAATATAATAACATACTTTGCTACAATTTATTTTAAAAATTACTTACTCCAGCCTAAATGACTGGCAATATGAAACATTTTTAAATAATCACCTAAAATAAAAAATAAGCAAGGGGGGGGTAACTCATTTTTAATTGAAGAATATAATATACGTTGTCTACCTTACCATTAAGCTTTTATTTCTTTTTCTGTATAAGTTTTAAAATGTGTAATCAAATAAAAATTGAAAACTAAAAATCACATCACTGCATCCCGGGCAACGCCGGGTAGGTATAGCTAGTTGTGAATATAACAACAAAGATGAGAATATTCCAAATAGAAATGATCAATCCTCATCTAAAAAATTTCTAAAACATAAAAAAACAGCATATTTTAATAAAGCAATTCTTTAATAGAAGCAATGTAAGCAGTGCAATTTTTCAGGTGGCCATTAGTTTAGTTTTAACCCCATTTTGTGTTCGCCTGATAAAATTATAAGCAATTAGTTTTTAACTCTAAAGGGATCACTTTTGTCAGTATTCATGTGACAGCTGTCATAACAGGATACATTTTAAAAAACATTAAAAAATTTATTTATTTATTTATTGATTCTAATATCGAAAATGAAAAAACATGCATTGGGGAGGGGGAATTTATGCTTATTATTATTATTATTATTATTATTATAATTATTATTATTATTATTATTTTATATCATTTGAAACTCGCAAGAGTGGTCGTGCTTCACTGTAGTAAAAAAAATGATACTAACATTTATGTAAATATTTCAATGGTTAATTCAGAATTGCTATATATTTGTTTAAATTACAGTCATTCAATATATTCAAATAAGGATGATGTTATGCTAGTTAATAATAAAATTAATTCACCAAACAGAACAGTTTTGCACCACTTTTATGTCCCCTTACTAAGATTAAGATATATATGCTACTAAATATTATGTTTAGAATTCTTGTTCCAATTTTGATTAAAATCCATTAAATGATTTTGATTCTAGAAAAATGTCTAAAAATTTGGGCTTAAGCTTAAGTGGTCTTAAAAAGAATTTGAAATTCAAGGAATCTTGTTTTTTTTTCTCGCTTTTTTTATATGGAAATCGTTCCAGATAAGGCATGAGGCCACTTGATGTAAGGAGCTAAAAAATTTAAAAAATCCTACTTCAAGGTCAAAAACTAGCCAATGATAAGTGTTATATGGATAGATTCTGACCCAGAAAACAGCAATTTTCCCCCTTTGTCAGAAATATCGATCATGGAATGTGAGGACTAAAGAACAAAATAAGTGAAGCGAGAGTTACGAGGCTGCCGAAAGTAAACCCAAGGTCAACTTTCTACTCTCCTAATTGATGCTTTAGCGGTGTCTAATAACTATGTCGCAAATTTCATGCAAATTGGGGCTTTATGGACGTAATAGTTGAGAACAGTTATAAGGATTGTACCTTTCCATTTTATTTGAAGTCTTCCTTTAAGCAAGGAAAAAGTAAAGAGTGAAACTAAATGAGAAGAAAAGGAAAGGCAGTGGCTTAACATGCCGTTAATCTATTTTGATTCTTCTCATCTTGCCGAGCATACTCTTCAGCCCAAATCTAAGCCTTTTGGCTCAGAGCAAAGTGTAGTATCTGTTCTGATACTACACTTCATCTTTTTCTGTCCTCTGTCAGTGAAGGAAATATCATTCTAGACTAAGTCAATTTTCATTTTTGTTCCAATCCAGAGTGCCCTTTTTTTTATGGGAGCTGGATTTTCGACACATTAAAAACCGACCTTGTGTCTAACTCTGCCCTTGTGGGGGAGGCAAGTAAATAGGAACAACAAACAAGAGAAGAATAATATGTACGAAACATGTGAACGACACTAACACTGCAATCTAGTTGGGAGAGGGGTAACCGCTTCTGTTTTCTACAGACACTTTTCTCAGAGAAGAGACATTATTAGTCTCTCTCTACTTTATCGTTATTTGGATTATTCGGACTATTATTCTCATCGATGTTGTTATTTTCACAAACAAATAATGCAAATGACCAATTCTCATCTGAAAAATTCCGAAACATAATTTCTCTACTCTATCATTATTTCCGTTGAAAAGTGCTCGACTCAGCTTCAATCTCTGGTTCTTCCTTGTAAGACATTCACAGCAAGAACTTGTCTTTTTACCACAACTGCAAATAACTTTCCTTTCTTTCGCCGTGTGCCTAACATCAAATAAAATTTCCCTAAACAGAGTTTCTTTCGAAGAGCTTCCCATCTATGGAACACATTGTCACAAGGTTGCTTCCTTGAGATGCGCAACATAGTTATTTAATGTTAATAAACACTTGTCATAACCATAAGTCATCAAATTTAATTCATTCCATTTATTATTTTCAATCCTCTCATGGTATTCATCAGTATTCAACTGACAATCTATCCATCTCCCTAAATGTTATCCTTAAATGGTTTTTAACCTTGATAAGTGGTGACTCATTAGTAAATAATAATAATAATAATAATAATAATAATAATAAAATTAATAATAAAACAACAAAAAGAATACCTCATCTTAGGAAAATCATCAGGCCCTTTTTTAATTTAAGGTGGAAACTTGTCATATCAAGGGAGATCATTTTTCTTACCTCAAATTACGGAAATTCTTATTAGAATTAGTGTTAGGGTTTAAGGAAGATATGTTTAGTTTTTTTTTTTTGGGGGGGGGGGGGGGGGCTTCCCGTAGTTCGAGATAAGAAAAGTTATCTCCGTTGATATGACCAGTTGCCATCTTAAACTAAAAAAGACCAATCATCGAATGCAAGAAGACATTATGTTTATGGATAAAAATCAAAAGCAACTTAGATTTTCCTGGTGGACACATCACCTACTGGATGAAGAAATATGTCAATAATGTAAATAGCAAGATCTCGTCTCAGAAATATCCTCAAATAATGGAAGACTATCTTAAATACTATAAAACAATAATATTAAAAAAGCTTGTCACTAAGCATTCTTAAAACTCTATAAAAAAAACAATATACAATATTATATAGCTTTAACAGATTAGAATTTATTCTCCTTATATTTTTAGTTAGATATTTTTGAAAAATGTTTTTAAATTTCGGGGCAACATAACCTGGGTAAATTGTATTACTTGGACTACTATTCTCATCTTGGTTGTTATTTTCACAACGTTTCAGCCGATGTAACCTCCAATCTTCTTCAGGTGCATCTTTTCGAACCGGAGAATCCTTTAAAAGGTTCAGTTTAAAATTCCATATAGGTTTCTGAGTTCAACATAAAGATTCCCAAGTTAAAAAAATGCACTCGAGAATTGTCAAAGGTTACATCGGACGAAACGTGAAAATAATAGCCAAGATGAGAATAGTAGTCTGAATAATCCAAATCATCCAATTTATCAATCCTCATCTCAAAAATTCCGAAGTATAACTTAGTCAATTGATTGGTAAATATTAATAAATCCTTGATGAGCATAAAGCAATTAAAAAAAAATCATCAGAATTTAGAATTCCATTTATTTTTTAAGCCTTGTCATGTGACTTCAGTTGTCCTCACACTATCCCCACTCTATATTATATACTATAGATATGTACTATCCTCTCTAAAATTATGATAAAGTTATGTTCATACCTTGTCGGTTTTGCAGTGTTGGGCATGGTCCTTGTTTTGAATTTTGGCATCCTATTCAAGGAATAATGACCAAATTAAAAAAAAAGACTTTACAAAAAATCATGCTAAAATAACAAAAAATATACAAACAAATAGAACTTAAACTAAATGTGTGTTCTGGTGGGAAGGAACCAAAAATCAAAATAATTAACAACTTAAAAAATCATGCAAATTGGGTTGGAGATTATTCTTAGTGTCATTTTATAGAGATAAGATTTAAAAAATATTTTTTCAATTAAATTTCCTTTATAAGATGTTCAAATAAGACAAAGGAATGGGTCATAAAAATATTTAAGACAAAAAAATAATAAACACATTAAAAAATAAATGAATAAATAAGGAGGATTAAAGAAATAAAAATCTGAAAAGTGTCTTTTTTTTTTTTTAACAAAATGATAGACTAAATTTAGTTGTTACAAAATATTAACACAACCAACATTCTGCCAGACTAGTTTATCGGGCGGCCGATAGATGGATTTGTGTTTGTTTCAACTGCAACTATTGGTGGTAGTCTCCCTTTATTTTGAGATATCTTTTTTTTTTTTTTAAATGTAACCCGAGCTATGGCTTCACAAACAAATTTAAGTAGCAGTCGTAGTGTTAAATGTAAAAACAGATTTATTTCCATCAAAGAAAAAGTCAGAGTGCTGAAAAAACTTGATAGTTTCCGTGCATAAGCTGTGTGATGATAATGGTATCGGGTCATCAATTGTGTAAGATATGAAGAAACAAAGATGAAATCAGATGGTTGGGCAAGGATTTATTTTTGATATGTGAAGGGGGGGGGGGGTCTTCATTTTAAAGTAAGCTTTATGCGTGATGTGTCTGGTCATTAATATCTAGTCTTTTATTTTATTTTCTATAGCCTGGCGCCATTTACTGGTTAATTGGCTGCATGTTGTATAATTTTTTTAAATTGTAAAAAAAAAAAGAAGAAAAAAAAAGAAAAAAAAGAAAAGAAAAAAAGCTACTAAAAACGTGTGTGGGTATAGACATTATGTAAATAGCAACCCTGGATAAAGAGAGTCACTCTTTCTCTAAATGCTCACAGAGACATTAAGAAATATTAGAGAGTGGTTAAATTAACATAGAATAAGAGAGGGGGTGAGAAAAATACATAGATAACTAAGTGAGGGATGGATGACTTGTTCAGTTAATTAGAAATTAAAGTTAATCAAAACAATTCTAGAACTAAGGTATATTTTACCATGTGTTTTGTGTGATTAAATTATATAAGATAAAATACTTAGGGAAACAATTTTTTTATTGGTTTAACTTTAGCATAATAATAGTTATATATTATTAGGTTTCAAAAAATTGTCTTTTTTCCATTTTAAAAATCTAGTAAAAACATGCATTTAAAATGTATGTTTTTACTAGACTTGCAAAGAGTGCACTTATTCTAGTGTGCGTTGCCTTCAAAAACCACACATGACCTTGTGTCTAACTCGGCAAGGAGGTAAATAAATAATATGCGTTTAAAATGTATTTGTATGTTTAACATATGTTCACATTAAATAATTGAACAAAGAAAATGTGTTTAACATATGTTTAGACTCATTAAATAATTGAACAAATAAAACTAAAAATGTTATATAAAAAAAAGAAAAAAGAATTCTATTCACTGTTATTTTTCACAAGTGCCAATGTGTCTAGATCAGCATTTCTCAATTGCTGCCACCCCGAACCCTAAGGTTCCGCAAAAAGTCCCGCAGAAACAAGCGAGATAAGCTAACGCACTTTCAACTTTTCATTTGATTTCATATACAAAATAAACATGCACAATATATTTTTGGTTATTGTAATGTAGACATCATCCAATCTAACCTATTATCTTATTAAAAATATAACAATCATTGGGAATATATTTAGTGATGTTTATACGGCGCCAGTGTGAAACTGCCTTCACTAGACAGTACCCACTCAGCATGTTTCACTTTATCAAATGGCTCGAAAAGTAACATTTTTTTAGCCCATTTATTTATATTTTTTTTTAACATAGTTCACCCCAAACAAGGCAGGCCGCCACTGTAGACGAAAGGGGCTACTGAGAAAAAAGAAAAGGGGAGAAGGTTTTCAACCTAAATTGGGATCTGCGCAGCGAGATGTCTGTTTACATTAGTTTTGAATTTCTGCATGTCTGTACTGTCGGGGAAACAAGGGGCAGGGAGGGAGTTTCAGAGGGGAGCAGCACGAGGAAAGAAGCTAGTTGATTGTCGAGTTAGTCTAGTGAATTTACGTCGAGGGGCACCAGAGTAGCCAATTCATCAGAGCATAATCCATTGAAGTATTTGTAAAACAAGCACAAGGATGCTACATTGCAGCGATGGGACAGGGACTGGAGCTTGGTTGATAGTGAAGGACCTATTAGGTTGGCGATTCTTTTTTGGACCTTGTCAAGGAGGGAGAGACTAGTAGATGATGCACCAGCCCAGATGTGGCAACAATACTCCATGCATGGGCGGATGGTGGCTTTGTTGGACATGTTGCCTTGATTTACCCTATGTCTTTTCAAGATTGCCAGTAAAGGATAAATAAATAATTATGTTTTTCTTTCTATTTACATCTATATTATAGGTATATGATATTGGTTACTTTTGTTTTTAGTTTTACTTTTGTTCATTCCAAACAAGGCATATTGCCATTGAGACATAAAGAGGCGATTGTGATTAGGGGCCATCCTAAGTGTAGAGATTTGTAGCAAGATCTTTGTTCGCATTACATTTAAATTTCTGCATGTTAGTACAGTTGGAGAAACAGGGAACAGGGAGAGAATTCCAAAGGAGAGTAGTCTGAGGAAAGAAGCTATTAGAGTAGGAAGTTTTGTGATTAGGGGCCATCCTAAGTGTAGAGATTTGTAGCAAGATCTTTGTTCGCATTACATTTAAATTTCTGCATGTTGGTACAGTTGGAGAAACAGGGAACAGGGAGAGAATTCCAAAGGCAAGTAGTCTGAGGAAAGAAGCTATTAGAGTAGGAAGTTTTGTGATTAGGGGCCATCCTAAGTGTAGAGATTTGTAGCAAGATCTTTGTTCGCATTACATTTAAATTTCTGCATGTTGGTACAGTTGGAGAAACAGGGAACAGGGAGAGAATTCCAAAGGCAAGTAGTCTGAGGAAAGAAGCTATTAGAGTAAGAAGTTTTCCGGCATCTGAGGACCTCTACAGTGAAGGGGTTGGATTTTGCTGCTAGTTGGGTTGATTGAGATATTTACTTTGAGAGGTTACATTTGCAGTAAGTTCATCGGAACACATTCTGTGTAAATACTTGTAAAACAAGCACAGGGATGCAACATTGCAACGATGCGAGATGCTGGAGCTTGGCAGACAGTAAGAGACTCTTTTTTGCACCCTTTCCAAGAAGGAAGAAACTAGTAGTTGATGCAACAGCCCATATGTGCCAGCAATACTCCAGGCATAGGCAAATGATGGATTTATAGAGGTATAGGATACTGGCAGGTGTTAGAAGTTTTCTAACCCATTAGAGGGAGCCCACCTTCTTTGCAGCAGACCTGTATTTATTCCAATTCATGTTGCCTGCGAATGTTAGGCCGAAGAGTTGGACTTTCAGGAAGGGTGTTATCAGCCATGACAATCGGTGATTGGAAATGTTTCTTATAATTGTTAAAGGAAAAGAGCTTTGTCTTGGTAGCATTGAATGTGATCATTCATTTTTGACCCTATTTTACTACAGACTGGAGGTCAGTATTCAGCCATTGTCTTGGATATATGTGTGTTCAATTTGCTCACATGTTGAGAATAGAGCATTGTGTCATCAGCAAATATACCCATCTCAGAGGCGATTGCATCAAGAGGTCATTTATAAAGATCAAAAATAATAATGGTCCAAGTATCGACCCCTGGGGTACATCTGCATTAATGTGATGTTGTTTAGATGTATGGGCATCCAGAATGACCTAGTTCTTTCTTTTAGCTAAGAAGGATCTGATTATAAGAAATATTCATCCAGTGATACCGTACAAATTAATTTTCCCGAGAAGAACTTCATGCCAGCCCTTGTCAAAGGCCTTGGATATATCAAACGCTACAGCCCTAGTTTCATCTGCCTTGTCTAGAGTATGGTATATGTGTTGAGAGATGACCGTTAAGATATCTGTGGTAGAACGAGATTGCCTAAATCCATACTGTTGGTTAGAAACAAGTTTAGCATATTCGAGATGGTACACAATCGCTAGATTGATTAATGATTCAATATCCTTCACGTAATACCATACAAATTAATTTTTCTGAGAAGACCTTCATGCCAAACCATGTAAAAGGTCTTGCATATATCAAATGTTACTGCCCTAGCTTCACCTGCCTTATCCAGTGTAGATATATGCGTTCAGAGATGGCAGTTAGGATATCGCGGTTGAACGCAATTGCCTAAATCGATACTGCTGGTCAGAAAGAAATTTAGCATATTCAAGATGGTGCACCATCGCTAGATTGATTAATGATTCAAAGATTTTAGCGAAGAGCAGGAGGAGACTTATGGAGAGATACGTTTCAGTTTCAAATTTTTTTTTCTGTGAATGGAAACTCCCTGATGAAGTGTTATAAACGAATAGTATGTGATATCCCTTTTTTATAATAGACTATTCCAATCTTTTCATTCTTCTCTCTTGTAATAATTACATTCGACTTAATAAACAGAAAGAGAGAGAAACAGAAGTGAGGGTGATAGATGATTTATAAAATAAGAGCAGGGGGCTCAAACAAGGTACAGTGAGAGGGGAGGAGAGTGACAGAAACTTAGTAAGAGATGGGTCATTTGTTGTGTTAATTGCAAATTGCGGCTTATTAATACAATTAAAATAGAAGTTTCTTTTTTCATTTCAAACATAACTCAATCCCCAAACTAAGGAATATTTTAGCATGTATTTTGTGTGATTGAAATATAGAGGGAAAAAAAGGCTTTATGGAAACAAACGTTGATTAACTCAGCTTTAGTATAATTACTAAATATTTAGCAATACCAAAAGATTTTATAAATTCATTTGTCGTTAAACGAGTTATTCTAAAATATTTACGATGACATTTACCACGTGAACTATGATAAAAATAAAATGAAAAGGATATGGTATATAATTTTGATTTTGCACAGGAGTTACTTGAGACATTTAATTTATGTTAAGGGTAAAAAAGCCGAGAAACACTCGTTTAGATGATAAAAATAAAAAATAAAAAATGAATTCTATTCAATTTGAAGTTTCAAAGTGCCAATGAATATAAACGGTCAATCATCCTATAGTCAATCTTTTGATAACTTATGGTCTGACAACATCATCTTTCCCACGGACAATGTTGGCAGTAAATATTCTCATAGTGTCAATGTTTCTAGAGTCCTGGAACTCATTACTGGAAAAAAATTTCTGCTAACAGCTTTTTCTGGTTCATCTGTAGCAGTTATATGCTAATGAACTATTTTCTTTTGCGTAAGCTTACATTCTTACGTGGAGTGATTAATCGATTATTCAATCAGAACACTTTGCATGGCATGTACTTCCGCTGAACTATTTACAGCTTTTCTCCACGTTTTTTAGGTAGTTAGATTCAAGACATCAACCCAAACAGATGTGACGTGCACGCACTCCAACTCATAAGCGCTATGGAACCCTTTTTTTTTAACCGTTAACTTCAAAATTGTTCCTAATTTCTTGCAATTGTTGGTGAAATGAAGACATGAAGAAAACTGATTAAAACAAAAGTTAAAGAGTTTGTCCGAATCACAACTTAATGGAAATAACAAAACCGCTTTCTTTATACATCTTTGAAAATCGGATTGTACTTTCAGACAACAGTTACTTATATCAATATTTTCTTATACCCATAAAAAGGCATATATACAAGCTTTAATTGTTTTTTTAAAATTTGAATATGAGTCATGGTGAAATTTATATGATTAAAAAAAAAAAATTATATTACTTATTTTAATTATTATAGAAGATTGCAAAGTTTTTATAAAAATAATTACTGAGTTATAATACGATATATACTTGACCAAAATATTAACTAAAATAAACTTAGTATTTAAATATGATTTTTTTTATTCGGTTTTTCTCCAGTTTAAAATATTTCAATATGTTTGTAATGTATGTTGCTTATTTCTGTAACTGTTCTGACTCTAAATCTTCTGAGTATTGCTAATACAAAATGCCTGTGGAAGTTGTTACATAGGTGACATCAGTGGTCCTGTAAGACTAACGTAATACATAATATATCGTCAGAAATAAATTCCAATATATGTGAAAACAACTTAATAAACTTAATAAATATTTGTTGAAGTTTAAGATCCAAACTGATAACAATCTGCGGTAACCAAATATATTTGATGCAACAATAATTGAATTTTGCAAAGCAAAATGTTTCATAGCAAAATGTTTTAAAAGCAAAATGTTTCATAGCAAAATATGCAGAAAAGAAAATAGTTTTCATGCTTTAAAAAAAAAAAAAAGATTTCAAACTTAAATCTTATGAAATATCTGAAGTAAAGTGGGCAAAAATAAAAGGAGTCTATTCCTTCAGTTCATTTTTTTGTTTTAAAGCACTTTGTCTATTGGAAGGACGCTAGCATTATGCTTAGAAGATACTACTTACCGGAAACTGCTGCGTCGTTTCGTAACAGGTGAGGCAGATGAATTATTGAGTGAAGCATTGGATGCATTTGGACTGGCTTCATTTGAATTGCTAGACAAATCTGTAAAAAAAAAAATCAAAAGAAGAAAAATAGTCAGAGGAATACAAGTGTTATATTTTCATTTTCTGTTGCACATATAAACAATTATACACCCATTGGGAATTCAGGTTCTATTCGTCCGATGTTTATTAAAAAAAAAAAGGTTTATTACAAAGAGAAAAACAGTCACAGAAAACATTAGAGAGACAGGTTACGTTCATACACATGAGAGAGAGATAAAGACAGATAAATATATTAATAGCTCATTGTGCACGCCTGCCCCTTATTAGGGACGGCACTCTGGACATGTCTTTTCTGCTTGAAGTCTCGCCAGCCAAGAGTCAGAAAATTTCTGTCCGGAAGTCACATGATTTAGTAGACTTTCATTCTAGGGTAACCTCTGATCGTTAAGATGTTACTCAAGCTTTTCCATCCAAACAACGCCCCCCCCCCATTATGTAACGCAATCATCGTAAGTTTTAATTCAAAACTACAACACTAATTTAAAGAAATCTTCTTGAGAACATCACTCGGCATTAGTGTCAGCAACGATTTGCGTTGAACAAATCACATTTTTAAAACTGTCAAGAAGGCCAAGAGTATCTTGGCATCACTCATCAAGACCTTTGTTAGCAGCTCTCCCGCCAATTATTTAAAACAATGTATACATCTAAGGTGCCATTCAGAGACGTGCAACCAAGCGATTAGTCTTCATTAGACATCTGTCATACTCTGAACACTTTGTTTCCCTGGGCTTAGATTCATTGAAGCTTTGACGTCTCGCAACTAACTTGGTAAACACCCACAAAATTATTAACCATCTTGACAACAACAGCTTGGAGCACCTTTTTGATCATCATGTGCCTAACAGGTTCACATGTCTACAAAGTCAGAAAACATCACAGCTCTCATGACTGTCGGGAACATTTTTTCACGCTCAGAATTGCTGGAGCATGGAACAAACTGCCTGCATCAATTGTTGGCTGCCGAGACACTGCATCCTTTAAAACCATCAAGCTTCCCGAAATTTGCTTAAACTACATCCGATGTCCCCTCTCATACACATGCACACATACAAGACCTGTCTAAAAAGTATCCGACCGTAGGCCAGAAAAATATTTCAAATACATGACAGGGTTGGGACCCTAATCTCCTTCAAAGTAGGCTCCTTGTGCTTGCACACACTTAGCCCACTGATCTATCCACTGCCGGAAACATCTCTGGAAGTCTTCTTTTGGAATGGTGTTCATCTCCGCTGCGGCGTTAGATTCAACAGGTGTTTAGAGAAGATGCGATGTGTAACACAAATTAAGGAGTGGTTCAACCGATTCGAAAATGGCAGCACATCAGCGGAGAGTGATCAGCGTTCTTGCAGGCCCCAAACTGTTCGGAGTGCAGTTGTTGTTGAGAGGGTGCGAAAAAAGAGATAATGCAGCATGCGGCAGCAGAGATGAACACCATTCCAAAAGAAGACTTTCAGAGGTGTTTTCGGCACTGAATGGACCGGTGGGCTAAGTGTATGCAAGTATAGGCGCCTACCTTGAAGGAGCTTAGGGTCCCAACTCCGTCACGTATTTGAAATATTTTTTCTGGCCTACGGTCGGATATGTTTTAGACAGGCCTCGTATATATCATGACTCATGCACTGTTCATTTCCCTGACAATTGTACATTATTCGATGTATTATACATGCACTTTTGATGAGTTGCAGTGCACCTCCTGAGCACTGCACACAAGGATTTCTTTATCTATTTTAATGAAATCTGTGGACTTCGAATGTGGTGATGGAAAGCGACTGAATAAGATAAACATTTTCCCTTTTAAAAGGTGGAATGTCGTTGATTTCAAGTGTTAACGGTGCAATATTTTGGGTTAGTAATTTAGTCGGATTCGAAATTGAACTGAGAGTCTGCCGCTCAAGACAAAAAGGTTACAAAAATAGACAAATATTGGTAATTGTGCGTTATCTGTTGCCACATTTTAACTTGTCGTCTTCTTCTATGAAATTTATTGGACGATGACGAGGACAAAAACATGCCCTTCATTAACCCCAGCATGGCAGTCGAGAATACTGGAATCAGGGTAAAGACGTTAAATTTGTCTTTGCTCATGATTAAATAAAAAATGGCGACATAAGATAAAAGTTGCTAAATATTCTCTTGCAGAAAGATTTACGTGAAAAAGAAAAAAATGAACACCTTAGCGGAAACATATTTTGGATCGTCTGTATTTTGTTGTCTTTCTCTTTCATAAGAAATCAATTGTCCCCATTTCTCACATCCGGATGTCAGACAATCCAACTTTTATATTGGTTCCATTGTCACTTCAAAAGGCAAATCGAGACATACATTCGATTCCTCATGTTTCAGTTGACAGGAGATGCCCTTCCTATTGCAGCTTCTTTCCAAGAACTGCAGGCTTGTGGAACTCTCTTCCTGCTGACTGTTTTCCTCCTATCTATAGCCTGGGTCTTTTCAAGACAAAGGCTAATAGGCATCTCCTGCGTTTGTGATAATCATGTTTCATTCTTGTTGGCTCTTTACACCAAGTGACATCAAGACAAAAAAAAATCATCTCAGTCAGAAATTGTACGATTCATCTGACGACCAATCATAGTTGTTGTTGTGGCAAGTTAGATTTTGTTATTTATATATTTTCATTTTTCAAAGTTTGGCTGAGATTTTTTAATGGTTAGGGTGTTCACCAATAGGCTGGGAGATAGTTGTTTAATCCTCGGTCGAGTCATACCAAAGACTAAAAAATGGTACTTGATTTCCCCTTGCTTAACCACTCAGCACTATAAGGTGAGGGATCAAGGGTAAGTGGAGTAATCCTGAGAAAGGAGTGGTGCTCTCCCCTACATCTCAGTGTAGTAGCTAATAAAAAGGGAGCCTTTGGGTCGCCCTCGACTATGGTCGACCACTTTACTTTTTTCTTAGTATTAGTTTCCTATTACTGCCTCCCCATAACGCATAACATTTAATAACCATCTTGAAATACTGTACAAACAAACTTTATTCTCTTCTAAAAGTTTACCTTATGTTGAAAATTTAGAAATCTTCTGAGAACATATCGGCCAATCTCTACATTCTTCATGGGCATGCCCCCCCCCCTCCCCTATTAATTTCTTTTATTCATTTGTGAGAATTTCCTTTAATTAGTATATATGTATCCATTTCGTGAAGAAGCTAGACTTTTAGAAGGAAACAAAGTAGGCTTACACTGTATTTATAGATGACCGATAAGGATGGTTCTACCAACGTGAAATTAATGTAGGAAACTGATCTCTACTCGTAAAACCATGATAATAATTTTTTTTTATTTTAATCTGATAAATTGGGAAATTTTTGACTTGCATTCGGTTCCAACAAATTTAGAGCAACACAAGAGAGGGTGGGAGAGATATGTTGCCAAAGATTCTAATATGATGCGTAACAATTTAATTACTTGCGTTTGATTTGTTAAAATGCAGCTTTCTGTGGAGAAATAGAATAAAATAAATGTAAAAGTAGCCGTGGAGTTTTATCCGTAGGAAGGGAAGGAGTTTCTTTCTCATTCGTAAGTAAAATTTCACTGTAGTAATTAAACTGGTATCCATTTTATGTTTCCAAATGTTTTAGATGAGGATTGATAATGCATATTATTCGGACTACTATTCTCATCTTCTGTTGTTATTTTCAAAACGTTTCGGCTTTTTTTTTTCTTCTTCAGGTGCATCTTTTCGAACTTCAGAATTTTTATGTCAGACTCAAGAACTTATAGAAAATGTCCACCTGAACTCTGTATTTAATCTACAGGAATAGATTGTTCTCGTTCTGTCAGTCATCAGTGAAAGTAAACACCAAGATGAGAATAGAAGTTCGAATAATCCAAATGATACTACTGGTCCCCATTTATCAACCATTAATGGATGTTTTCAAGTTCTGTCAGGGTTACTGTATTAATTTCACTAATACCCTTGGGAAAGTTATGAATCCATATATCCTCCCTCCAGCTATGGATTAATAATAGGATAAACAAGATTCTCAAGCCTTGGTTGTGCAAATAGTCTAAGAGAAAGAAAAACTATGAAATAACATCAGTCTTTCTCTGCTTATCTTGACACTGTTTCCCGTTGTCTTGGACTTCTCCTTGCCACTAGACTCCATCAATGCCGATTCAGAAGATGTGCTGTTAGATATTATGCAACCCTAGCTTCATTATAGACTACCTGCATAGGCACTCTTACCAGGAATATCCATTGTCTCTCAAAACTGAAAGAAGGTCCATTTTTTTAATGGATGAAACACTGGGTTGGTGCTGGGTGGGGATTGAACACAGGTCTCAATGGTTAAAACGTTCCTGCTCTAACCACTCAGCTACCATTTAGTAAAAAATAAAAAAAATGAAACTAAATAAAATTTGTAGTAATGAGTAAACAGAATCAAGTTACAGGAATTTTGATTTCTTTGGAATACTGTTAGTCAACAACTATTATTTTTGTATACGGCTTTAGGAAAATGGAATAAGCAAGTCTCGAGTGTTTTTCGGCTACAGTAGAATTAGAGAGTTACAAGGAGGTGGAATAGTGGGGGGGGGGGGATAGATATCCAAATCTTCCTTTCGTCTTATCTCTTTTCTCAAAACAGCAGCTCAGCAATGGATTCAAGGAGATACCAAGTGACAGAACAAGAATGAGGAAGCAAGAAGTCTACATTCTAGTACGAAAAAATTTCCAATTAACCATTCTTCACTTTTTTTACATACCTATCTATACCAATAAAAATCATGAGACAACTTCACGTGTGCATGGGTTTCTTACATGCTGAATTATTTGTATTTTTATTTACCATTAATCGAATATTTAAATTTAATAGTTTAATTGTAAAAACAAAATTTTTACAAATCCTATTTGGAGTCTCATTAATACCCCCCCCCCCCTGCTCACACACAAGGACGACACTATGTAGCCAATTCTCTCTTTCCTCCAATTATCATGTAAAAAATATTATTCATACCTGATATTATCTTATATATAAAGTAGTGATGGGACGAGTCCAATATTCCCCCTCCCTCCCCCGATTCCGATACAATTACCGAATCTGTTATAAATTCCGGATTACAATTCTTTTAAAATCTCAAAATATTTAGCTATAAAGTTGTTGTTTGTTTTGTTTTGTTTTTTATTTTCGAATTGCCATGAAAACCTATGTAATCTGTGCATATATTTTCACAAACGTAAAAATACACTTATGGAGGTGGATGGGTGGGGGGGGATAATCTATAGATTTTATTTTTAATGGTAGTTTAAAATTCAATAAATATTTATCATTTTATCATTAGTACCAGCAATGAGAAATTAAGTTTCAAACAAAAACAAACAAAAAAATAAATAAATAAAATAATCGTTTTTAGCATCGGAAAATAGGCACAAATCTTTCTTATTTCAATACCCGCAAAAATTTTGATTTTTCCAATTCTGATTAATCGTCCCAACACTAATATAAAGTAAACCTCGCCAAATTGTACACCCAAGTTCTGTAAAAAGTTTGTAAAATTATATTTTTTCAGTTTATTCTGCTCCAAACTCCTACATAAAAATCTAATTGATATAGACTCATGTCTGTTAGGTTTGTCCGCTTTACAGCATCTCAACCATTTTTAGGTTATTTAATACAATATATTGTAAATGATTCATTGTATACGAGTGAACACAAGTTGCTTTTTACCTATAGCTTTTCTAACAGTATCAGTGCATAAATCACCATATATAAGATTTCTAAATGTGAATATAATCTGCTCGTATCTAATAGCGAATTTTGTTTCAGTAATCAAGTCTTTTCAATAATGAAACTAAATTATATGGCACCAGACTAACTTTTTTTCACCATCACCCTGGAACCGTCCCAAAAGACAATTTTAATCATACAGAGATCAGTTTTTTTTTTCTTTTTATTTTATCATCTATAGTTGTTTGTAGCATAATTAGGAGAAAAGGAAAAGTTATTTACGTCCAAGGCAAGCTAGACAATCTGTTGCCAGCGCTAATTCCTCTTTAAATTTTTCTTCGAGGATTTTTTAAAAAACTTGAATTCACCCCAGACAAGGCAAATTGCCACTGAAACGTAAGGGGCTACTGTGGATTAAGAGCCAGAAATTATAGGAGGCATCCTAATTGAGCAGTTGTGCAGCAAGATACGTTTTCACATTACACTTAAATTTCTGCATGTCGGTAGAGTCAGGGAAACAGGGAGCAGGGAGACAGTTCCAAAGGCTGGCAGTTCAAGGAAAAAAGCTATTAGAGTAGAAATTCCTCCTCCATCTGGGGACCTTCACAGTGAATGGATGGGACTTAACTGATTGCCGAGTTGGTTGGGTATATTTACGTCGAGAATGCACCAGAGCAGCCAGTTCATAGGGCACATTCCATTGAAGTACTTGTAAAACAAGCACAGGGATGCAACATTGTGGCGATGGGACAGGGGCTGAAACAAGGTGGATAGTGAGGGACCTGTAAGATCAGCCCTCTTTTTTGGACTGTCTAAGAGGGAGAGACTAGTGGATGGTTCACCAGGCCAGATGTGACAAGAATACTCTATGCATTAGCGGATGGTGGCTTTGTAGAGATATAGAATACTGGCTGGTGTGAGAAGTTTTCTAGCACAGTAGAAGGAGCCCACTTTCCTTGAAGCAGCCTTGGAAATGTCTTGAACAAATTGAGAAAACAAGCTTCCAAAATGTATAAATCTTCAAAATTTGAAATCAGAGATAAATAGTCAGTTGATCTTTGTTTAAATTTTCTTTTGGTCCAAATCAATATTCTCTCAGCCTCGGAATCTAGACACCAAGATATGTGAAGCATCCCCCCCATGTTATTTTATGCCTAAAGTCATTATTTTTCTTTTTTTAACAAAAAAAAAAATATTAATTCTAACTTTTGGTGGATTTTTGGGACTAGCTAGAGTTGCTCATAGAATTCAGCTCAATAAGTATTCTGCATTCATGGACTTATAAGTTTATGCAAAAGTGTGTGAAAAACTATTGAACATAAATGGACAGTGACACAACCAAAAGGCCCATTCTGATTAACATGAGGCACCAACAAGGGATTTTCCCATGTCTGAGAATCTGAAATGAGTTTACATATTTACAGGCAATTTCTTTCTTTTTTTTTTCAGGATAAGCAAAGAAAAAAAGCAGGATGATAAAATCATCCTACTGTTTGCCATCCACACCTTAAAATTTTGGCTAGCCCAGTGGATGTTATTAAGTACTAAGTATTATGCAAATGCTTACCCCCATGTATTTGCTTGAATGAATATCCTGTTGCATGATGGGTGAAATATGTCCATCCCAATCCTTTTTTTCTTCTTCTTTCTATGATAACAATGTGAGAATTAGCTAACAAAAATATGCTAAATTTATAATATTACACCCGGCTGGCTTTCAAAGAAAAATTATGTGTTTTTATTCCTGAGTTTCTTTTAGTGCAAATTGCTTCTTGTAAAAAATTATTTTCTTACAAAATAAAATAATAAATAAATAAAATAAAATAAACAACAAATTATTTTATCTTTTAGAAAGGGGATTTAGTTTGAACTTATTTAAAGTTACCCCAACCACCACTACCCTGCTGGATTTTGTAAGCATAAAAGTATACCTATAACTTGAGCAGTCACTTGAAGTATAAGGATAATTGGTGGATAAAGGGGGTTTCACCTTATCGAAGTATGCTTTTCCTGTGTGTGCTTAATTTACGATGGAGTGGGTTGGTCATGAACTAGAATTTTGTTGCTTTTATATATTTATAATAAAAATTTATTAAAATTTTTCCCTTTTAAAAGTATCTAATATTCTTTTGTTTTTTTAGTTATCACAAAGAAAATAACTATTGAAATTAAAATAATTCAAAACTTTCTTATTTTAAACAGAAATAGAAAAAGATAAGGGTACTTATTTTCATAGAGGAAGCACTAAATAGAAAGTATTTGTTACTCTGATTTCCTTCAGATCACCAAAGTCAAGTCAGTAGTTAAATGGGTGAACATTTAAGAACACCAGATGTTGTAAACAAACACTTCATCCAGGTGTATGAATTGCTGGGAGTATCACTGGTAGTACGCTGGAGTCCTGTCACGGTGATGATTCGGGCTATCAGTTCTGTTCTTTTTTTTTAATTAGTATGTGTCAATGAACACAAAAATAGGGGACTATTGGAGAGGGTGAGGAGCCAAGAGAAAGACCAACAATCAAGACCTCCATCCAGGGGTGATGCAGCAGAAAATATAAAGTATTAATGTTATAACTTGAATTCGTCCTCTCCGGTGTTTAATGTCACAGAATAATTTATAACTGCAATGACATTCACCCAGGGTGGGTTGAGCCGGCACCAAATAAGTTCACTGCATCTCACATCAAGGTGGTCCACCCTCACCGATCTGCAGCCGAGTTATTGGCATACTTCAGCCATTTCCGGTTCTAGCGTTGAACACCAAAAACGTCGGGGCCCAGCCACCAGCTCCATGTCAGTCATCACTGTTTCTATCCAAGTCTTCAGTTGGCAACCTCTGCACTTTTTCCAGCCGGCGGGTGCGATTGGAGCGATCAACTTGCAACTAAATCTTATTTCAAGGTGTCCAAGAATGTGACCAAACCAGCAAAGTCACTTTTTAAGATGAGTCTTTGTAATGCTGGTGGTGTCGCATAATGCACGGATGATGCGGTTTGGGATTTAGTCAGAAAGACGGATGCATAGAATAATTTATACTCACTCTCGATTCAAATATCTTTTATTTACACAGAAATGCCAACACGAAAGAGCAGCGTAAGAATATTTACTTACAAGTCGTGCCCCATACATAAGTCCCCTCCACCCCCTCCCTGCTCCAAAACCATTGGTAGAGTCCATTTACATTTAATTTTGGAAGATTACCAATAATAAGTTATCCTCCATAACAATTATCTAAACTTAAATTATGTTGAACTTTTGTAACAAACAACTCGGATGCCAGATGTTGTCAACATTGGAATTAGTGTTTATTGCTAAATTTACTTAATCTAATCAAATGAGAAAATTGAGAAAAGAAATTAGTTACTTCTTCATTTTTAATTAAATTTTCTTATAAAATTTCTCAATGGAATTTTGTCTTATATTTATAACAGAAAAAAAACAAAAAACGAACGTCGGCTGGTAGTGTATTTACTTGCAATTAAATTTTTTTATCTTTTTTTTTTTTTTTTAAACTATGTTAAAAAATTTTCCCCAAAAAATATTTTTTGTTCCACTAAAAAGGAAGTAAATCTGTATGGCCGAATACAGAGTTACATCATTTTTATTCAAGATGGCAGCCATTTGAAATTCATTCCTCCATGGACAAAGTAATTTCTGAAAGGAATTAAATCAATTTACATTTTATTCTTCTAAACAGCATGCAGCAAGAAAAACTGAGGGACGAGAGTCAAATATTGATTTTGTAGGAAGAAAGCTATTGCTGACAAGGAATGATAAAAAGACTGACTTTACTTTATATATTAGATAAACTAGATAAAAGAAAAAAAAAAAGAAAGAAACATTTAGAAATCAATAAAACCAATCTATTATTTATGAAATGCAGTTTTTTTTTGTTTTTTTTTTCAATCAATAATATGCAAATCAGTCATCCCATTCAGTATGTGAACCACCGGTTTGATCATATACATAAATAACATTGCTTGTTTAAAAACTATAGAAACTGAATTAGTGTGATAAAGGTATAAATAATATGAGAACAATTAATGTTATCTTTGTGATTTTAAATAACAATAATTGAGAATGGGTTGTAATAATTAAGGTCATTGTGACAGTTCAGATTACAAACAGACACAAAATCTCTATTAGAATAAGATATGACTTTTTAATGAATTTTGACTAGGAACAAAGTGTAGTATCTGTTCTGATGATAGACAGTCTATTCTGTCCTTGGTAGACTGAGGAACTTTTTATTTTTGTTCTAATCCAGAGTGTCTCTTTTTTAAGGAGCTGGATTTTCCCCACATTAAAAACCGACCTTGTGTCTAACTCTGCCCTCGTGGGGAGGCAAGTAAATAGGAACTACGATTATTGTATCATTAACACTTATCTAATGAAATAAGCAATAAATACCAACAATATCCGCCATCATATGATTCTTAAAAAGTTTTCAAAAAATAATTAAATGAGGAAAATAAAGTTCACACATGAAAAAGGAAAATCACTTACCATCCAAATCAGCACTCGTACGGGTGCCAGCAGAGGAACCCACTTTTATGGGAACGGGTTTTAGTGTAGACATTGGCACAAGTCCCTGGCTGGATTCTCCTACCTCGTTGGGTAGAGTTCGAACCAGGCACCACTCAGGCTGACCTGCTGGGCAGACATCCACTAATTCCACCTGCTGGCCTTTTTGGACACTAAGTTCCGAGGTAGATGTGGCTGAATAATCATCAATGACAACTGTTACATCAGAGGAACACTGAAAAAATGGATGGAAAAAAAAAATCATTGTAAAAATGAATGAAAAATGAATGGAGAAAGAAATGAATGGAGAAAAAAAATCTAACACACATTTAGTTTTTTTTTTCTAATAGAGTAATATACGAAAAAACAAATGATAAAAAAAAAAAAACGAATTGCATCACATGATTGAGTATAAAATTTCCGTCCAAGAGGTGATTGTTCCATTGTGTCAACACATGTGGGGGTTATCAGGTTATACTGAGATACAGCCCTAAAGATGCTTTAGCAAGTATTTTTTTATTTTTATCTTCCAAATAGTCACCCATCTGGTACTCGCCAGGCACAGCATTGCTTAACTCATAAGAACTGGTGTGTAAACATGATTATGGTACATATAGTAACATATATCCCCTCCAATACCCTCGTTGCATGTATGAAGTTTAACGTAAACTGATTCCTTGTTTACAGGCCATTCTAGATTTTTAGGACAGTTAACTAAAAAAACTTTTGCTATGGGAGATAAATTCTGTGTGTGTGTTTTTCATGCTGAAAAGTTAGTAAAAAAAATATTTACCTTACCACTAACCCTAGGTCCGAGTGGTAAGCCTCCTAAAACCTTTTCCTTGACCCTATCACTAACCTTAAGTCCGAGTGGCAGCCCTGCTCTAAAATTCCTTCTTAAATCTACCACTATCGCTAAGTTCGAGCCCCCCCCCAAACAAAACATGCATAGTCACCTAAAAAAAGTAGACCCCCCCCCTCAAAATAAATACACAGATCTTTATCTCCCATAGAAAAAAAAATTGTTTCACTGTCCTTAAATCATTTTACGTTAAATTCATATGCAAAATTGATCCATCTACTTTAAATTCTTAATAATCGTTTCCTTTTTTTTGTTCTTCTTTCCAAGTTGTTCAGGGTGCTTACTCATAATCATCTTAAAAAAAAAAAAAGAAAAGTAGAATCTAATTTTTTTTTTTGGGGGGGGGGGGGGGGGGGGGGTAGCGAAAAGTGTTGATCTACAATACTCTTTTTTATACAGAAAATATCAACTGATATATTTTAAAGAAAACAGGAAGTTATTCATTGATGACAAAAAGTCTTCTACCTCTTCTACCCATGAATCGTTTGAAGTATGGCAAAATTAACATTTGCAGATGGGAAAGGGAGGTGAAGCAAAGCAAGACAACACGTGATTGTGAAAAGTGTTTGTTTTGTTTTATGGCATATCAACCCTTTTCGGGGTATTTAATGCCAGGGATCTAATGGAAACTGGTATGTCAGCATAATTATGTTGTATACAGAGTTTAAAAGAGAATTATTCCCTCTTACTTTTCATTAGTCATAAAGTCAGAGTCTAGAGTATAGATTGAAATTGATCAATGGCACAAACATAATTTTTATTTGCTAATAACAATCCTGAAGGAAACATTTTTTAATATAATTTTCTTTTCAAAATTTGGCACCATCCATATTTAAAACCCACCCATACGCAGTTCTTGCTTGAAGAAGTTCCACTTTCTCCTAATGATGGTTGAAATTTTAGTTTTATTTACATACTAATTTATTATTTAAATCACTTAATTTAATATCATAAAAACTTTACTTACAAAACTTGACACAAAACTTCCCATTTTTGGAACATATTACCACGGAACTGCTTCACTTAAGACTACAACATGGTCATATTCAAGTCCAATGTCAACATATTTGTCGAGCTGTCCTCTTAAGTAATCATTTTTTTTTCCATTTCATTCATCGTTTTTAAGCCTCTCAGAGTATTGTTCAGCACCCAACTGACAATATCATTAACCCTTATCCTCAAGTGACTTTTAGCCTTGGTAAGTGGTGATTATTAGTATATAAGAAAGTTCAATTTTATACCCGTTAAAATGTTAATATCAGCATTTACTTTGTTGCCATCCTATCCTAAATAATATGTTTAAATTGGCAAGTTTAAAAGGCCTTTGTGGACATATCAAAAACATCAAGAAGTTTGATCAGATGTCCTAACTTGGCAGGCCGAGTACCTGGAATAATTAGTATGGGGTTTAGGTCCGCAATGGATGGGGGGAGCAGCTTTCGCCTGTTATATATATATATATATATATATATATATATATATAGATGTACAATCCTATGTATGTAATTATTATTATATTTCATGGGATAGGTAAAGAAAATGAAAACCTGCACCAGGGAAATACCCAAAAAGGAAGGGCTAGGATCAATCCCTGATGTCTATGTTGCTTAGTGTCACCAGGTGCTTAGAACTCCACTCTTCTAAACTAACCATCTGTTATAGTCATACTCATGGAGAAGTGGTAAGTAAACAGTAATTATTGACTGTAATTAGAGAAATAATTCTAAATTTCATAAACCCAGCAGAAAAAAAATTAATGGTAGCCTTTTGATTTTTTTTTTCTTTTTAAATTTTTTCTTTTTTTTTTAACTAATGAGTCACCACTTATCAAGGCCAAAATCCACTTGAGAGTTAACGAGATGGATGGATTGTCAGTTTCATGATGAGGAATTTTATGAGAGGGCAGAAAATAGTGAATGGAATGAAGAAAGTTTGATTCCGTATGACAAGTATTTGTTGACATTGGATTTGAAGACGGCCATGTTTGGTCAGATAATCTCCACACATATATTTTGATTATAGTGAATAGGGTATCCTGGAGAACAAGACCCCCCCCCCGCTCTCTCTCTCCACCATGCAAGTAATATCTGTACAGGGATACGGTGTGTCACGTGTCAGAGACCTACCTGGTCGCAAGTGTTATTTCAGAGATTTCCTTCTCGTCATCCTACCAAGACTTGAGAGTCTAGTTTAACCAACTATTTCACCCACAACTAGAGAGAGGGTGGAAAGATGGATTCATGCTTTTATCAAGGGTATTATTAGTAAAAGTGACGCAACACCCTCCCCTCTCCGACACTATTCACAGACACAAATATTTATACGTTACTTAGTTACTTACATAAGAGACTTACAAAAAATATTAAATTTAATAAAAGTGTAGAGAATAAAAAATAAAACCATTTTTTTTTTTTTTCAATTTCAAATCATAAAATATTAATGCTTATTGTATAAAAATACAATTACATTATTTAAATTATTCGGACTGCTATTATCTTGGTTGTTATTTTAACAACGTTTCGGCCGATGTAACCTCCGACCTTCTTCAGGTGCATCTTTTCAAACTCAAATCTTTATGTCTAACTCGGGAACCTATACAGAATTTAAACCTGAACTCTTGATTTACTCCACTGAGGTAGACTTTTTATTCAATTCGCTCCAAACAAGGTATACTGCCACTGATATGTAAGGGGGCTGCTGTGAATTAGGAGCCAGATCTCTTGGAGCATCCTAAGTGGGGAGTTGTGCAGCGAGATGCTTGTTCACGTTACATTTGGATTTCTGCATGTTGGTACAGCCGGGAAAACGAGAAGGAATTCCAAAGGCAAGCGGTTTTAAGAAAGAAGTTATTAGAGTAAAAAGCCTTCCACATCTAAGAACCACTACAGTTAAGGGGTGGAATTTTGCTAATTGCTAATCAGTCTTTATCCGTTGCGCCACATATCCATTAATTAACAGTCATTAGAGATTTCAGGGTAAGTGATTATTGGTATACGACTTAGGGGTCTGCCGCATGGAGGGAAAATGTGAACCCTATAGAACAGCAAATTTAGTATTTTATATGCAGAGATGGTAATAAGGCCGAATACAAAAAAAAATGCAAAACAAACATAAGGATTTGTATTATTTGAATCATTCAGACTACTATCCTCATCTTGGTTGTCATATTCACAACATTTCAGCTGATGTAACCTCAGACCTTCTTCAGACTTGCTGAACTTGGGAACAGGTTCTCATACAGTTTCTCAAGTTCAACAGAGAATCCCAAGTTTGAATAGAAGTTTCTAAAACTTGAAAAGATGTACCTAAAGATAGTCAGAAGGTTACATTGGCCGAAACGTTGTGAATATAAAAACCAAAGATAAGAATCCTCATCTCAAAAATTCCAAAACAAAATATGAAGAGCGTTAAACAAAACATAGCTAGATTGTTAGCTAAACTTTTGTGACATGCCATTCTTCCCTTTCAGCCAGGCTAACAATACGAATGACTGTTGGCAATAAATTCTCCCGATGCAGTTTCAGAAAGAAACACGACATAGACGTGTAAGTTATCTTAAAGAATTAATTCCACAGCTTGCACTCCATACCCCGCTCTTTCTCTCTCTGTACATTGGCAAACTTTTAAAACAGAACATGGTACTGTCTACTGATATCTTCACCCCCATCCATTCCTTTGTTCTGTGTTTATATTCAGATAACCCCACAGGCATTGGCAACAACTTTAAAAGATGTGGCTATGCCACCACAGTTAGTAGCATTAAAATATTTGTCAAAAGAGCTAGGAACATTATCTAAAAACATTTAAAAAATTCACTGATATCCCAAGTAACTACAAAATTATTAATGATATCATAAGTAATTAGAAATTTCTGATAGTTTTTTTTTGTAACTAGTTTTGTACCATCGTTTGAATGTCTGAATTTAAGAAACAGTTTGAGGAGATCGAAAATTAAGTTGTATTTCTCAAAAAAGGAATTTAAATAAAAAAGTAAACGCTTAAAATAAAAACGTGTATTTGTTTTTTTAGAAATAGATAGATCTAAAAAAATATCCTTTTCAGTTCATTCTTTTTCCTACTATTTCTGAATTCATTAAGTTTATTCTTAAAATGCTAAACACTAGTGCTATTTGTAATTTGATTTGGTAATTTGTTTCAACAGGAAATTATGGAAAATAATCATTAAAGAAAAAAATTGCAAAGGATTCTTGGTAAAACTGACTGTTCAGTTGTTTTTTTTTTTAATTTTTATTACCAACGAGGGTAAATATATTTGTTTCTAAAATCAATATAAAAGATGAAGAATGCAGGAAACTCATTAAAGTAAAAATAAGCATATTATACTAAAGCAGAGTTAATCAACGTTTGTTTTCTTAAGGCTTTCTTTCCTATACATTTTAATAACACAAAATACATGTTAAAATATTCCTTGATTTCGGGATTAAGTCATGTTTGCAAAAATGATCCATTTTAATTGTTCTTATTAGCTGTAATTAGCATTTAACTCACCAAGTGACCAATCTGTTACTAAGTTTCTATCTATCACTCTCACCCTCTCTCAATGCATGTTGTTTATTACTTATTTTATAGTCTATCTCTATCTCTATATATATATATTGTTTATTACTTATTTTATAGTCTATCTCTCTCTCTATATATATATATATATTGTTTATTACTTATTTTATAGTCTATCTCTCTCTCTCTCTATATATATATATATATATATATATATATATATATATATATATATATATATATATATAAAATAAATAACAGTCAAAGGTAAAAACTAACTATAAAACAGAAGATTATAATAATCCGAGAGAGAGAATAAACAGAAAGACTAATTTTGGATCTTGTCTTTTATTTTATTTTAAAATTTAACTGGCTTTGCAAACCTATGTTTTCCTTATTCAAGCAATCAAACAAACTCAATTTTTTCTAGTATTTTCAATTAAAAAAAAAATATTAAAAAAAGAAGACATTTAAAAGGGCATGATTTACTTAGTTGGATCAAAAACATTTTCTTTCTCATGTTTTAAATTCACTTTCTGTAAATAGCTCAAATAAACAGTTGATCAGACTTAAAACTTTCAAACGGTTAACAAAAAATATATTGTGGAGGAAGACGGAACCAGATCAGTATAGATAAAGAATTCAGAAACTGAACACTTTATAAAAACAAATGTTTAAGCATTAGTTATTACTTCCAATTAGGTACAAAAAAATAAAAAAGTGTCCAACAAAAATTTGTTTAATCTTAAAAATGCACAGCTATATCAGTTCAAGCAGAAAAATAAATACACGTAAATAGATAAAGTCCACTGATTTTTCATTTTCTTTCAAAATGGCAACACTTCAAAATCTCTATAGTAATGAAATTGTGCGACCACTTCATGTGTCTGTTTCTCACCTCGACATGGCTCACACATTTTTCTAAATTTACTATTAATCAGATATTTATTAACACTGTGTAAAGTACAAAAAGAAAAACTTTTTAAAAATCATATATTTTTTTTTTAATTACGAAATTAAATCCACCAGAATGCATTTCTGTTTCTTCATAAATGAGTGAGCCATTTTAATCTTTGTTAATCGTTGGAAAAATAAAGAATGAATTATTTTGTTACCCTTCGAAATTTAAAAAAGAATTTGGAAGTCATTTCTGGCTTTAAAAATCTTATTAAATTTTCATGTCTTAAAAGTTTTAAAGTTTTAACAGCTATTTACATCCTATAATTTTATAAATAGAGATTAAAACAACATTAACTTAACAAAAGTAGTTATAGTTTTATAAGTTTGATTCAATTAGTAATTTAATAACCAAATAATATTGTAATAATTAAATTTAACTTTTAAAATCCTATTTATATAAAAAAAAAAATCATAATTTAGTATCCCCCCCCCCAAAAAAACAAATCGGCATAATTTATATATAAGATTTTTTAAATAAATATTTATTATTATTACCTACAGGCACCAGTGTTTCATGCTTATGCAATCTTTAGTGTAGAAGATGTTAATTACTGCCGGTCAAAGGATTCAAACTCAGTTGCAAAGTTATCCTTAACTCTGCAGCCTGATATTCTACCCCTAGGCTACCATCAATTAACATGGGGATAAAGAGAATTTAAACTCTATAAATGTCAAACCAGCGGACATATACAGTAAGCTAAGTCAAATAGTGTTCAACAGCAGAGGCTGGAACATCGCTTTACACCTAGTGTGACTGCTTATTTTTAAATTCTCCTAGAGGCTCAATTCTTGTATTTAAGGGGGGGGGGGATAACAATATTATATATATATATATATATATATATATATATATATATATATAAACAATAAAAATATCCATTATTCTAGCAAAAACCTTGTGGCCTGAATGATAAGGGCATCAGGCTAGTGGTCCCGGTTTCGAGTCTAGCCATAAGCCACGTTGATACACCATAATAGTGGTGTAACGTGCACACGTCTGGATAATTATTTTCATAACATTATATATATATATATATATATATATATATATATATATATATATGTATATGTAAAGGAGTAAGGCTACCAACATTTCTAAAAAAATTTTTTCAACATTTATTTATTATTTTGTTATTTTATCATTTTATAATTTTATATAACACGTTTCAAGCATGGTACGCTCTCGTCAAATATGTAAATCCATTTGAAGAAATGTCTTTCGATTTGAAAAAGAGTTTTTTTCATTTATATATATATATGTAAAGAAAGAAAGCTGAATAAATATTTAAGTAAGAAGACCCCCCAGGCAATGCCGGATGGATATAGCTAGTCTATTAATATTCTTGCAAGTAACACAAACTGAAATAATGTCCAATTGGGGAGTGAAGGGGGGAAGCAACTATTGTAAAAAATATATTTATTTATACAAAAATAAGAAAATCATAAATTTTGAAGTAAATAACAGACACATTAACCTGTTTTTTCTATAATTTGAACTCAAAGAAGTTAGTAAACCAGTTAACTGCAAGAGATCGAAACACATCTTAACTATTCTATACAGGAAATAGAAAAATAACTAAAGTAAAATATTGAATACTAACCCTAATCAAACATCGCCTAGGAGCATTTTTACTTTCATTTTTGTTTAGCCCCGTTTCTTTTACGGCTGTTTTTTTTTTAAATAGGATTTTGAAAATTAAATTTAATTCTTACGAAATCGTTTTGGTCATTCTTTTTCTAGACGTTTTCTGATATTACGCAAGCTCCCTTTCCAGTTCTTACGGTTCAGTGGATCAGCTGTCTCCAAATTCCCCTCTTGTCTAATCACTTGCTTCCAAGTTTTCCTTGACCGATCAACCTTGCTGCGATTTAGGACATCTATGCTTCTGAAACGGTTTATCCAGAAGTAATCGATTCGTTCATGGTTGGGCATATGTAGTGCTTTCAGCAAATCCTCTGACCTGATGTGTTGGGTTTGTTCAGATTTCACGTTGCAGATCCATCTGATCATGAATCTGTCATTTTGTTGCAGTCCGGCGAGAGAGGACTGGGTGAGGGCCGGGCATTCACTGCCATATATCATGACGCTCCTGGCACAGCTGCTATACAACATTAAATTATTAATTGAACCTTGAACCAAATTGTTATCAAACTATAACTAATTTTGTTCAGTTAATGTTACTTTAATCTTTATAAAATTAGTATTTATTTTTTTCAACTATTAACAAAATATTAAATGGTTGATTCGTTTACAAAGCAAAATGCTTTAATTTTGTATTGTTTTAAAATGAGTTTAAAAATTTTGTTTTATTTTATGCTATTGTCTTTTTGATTCCAATAAATAAAATGATTTATCGTGAATAAAAAAAAAATAAACGTAATAATCAAAGTTACGTTGACACGAGCAAAACACGCACACATGAATTTGTCTCATAATCTTATTAAAATAGAGATGAAGTAAAAGAAAAAAAGTCCAATGAGACAATCAAAAGTAAATTTATCTAAGATAAATGCGTTTCATGAGTTAGCACCAGCTACCTGTGTGACAGGAAAGTGGGCTTGCTGGCGCTCCCTCTCCACAGAAGAAAATGGTTTAATCCGTGCTATAGTGGCCTCCTTAGTTTTATTTTTTATTCATTTCAAATTTCTGACAAGATTGTATAGAGTCACTTTTAACAGTAACATAATAATAATATATGCAAACTTTATGAATTGGACCACAATATAAAGTGGTATGAGCATAAGCCAGATGTGGTACAGGACAGCGACAATGTCAAACTTCTTTGGGGTATGCGCATACAGACTGATAAGGTTCTTGAACATTCAAAACCGAACTTAATCTTTCTAAACAAAAACAAGAGAACTTGCTTAATCATTGATATAGCCTGCCCCTTCGATACCAGAGTGTAGGAGAAAGAAAACGGAAAAAAAAAAAATATATCAAGACCTAAAATGGGAATTAGACTATGGAAATGTAAAGAAATAAAGGTGATTCCCGTTGTAATTGGAACGCTTAAAACCATAACGAAAAGCCATCATAAAAGGCTTAAAGAGATTGACAGGACAATTTCTTTTCCAATTCTGCAAAAGGCTTGCCTGTTAGGAACAGCGAAAGTGTTAAGGTACAGCTTTAATGTCTAAGGTCAAGGGAATTGACTTGATCTTCAAAAAAGAAAACTCCAACTAAAAACATCCAAAAGTTGAGACTACTATGAAATAATAATAATAATAATAATAATAATAATAATAATAATAATAATAATAATAATAATAATAATAATAATAATAATAATAATAATAATAATAATAATAATAACAACAACAACGTTATTGCACGTGTTAATCTGGTCCAAACAAATCGTCAAGCTTCCACTCTTTTGAAAAAATCAAATAAATAAATAAATTGTTATGATGTTAAGTTTAAAAAGTTGTATTCCTTATAAAATACAAAATGTACTAATCTGGCGCTGCCCGAGAGTCTTTTACTTTTATTTCGCATTTTAAAAAAAAGATTTTTTTTTTAACTAAAGTATTAATTTTTTTAAATAGGATGTTCAAAGATAAATTTAATTATCACAGTATTGTTTGATCATTAAATTATTAATTGAACCAAATTGTTATAAAATTATAACTACGGTAATATTGTTTTAATCTCTATTTATAAAATTATTGGATATAAATAGTTTCTAAAACTTTCAATTTTTTAATACATGAGGATTAGCTTGACATACACACACACACACACAGAGACAGACAGACAGACAACTGCGCTTTATATAATAGAGGACAAACAATGAGTTATCTCCCTTTATGATCACTCCCACTTGAATAATATAAACAACTATTAATCACAAGTTTTGTTTGATTTTCTAAGAAAAACAAATGCGTTTACTTTTAGATATTTATGAAAATAAATTTTAAAAGTGCATTTTTGGGGGGGGGGCTGCTAAACGGGGGGAGGGCTCTTTTTTTTTGGGGGGGGGGCTACTAAACGGGGGTGGGGTTGGGGCTGCACAGGCATTTTCCAGGAGACACCAGTACTCGTTTCATGTAAATTACTATCATACCTAACTTTTTGGTGGATTTGAACCAAACACTAATAAAGAAAATATTAGTGTTTTTTTTTTGTTGTTTTTTTGTCTTGTTTTTTTTATTGAAAAATCTGACTTGGTTTTTTGCGATCATGGTCATAGAACTTCATGCAAAGTTTTGTTAAAAAATCTAATGAACTAATTTTGAGAAAATTAAAAGACTAATGGGATAATGGACAATGAGAAAAACATAAGTGCTGATTATTAAATTTAAGTTATTTAAACGAGAAACAATCAGAGTTTGTTACAGTTAGGAAAATGTCCTAATCTTTTATATTTAGAAATATTTTTTTGTAAATTATTAAAATTTTTTTCCAAAGATATGAAACCTTTTCATTCTGCCTTAGTAGCAAAAAGCAGATAAGGATACATTGTCTGCCACCCCTCTATATCATATATATATATTATATATATATATAATATAATGCAGTGTTTTGGGAGTGCTTAATTACATATGTAAGAGCATAATATTTTTATTTCCAATAAAACTATGCAATAATCCGATTGGCTATCGATATCTGAAATTCCGTGTAAGCACTGGAAATTCTATCCTTGAGTTAAATAACAAAAAGTGTATTCGTGCTTAAGCCGATGGTCTGAAAAGTGGTTATTTGACACTGAGGTATCCTTTACAAAAAGAAATGAATGAATATCGAATTTTTATGAATAATTGAAAATCACATACATTTACGAGTCTTCTTTTCCATTATTATTTCATCAACTATTATAACGCAAGCACAATTGCCATGCCATGTGGCTAAAGTCTATGATCTTGTATAAAATAGGAAAAGTTTAACCTAATTGCAGATCAGAAAGATGATATGAACAGTTCTAAAAGTGGTTTTTACATATTTTTTTAATTAAAACTGAATGTCAATTTAAAAAATAGAGATAAAAAAATAGTATACATTGTGTTTTACAGAAATCTCTCTTGCTTGTAAGATGAAAAAAAAATGTTTTTATCCAGACTATTGTTATCAAAATTTATGCTCCTACCATTATGCAGAAGTGCCCTTTAGCCTTCTATAAGTTAATTTATAGTGATGTTTTTTCTGTATTTAAAAACATTGCTATCAATCATACATGGCTAATCTAAGGCCTCCAAGCCAAATCCGGCCAAGAAATGGGTTTTTCTCTAACCCGTGGACACTTTTGATAAGGGTGATACTTTTAGGGAAGTATTAAAAAAGTGTCTAAATCCCCTTTTTATATAAATTATTTTATATTGATAACCACAGCTTCATTTTATTTATCTTTAAAATTTTACAAAAAAAGTTCACAGTATAGCCAATTTTCTTTATAAAATAAGATGTGACACAATGCCGAAATTGGGTAGGGTGGAATAGGGGGCATCTGTCGTCCCTTTGGCTTATTCTCTAAACTAGTTTCAGTCACCAAAATACCACATTTACTCCATGCCTACTTAACATTATCCCCAATAGTTGAATATATCTATATCTATAGCATATATGAACATGTAAGTACATATGTATAGTCTATAACTAGGGTGCTGGCCTGTGTCCAGGCTTAGAAAACTTAATATGCCCCACAAACTTTGCCCATGCATGCGATAAATTGAACCATAAATCTGAAACGGGCCAGAGAGCAATTCGGCCAAAATGTGTTAGAAGTATAAATATCAACATTGCATACAACCTGATCCTTTTCTACAAGCCAAAGACTTTTTTTTAATTAAATAGCTGACTTATTAATGAAGAAACCGAAATGCATGCTGATGGATTTAATTTCAGTCTATTCATTCATGAGGATTTGCGAAAAATTTTAAAGCCAGTAATGACTTTATATTCGACAGTTCCAACGTCCTTTCAAATTTCGAAGGGTCACAAAGTAATTCATTCTTTTTTTTTTTTTTTTTTCAACTATTAACAAAGATTAAAATAGCTGACTTATTTATGAAGAAACAGAAAAGCATGCTGGTGGATTTAAATTTTTAATTAAATCATTTTTTAAAAGTGTGTTTCAGTATTTTATGCTATTTCATGAATACTCGATTAATAGTAAAGAAAAAAAATAATGTGTCCTTTCAAATTTCGAAGGGTCACAAAGTAATTCATTCTTTTTTAAAAAAATTTCAATTAACAAAGATTAAAATGGCTGACTTATTTATGAAGAAACAGAAAAGCATGTTGGTGGATTTAAAATTTTAATTAAATCATTTTTTAAAAGTGTGTTTCAGTATTTTATGCTATTTCATGAATACTCGATTAATAGTAAAGAAAAAAAAAATAATGTGCACGTGATGTAAAAGTGAGAAGTGGTGGCACACTTTTACTGATATAGATTTTGAAAGGTTAGCTTTTCTAAAAAAAAAAAAGAAAGAAAGAAATAAAGAAATCAGTCGACTTTGTCTATTTACATGTATTTATTTTTCTGATTAAACTGTTTTATTTCTAATGTGTTCTTTAATAAAAAAATTCTTATTTTTGATATTACATAATTTGCTTTTATTTTAAATAATTAAAAAATTAATAAGTAGAAGTTTTTTTTTAATATTCAAATTTAAAATAGTAATATTCAAAAAAAAAATTTTTTTAAATGTAAATATTTGTAAGTACACATGTATACAAATCTAAAACAATTATATTAAGCAAAATAAAGAAACTCTTAAAAGAAATGCAGACGACATAATAAGCCTATGGACAGGTGTAAAAAAATGAATGATATTGATCTGAAAGATGGAATTACAGTTTTCCCTTAATTTTTACACCTGAAAATTGTAATCCAAGAGGAAAACCTACCTCATCAGATTCGTCATTTTCCTTTACGATATCACTGTCCGCATTACTATGTTTGTGGATATGACGATTTTTCCAATGAAACAAGCGGAATGTCAACGTCCCAAGATATCCAAAAGCCATTCTTCAATAAATTTTTTTTTTTTTTTACAAGAACTATACTAATCCAATTTGAAAATTACTTATGTAAATATATTCTCCAAGAATGTTGGTATTTCTTTGAAAATCATTTTGGTTTTACAAGTTGTCATATATTTATCTTTTCTTTTTTTTTTGTAATTCCTTGATAAAAACGTTGTATGAGTTAGGACAAAAACGTTATCAGTTAGATGATGACTTCCTACAAAAGTCCTCTTTGTATTGACAATTCAAGAAACATTCACTGTAGGTTCGGTTCTACTGCCTTCAAGGAAGATCAGTACTTGTCAGATATTCTTTTAAAATGTAAAGTTCCCATTTATGACATGGGAAATGCTGGGTTTGGATTTAAGCCGGAAATCGAGGAAAGAGGGAGAAAGAAAGAAAGAAAAAAAATGTCCTTCTCATTTTCACACATGGTGATACGAAGATGTGTTTAGGAGTGCTTCACTTTCTAAAAGGAATGGTAAGAGCAGACCAGCTGGTAAGTTCTTGAGACTAGCATTATAGAATCAGTCCCAGGATGCAACTGCTACTTGTTTTTTTTTTTTATTTTGTTTGTTTATTTTTTTCTATTTGCTCACCCTAATCTATCTCTACCCTCACACTTAACTGCTTGTCTAAGTTCCACCAACTTCTATGTTACTTTACCAACTTCTACAGTAACAAGTGTGAACCACTACGAAAGAGGAGAGATGTACACCAGAGAAGAGAAGCGCGCGCACACACACAATAATAATAATGAAGGAAATATAAAGAACCTTTGTAGATACATAATCAGCTAAATATCCTTTTGCAATATGAGCTTGAAGATACAAAAAAATTTCGCTACGAGAGAGATGGCATTTAATAGTAATTTCTAGCAAGAAGTTAGGTAAACAAAAGTTAGTTTTTCATTAGTCTGTCGGTATTTATGAGAGAGAAAAAAAGACTCATTCCAATATTATTAGTAGCCCCCCCCCCTCTCCAAAGTTCAGCAGATATCACAAATACCATGGATGAATGATACAACAAACATCATTGAACTTAAAAAGTAATCAATTTGCTTAGATATCTACGAGAAGAATACCCGTCCCAGGACAGGTAAAATTAATTCCCTGAAGAGAACAATTTTACACCACTTTTATATCCCCTTATGAAGATCAACGTCAAGATATAATGATACTAAACTTTATGTCTAGAACCCTTACTTTAATTTTCATCAAAATCCATGACATCATTTTGATTCTAGAAAATGTCAAACATTTAAGACCTAAAAGGTCTTAAGAAATTAAAATTCAGGGAATCTTGCTTAATTGTTGTCTAATGACTATGAATCAAATTAATGCAAATCTGAAATATTTGAATTTTCAAATGGGAGGTTGTGTCCATATTATGGCCCCCCTAAAAATATTTTTAAATACTCCAAAGAAACTGAAATTTGGGTAATATATATTAATTGATGCCTAATACGTATTGCAAAAATTTTACAAAAATCAGGTGTCTGAATGGTCACAAAGCCCCCTCCCCTTTGCTTCTTTTGCGTAAAACAAAATTAAACTAAATATAGCCTAGCAGCTGTGTGCATTTATAATGATCGATTAATTAGTTTAGGAGTGAATCCTCTACATAGAAATATATAAACACACACACACATACCTAACTTTATATGGAGATACTTATCTCATATAATAACAAGAAAACCAATCTCTCAATTAGAGCAGAACCGAATTAGGACAGCAGATCTTAGACAAAAGGTTGGTACCCTATCAGATAAAGCTTTATCAATAATAAATGATGATAAAACGTCCTCAAGTGTAAAGCTAAGTACACTTTATTAGCATTTAATATTGATTTTATATATTTAACATTCATAATAAATAATCAATGTCATTTATCTTAACACTTTTTACTGTAGCTTCATTCAATTCACAAACTTTGTATTCAAATGTATAAAAAAAACGTTCAGAAGTTTATTAATGCACTCCTGCGGATTAGATGAACCATGAAAGTGCAGTAAACTGTTAACATAGGTCACATCTATTATTGTTATAAAACTGTATCTGAAAGGATATCGAACACTGTATGTGTGCAAGGTCTATTGTCTTGATTCGATTCTAATTTGAAAGTTGATTTTCATTTTAATTATATATGATCAATAAATGATAATATTCATATACATAAATGTGTTATTTAATAACATTTGCCTAAATACACACTATATATGATGATGAAATGGACCGAAAAAAATTGGATCTCTTTAAGAATAAATAAAGACATGGTCACTAGAATCTAATTTCTATTGTTTATATATATATATATATATATATATATATATATATATATATATATATATGTAACACAGCGTAGCGTCACTTGCTTTAAAATGCATCGTTCCTTCACTTATAGAAGTTTGAATGCCTCTTCGCTTCGCCGCCGTTAACGTGTTAAAATTATCATTGTTTATAAGCTGTTCAGTACTGGCCTAGCGGTTAGCGACGTTGGACAGGAGTTGGAAAATACTTGTTGTCCAGGGTTTCGAATCGTGTGACCGGTGATGAATAGTCGTACTTCTATGCTGATGAGTCTTGATTGAAAAAAGACGAAACGTATACGTCCATAGATATAAACAATAACAAATATTTTATATATATATATATATATATATAAAAATAATCTTGGCTAGATTTTCAAAGTTGAACCAAAATAGCATTTAAGCTGACAAATCAACTTTGATTCCGAATATCTAACTTTCATTTGTTATTGTTGTACCATGTTAAAATTCTTAAATAATCACCTTAAAAAGAAAAATCAGCTAAGCGGAATGACTTTTATATTTTTTTTAATTAAGAGTTATCGTTCCTTTTGCTTGTGTTTTCATTCAAGGGTTACTAATAGTTACGTTTTCTGATTCTTTTCTTTATAAACAAACGCAAAAGTTCATTTTTAATTTAGAGACAGCCGGATTATTAACGTATTCATTCACTTTTAATTTAGATACTGAGCATAAAAAAACTGTGGTAATAGAACATAAACATATTTACAATTAGTAAATATATATATATATATATATATATATATATATATATATATATATATATATGAGAAACATAAGAAAAGATTCAAATTTAATAATGTTGTGAGTTCTCTTCATTGGGTAGATAGAATACTGTCTGTTTCATACTATGTTTATAAATAAAAAGTATAGGGTTTATTTCTCGCGCATTTGAAATGTGGCTCTCACAACAGCCGAGCAGTAAGAAGCTTGGATTCAAATTATTTGAGTCCGGGGTTTGAATGGCGGTACGGTTACATCTTCCACACTGATGAGTGATGGTGAACAACGAAACAAATGTCTGTGGATATTAAAATATTTATTTATTAAAAATAATTATATATATATATATATATATATCTATATATATATATATATATTTTTAAAAGTAAATATTAATTATTATTACCTACAGACATTGATGTTTCATGCTTACGCAATCTTCAGTGTAGGGATGTTAATTCATGTCAGTCGGAGGGCTCGAACCCGGTTTCCAAATCGCCACTGACTCGTAGCCCGGTATCTTTCCCCTCAGCTGCCATCAATTAGGAGAAATTAAACTCTGTAACGCCAAATCAGCAGGTGATACAGTGAACAGAAGAAACAGAATTCAACAACAACAAAGAGGTTGGAATATCGCATTTAAGCCATAGTATAACTGCTCATGATTAAATTCTATCAGAGTGCACCAGTTCTTGTAAAGGGGGCTATAATAATATTTTTTAAGTAAATATTGATTATCATTACCTCCAGACATCGATGTTTCATGCTTATGCAATCTTCAGTGTAGGGATATATATATATATATATATATATATATATATATATATATATATATATATATATATATACTTTCTTCCTGGACTTCACCGATCGGGTTGGATCACAAAAAAAAACCTTCTGCCTGATGAGACCTCAACTCTTGATAGCTGTAGATCGATAACATCGACATGCCAGTGTAGCAGACTTTGTACATGTTTGAATAAAAAATCATTCATAATACAGCTCTATATTCTTATTGAGCACTCTTTTATAAGCCCGGTTTGATTCCCTTTGGATTTCTACCTTGTGGATTTTTATCCTATCTGGATTACTAATATATATATATATATATATACATATATATATATATATATATATATATAAAAAACTGCTCAGTTTTCAGTATTCTATCACTGCCAAAAGTCTATGATTTATAACTAGAATACTCATCTCTGGAAGGATTCATACTATGTATGCTAACTTGATGTATTTTTTTGTTTTGTTTATATTTTGTCAAACAGACAACAACCGAATAATATTGTTATTAATAAATGTTTTAAATTTAAAAGTCAGTCAAGAATGCTGGAATTTATTAATGAAAACATTTTTTTTCATGTTCAAAATGTCAGAAACATAAATAAAACAAAAAGCTAAAGAAATAAGTAGAAACCAATTGAATCAAAATGAAATAAATCCGTTTTCTTGTAGCAATTCTAAAATATCACCTTCAGCAAAATTTTAAAGAAATATATATTAAAGTCTCTGAAAATATGTTTGAATTGTAAACAACCGATTTGTTTTTTTCCCCATTGTATACTTGATAAATTTAATTGAATTCATTATTTTCTATTTTTAAATACAGGATGGGCAAAAATAAGGGTCCTATTTTTAAAAATTCATAACTTTTTTATTTATTGATTTTTTTTTTTTTTTTTTTTTTAGAATAAGTAAAGGACCCCTTCCGAAGCAAGCATGAGCCGTATTAGCCCTAAGGAACGTACCCTCATTTAGAAAACATTATTTTTGCTTAAAAAACTCAAAACAGTGTAAAAAACAATACTTTAGTTTTTGTAAGTTTTAAGAAGTGTTTTTCGGCTAAAATTTGTTTTGTTTATTTCAAAAAATCTCGGAAGGGTCAGTCTACACACACAAAGTTTGGTGAGTTTAACTTTTATTTTGTGGAAGTTATTCAAATTCAAGTTATTCAAATTTAAAGATAGGACCCTTATTTTGGCCCACCCTGTAGAACGCTTTCATAATTTTAACATGTTTTGAATAAAGAATGAAAATAACCTTAATTTAAGAGGTGACGGTGGTTAAGTGGTTAACGACACGACACAAATCCAGTTCATTCCACAGAAGCACTTTCACTTAGGATGTTGGCAACCTTCACATGGTTCCTCCAGTAAGTACTCGATTTCTTTCTAGAAAGAATTCTGACTAGAAAGATATTTGGGAAACCGATGTCAACAATAGAATCATCTGATGCTTAAGATATGACTGAATTAATAAAGTTAAAAAAAAATTAAAAGTTAAATATATTTTTACAATTGATATGAAATGGGCCCTATTTAATAGCTTCCCACTGCAGCAAAATATGGTACAAGGCCGGAAAAAGCCCCCTACCCCCACCCCATGAATGGGGGGGGGCACACTAGTTGGGTACAAACCAACAATCAACTCCATCTCAAAAGAGGAGGTAATGCCTGGGAGGGTGCACAAAGCCCGACAAACGGTCTGATGGATCAAGCCAGATCCTAGGTTGCCAGAATGATTGGCTCCTATGAACACTAGTTTCCTCCTCCAACCCGGACACATTCTCTAACCTTTGCAGATTTTATTACAAGAATAGAGAAAGAGAAAGACTGCACTTTAAAGTGTCATTGCACCCCCTACTTTAATGGACTTACAATGACCTTTATGCTCTCTCCCCTGGTGACTCCAGTGGAGTGGGGAATGGAAATGTGACCTCTTAAGTTGTTTTGGAGGAGGGGAGGAAGAGGACTAATTGAACTGATTAAGGACAGATGCAAGATGAAAAACCTTTTCATGTTTCTGTTTATACTACATTGAGCGAAAACTTTGGAGGATAATTTTCTCGAATTTGTATGTAATTTCACAACTAACATTTGTTTGCAAGTTTGTCCCAGTCAGTGTTAAACCTCACACATAGAAAAGTAGGAGCCAACATGGAAACAAAACAGTAGTACGGTTTTAGTATTACAAAGTTTAGAAGTTTTCAAGTTGGAACATTTATTTGTAACCGTTTTCGTTTATGAAAAGAAGGAACACGCAAAATAAGTCCGGGACAATCTTCTAACTGGGTGAAGACACTCGATAAACACCGTTTTTCCAATTCTTTCAATAGCTAATTCAATTTCTTTCATAAACTAACAATAAACCGTCGTTGATACTACCATTTCTATCGACGTCTAGTTCATTCTGCCCCATGCTTGAACACTCATCGCTTTTATCAGTTCTGTTATGCAAATTACCTTCCAGGCTTTCATGCCCAGCACAGGCGATTCTTTGTCGCTTAAGGTGGGTGAGGGTGGGGTTGTATGTGTGTGTGTGTATGTTTGTGGGGGGGGGGGGGATTGGCTTCGGCCATTACAGTTTACAATTAAAAGGTCATAGTCCAAATCAAAATACTAAAAACTTACCTAAATGAATAAATTTTAAAGTTGGGCCCATTTCTCACACTAAAGGTAAAGTCAAAACGCCCTATTTTAAATTAATTCAACTTTATACAATAGACACGCCATCTTTTTTATATACTGCTTATGTATATATGATATCGGTCGCAAGTTAACTAATTTGCATATTGGTTTTGAAAAGGAACATTTAATTAATTAACTATTTTTTATTGTTTTTTTTTTTAATTCAATGATTGTTTTGATTTTAATATAACAAATAGTTTTGTTTCACAATATTATTTTTATTTCCTGGACAAATATTTAAATTTATGTTCAAATGTTCTTTAGGAAGATTGACTGGATTTTTAACAAGTTGCAATCTATTTCTAAATCGTAAGTGAAAAGGCAAATTGATTTCTTTTTTTTCTTCCCCCTCCCCCTTTTTATGGTCACATTTAAAAGATAAATAAATTTGTATCAGAATTGCCAATGTTTATATGAATAAATGAGAAAGATTTTGTCTCATGTTTACAACATGAATGAAATGTTTATTATTCTAAATTAATTTTTTAAATATTTCAAGTAGTGAACTGTGTGAAGCGATAGCAAGTCGACAAAGCCAGCTAGTATAATGTATTTATTATTTATAGGTGATACAATAGAAAAAATATATATTTCAGTTTCTAATCACAAGAATGCACAATTTTGTGTATCTCTTCACCACAAGCCGACATTCTCTCATGCACTTAATAACACTCCTCCCTCATTTTGTCTGATCCCTTCCTGACTTCCCCTCATAAGGGTTAGCCCCCCCCCCACACACACACACACACAGACACACTGTTCCTTATTATTCTCTTAACATATTTATGGACCAAAATGGACCAGTTGTAAGTTCCTGACTAGACTTCTAAATTCCAAACAAGTAAAAATTTTCACTGGATGGTGGGCGTCAACACTCCCTTGTTCCTTTTCAAAAGTTTCCAGAACTGCATCGGTTGTACAGCTGATGATGGTTGATTCATTAGCTTGGGGTTTTAAGGAGAAAAAAACCCAGAGAATATAGAAAGAAGTAACCGGAAACCTTTCAATGGACACCTAAGTGTATATTATGTAAATAAAAACAGACACACACTGGTTTGTATAGGAATAGGATAAGTAAAGAACAACATGAGTTAGCAAAAAAAAAAAAAGTGAACACAAAAACATGCTTGTATTGATTCAATATTTAATTTCTATTACAAAACTTCTTCATGGAATGAAGTACTTATTTTGCTTAAACCAGTTTAAATACGCAAAGATTTGTAGAGGAATTGGCGTGTATATTTAAGCTGGTTTCAGCAAAATAAATATTTAATTCCACGAAGAAGTTTCGCAATAGAAACAAAATATCAAATCAATATAAACATGTTTTTGTGTTAATTTTTTCCTGGTATAACTAGTTTTGTTATTTGCTTATTACTTTATTCATAGATACACCAACACATTCTGTCAGAAATTTATCTTTATCTTTTTTATTAAACAAACACAAACTTACAGAGAGAGAGAGAGAGAGAGAGAGAGAGAGAGAGAGAGAGAGAGAGAGAGAGAGAAATAGATAAAACGGAATCTGCACTAAATGATTCTTTTCAATATATAATAGTTGCTTAAAAAAATTTTTTTTAGAAATAATTTTTACTTTCAACTAGAATTTTTTTAGTGAATATTCTTCTGATATATGATATAAGTTATAGGCTTTATATTGTTTGTTTTTTCTGTTTAACAGCAAATAAACTCTCTTAGGGTCATTTAATGCCAAAGCATAATACATATTATAACAAAAGAACATGTACATTATAAGATATGTACCTAACACACACCAGGCTTTAAACGACTGAACGGAATGCCATTAAACCAAATCAAACTACAAACTGTTTCTCCACAAACCGCCCCTTTTCTCACAATGTAACCTCTCACCTTCTTCAAGTGCAACTTGTCAGAATCAGGAATCTATACAGAATTTTCAACTAGAGGTAGATCGTTCCGTCTGCCATCATCAGCTTGAAGTCTAAATACGTTTTATTTTATTCTTAGTATCGCCTGTAGTGAGGATTGAACCTTCAACCTCCAGAAGACTGTCACTTAGAACTGATTGTTAGTTAACACCTTTATCAGTTGCGGCTGTGTGTCTATGTGGAGTCTGAATGATCCAAATTATCAATCCTCATCTCAAAAAAGTTCCAAAACATCAAATCAATCATTAATTTCTTTTTTTAACCATTATTTCTGTTTATTGATGGAAGTTTTAAGGAAAGGTGGAGGAAGGGCAATTAATAAGATAAGTAGTGAGAGAAATGGAATGATGTAAACAATTAAAAGAGAAAGTAAAGGTGGGAGAGAGAGAGAGGAGGGGAGAAGAGAGAGGAAAGAAGATAGGGAAGAGAAAGGAGGAAGACAGTGGGGAGAAAGAAAGTAAAGGTAGAGGAAAAAGGAAATGGAAAGAGAGAGGAAGGTTTATTATATCGCAATGTATTCTGATTTTGCAAAATCCTTTGATTTTTTTTAATCCTTGTAAAAACATGATTATCAACCAATGTCAAAGTTAAGAAATTATCATCATATTCTTCGGTTTAACGTCCGTTTTACATGCTGGCATGTGTTGAACGACTTTAAGAAATTGACTTCCAAATCAACCTATCTCTGGCCAGGTCTTTATTTATATCCCTCAGGTCCATTTTTATCACTTTCTTACATGTTGTTATTAGCTTTCCCCTGTAAACTGAACTTGCTACCTCAACTGTTCTACATCTACCCAAGAACCCTCATCCATTCTTTCAAGGTAGACATACCATCGAAGTCTACTCTTCTGCACACATTTCCCTATACTGTCCAGATTTAATCTTCCTCTGCGGTCACCAGATCTAAGCCTGTTTTTAAGACTCACATTACACATCCATCATATCATTCTCATATCATTTCTCTCCATGTAACGCATGTCCTCAACTCTCACTGGCCAGGTTTCACTTACATACATCATCACACTGCGTACACATGCCTGCATACTCTTCCCTTGGTCGACAGTGGTAACACTATGCTGGTTAGTAATAGCAGAAGTTCCCTTAACTTACTCTATCTATTCCTAATTCTTGCAATCACACTAGCACCTGCTCCACCCTGTGCTCCAATGGTATCATCAAAGTAACAAAACTTCTGAACAACCTGAACAGCTTCACCATCTAGATATACTTTGTCCACATATTAGTTCTTATTTATCTCCATTGTCTTACACTTCTTACACATAAATTAACTATCCTTATACATCTAATAATATATAGGTATAAGAAATACTGACCTAATGAGCTACAGATGGTCAAGTATATTATTAAAACTAACACGATTCAATCATTTTGTGTTCTAAATTATTTTAATAGATATCATAAATAGACAAAAAAATGATTCAAATTTTGATTTATCAACAAAAAGATAAAATAAAAACTATAGTGGTTTTCATTAAATATTAATGTTGTAACATTATATATATATATATATATATATATATATATATTAGCTGGGGTTGCCGGCTCGCTATCACTTCACAAAGTTTGCTACTTGAAATATGTGAAACATTAATTTAAAATAATAAACATTTCATTCATATTACATAACTTTGCTGTAAACACGAAAACAAAATCTTTCTCATTCATTTCATATAGATAAACATGAACATTTTGGTAATTTGGATACAAATTTATTAATCTTTTAAATGTGAAGAAAACATAAATCAATTTGCCTTTTCATTTGCAATTTAGAAATAGCTGAAAATCAAGTTGATCCGTCTAAAGAAAGGAACATTTGAACACAAATGCTAAATATCTTTACAGGAAAGAAAACAATATTGCGAAACAGAACTATTTGTTATATTAAAATCAAAACAATCATTGAATTAAAAAATCAATAATAAAAAATAGTTAATTAATAAAATGTCCTTTTTCAAAACCAATATGCAAATTAGTTAACCTTGCGACTGATATCATATATACATAAGCAGTATATAAAAAAGATGGTGTGTCTATTGTGTAAAGTTGAATGAACTTGAAATTGGGCATTTTGACTCTACCGTTAGTGTGAGAAACGGGCCCAACTTTCCCATTTATTCAATGCATATATATATATATATATATATATATATATATATATATATATACACACACATCTATTATTGCACTTACATTTTTATTTTACTTTATTTTATCTTCTATATTTTATTTATTTTTTATTTTATTTTATTTTACTCTATTACACTATATTCTTTATTTTAGGTATTTCTATATTTTTATATTTTTTCATATTTTTTAAATTTTTAATTTTTAATTTTTCAATTTTTTAATTCTTTTATATTTTCTTATATTTTTATACCTTAATATTTTTTTATATTTTTAATTTTATTTTTAATTTTATTTTTTATTTTTTTTACTTCTTATCCTCTGATTTTATTTTTCCTTCATATATTCTATTATTTTTAAAATTTTATTTTTACTCTTTATTTTTGTTCTTATTTTTATTTTTTTCATTTTTTCTTAATAATCTTTATAATGTTTATAATGTTTTATTATTATTATTATTATTATCAGTTTTATCTTTATATTCTTATTTTATAGCTGTAACTTATTCTTTTTCCAATATTGGTCTATTTACGCCCTCCTGCCAATGGATGTTCCTCTGAGATGAGCTTGTAATTTCTTCCTTGAATTTCTGTAAGATGTGGTGCTAAAAGCGCTGATGAAAACGTTTTGGAGTAGCTTTTGTAGGTTTTTTAAAAAAATTAAAGAATGAAATAAAGTATTTCCAGAATGTTTTGGAAGCGACCGTACGCCATAATAGACTTGTTGTTCTAATTCTTTGAGCAATTGGAACCTTATAATTCACTAAATCTCCTTATAATATATATATATATATATATATATATATATATATATATATATATATATACACTAGCAAATATATGCTCCCTCCAGTCGCAGACTTTTTCTAGCCTGGGAGGATGGTAAACGAACATATACTACATTGACCCCCAAAGGTAATAACTAAGAGGATGGTATAGGGAATATGGTCTCATGACAACAGAACAGATAGTACATTGTCCCCTTTCCAAAAGAGGATATAATACCTGTGAGAATTCCCCTCACCCCCTTAAAAAAGGAGGAGGTAATTCCTGAGAGGGTGGTCTTATGACAACAGAGCCAATACTACACTATACACCCCCATTTAAAGATTATCTGAATAAATCATGTTTTTTCTTTCATTCATTTAAAAATGCCTAGTCACAAAAACATTAATTTTTATGGTTCCTTGGCCTTTTGGCTAAGATCAAAGTGTAGTATCTGTTCTCAGCAAAGTCAGTGACATCAGACGGTTTACTAATGCCATAAGTTTAAACTGGAAGTTTTCATGTAAATTATCTCCATTGAAAATTAAATTCTCTAAGAAAGTTTTTAAAACACTATCTTTTTTTTTCATTATTAAATTGCTTTAATAATTATAACAATATTACTATCAAGAAAACTATTGTGCATATATAAGAAAATTTGTCAATAAAAATTAGAAATGTATATTACAGAATATAAATTTATTAAAAATTCTTTATAACATAAATATGCAAATGAGGAATATCTAGTTGTTTGGAGATTACTATATATATGGTATTTCAAAATATTATGCTGTATCATGAAATTAAATAAGCATAAGCTGTTTTGATGTTAATACAGTCAAGATAGATGGAAAAAAAACTTTTGCATTTATTCATTTAGATATATATGTTCAGCCCTTTAATGGTGTTAAAGATGAGTAAGCACATAAACTGGGTCATATAACTGGAATATGTAAAATAAGCACTTATAATAAATTAATTCAAAGTGACACATTTTTATTATTTATTTTATCTCATTGTTTTGTTTTTTTTCAGTTACAATAACAGACTTCTAAGAATTCCATATATAAGCAGGCCTATCTGGTGTCACTCAGGTATTGAAAATAGTGTTTGGACGTTTAATTGGAACTGAAAAAAATCAGAACTTTTGGGGATAGAAAATTAAGCCTTATTTCTAATTCCAAAAATGATTCTTTTAAAACTTAATTTTCCATTGCTGGTACTAATGATAAAATTATAAACATTTATTGATTTTAAAGTAACAGTAAAACTAAAATCTATGGATCATAACAAATTTAGGGAAAAATGACACCGGAAAAAGAAAAGGAATCTTTAGTTGCCTCATTATTTTCAATCAATAACGGGAAAAACATTTCAGAAAAAAATAGTTAGAAAGATCCACTCATGTAACGTAGCCCCCCCCCCCCCCCCCAGTATGTTACTTTTGTGAAAATATATGTACACATTACACAGGTTTTTATGGTAATCCGAAAACAAAAACAAAAAAAAACAATAACTATATGAGTAAATATTTACAAATTTTTTAAAGAATCAGAATCGGTAATTGTATCGGAATTGAAAATAGTATGAGTAATTATTTTCTGAACTATGAACACTATTCATCACATTTTACCCGTTATTCATACATTGTTTACAAATATCAAACAGAGCTGCCAATTGTAATGTTGCCCCACTTTTTATTTTTTTATTTATTTATTTTTTAAAATTTTTTTTTTATTTCAATTCCCCCCAAACAAGGCCCATTGCCACTGAGAATTTGGAGCAAGATTTACAGGGGCATTCTAAGTGGGGAGTTAAGTAGCAAGATGCTTGTTCACATTACATTTAAATTTCTGCATGTTGGTACAATCAGGAAAACAGGGAGCAGGGAGGGAATTCCAGAAGCAAGAGGTTTGATGAAAGAAGCTATTAGAGGATGCCTCCTATAAATCTGGCCCCTGAATCATAATTATGTCTTAGTGGCAATATGTCTTGTTTGGGGTGAATCAAAGTTTTTTAAAAAAACATCGAAATCATAAAAAAGCAATTAGCAGATTATAAAAATATGTAAAAAGGACAAAATATATGCTTAATACTTATGGCAATTATTTTCTTTTTTTACTAGTTGTCAAGCCATTACTTATCAAGGCCAAAAAACACTCAACAATAAGGTTGATGAGATGAGATGGATGGATTGTCAGTTGAATGATGAAGAATATTATGGGAGGATCGAAATTGATAAATGGAATGAACGAAATTCGATTACTTAAGAGGCTGGTTTATGACAAGTATTTGTTGACATTGTATTTGAAGGTGACCATGTTGTAGTCCTCAGTGAAGTAGTCATGCGGTAATGTGTTCCACAGATAGTAAGCCCTGGGAACGAAACTTTGTTCATCGAAATTCCGTTTTATGTTAGACACACAAAGGAAGAAAGGGAAGTTCTTTGCAGTTGTTGTAGACAGAAGAGTTCTTGCTGTAAATGTCTTACAAGGAGGAACCAGTGATTAGGGGTCAGCCAAGCACCTTTTTGCTTTCATTCATCCATGAACAGTTTAATAGGAAAGAATTCAATTTGGGAAAAAATTATTGTCGTACGAAAGTCAGGGTCCAGTGTTTAGATTTTAAAATTGATTAATGCTATCACAATGAGCATGTTAGTCGCAATGTTTCGTTATTTTTTTGTTAATGGGAATTGCTCAAGACAAGGCATAAAGCCACTTGAAGCTAAAAAAAAAAAAAATACTACTTCAAGGTCAAAAACTAGCCAACGATAAGAGTTAGATGGATAGATTCAGACCCAGAAAACAGCAATTCTTCCACCTTTGTCAGAAACATCACTCATGGAATGTGAGGACTAAATTGTTATCATGATTTTAAATATCATATCATATATCAGATGAGGGAAAGAAATAATATTGATGGCATTCTACCACACAGTGTATCAATATATATATATATATATATATATATATAAGAAAAAAAAAACGAAAAAACTTTCAATTATAATTTACTAGTAAATGCACAACCGGCATTGTCCGGGAATGCATGTGTATACCTGCTCCCAAACCTGAACACCATATCATTTCTTTTCTTTTTTTAAATTTTTAGCATAAAGTCAAATCTGACACAAATGTAGACCCCCCCCCCAAAAAAAAAACATTATTATAAACAGCAATATTACCCCCTTCCTCACTTGTGCCGCCAACAATGTGAATGAAAGCCTTAAACTGTTAAGAAAAGTTTAGTATGAAGAAAACAATAAGAAAAAGTGGGAAGAGCACACTTCCGGTTGGGGAATAAGTGGGGAGGGGGGGATTTGGTATGAAGAAGGTAATGTGGGAGGAAGTGGGAGGGGGGACGGACGAGGAAGAAAAGAAAATAGAGGCAGAAAAGAAAAGAAACTGAAATAATAATAAAAAAAACTGAGCTCATATTATTACTGATTTAAAAACAAACAAATATTTCCCTTCGTTGAAATCTTTAAAACATGCAACATCATCTCATCAACAGTTTTCTTATTTATATTTGAGGAATTTTCAAATTTTTTTTCTTTCAACGTGGCCATACCATCGGAGTCTCCTCTTTTGCACACACATATTCCTATACTGTCCAGATTTAATCTTCCTCTGAGGTTATCAGATCTAAGCCTGTCTTTAATGTTTTACATTACACATCCATCGTAACATTCTCATATTATTTCTCTCCATTACTTGATTTTTTTTTTTTAATTTATAGCCCACATTTATTTTACAGGAGAAATGAACATTAAATCATGAAATTACTGTAACTTTTGGAAATCCCAGCTATTTCGAATGCCAATTTAATTTAAGCTTTTTGTTCTTTTTTTTATTTTAAATTAAGTACTAAACAGATTTTAGTACACTAATTTCAAATACTATGTAATTTACACCTGTACAGTTAATTTATATAATTACTAGCTATATCTACCCGGGATGCAGTGTAGTTATTTTAATTTTAATTAGTATTCGTTTGACTATTTTTAAACTTAAGGTAGACAACTCCTATTATATTCTGCAATTTAAAAAGAGCTATCTCTCTTGCTGATTTTTATTTTAGGTGATTATTTAAAAATGTTTCATATTAACAATTGTCTGGGCTGGACTAAATAATTTTGGAAATAAAGTGTAGCTAAGTACGTTATTATATTGCCAATAACACGGTACAACAATAACAGATGAAAATTGGCTAGTCAGAATCAAAGTTTGATTTGCCAGTTTAAATGCTATTTAGGCTTGACTTTAGAACTCTGACAAAATAATTGTATATGTTAGATTGCAGTTGGGTTAAGTTTTTCTCCTTCACATTCATTTATAAACAGTTTAATGAAGTCTTGTCCTTCAGCATTAAATAACCCAAAAGGAGTTGGATTATTTGGACTACAGTTCTAACTTTCAATGTTATTCTCACAATGTTTCGGCCGATGTAAGCTCTGACCTTCTTCAAATGCATCTTGTTAAACTCAGGAATCTATGCAGAATTTCGAACTGAACCCTTTATTTAATCCACAGGAATAGACTGTTCTCATTCAGTCAGCCATGACCTGAAGAAGGTCAGCCGAAATATTGTAAGAATAACGCCCCAGATGAGAACAGTAGTCCAAATAATACAAATAATGAATCCTCATCTAAAAAAAAATTCATAAACCCTAAAATGTTTAAGTGCAGTTAACTAGACAGACCAAGGCAAAAAATACCGGATTTAATGATAATAGATAATTAAATCCGATTGCGATTTATCAGTCTTTTTGCCAGCCCTAAATTTAAATTTCTAGAAAATTGCTATTCACACAAGCGACAACACTGTTAAAATAAAAAAAAATATTTTTTATAGAAAAATTACATTTATATATGCAACATTGTGTCCCTCTCAATTTTTGCCATATTTATACAAAAGGTGTTGGTTATTTATTCACTACTACTGTCGGGGAAGGTATGAACCCACAATTTCCATAGATAGCAACTTGAGTTCAATTAATCATATACAATCGTTTACAATATGTATTCCGCTTCAAAAAGGGATGATTTGCCACGAAGCAGATGAACAGAACCAAACCAAAATGCCTGAATTAAATGACCTTGAGTTAATAATAGGATAACTTTTGCCACTAATAATGAAGCCGAAACACGTTGTACTGTTATCTTCTTTCAACAAACTCTATCAAACATTTTTTTTTTTTTTAATATCTTATTTTTATTTTCTTAACGTATCAAATGCATGTAACAAGAACACATTTCAGTTAGAAAATAAGTTAATGTTAATGGGCACTCATTAATTAAAAAAATATTTGCTTAAATAGAATTATTAACTATTAAATCAAGTTGAAAAAAATATAAAATAAAATAAATAATGGGAAAGAAATGTAGGAGAAATATAGTAAATCATGTACATTGCCAATGTGGATGGTGAAAATAAAGTTTTTGTAAGGAATACAATGAATTTATGCTGAGGGAATATTATTAATATGAAATAAGTATAAATAGCTAACGACAAGACTAAATAGTCTCAATCTAAACCGTGTATGAATACATAAAAAAAAAAAAAATATATATATGTTCTTATAGATATTCAGGTGTTAGCGTCACCAATAAGCAAGAGGCAACTCAACACCTACACAAGTTTACTAACTAAATACGAAAACCTAGTCTAAGCATTTAAATAAAATATTATCCAATTTTACCATGGCGTTCTCTCCCCCCCCGCAAAATAAAATTAGATTAATTGAATATAATATAATAAAAGATGTTTTAAATACAAAAACATGAAGGAAAAACAAAGGAAATAAAAAAGGATATATAAAAAGATATGCAAAAAAAAAAAAAAAAAAAAGTATATGAAAATAATTTTTTTTTAAAAATTCAAATACACGTTGTATAGAAAGTAAACAACAAAAATAACCTAGAAAATCTGATTTAAAAAAAAATTAAATAAAAATAACAAAACAAGATAGAAAGTAGCTTTCACGTTGTATAACTGTTATGGTCTAACGTCTCTGGCTAGAAGAATTAACCAATGCACATGTATTTTATATATCGACAAACATCGAGTTTATGTCTGCTAGAATAATAAAACTAGAAACAATCAATGCTACCTGTTGGTGTTACAGCTGTTTATGCCAGCTAATAAAATGGTCATCACCAAAAGTTAACCTCCCAAACAGCAGATGCAGCGAACAGTGTCAGGGTATCGAGATATTCCAGTAAATATCTTGATTATTTTTAAGTGACAAGCTGTAGAATTGGCTACACACATGGAAAGATAAAAAAAAAATAGAGGCTTTCAATTGAAAACAAGCAGCAATGACACAGCATTATGTTGGATAGAGATTCGAAATTGCATCCATTTTAACTGCTTGTTTGTCACACAGACACAATCAATTTGCTGTTCAATCCAACCGACGACGACGACTGACAACATGGCAGCGGTAGCAGTACAAGCCAACAGCTATTCAACAATTTCATTTCATCAATGAAATTATCTTACTATTTATAGTATGTATGAATGGTTTTAAAAGTTTTAAACACTTAAATATTTAGCCAGAATTTGCGGGAAAATATAACATATTCTGAAGAGTAAATTCAAACTAAGCGTTTACGAATAAAAATTCTATTTTAAAATGAAATGTAACAGACAAAAGAAAATACTCTTTAAAGCATGTAAAAAAAAAAAGTAAATGTTATTTCAAACTTAAGAAAAGCTAGTGCTAATTAGAGCGTAACAGACCAAAGAAAAGTTATTGCTAACTAGAGTGTAACAGACCAAAGAAAAGTTATTGCTAACTAGAGTGTAACAGACCAAAGAAAAGCTATTGCCAACTAGAGTGTAACAGACTAAAGAAAAGCTATTGCTAACTAGAGTGTAACAGACCAAAGAAAAGCTATTGCAAACTGAAACGTAACAGACTAAAGAAAAGCTATTGCAAACTGGAGCGTAACAGATCAAAGAAAAGCTACTGCAAACTGGAGCGTAACAGACCAAAGAAAAGCTATTGCTAACTAGAGCGTAACAAACTAAAGAAAAGCTATTGCAAACTAGAGCGTAACAGACCAAAGAAAAGCTATTGCAAACTGGAGTGTAACAGACCAAAGAAAAGCTATTGCCAACTGGAGCGTAACAGATCAAAGAAAAGCTATTGCTAACTAGAGCGTAACAGATCAAAGAAAAGCTATTGCTAACTAGAGCGTAACAGATCAAAGAAAAGCTATTGCAAACTAGAGCGTAACAGATCAAAGAAAAGCTACTGCAAACTAGAGCGTAACAGATAAAAGAAAAGCTACTACAAACTGGAGCGTAACAGACCAAAGAAAAGCTATTGCAAACTGGAGCGTAACAGACCAAAGAAAAGCTATTGCAAACTGGAGCGTAACCGATCAAAGAAAAGCTACTGCAAACTAGAGCGTAACAGACCAAAGAAAAGCTATTGCAAACTGGAGCGTAACAGACCAAAGAAAAGCTATTGCAAACTAGAGTGTAACAGACCAAAGAAAAGCTATTGCAAACTAGAGTGTAACAGACCAAAGAAAAGCTATTGCAAACTGGAGTGTAACAGACCAAAGAAAAGCTATTGCAAACTGGAGCGTAACAGATCAAAGAAAAGCTGTTGTGAACTAGGGTTAAACATAGCTATTGTAAATGCTATTTTAAACATGAGCGTAATAGACTGACAGACAGAGCTTCTTATAGAAATTTTGTGGATGCATCAAAAATAATATACGTCCATTAAATCTGCATGGTCAAAAAGAAAAAGGCTATTTCAACACTAAGTAGGACAGACTGTACGACAGACAAAGCCTCTTATAAAAAAATAGCATTCTATCATTAAACCTTTCAATATATTTGAAATCATTTTTTGTTTTTATCTGTATTTTTTCTTTAAACAAATGCTAAAAATACTTCTTTCTTTTCTTCTAAAAATCATTTGCAGTATTTTTTTTTTATTTTCATCAATTTTATTTAAATATGGAAGAAAAAAATATCCACCCCCATTACCTCATATGAAGTAAGTTTAAAATTTGCAATGCTAAATTCTAATTTAAAATGTTATATTCTTAGCTAATATGATGTGATTGCTTTGGTTGTGTTATGCATGAATTTAAAACTAAATGCTCAAACCAGTTAATTGGAAGATATTTAAATAAGTGAAAAATAATAATGAAATTCAAACAATTAAATAAATTGCTGTAAATGCAGCTGAAGAAGGTCAGAGGGTTGATCAGTCGAAGCGGGTAGAAATAGAAATGTTATGGAAGTACAGTTTTAGTAAGCCAAGAATTGTTTATCCAAATACGTTGATATGTTGACAAAGATTCAGGATGTTTTAAAACTATTCTATCTGCTTTGGAATTTTTTAAATAAGGATCGATAATTTTTATAATCTGGATCATTCAGACTACTATTCTCATCTGATTCTCACTAATTATAAATGGTAGATCCGAACACCATTAAGTCACTGGGAAAGCCTTCTGAAAACATTTTGAATTTATTATTTTTTTTTTTAAATTTGTATTTTGAATATGGGCAGAAATAACTGTACGAATAAAGATGTTTTTAAAAAAACAAATTTGGAACATTTATTAAATCATTCTAGTAATATATACACTAATGAGCTATTAACCCAACTTTTGTGTAAATTTAAAAGAATTTAAATAAGAATAATTTATATATATATATATACATATATATATATATAAAATCTTTGGTTTAGTACATAGAAATCAGACAGAGTGCTCAATTATTGAATAATAAGAGCATAATATCTTCTGTATCGCAAACATGGATGACTACATACATGCACCCCACTCCTTTGTCTACACTGCCATGTCGGAGGTTGAGCGGTAAGGTTTGTTAATGTTTTTTATGGCAAGAATGATATATTTAGGATTGCCAAGCAGATGTGAAGGGAGAATGAAGATATAGTTGGTAACAAATGTGTCAAGGACGATGCAGGAAATCTTTTGATGGGCGACTCTAAAACAAATAGCTTGGAAAAAGCATTATGAATGCCTCCTCAACGAGGATTTCGCTTGGGATGATGACAAACTATCACGTGCTGATTCTGTGGCTGGTCTGCTCACCCATATTCTCTCGGAATGATAGCAGAGTCTATAGTTAAAATGAAGAATGGCAAGACTGCTGGGCCTTCTTGTATTGTCACAAAGATGTTGAAGGTGTCTGGAATGACTGATGCAACTTTAAAGACTAATCTTGTGAACATGTCGATCAAAAATGGCATCTGAACTGGAGGATAGTATTTTTATCAACCTATACAAGGGAAATGGCGATGCATTGAAAAGGGGCAATTACCGCGGACTAAAACTGCTTGACCAGAGTAGTGGAAAGAGTGACAGAAAAATACATTCGGGGGAGTATTGCAGTCAATGACATGCTGTTTGGCTTCATGCCTGGGCTTGGCACAACAGATATTATTTTCATTCTGAGGCAGTTGCAGAAAAAAATATCTCAGCAATAACAAGAAGTTATTCTTTGCTTTTGTCAACCTGGAAAAGACATTTGACCGTGTTCCTCAAGCTGTGCTTTGGTGGGCAATGAGAAAACTCTGTTGATGAGTGAATTGTATGCTTTGTCCAGTCTATGTACAGCAATGCTCAGAGCAGGGTCCATGCAACAATTCCTTTAGTGATCGGCTTGAGGTAATGATTGATGTCCATCAGTGTTCGGTATTGCATTTTCTGCTATTCATCATTGTGCTTGAGGCATTATCGGGAGAATTCTGTACAGAATTCGCCAGAAACAATCATATGCCAATGATTTGGTAATCATTGCTGAATCAGAGGAAGAAATGTAAGCCAAGTTCAACCTGCGAAATACCAACATGGAGTTGAAGGGTCTTCAGGTGAACATGAGGAAGATGAAAGTCATAACCAGTAGCCCTAATCTGCATATTCTGAAAGATTCTTAAAAGTTTTTTTTTATAGTGTTTACAGATCTGGTGTTGGCAGCAACTCTGTATTCTGCACAGGTTGTTGTCATTGGGTTCACAAGATCTGCAGTGGACTGTGATGAAGATTGATCCCTATCGAAGACTATCTTGCTCACTCGCTCGCTCCTCTTCAATGTAATGACAAAGCAATGATCAGATGGTTATGCGATGTTGGGTCAGGTTTGCTCTGGACAGCCAAAAGTCGTTTTCATGACGTATATAAAAAATAACAACAACGGCATGGAGACATGTTTTGAATTTTTGCTCCACTTTGAAAGAAAGGTAGTAAATATCTACCGGAGACTTCTCTACTTATAAATGTTAGTGGTTTGGCAAGTGACCTGTCCCTGTAAATATTCTTGTTATGAAAACAGTCAAAAGTCTGCCAAATTCAAATTCTTATGAACGCGATTGATCACTTTGACGGTCTCATATGTCTCAAGAGATGGGAGTACCTCAGTCTAAATCAGGTTGGATCAAGCCAGACCCAGCATATCAGCTGTGATACTTTCTTGGCGAGATTGAATATACCAAAGCTTGATGAGCTCCTGACAGTCAGTCGGCTACGTTGTTTCAGTCACGTTGAGAGGAGAAATTCTTGTATAAAAAAAGTCTTGAGGTGGAAAACGGAAGGAAAGGGGGACAACCCAAGAAAATTTGGATGCAAACCATCAACAAAGATCTTTGACAATGGAATTTAAAAGGAATCGATTCTCAAGACCGTTAAGTTTGGAGTTTAAAATCGCAGGCTTCCAGAAAACATTGGGAAATAAAGATAACATTTTTTTTTTTTACTTATGATGGTTTACGAGCACACATTAATTTGTGTATTCGACTTCACTTCCTGTCATGAACTATGATCTAGCAAGCAATTCCTTTTCCCCTTTTCATTGGATTCTGTTTGCTTTCCGTCGTTTTCACATTTGGCTGATCTAACCTTTAACCCTGCCAGACAGTTTGTCTTTGAGCAATTCTAAGTACAGCCAAACAGAAAATAATCTTGATTTAAAATTAGCTAACACACCCAACATTAACCTCATTTACAACCATAGCAACAAAAGGGTTTCAACAACCCAAGTAACAATTTTGTGGATAAAAACATTAATCATTGTTGACATTACAACATAAAATAAGTCTAATCGCGGATTTGTGAACAGAATTTAACAGAAAATTTGAAAATATTTATTTTAAAATTAACATTTCGACACAAGGTGAAGCGGAAATGGCATTAAGTGATATCAACATAGAATTAGTAAAGTTGTTTACATAAGTTTCATATTGAAACACAGAATAAATAAAAAGTAGAATTTTCAAACAACTCTTTTTTTAAAAAAATTTTTATCAACAATTTTGATTAATATCTTCATCTTCTGATTGTTGGAATCATTCGGATTACCGTTCTCATCTGGATTGTTATATTCACAACGTTTCGGTCAATGTAACCTCCAACCTTCTTCAGGTGCATCTTAACGAATTCCAGAATCGATATGGAATTTCGAACTAAACCCTTAATTTAAATTACGGAGGTAGATTGTTCTCATCCTGTCAGCCATAAACCGAGTTGAAGTCTAAAGTAATTTGTATTTTATTCTAAGTTAGCATAATTCGTAGTGAGGATTAAATCATCAACTTTCAGAAAACTGTCACTTAAGTTACAACTGATTCCTACTCATCACCTTTAACCATTGTGTCACGAGTAGTGGATTAAATAAAGAGTTAACATTAATAGAAGTCCGAATAATCTAAATAATCCAAATTATTAATCCTCATCTAAAATATTTCGAAACATAACATTTTCATCTTTACAGCATTTATATCAATTACATATTTCAAACTGTTTTCCTCAATTTCATCGTTATTTATACGTTACAGCCATTGTACTCTCCGGGCTTGAAAAAGGCTGCCGAGTACAACAGCTGAAACACTACAAAAATGACAACAACTAAAAAAAAGTAAACTGACCGAAAGATAAAAATAACAATACTTCATCTCAAGACATATATTCAAATACTATCGCTGCAACATTTTTTGTTCTCGCACCCTCAAAAATTCTTCACAAGTCTATCTTATTTAGTGTGGAGAATAACAAAAAGGGGTTCAATGACTGAAACTGGGTACCAATCGCAGTTGGGGAGTTGGAGGTTTGGGAAGGAGTCAGAGTCGGACTCGTAAGAATGCGAAGAGTCGGAGTCTGATTTTATAATCTCCAAAGAATCAACAGTGAATATTATAAGATTTTAAAATAGGAGTTGGAGTCAGAGTAGGTCTTATAACTTCTGACTCTGCAGGGTAATAACCAAAGGGAGAACACTCTGTTGTAATCATCTTTTTATGAAGAAATATTTGTAAATCAACTATAAAATAAAATAAGAAACATAAACATTACTTAACCAACATTGTATAATTATTTGGACTATTCTCATCTTTGTTGTTGTATTCACGTTTCGGCCAATGAAAAATCTGACCTTCTTCAGATGCATCAAAATGTTAGGCAATCTTTGAGAATCAAAGAATTCACCATGCAATGTTACAATTATCTCAAATTTTGAAGAATAAAAAAAACTTTAAATAATAAATAACTATCAATAAATGTTATTTATTTAGTGATATCAAGAGACAATGGAGTTCTGCGTCTCAGATTAGTCCCTTGCTGAATTGCAGCGTCTGCTGTGACTGTGCAAGCCTATCCTGGATCAGAAGGCTCTGCTGTAGTTGCCACAGATGTAGGTTGTTTTTGGTTGCGAGAGCTCTGTTTCAGCCCTCTGCCATCTGTGTTCTCTCCTCTCCTCACTCATCTTAGAGCATGCCTTCACAGAACTTCTCCAGCGATCTTTAGCCACAGACTCCCAGCCTATTTGATCGATGTCACCTGCTCTCATGTCTCGCTTGCAGAGATCCTTATAGTGTAGAGCAGATCTTCCTGATAGTGTAGAGCTGGTTGTGAGCTTGCTATAAAAAAATATCCTTTGGGATCCTTCCATCGTCAATTTGCCTGGAATAGTGAATCCACTGGAGTTGTTGTTGGGTGAGCAGAGCGAACATGTTTTGGATACGTAATTGATTTTATTCTAATAGAATGTTTATTTAAAAATAAGTTATTTTTTTAAAATAAAATTAAAAGTAAAAGCAATTTTTTTTTTCAGTAGAAAAGTTTGAGAAACCCTGTGTTGACAAGTCGTTCAGCTAGTCATCATATATATGTTCAAATAAATGCCAAAAATGATTTACATGTGAAAATTCAATACTCACTCTGTTGCTGCTGCCACTGCTGCTACTACTGTCTGTTGTGGCAGTGGTAGTATTGGAGTTCACCGAGACAAGGCTAGCCCTACGCTCCATATGGACGTCATCTAATGATGTTGAATCACTTTCCATATCTCTGCAAAAAGTGCAAGGTATTTTTGACATTAGAGACATTTTTTTTATACAATAATGTTACAAAAATAGGAATAAGAGTTTATAAATAGACAAAGAAAGAGTTTGCATACATCCCAATTGCACCTATATATTAACAGCCTTAAAGATCACAAAAAAAACAGGCGGATGTGACATCGTACTACTGGGGTGAAATAAATCCTTCATTCTGATTGGCCAGTACAATAATGAGAGGAGTTCAATTAGAAAACAAAAATAATATAAATTTAAACTTTTTATTTCAGTTTCATTAATAAAAAAAGATTTAACTTTTAAATGTTTATGACCAGCAACCACCAGATTCTAAAACATTGTCGATTTAAAAACAAATTTTAAATTTGTTTGCGTTCTTTTGCTTGATCTCTTCACATAAGGTGACAAGTATATATAGAGTGAGCAACATAATTAAGTGCCAAAAATGAAGAGAAAAGCTTCCTTGTAGTAATTGTCTGGATTGGTAGAGGGAGGAAGAGAGAGTGACTATAAATATTAATTAGCTTCCGTCACTCTCTCTTTGTTATTATGTATCAAGTCAGAGATCTTTATTTTTTTTTTTACCTCACCTCACTATGTCTTTTCAAATTAAATTATTTCCATGACCTCTATGAAGCCACTTTTTTTTTTTTCAATTTTTTTTTTCTACTTACTCGTTTTGTTTATCTTTCTGGATTTATTTCGTTTAGTTACTATCATCGTCATTATCTTTTTGTGTCTGCATATCTGACATAACCTACGTTGGTTCTCAAACATATATATATTTATATACTCGCATTTTTCTTTTCTGAATATAAGGACTAATTTAATACCAGGAAATATATATGCTCTCCTTCACATATTTTTACTAGTCTATCGATACATAAAGCAAAAATGCCTGTGTCTGTGTGTCTGTATCAGGCATCGATAGTTGATCTCTGAGCAAAATTAATGGCATATATCGGTATCAGCAGGTTCTTGTGGATGTTTAAGCCTGGTTTTAAATTATTAAAAAGATCGTTTTTCACTATTATAATAATAATCTATAATAAAGAGTTGAATCATTTTCTTTAATGGCACATCAACCATTACGGTTGTTTAATGTTGTGAACCATTTTTGTTAAAGAAATGGTTTAGTTTTCTAAACAAATTATTAAAAGAACAGTAGTGGTACTATTTATTAAACTCCAAAATGAGGAGACCATACCTTCCCAAGTTTTATTATTTATGTTCAATATGTTTGATACCCAGTCAAATCTGCTAGTGCATATTGGGTTGGCCAAAAAGTTTGTTCGTTTTTATTTTAATGTCATCTTTCCGGCCTACTAAAGATCGTTTTATATTCCTATTCTTCAAATCCTGTAGCAAATATGTTGACGTCAGTGTGTAATAAGCCTCCGAGCAGAGGAGTTCTTACATTTTTGCTTGTGTTTCAGGCATTGAAACGGGAGATTAAGCAGAGCACTACCGACATCTGGTGCCTTTTTTACTACAGAAAAGGAAAAAAAGCTACAGAAACGCGCATAAAGATATGTCATGTGTATGGGGAGAATGATATCGCAGAAATGGTTTGCTCGATTCCGAAAAGGACATTTTTCAGTGCGAGATTCTCCAAAGATGATAAACAGTGACCAGATGAAAGCCGTAGATGAATAAAATTGCCGTTTGACAACAAGACAAATTGTAGACGTTCTCAAGATTTATAAATCGAGCGTGGAAAATGAATTGCATTAATATCCACTTAAAAAAACAAACAAACTTTTTTGCCAACCCAATAATAGCATTTACGAAAGCCAGTTTTGAATAATTTACAATAGAGCAAATAATTTGTATTATTTGGATTATCCAGATTACTATTCTCATCAGAGTTGTTATATTCACAACATTTCGGTCGATGTAACCTCTGACCTTCTTCAGGTGCATCTTTTCAAACTCAGGAATCTATAAGGAATTTTCAAAGTAAACTATTTAATCTGCAGGCTTAGATTGTTCTTCTCGTGGTTATAATCAGGTAGAAGCGTTAATTTTTATTTTATTCTAAGTTATTATTGCCTGTAGTAAGAATTGAACCTTAACCTCCAGAAGACTCAGTTATTTAGAACTGATTGTAAACCAACACTTTTATCCATTGTGCCACATGCGATAGTTACTAAGAATAACATAAATAGACACATCTATTCAGTCATGGCTGATAGAATGAGAATAATCTACCCCTGTGGATTAAATAAAAAATTTGTTCAAAATTCTGTACAGGTTTCTGAGTTTAACTTTAAAGATTCCCAAGTTCAATTAGAAGGTTCCCAAGTTTGAAAAGATGAACCTGAAGAAGCTCGGAGGTTACATCGGACGAAACGTTGTGTGAATAACATTCAAGATGAGAATAGTGGTCCAAATAATACAATTTATCAATCCGGATCTCAAAAAATTACGGAACAGACTAAATAATGTTTAAACGGATAGAAATGGAATATAAAAGAATGCGGATACAAATGTATCTATTAACTCACCTGCTTGTCCTATGTCCAAACATCTTTATTGGTTTTGTCAATTGTTCCTTCAAAGCTGAATGTCTGTAAACGAGACATTCCTGGATGAGCTCCCGCATCTTCTTTACCCACTGCTGCTTAGTATCAAGTGAAGATGCCTACATAGTAAAAACAAGGTAGAAATTTAGATTAGTTTGAGAAAAAAAAAAAAAATATATGAAACATAGTAAATAGTATTAACACAGCATGACGTCGCTAGCTTTAAATGCATCGTTCCTTTCATTAAAGTCGAACGCTCTATGACGTCAAGCCGCCGCATAGTGTTAAAATTATCACCGTTTATTCGCTGTTCAACATTGGCCCAGTGGTTCAGGCGTCGGAATTTGGGTTGTAAAATACTCGTAATCCGGGGTTTTGAATCGCATGACCGGTAGTGAATAGTCATGTCTCTATGCTGATGAGTCCCGATCATTAAGGCCAAAACGTATACGTATATAGATAATAAACAATAACAAATATTATATATATATATATATGTATGTTGTGTGTATTTAGGCAACATTGTTTCATTTAAGAAAACATTATTAAACATAACAAAATTCTTTTATTTGATTATACCTTTTTATTTTTTCAATTTTTCTAATAATCTTTTTTGTGTCAAAATTAATGAACGTCCTATAAGTATGAACCATCTTTAAGTGACAAAAACAAATGAACAAAAAGCTGCAGAAAAGAAGAGAATTTCAAAACACAGCTGAGAACGCCATATGTGAAGTTGTTAGACGTCAAAGCAAACTGGCGTCACGGAATTTAAATTCTAAACGTTCTTCTGGTATTGCACCGGTTTGTTGTTTTAACGTCTAACGACTTTACATATGGCATTCTTGGCTATTTTTTTAAATTCTCTTTCTCCAGCATTTGTCCATTTGTTTTTTTTTGTCACCTGAAGATGACTCAACGAAGAATCGAAAGTACTAGTTATACTTATGGAATATTTATTAATTTATTTTTTATTTTGACACAAAAAAGATTAGAAAAATTGAACAAAAATAAAAAAGGTATAATCAAGCTAAGAATTCTGTTATGTTTAACAATGTTTGATATATATATATATATATATATATATATATATATATATATATATATAAACAACTTTCACCTAATAATAGTAGAAAAAAATTATTAAAAAATAAATCTAAAAATTACTAGCTCATTCTTAACTATAAATGCATTGAACATTGAATTGTAATGAACTTGATTTTTTGCATAAGATATTAAAACTTGAAAATTGTCAACAAAAATAGAAGCTATTTTAATCAAGTTTAAGAAATAAATGAAAGATTATGCGTACCATGATAAAAAATAATAATGTAGGAAAATAAAATATAAATAACTTTATTTTAACTATCATAATCTTTCTGAAATTACAGCAGAAATTAAAACTTTTTTTACATTTTATCTAGGGAACTGATGCATAGTTACCTCCCTTGAGCTGCTGAGTTTTGTACATGTTAAAAAGTGTAAATTCACATAAATATTAGCTGAAATAAACACACACTTCCTATACACTGAATAAAGTAAACATGTCATTTAACTACACACATTAAAGAATCTTTAAAAGATAGGATTGGGAGGAGTTTGTTAAACGAAACTCTAAACGATGTTTTCAAAAACATTTCTTGTCTACATAAAAGTATATATTTTGTAGGAAATTTTTATTTGAATAATCATTAGTTTAATATCTAACGTATAAAGTTATCTTGAGATGTTAAAAGTTGGGCCATAATAGAATTTACGCTAACATATAAAATTTGATTCTGATTTTGATTTGTTATTGTTGTACCATGTTATTGGCACTAATAATAACATATTTTGCTACAATGTATTTAAAAAGATTATGTAGTTCTGCCTGAACAACTGATAATATGGAAACATTTTTCAATTATGACCGAAAAATCAAAATCAACAAGGGAAATAACTCATATAGTTAATTAAAGAATATACAAACAAGTTGTCTCCCTTACAACTAAAAAATTTTTTTTTCTGTCTAAGTTTATAAAATTGTGCAAACAACTAAAAATTAACTGAAATGAATTTACTGCAGCATCGGATGAATACAGCTAATATTTCAATAAAATTAAGAAAGTAATATATTTCTCAAATAAAAGTAAAATAAAATGAAAAATATTATACATCTGTAAAAATGATAACATACCACCTCCTCTTTAATATACGAATCTCATTTTCACATGTAATTTAAAAGTAAAATGTTACATTGAACTTTTAATCATTTTAAACAATTATCTTTTATTTTAATGTTTGAAACAATAGTATACCTTCAGAATTATTCGGTAATCTGAAATGGGTGCTCTTCCAGTCCACAAAGCAAATTTACATTCATCTCCTTCAATGTGCTCTGTGATATTAATATCTGAAATCTATAAAGATATAAAAAAAAAAAAAAGATAAAATATAAACATTTTTCATTTAGTTCATACATCTGTATCATATAAAGTCCAATTGAATGAAATTAGCCAAAGACAAAGAAGGTATAAATAACATTAACAATTATCAGAAAATGCTTTGATTTGACGCATATGAATCTATCTCTCTCTCTCTCTCTCTCTCTAACATCACTTTCTCCTTGTCCATGGGTCAGACGTCTTTTGATATTTTGGAAGCTTACTCTCCATTCCCCATTGTTCAGCAGGTTAATTCTCTCAAAACTTCACTCTGTACAGACTTGTCTAATCACTTGTTTCCAAGTCTTCCTTGGGTCCCCAACCTTCCTGCAATTCAAGACCTCCAGGACAAGCGCTCCACATAACCGTACCAGCATAACCGGTTTGTCCTTAGAATAACATCTATGTTAGGTAAATGTAGTGTTTTCAGCAAATCCTTTGACCTGATGTGTTGGGTTTGTTTCAGATTTCGCATTGCAGATCCATCAAATCATGGATCTGCCATTATGCTACAGTCTGGCAAGAGAAATCAGATCATAATGTATTTTATACGGAGAAAATCAGGACTTTTGGATTTAAAATGGAAAATCAAATAATAATTTAAAAGTTATTCCAAATATTTATGCTGCATTCTCAGGTAGATGGCCCCAGTTTGTCATTTACAGTCTCACATGTGGTCGCATTCATGGCCATTTCTTTAAGGTTTCATGGAGTTCTAGAACCATATGGCTGAACATTTACCTTCATACCCTATCAGTAAGATGGAGGAGAGAGAGAGAAAAAAAGAGGGTAAATGAAGGAGAGAGTAAGAGAAAGAGTAAATGAACGAGAAAGAATAAAAGATACAGTAAAAGAAAGAGATGAGAGTATGAGAGAGAGAGAAAGCAAGAGAGAGTAAGTAAGAGACAGAGTAAAAGAAAGAAAGTGAAAGAAAGAGAGACAGTAAAAGAAAGAGAGACAGAGAGAGAAAGTAAGAGAGTAATAGAGGAAGTAAGAGAAAAAGAGAGAGAAAGAGAGAAATAGAGAGAAAGAGAGAGAGAGAGAGAAAGAGAGAGAAAGAGAGAGAAAGAGAGAGAGAGAAAGAGGGAGAGAGAAAGAGGGAGAGAGAGAAAGTAAGTATATGTCTGGTGAAAGAAGAGTTCTCCTCTAATTCTTGTGTGATGTTAGTCACATAGGCGTTTTTTTTTTTAAATTTTATTTTTGTTTTATTCAAATATATTGGTTCTACGCATTAACCACTCTATTGGTATCTAAGATTTATGGGAAGCCTTTAAAGAGTTCAAAAAGAAAGCACAATGTCACTGAAGAACAGGATAATGAAGAGTAGAAAGTGAACTTTGGGTTTATTTTCAATAGCCTCGTAATCTTCGCTTCCCCCTTATTTTGTCCAGTAGTCCTCATATTTCATGAGCCATGTTTCTGACAAAGGGAGAAGAATGGCTGTTCTCTAGGTAGTCTGTTGTTTTGAGTGGGTGATAAGTGGAGATTTTCACTCCTCTCATAATATTCATCATCATTCAACTGTCAACTCAAGCGCTTTTCGGCCTTGATAAATGACAACCCATTAGTAAAAAAAAATTTTTTAAATTAAAAAATAATTTTAAAAATGACAATAATATGCAAACTACTTACCAATAGCTTTGATTTATACATATATTTAGATTTGCCATTACTGTCCTTGATTTCTTTAGCAAATACTAAACACATTTCAAACAAGAATATGTGACGTTCCCTTCCTTTTTTGATTAAATTCTTTGGATCCCATACTGTGAAATTATCTTGTAGAAGCACTTCTCCAAGGGCTTCTAAACTGTCCTGCAATTAAACAAAAGAATAAAGAATCAAATAGGAGTTCAAGAATTTATTATTCAAATAGATTTATTAAACCCATTCTTTTTTTTTTTTTTTTTACTTTGTACTTTTTATCATTTACTAGCTGTACCGACCTGGCGTTACCCAGGATTCAGTCACATAATATTTTTTCAAGTTATACACAAAAAAGAATTAAAATTTTAGTTTTTATTGTTTATTTAAATAAATATTATATTGCTAATAATAAATTTGGAAAAAATAATAATGTGAAGTCACATATAGGTGAGAAACACACACATATACAGAAACATGTGAAGTGGTCACATAATTGTACTAATACAGAGTTGAGGGAAAAGGTTATCCTATGATGGAGCTAACTCCTTTTTTAACATTCAAGTGAAAATTAAGAGTTATGTCTCGTACGTTATTTGAATTATTCATAGGAAAAAAAAATCATGATGCAACTTTTAGGTTAATATTTAAATGTTTCCATTGTAACAATCTTCCTCGCCGGAATAGCTATTTTTTCAAAGAAACTTGAGGGGAAAAACATTATTTTATCCTGAAAAACATGGTAGAAGGTACATGAAGACCAATAGGCAAGTCATAATCAAGTATTCTGTCGGATACATTGCTATTAGGTTTTGATTTTGAAAATAAATCAACAACTTTCAAACTTTCTCTGTATCAATCTTTTTTCTTATTGACCTGCTTTACTATGTAGTTTTTATCAATTAGGTGTACCTACCTGGTGTTGACCAGGATTGAGTAATATATTTTTTTTGTTCGCATTTTTTAAATTTATTTATTGTCTGCTATTCTCATCTTGGTTGTTATATTAACAACACTTTGACTGATATAACCTCCAAATTTCTTCAGGGACATTTATTTCAAACTTTGGGACTTTCTTGTTAAACTTGAAATCTTTATGTTGAGCTAGAGAACCTGTACACAAATTTGAATTTAACCTTTTATTTAATCCACGGGGGTAGATTATTCTCATTCTGTCAGCCATGACTGGATTGAAGTGTTAATTTATGTTATGTTTAGTTACTATCGCCTGTGGTAGAAGCATTGGTTATCAATCAAGTGACAGTCTTCTGAAGGTTGAAGGTTCAATTCTTTACAATAACTAATAACATAAAAAGTAAAACTCCTACCCGGTTATGGCTGATGAAATGAGAAATATCTCCTCCCACAGATTAAATAAAGTGTTTAGTTTGAAATACCATACAGGTTTCTGAATTCGATATAAAGATTCCAAAGTTCGAAAAGATGCACAGAAGAAGGTTGGAGGTTACATCGTCCGAAAAGTGAATATAACAACCAATAGTAGTGTGAACAATACAAATTATCAATTCCTCATTAAAAAAAATTCCGAAACAAAAATGTATAGATAAGAAAAATATATTAGATAAAACAATGGCTAATCACATTTTATTTCAATTTAGAGAAATTGATTTTATTTTTTGCTATATTTTACAGATAGAAAAAAGAATGGTAAAAAACTTTTTTTAAATCGAGACCAGTTTAAATATGTCTTATTTGAAGAGAAAGAAATTGTTAAAAGAAAAGAAATGTCTTACCTCTAAACCTTCCAACATGCTTAAATGCATAGCGTCATTGGCTTTCTTGGGTACACTTAGCATAACATCTAGACCATCCTATAATAAAAATGAACAGAAAATGTGAATCACAATGCTGAGAGGATACTAATTGCATACAATTTTATTGAATGAGACATTTTGAAAATACATTGTATTTAACAGTATGTGTATATGTTTATATATTTGTATGTATAGGATTCATTGTTAAACTAATTAACAGATCATTATAGATTTTGAAACACAGCTACTAAGCATAAGGGGTCATAATGAAGGCTATATTTAGTTTAATTTAATTTTATGCAAAGGAGTAAGAGGGGACCTTAATGAAAATTCAGATACCTTTGGTTTTTGTGAAATTTTAACAATAGGTATTAGACATTTCAGTTTCTTGGATAATTTTAAAGGGGCATAATATGACCCCCCCCCCCATTTGAAAATTCAAATATTTCAGATTCGCATTAAATTTGAACGTAGTTATTAAACACCAATAAGGTTTAGTATCATTATATTTTGATTTTGATCTATGTAAGGAGACATAAAAGTGGTGCAAAACTGTTCTGTTCAGGAAATTCATTTTACCCGTCCTGGGATGAGTATAATGCAAAGCTTTTTGTAAACACAAATTGAGCACTCTCCAGTAGTTGTAAATGTTTATATAAGCATTTAGATTCATTTACTAACAGCACTCACTTAACGTCCGAATGGTTACAATTGCCGACTGTCAACTAGACGATCGTAAGTTCAATCCAAGTAAAGCAGTTGCCTGTATAGCCACACTGAAGAGCTGTGATACAGCGAAACTGTCTGTCTGTGGATGACTTATATATATAACAAAGAGAGAGAGAGAGAGAAAATTCAGGGATGCGAGTTGCCAATGGCAAAAAAAAAAAAAAAAAAAAAAAAAAAACTGAAATCGAAATCAATTTCCCAACTTGGAGCCCAGCGTCCCCACCAATTCTCCTTCCTCTGTATGTATTAAATTTAACATAAAATGATTACTCGTTTTCAGGCAATTCTTACTTTTTATGGCTGTCAACCAAATAAATGTTTTACCTAGGGAGAAAAATTCTGTGCGTGTGTTATATACTTATATATATATATATATATATATATATATGATAAAAAAATGAAAATAATATTCCAACGTAATGGAAAATGAAAAAGGAAAACCAAAAATATTATTTATGTATTTATCAACGTTTAGTCTTCATTTCAAGACTTCCTCGGGATAACTGGTGTGAAAAAATAACACACAAGTACAAATATTTATACATAGAAGACTACCTCTGGCAAACCCAACTTGTCTTGGGAGGACGGGATCAAACATGACAGAAGAGCCTTGGATATGGATTCCAATGAGCCTCACCAAAGACAAGAATGGAGGGGAACACTTAAATCGAAACTGGACAATCAGGCCCCACCCTCATCAGAGGATTAATTGTGGCCTGATTCAACAAATAAACCGGTTGATGTTGATATATATAGGTTCTTACAAAAATATATCTTAAGTATATACTCTTCATAATATCCGAAAATGTTCCAAATAGCAAGCTCAATGAAGTTGTATTACAAGCTTCAGCAGAAAATATTCAAGATTTCATCCTAAAACACTTTATTATCAGACAATTGTCTCTGCCCATTCCGAAAATATACAAAATATCATCAACACTTAAGAAAAGGCTTCATCAGTGTATATTCTCCACAATCAGGCTGAAGAAAAAAACATGCACCCATATTCATTTAATTTATATATCCTTTTTTCTTTTCCCTTTTCATTCGAACAAAGGAAAATTCTTACTTTAACCCTATTCACTTGCAGGTAAAAGTTCAAAATATATTATGACTTTTTCCCTTTCAAAATGCTTATTCTTGATCGATAAAAAAGCACATAAATGCATAACCTATTAAGACCCACCACTAGGGTTCATATCAATCTATTTTCTCTGTTTTCTTCCTCCTTTTTTCCTTTCATCATAAGGGTACACCTCACCACATCGTTGTTTATTAATCTCATATAAACAACTTCCGGTTAGAGTATAAATAACAATTGTCTGATAATAAAGTGTTTTGGGATGAAATCTGGACTTTCTCAAGATAACTGATTTGAAGAAATAACATAGTTCATCACTTTTACGTTATTTCTTCAATTCAGTCATCTTAAGAAAGTCTTGAAATAAAAACGAAACGTTGATGAATATATAAATAATTTTTTTTCGTTTTTCATTATTCATATTTATAACGAAACCTCTAGCTAAATACAACACATTTACTTTCAAAACATTTCATTAAATAAAATTTGTCGGATATTTAAAATCTATATATATCTTGTCTAACATACTCTAATATAAAAAAAAAAATTTTTTTTTTTAATCTTATGGAAAATATTTAAATAATTTTGAATTTATCAAATATTTAATAGCTCATTTTTTACAAATTTCATTTTCTTAAAATATTTCATGTTAGAAACAAAATAGCAAACAAGATAAGACATGGAATAAATTATTATGAGTAATTAATTGTATATGAGTATATATATCCTTACCGTAAACTAATAAATATGATACCCCCCTCTCTATGCCAAAACATTTTTCAATCATATTTTGTGTTTCAAAATCAGCCGAAAATTCTCCACATCTCTACTTTCTTATTAAATTTTTTTTATTCCTTCCTTTTCTCATTTTTCTTTTCCCCTCCCAGTTTAGAATAAACGGCAGATTTATACTTCCACACCACCGTCCCTCTAGCTACTACCAGCCAAGCTTGGCTGTGACATATTTTGACCCAGACAAACTTTGTAGCCTACATAGTTATAAACCAATAAGTCGAAGCCATCAATCTCATTCATCTTGTGTCCTTTGAAGGAGACAGGCCACTGCTGATAATGCTACTACCAAAATCATGTTTATCATTCTCTGCTTGTTCACATCAACAACCATGCCGAAGTCTGGACACTTTCTGACAAATCAAAATTAATATTCTGTATAATTTTTTTTACATTGCTTTATCATCCTGAGGAAGTCTTTCAATAAAGACGAAACGTTGATGAATACATAAATCACAGGTTTTGGCTTTCCTGTTTTCATTTTACATTACGTCGGATCATTTTATCCCCACTTTTCTTCATATCCTTACCTTTATTTCTCCAGTATCATTCTCACAGCAGGATAAGAGATCTTTCAGTAATAACTGGTATTTGGTAATCCTCTGGACTGGTTTGATTAAATATGATGACAGTGGTTCACTGAGTTTGTGTTTCTGCTGGATTTCCTGGAAATAAAAAAATAATTTTTTAAATATTTTTTTTTCATTTTATTTAAACAAAATTCAATATGGTTATTTTGTTTTGGATCATATCAACCGTTTTGAGTGCTTTAATGCTGAATATTTAGTTACTAAATCAAGTTCTTACTGTCTTCAAATATATATTCATGGTGTTTGGTTTGATTGTTTTGTCTTATAGATGAACGAGCCGACTTTGCCGGCTCACTATCGCTTTGCAAAGTTCGCTACTTGAAATAAAAATGTTAAATAATAAACATTTCATTAATCAGTTTGTTGTAAACACAAGACAAAAAACTTTCGCATTTATTCATATAAATAGCTAAACATTAACATATTGGTAATTTTATACAAATTTATTTATCTTTTAAATAAGACAAAGAAACAAAAAAATGAAAAGAAAGAAATCAATTCGTCTGTGCACACGTGTGTGTGTGTGTGTGTGTGTGTGTGTGTGTGTGTGTGTGTGTGTGTGTGACAGAAGGTGGGGGTTTCCTTCTGTGTTTTTATTACAACTTAGAAATGGATGGCAACTTGTCGAAAATCAAGTCAGTCCCGCTGAAGAAAAGATCAGAGCGAAACATTTATATTTAAATCAAGGCAATACAATTATTGAATTTTAAAAAAGGTGTTGCGAACAAACATGAGCAATCACCTTCCATCTCGGAACTCTTATGCCTCGTTGGTATATCTTTCTTTCTAGCTAGCGAAGATATATTAATTTAATTCCTTTGAAAATTAATATTTTAAGAAAGATTTTTGTACTTTATCCTTTTTTATATTGAATTACTTTAATTACTGTTAATATCAACAAAACTTGTGGATATATATAGGAAAAATAACAATAAAATTACAAATGAATAACACCAAAGATTAATTTATTATAAATGTTGAAAGAATAGTTATGCAAATTAGGCATTCAAATAGCTTTAATTAGGTATTTGGTCTCAACTATACAGACAAAAAACCGGTGGAGAGACGACCTCGATAGTCAACTAGGTCCTACTTGGCCACACCTAACCAGGGATAAAACAAGGTGAAAAGAAACCAGGGAAGGGTTCCTTCACCAGGAGTGAAATGAAAAAAAAGACCACTATCATCATCATCATCATATAGATAGATAGATAGATAGAGAGGGTAGATAGATAGATAGATAAATATATATAGATAGAGGGGGTAGATAGATAGATAAAGATATATAGATAGACGGGGTAGATAGATAAAGATATATAGATAGATGGGGTAGATAGATAAAGATATATAGATAGACGGAGTAGATAGATAAAGATATATAGATAGACGGGGTAGATGGATAAAGATATATAGATAGACGGGGTAGATGGATAAAGATATATAGATAGACGGGGTAGATAGATAAAGATATATAGATAGACGGGGTAGATAGATAAAGATATATAGATAGATAAAGATATATAGATAGATGGGGTAGATAGATAAAGATATATAGATAGACGGGGTAGATAGATAAAGATATATAGATAGACGGGGTAGATGGATAAAGATATATAGATAGACGGGGTAGATAGATAAAGATATATAGATAGATAAAGATATATAGATAGATGGGGTAGATAGATAAAGATATATAGATAGACGGGGTAGATAGATAGATAAAGATATATAGATAGATGGGGTAGATAGATAGATAAAGATATATAGATAGAGGGGGTAGATAGATAGATAAAGATATATAGATAGAGGGGGTAGATAGATAGATAGATACATACAGTATTTTAAAATAATGAACCGATAATACCTGGTATGGTATTTATGCCGGCTTCCTCCAAAAGAGGAATTTTACAGGGAATATCAAATTCACAAGCGGTCTCCAGCTGCATATATATCTTTGTCATGGGAAGATGACATACAGCACCTCGCATTCCCAAATGATTACCCATCTGATACTGGTCAGGCTCCATGTTGCTTAACTTTGGTGATCTAACGTGTCAACGCGATTATACCGTATATTTCAATATACTATGTTGTATTATTGATTTAAATAACAGTAAGCCATTTTGATTGTAATATAGATAAAATAAATAAATAAAAAACTTTTGCATTTATTCGCATACATTTATTTTGTAGACAGATATTTTGTAAATAAACAGACTGTAAATGAAAGATTTTCTGCAACCTATAGATGGGATACTGACAGGTACTACCTATGTGAGATAACATGTACGATACCTTTTCCTCATCAGCTGACAACTAATATATATATATATATATATATATATATATATATATATATATATATATATATGTTGTTTGATACCTGCCACATTTCTGATAATTTGTGAAAACTGAAACTGTAGTAAACTGTTAAAGCTAAGTGCATTTTATTATTATTGATAAATAGAAACAAATTATATATATATATAAATATTATACTAAGCCCCTTTAAGAAATTAAAGTTGAGCACTCCCGGAGAAGTTAAAAATAGACTGTCAAAAAGCTCTAATGCAAAGTTCCGAATACGTTCGTCGAACACTCTCGACTAGTCTTCTATCTGTGCCCGCTTCTAGGTACATATAGATCTTAATTTCCCTAAATTACGTGACAGTTTCTGTGGGCCGAGTGGATATGGCTGACTCTGTGTACCGGATTCGCGCCTCCCGACCGTCTGAAATTGTTACTTCCCTGCACTGATGAGAGCAATAAGCTTGAAACGCTAGCGTCTGTAGGTATAAATAATTTAATATTTATTTATAAATATTATATATATATATATATATATGAATTAAAGTGATTCAACACTGAATTCATGAAAATTACTGCTTTACTGTACAAGAGTCACGTGTCTGACAGATTGGAATTTCATTATCGTGAAGGTTAAAGACAAAAAGAAAGGTAGTACCAGAACATGCTGAATGCCAAAATAACGATAATGACATTTAAACAGGAAAAGAAAGAAAACTTCATTCTCTTAATCTCAACTCGTAATTGTTTAACGTGTGGGCCATCTGCATCATGATATAGTTTTTTGAGATAAAAGAGAGAAAGAAATTAGTTGATGTTAAGCACAAACTAATTCATCGGACGCACATGTTTTCTGTTTCTATTTATTTGGTATATATATATATATATATATATATATATATATATATAAGTCAGTTCATATTATATTCCAATAACCATGGTTTTATTTTATTATTTTTATTTTTTCACATTTGCCAAAAACATAATATTGTGAAATGTGAAAAAATAAAAATAATAAAACCATGGTTATTGGAATATAATATGAACTGACTTATATTTGCTCTGTTATCAATAATTGACAATCATTGAGCTGAATCTTTTAAGGAGACTACAAAGTAAAAGGAACTGATAGTATATGCTAATACATATATTGTCATTAATAATTTTATATATATATATATATATATATATATATATATATATATATATATATATATATATATATATATATATATTATAGTTCAGAGATAAACAAATTTATGACCTATTCATGTTAGGGATAAATTAAAAAAAATTTGTTTATATTCCTTGATTTCAGAACCATTTGGAAGTATTTATTAGCGGTAAAGTGCAACAGATAGTTGTTTTCTGTGTACTCATGGATGACTGAAATATTGGAAGAGTGATGATCCGTGCCAGACACCAGATTAAAAAATTCCAAAATCTTAGCTTCAGCTCAGTGCTCCTTCAATAGGTTGTAGTCCAGGAGACGTGAGCTTGAGAATTGCGATGGAGATGTGGAAGTAGTGGCTAGCAGGAAGGATCATAGCAGTTGTTCTGACCGTGTCTGCATGATGAAATTCATTGAGAAGTTGCAAAAAAATGTGCAGCAGAATCCAACCAAGGCAACGTGGACCTTTACAAGACAGATGGGTGTCGGAGTGGCTACTATGAAGAAAGTACTGGACAAGGATCTTTGTTACTCTTTATACAAGAATTGCAAGGGACAACTACACACCAACAAGGTCCAAGAGAACTGCATTACAAAAGCCTAAAAACTCCTCAACAAGATCAAACCCTTAGTCAAGCAGAGGATTCTCTAGTTCTTCTCAGGATCAGTTGTAAATTGTGCAAAACAACAGGTGACTAGTCTACAGTCCGCACAAAGTCTTGCGTGTCATGAAGACTGAGTTTCCTCAAACTGATGGTGGAGAATGACCCACTCTCTCTTAACCAGATAAGTGATGATTGTACAGATACACAGTGTGATACTTGTCAGAAACTTATCTGGTGAAGGCGTCACTTCAGAGTTTTCCTTCTCCTAGATTAGTTTCCTTACTAACACTTTGTAGTCTAGTCTACTCTCGTATTTCACCCATAGTTGGGAGTGGGGGAGAGAGAAATCCATACCTTTCCCAAGGGTATTAGTGAAAATGATGCAATTATAGCCCGAGAAAACTTAGATACAGGATACAAAACCCATGCTATTAACTATTGCCACTTTCAAAGTCAATAGATAAATGATAAAAAAAAATGAATAAAATGATTAAGATAAAACACATCAGTTTATAAAAAGTTAGTTTAATAAATTTAAATGATAATAAAAAGATTTTTTAGAACTCACCTCAAAGAATGTTCCAGCATGTTCGACAAGCAATTGACTGGAATCAGGTTTGTTTTTGCAGTATGTTACATAAATAGAGAATTTCTCGGCCTGAAAAAAAAAAAAAATTTTTTTTTTTTTACTCAAAAAAATTCTTCAATGCACTGTAATAGAAATTATTAGAAAATAAAACAATGTTTTCATTATCATTTGTGATATTATTTACTACATTTATCATAATAAAATATATAGTACATATAGTACAGCATATTGTACATTATACATATAGTACAGCAGGTTGTCAGAAATGGGACTGCTCCCCCCCCTCCCATCCATTAAACTATTTAAATATTTTAAGTATAGGTCTACACACACACATACATATTTTCTTTTCTTCATGCAACGTGCGATTGCACATGCTATATCCTGTCCTCATTAACCAGCAACCAGAGCTGCCAAGGGTTTTTAGGGGGCATAATATCAGTATAACCTCACATTTGAAAATTCAAACATCAAATTTGCATTAAATTTGATCCATAGCAATTAGATATCAATTAAGCAAGATTCCCTGGATTTAAAGTTTTTCTTCAGACATTTTCTAGAACCAAAATCATGTAATAGATTTTGATCAAAATTGGAATAAGGATCTTAGACATAAGGTTTAGTACCATTATATCTGGACTTGAGTCTACGTAAGGGGGACATAAAAGTGGTACAAAACTCTTCTGTTCAGGGAATTTATTTACTTGCCCAGGGACGGCTATCCCTCTTGTAATACACACACACACACACATATATATATATATATATAGTATCAAAGTTTGTTCAAAAGAAATCAAAATCAATAAAGTGCTCGATCGTAAGTTTTGCAAGAGTTAAAATAAATATTGCCATTTTCCCAAGTTTTTCCATTCTTTTTCAGTTTGTCTTTGTTTCTTAAGATGCTGATGATATGAAGCGTTAACTGAAGGTTTTTTCTAAACCCAAAAAAGCCTGTCCGTAACAATGAAACCTGGTTCATCTACAGAAACTAATGTAGAGTTTTGAAATGAATAATTTATATATAATTATATATATATATATATATATATATATATAATTATTTCATGTATACAAACATATAATATATTGTGTATATATTTTCAGTATTTACTTGAACAGTGCTTAATATGTGATGAGAGCTTAGTAATAGTAGTATGAAAATATATCTATGGCAAGTAAGCAATGTATCGGCTCTTTGGCCAATTCAGAGTATTTGATTTGCACTATATATATTATAGTTGTATACATAGCCACACTGATGAGTCTCAGAGAGATGAAACAAGCCTCCCCCTATCTATCTATCTAAAAAAAGAATTAGTCCCCCTATATATATATATCTAAAAAATTAGTCCCCCTATGTATATATAAAAATTAGTCCCTCTATGTATATATATATATATATAAAAAATTAGTCTCCCTATGTATATATATATATATATGAAAAATTAGTCCTCCTATGTATATATATATATATATAAAAAATTAGTCCCCCTATGTATATATATATATATATATATAAAAAATTAGTCCCCCCTATGTATATATATCTAAAAAATTAGTCCCCCTATGTATGTATCTAAAAAATTAGTCCCCTATGTATATAACTAAAAAATTAGTCCCCCTACATATATATGTAAAAAAACAAACCCCCCTATGTATATATCTACAGAATTAATCCCCTATGTATATATCTAAAAAATTAGTTGTCCTACATATATACATGTATAAAATTAGTCCCCCTATATATATATATATATATATATATATATATATATATATAAAATTAGTCCCCCTACACACAAGGCATATTCTGACAATGTTCGTTGAATACTCTAATCAGTCCTTCTATATGTGGGTCCCTTTGCATGAATAGAACTTAAATTCCCTTCTTGACATGGTTATGTCTCATGGCCATATGGTTATGACGCTTGCTTGCAGAGTCTAGGCTGATTCTGTAGGAGGGGTTTGAACCTTGCGACCGTCTGAGATTATCATTCCCTACACTGATGAAAGCAAAAGCCTGTAAATGCTGGCATATGTAGGTAAAAATAATTTAATATTATTTACTTAAAATGAAATATATATATATATATATATATATATATATATATATATATATATGTAAAAAATTAGTCCCCCTACATATATGTAAAAAAATTAGCCCCCCTATGCATATATCTAAAAAAATTAGAGGTGATGAATAAAAATGATATAGTTTAAATCAGGAACTTATTTTTATGCCCACCTAAATACTTTTGTAAAAAAGTGTCCTGAGAAAAACATTATCTTACAGAAACAAGTTGTACCTAACCGGCATTGCGCAGGAATCTTTTACTTACGTTTTCGTTACATTTTTTATAATGTCTTTTAATTTCTTTTAGCAAATTATTCTTTTTTTTTTGCAGAATCAGGATTTTAAAAGTTCAATTAAATTATTATGGTATTATCAATTGAATCGAATTGTTATAAAACTAAAAACTAATTTTGTTAAGGAAATGATGTTTTAATCTCTATTTATAAAATCTTGGATGTACGCAGCTTCCAAAATTTTCAATCTTTCGACACATGAGGATTTGCTAAGAATTTTAATACCAGAAATAACTTTATATTTGATAGTTTGAATGCTTCAAAATTTCTTTTCAAATTCCAAAGGGTCACAAGATAATTCATTTTTTTTTTTTTTACTATAGCAAAAGATTAAAAGTGCCGATTTGTTATTAAAAATGCTGATTTTTTTGCTTTGTAAATTCCTATTTCAACGAGGTGAGTGAAATGATGTCAAGTATGTCATTGTTTTTGCAGTGATAAATTTTCTAAATGCAAAAAAAAAAAAAAAAAAAATGACTGAAATCCATTGAAAAATGTGGAAATGCATTAAGTGCATACACACACTTTCAGAATTATACACAAAGAGATTTCATCAGAAATATTACTCATTAAAGTTCACTAATTACAGCCACTGGGCGGGTCATATATGGTTTATATTATGACATTCTTGCGCTATTATGTCATAACATTTAATTAAAGTAAATGTAAGAAAACAACAAAGTAATACTGAAGATGAAACAAAGAGATGTTCCTAAAATAATGATTTTTGTTGAGTCAGGGTGTTGACATAACTCTTTATAGTAAGTTTGTAAATTATAAAAGTAATTCTTTTAAATCACTAAAATTATCTTTCATTTCAGTAAAATCAACTGGTTTGGTTTGTTTAATGTCAATTTAACTCCTTTGTGATTATTTAATGCCAATATCTATTGTGAATGATTCATTCAATACAATTAATTTTTTTTTTTGGGGGGGGGGGGGTACATATTTACAAATTTATTTAATTTATTTTTGTTTAAATTAAAGTGAAGTGAATTAATTATTTGTTATCAAAAATTAAAAAAGAAAAAACAGAAATAAGAAAAGAAAAATAAATAAGCAAAGAAATTTGGGGGGTCTTGAAAAAAGAAAAAAAAAAAAAAAGATAATTTTTTTGACAATTAATTGAACACAAGGTTCATTTTACTAAGAGTAGAATGAAATATTATTAAATTTATCAACAATATTAGTGCATAAATGATCACAACAAAATTCTGCACAGCAGATTCAATAATCTGCAATTGTATCCATTAAGCCAATCACGCAATTCTCTCAAATCAGCCTTATGTCTACAGTGGTGGCCTGCCTTGTTTGGGGTGAAATATGTTGAATATATATATATATATATATATTGCAATCAAAAATAAAATAAGGGAAAAATAAAACAAATTTTAAAAACATTTGTAAACATAACTCGATTCTTATAACGTAAAATTGAATGCACACTTTTTATTCATTTTGGTTGCATTTTTTAATGCTATTTCCAAAAAACTATTTATCATTTCTGTATTAATAAAATTATTAAACAAGATCTCATATGCGTGCATTTTATGCTTATAACTTTGTTAAATTATTTTTTATTTACTATTAATGAAATATTTATTGAAATCAAAGATAAAATAAAAACTAAAACAAAATTCAAAAATCACATTTAAAAAATGTAAAAAAGGGTTAAAAGTGAGAAGATTCTAAAAAGGAGGTATAACAAATAATTTTTTTTTTTTTTTTTTTTTTTTTTTTTTTTTAAATCAGAAAATTATTTACTCACCCAAGTGACAAAACAATGTCCGACATCTTCAGGAATAGTTTCATATTTTTCTAATTCTTTTAAAAACGTTCTGCAAAATAATTAAAAAAAAAAAACAGTATAACAAAACATTGAAATATGATATTTAAAAAGAAATTTTGAAAAAATCTAATTATAATGACGACAAATGTCTGTCGATCCGTATAGCTACAGTTGTATCATTTCAGGTCGAATCAAGCCAACATTGAGGAATTGTTAGGATTAACTTTGAGTTAGGGTTAAATTAGATTTGATCAGCAGTGCCAGCAGTAGGACCCCCTCCCTCCATTTATGTGATAGAAGCACCACTTGGAGAGTTTCTAGCAATTCCTGGTGGTTTAGAGACATGGTAGGTCTATAACAGGGGGCGGTCAACCTTTTCAGAGTGAGGGCCAGATGAGACTTTTGGAAGGAGATCGCGGGCCGGAGTGAAAAACGAAATCTCAGAATTACTATATTTTGTTTACATGAATAAATTGTAGAAAAATTGCATTGAACACTCTACAAATCTGATATTTTTTCTCAGGCGACTTCTGTATGTAATGTTATAAAAGGCGCCGACGAAGAGCTATTTTGGAATTATAAAAAATAATGACGGGGAAAGTAGCAAGTTGATCCAGCATTCGTTTTGACACACCTCACATAGGTTCTCTGTTTTATGCCCTTTCCTCGTCTCTCGTTTCCTCTTTGCCTCTCTCTTTCTCTTTTTCTATTTCTTTTATCTCAGGCCAAGGATTTGAAATTAATAGTTAAAGAAAAATGAAATATACATGCATCATCGCTGGCTGATATTTATACATTTTCATCCCACTGTAAATCTTAATCGAAACCTACTTTTCCGTCTAAGTCACAAAATGATATGAGTTTTACTGGGAGGTCCGTGGGCCGGATTGCAATAATAAAGCATAGCAGGGTGGCGGGCCAAACGGTAAGCCTTCGCGGGCCGGATGTGGCCCGCGGGCCAGAGGTTGCCCATCCCTGGTCTATAATTATTGGGTTAGTGATACATTAATGGATTATTATGAAGGTGAAATCAGATGGTCCAGCAAAATGGTTAATTAGGCAAGGCTCTGGAACCAAAATCGGTGTTCACATATATATATATATATATATATATATATATATACACACACACACACACACATGAAAATATTTTTTAAAAAACACAATTCTTATATAAAATTCAGATTGGTTCTAATGGGAATTAAATTCTATAGCAAAATTAAGCTCAAAATTCAAACCTTTAAATAGTTATTTTAAAATGTTCAACAGAGCAATAAATAAATAAAATGACAGATCATAGTTATATCATGTTGTGATTTAAATGAAACAAGGGTTGCACAATCTTTAACAAGCCTTCTCACCCAGTATTATTTCAGTCCAGAAGGAAAACCCCAAAATAGCGAGAAGCATTGATGCTAATTTGGTTTGAAAAAATAAACCAATCTATTTTTGTTGTTTAATAATCAAAAATCAAATGAGACTTACTTGTCATGGAATTCATAAATTTCCTTGATATTACTAAATATTATACTGTCTTTGTTTTCAATTCCTGGTGGAATGTTGTTTTGTTGATTTAACATTTCACCTAAATAAAACTGGGAGGGAAAAAACAGATTTTATCAGTTAAAAACATGATAAACAATAAAAATCCAATAATGATTTTGTAGTTCATTTTTCGCACAATAAAATTTTCACAAAACAATTATATATAAAATAAGATTTTAAGACTGTTTCGCATTAATAAATAAAGCTTATCAAGTAGGTTAAATTAATTTAAAAAAAAAAAATGCTGAATCATCAAGAATTACAGAAAACCTGGATCAAATGAAATTACAGTTTTCAAGTAGTTTGGATACAGACTTGAAATAGCACCACAATTTCAGTGTATTTCAACCCTATGAGGTCGAAACACTGGAAAAAAATTGAAACCTTTTAAGTATGTTTTTGTGTTAATATTTCTATATAGTTTGTTCCTTGCACACCAATTCATAAATATATAAATTTCTTTCCGTTAACACAAAAGTGTACAACAAGAGCTCTTCATTTAACATTATGTAAACCTTAGTTATTCAGGAAACATTCCATATTTCCTTCAAAAACACTTTATTGACAGACAATTGTTTCTGCCCATTTCAAGAACATATTTTTATGATATACAAAATATCACTAATATTCATTAAGAGGCTTCATCAGTGTATAAAAATTCCAATTAGGCTAAAAATTAAAATGCACCTAACATTCATTTACTTTATACACATTTCTTTTCCACTCAAAATACAAAGAGAAACCTTATTAAACTTTGTTTTTTTATATGAAGATTTGTGTTGTGTTGTGTTCATGACCTGCTTTTTCTCTTTTGAGATATTTTGTACATCATAAAAATATATGTTCTTGAAATGGGCAGAAGCAATTGTCTGTCAAAGTCTTTTTGAAGGAAATATGGAATGTTTCTCTGAATAATTAAGGTTTACATGTTTTCATATATCTCCCTTGCTAAAAAGTTGGTTTGTTTTGTGTAGTGTTATTAAACTTGAAACACAAGCAACAATGATGAAAATGAATATGTGTGTTGAAATACTTTTAACAGGTACTGTATTTAAATGTACCAGAATAGAAACTATATAATTCAGTAAATAAGAAACATTATATACATTATATATATATATATTTTTTTATTATTTACCTTCATGCAGCTTTCAAGATCTTTTACATAAGATCTTTCTGTCTGTAATAGTTCAGCCATAATAAACCTGGGGGGGGAAAATAGAAATAATAATATTTGCAGATTAGTCCAAAAATTCTAAATTATTATTCATCAATTATCGACAAATCAAATACAAACTGGTACACAGTCAGGCTGAAAAATTATATCATATATATCTATATTAAAACATCATACAGAAGTAAGTCAAAAATAGTAAATTCATAGGAAGTGAACCATAGTGTGTTTTGCTGTTCGAGGTGGAAAAGGTGAGTCTAAAGGGTGTGCGTAGGTTGAAATGGGTCATAACTAAAAAGCAACCATTGTCCATGAGTATAGCGTTTTCCACTTTCAGCATGGAGCAGCTTATTTGACTAGCTTGATTTTGTTGTTGGCATTGATTTTCCCCATTCTTTCAGGTACTTACAGGAGAGACAATGTAAAGGTTGCCAACATCCATAAGTGAAAGTGGTGCTATGGGAGCAAATTGGATTCAGATTTGGCACACCCAAGTCGTCAGCCCATGTCATTATCCACTTCATCTACCACCACCACCACCACCCAGTCATAATTTCATAGAGACAAGATTTTTAAAAAGATGTTGATGCCCCCCCTCCCCCCAAAAAAAATTACTACAGATTAGTGGGGATTACAATGTTCATACCACAATTATCAAAGAAAAGTAATTAAAAAAATGGGTTTATTTATTTTCATGATAATGGGTGAAATATTCCACTTTTAGAGTGTGATTTCCGCTACAGAAACGTAGAAATTATAGTTGCACCAGTTATAAAGTAAGTGTCCCTTTTACAATAAAATTTAACTTACTGCACTTGTACCCTTTCAACGAAAATACACTCAACCAGCAGCAAAATCCCACCCTTACACTGTAGAGGTTCCTAGATACCAAAAGGTTTTCTACTCTGATAGCTTCTTTCCTTAGACCTTTTGCCTCTGGAATTTCCTTTTTGCTCCCTGTTTTCCAAACTGTACAAACATGCAGAAATTTAAATGTGATGTGAACAAACATTGCCCCACCTCCACCAACACACACTGTAAATCTGACATCTATCACAGTAGCCCCTTATGCATCAGTGACAATATGCCTTCTTTGGAGTGAGTAAAAATTTTACAAAATAAAACAGCAAAGTGAACTATCCTTGGTGCAAGATAATAAACTAATTTGGTTGAAATGCCAAACCAACCTCCTTCCCCGATAATCGTGCCATTAATGAGATAATTTGCAATAAAGAAAAAAAAAGAAAGAAAAAAGAAAAAGTAAAGAAAAAGAAAAAAAAAGTTTTAAAAAAAGTAAAGCAAAAAGCAAAGAAAAAAAAGTAAAGAAAAAAAAATATTTAAACCAAAAACGATGTAGCCTCTATTTCTATTTAAAAGATCGGCTGAAAACAGCAATAAATAAGTATAAAATCTGATTACAGATATTTTTTTCTTTTTAAATAACAGTAATTGATTTAGTGACTAATTGAATATTAATATCTTTCTGAGCATCTTGTATATTAGTTAATAATCACATAACTACTTTATTGAAGACTAGCAGGACCCGTGTCCCGGCGTTGCCCGGGGAAATATAACAGCCTTATTTTAATTTTTAAGTTAAATAAATAGATTCAGAAAATAAATCATTTCACAGGAAGTAATTTAAGTAATTAAAATAGGATTGATGTTTTACCTTTTGGTGCTAATATGTATAGACATTGTGGAGAGCCTACTCTTGAACATCCTACATAAAACTGCCCATGGCTAAAGCAAGGTGAAGTCAAATTTAGACCAACCACTGCCAATGATGGTCTTTGGGACTTGTTAATTGTCATGGCAAAACACAATTTAACTGGGAACTGAAGCCTTTTAAATTCTATTGCAGAATCCGATGGAATAATCGGTATTCTGGGAAGGAATGTCAGTTTGCTCCTTGCCACACCAGTTAGTATTACAGCTTCTATCACATGAGGTTGCATGCGTTTAACACACAGTCTCGTCCCATTACATAGCCTTGGAACATCAAGAATCCGGAGTAACATAATTTGTCATTCAGTTTTCAGCTTTAACTTGTTTGTTGGCATACCAGGCAATTCTAATGAATTTTAAAATTCTGTAGGGTATTGTACAGCCTGGTCGTCATCGAGAGTAGAATCCACAGAAGTGAAAGTTTGTTCATCACCTGGAATTTCATCAAGCAGTTGTTGATTGATGACATGTACCATGTCATTTTTAGTAGCTAGAATTGGTCTCTCCATTAGCCATTCAGGATGCACATAGTTTTCGGCTATATTTGGATAAACTTTGTTACTAAGTTCTGTGAGTGATGAAACAATTGAGCCAATACCTTGAGTAATAACAATCGTGCCATTGTTGGTTGTTGCAAGCTTGCCATCACCTATCTTTAATAGTAGGGAGGCAAACTCACCAGCCATTGGGTCACTATTGAGATGTACACGCATGTTTTTAAATAACGTTACAGTCTTAATGTACTTCCACAAATATGACAATTTAATGCAAGCATTAAGCTCGTCAGCGGGACTTCCACGTGGAACAATAGGAAGCGTTTGTCAGAAGTCACCAGATAATAAAAGTGTTATGCCACCCATAACAACATCACATTTCTTGAGATCACGCAATGTTTTATCTAGAGCCTCGAACGCTTGTTTATGTGCCATTGTACATTGATCCCATACGATCAAGGAACAATTCTGTAAAACTTTAGCTGGATCTGATCCTCTTTCTATTTGACAAATCAGATCAGCATCTTTTGTTAAGGATAATGGCAACTTAAATGTGGAGTGAACTGTGTTGCAATGCGCGATGATGCCACTGCCACAGCTATTTTGCCTTCTGACCTAACTTTAGCAAGAATTAACTTGGTAACAAATGTCTTTCCTGTACCTCCAGGTGCATCAAGGAATATCAGGCCACCTTGCTGATCTTCTACAGTATTAACTAGTACGAAAAATATGAATTTGCTCATTATTTAGTTGTGCGATACCATGTCGAACAATATGCTTGCTCATGAGTTTGTGAAATTGATTTGGATGCACGGTATATACCCTGCCCAAAAATTCTGTTTTTTTAACGCACGGATAGCCTGGAACTGGCTTACCCTGTAATCGTTGCTTGAAGACCTTAGTTTTTCTGTCCCAGGTATAATAAAGTGGAACGTCCGAGTACAAAAGTGTACGTGCAAAAAAATCTGTTTGACACAATTTGAAGAAAGCTGTTAGAGTGGTTGAAGGTGGATTTGCAACTCTATCTGCCGCAGTACTTTCAGTAAAGTATATCCGCTGTCCATTTTCTAGATGAACTGATAGGTGAATAACTGGGGGATGATATACATGTATGTGAAAGTTCAGTATTCTCCAAATGGTTTCATTGGTTGATATGTAACGTCCCATTTTGTATCTCTTAACTTCATCATGAGCATTACTTTCAATTGTGAAGGTATCTTGATCACTACCTTTATTTACATATTTACAAATGTATTTTATTGATTTCATGCTGTTGCAATATTCAACATTGATATGTGCATCAAAAATCTTACAAAGCAGTGTATTAGATGGTACAACCCATCGGTTGTCTACAGGAACTGTTATGTTGCCAGGTAGGGTAACTGTTGTCTCAAAACCTCCAGCTAAAGGAGATAGTCGTCGATATTGTGGGTAGCCATTTGTATCCGATTGAGTTTCACTCAAGAAGTGTCTGGGATATTTCTTACTGCAGTGTCCATCTTTGAGACAGAGTGAACATCTGTTTATGTTTCCACATGGTCCATCAATCATATGGTGCCTAATGATAGCATGTAAAAGCGGATCTGCCACTGGATCCGGAATTTCCGCACTGATAACTGAATTTTTGTTGCATCTCCATTATGCTCCATCGCCATCTGAAATTGTTGGATATATACATTTTCTCTGTGAAGCATTGAGAAAGAGTTATATCTAATCGGCCCATACATTTGCTCGCCAGAAGGTGAATCGTAACATAAAACGGGCCGCACTTTTCACGGCCACCATCGTCCGCCACCAGGCATTTGGCTCATGTGACTCAATCGCAGTCATTTAAAAATAGAGAATAGTCTTTATTATCAAAAATAATCATATAATAGGCAATTTCCCCCCCCCCCCCTCCCTATACATGTTTTTTATTTCGGTTTAGTTTTATTTGTTTTACTTTTCGAAATAGTAGAATTAACGTCGATGGATTTTTCTTCTGTCGATTAAAATATATTGTACAATTCGGTGTTTTATTCCCCCCCCCCCCCTTGAATACAATATTTTTCTTTTCGGTTTATTTATATTTTGTTACTTTTCAAAACAGATCCACCACATCAACCTATCAATCCCGCCACACTCCGCTGCTAGGCATTTGACTCATGTCACTTAATCGCAGTCAATTAAAAAAATACCGAATAGTCTTCCTTATTGAAAATAATCATATAATCGTCATTTTATTTCCCCCCGACCATCCCAATATAATTTGTAATGCTCTGCAGGTTACATTAATTATGTGTGTGTTTCAGTGGTGCTCATTTTCCATTTGTCTTTTCAGCCAAAGAAAATGGAATTTCTATACAAAGATAATGAGGGGGGGGTGATTTTAATGGGGCTCTGTAGGCCTCTTTAATTAATCGCTGAGATTTAAATCCCCCCCCCCCCCTAACATTGGATTAACAAAAAATGTATCTATTATGTTTGTGTATGTTTTGTTAATTTTCTCAAAGTATTTAACGTTGAGGGAACTTTTCACAAGGAAGCAATTGTTAGTGTAATTTATTTATTAATAATTTATAAAAATAATATTTATTTTTATTGTATGAAATAAACTATATCAAAATAGTGAACAGTTATTTTGAAAATAAAAAGTTATCATTTAAATGAATAGCCATTAAAAGAATGGGAAAAATACGTGCGAAGGAAGAAGTAGGTAATGTCATTTGGCTAATCTATAACCTTTTTTTTTCCGAACGTATTACGTTGGGTCAAATTCTGTAGAAGTAAAGTTTTTTGTTTTTCTTTTAGTAAGTAAAAACGTAATTGTTTTATCTTATTTTTTATAGTTGAAATTGTTCATGTTTGTTATTATGTAATCGGTGTCCTTTAAGTGTAATAATGAGAAAAACGTAAAGGAAAAATGTATGTATTCGGTTTGTTTATGTTTTGTTTATTTTTTCAAAGTATTTAACGGTTAGGGAACTTTTCCGAAAGAAGCAATTGTTATTGTATTTTAGTTAGTAATAATTTATAATAATAATATTTGTTTGTTTTTTATTGTACGAATTAAAAGTTTCACCAAATAGTCAACAGTTATTTTTGGAAATGAAAAGTTATCATTTAAATGAATAGACAGTAAAAGAATGGGAAGAATCCGTGCGAAGCAAGAATTACGGAATGCATTCGACTAATCTGTAACCGTTTTTTTTTTTCTTAACGTAATCCGTTGTTTTTTTTTGTCGTAACGTATTACGGTGGGTCAAAAATCTGTAGAAGTAAATTCATTTGTTTTGTTTTAGTAAGGAACACGTAATTTTTGTATATTATTTTTTAGATATGAAATGTAATTTATTTGTTATTATGTTATCGGTGGCGTTTATGTAAAATAATGTGAAAAACGTAAAGAATAAATGTATCTAATCGGTTTGTTTATGTCTTGTTTATTTTAACAAAGTATTTAACGGTTAGGGAAGTTTTCCCAAAGAAGCAATTGTTAGTGTATTTTAGTTAGTAATAATTTATAAAAGTAATATTTGTTTTTTATTTATTGTACGAAGTAAAATTTTCTGAAAATAGTCAACAGTTATTTTTGGAAATGAAAAGTTATCATTTAAATGAATAGACAGTAAAAGAATGAGAAGAATCCGTGCGAAGCAAGAATTAGGGAATGTAATTCGTCTATTCTGTAACCGTGTTTTTTTTCTTAACGTAATCAGTTGGGTTTTTTTGTTTTTTTTCGTAAAGTATTACGGTGGGTCAACATCTGTAGAAGTAAATTTATTTGTTTTGTTTTAGTAAGGAAAACGTAATTTTTTTATATTATTTTTTAGATATGAAATGTAATATATTTGTTATTATGTAATTGGTGTCGTTTATGTAAAGTAATGTGAAAACCGTAAAAAATAAATGTATGTAATCGGTTTGTTTATTTTCTCTAAGTATTTAACGGTGAGGGAAGTTATCCCAAAAAAGCAATTGGTATTGTATTTTATCTAATAATAATTTATAAAAGTAATAATTGTTTATTTATTGTAGGAATTACAAATTTCTCAGAATAGTGAACAGTTATTTTTTAAATGTTAAGGTATAATGTAAATGAATAGCCATTAAAAGAATGGGGAACATCCGTGTGAAGTAAAAATCAGGGAATGTTAATCGGTTAATCTGTAACAGTTTTAATCTTAACGTATTCCGTTGGTTCAAATAGTGTAGAAGTTTTTTTGTTTTAAGTAAGTAAAACGTAATGTTGTTTATGGTAGATGTATAATGTAAATAGCAAAACAGGAACGGCGTATTACCTGAAGTAGTCGTAGGTCGGTAAGGGAAATCGGCAGAACTGATTAAGCGTAGTGAATGTGGCCGGCGTTTCGTGAACTGTATACGCTGTTCGAGGCTGAGAGTATGAGATTGCGCAATAGTATTTAACGGAAGTGACGTAGGCACATGTATAGGTGGATGTAAGAGTGTAGAGTTTGCTAAGAACACGCTCGAGCGAATAAGCTTGATGTTGTAGCGATTGTAGTAACGTATTGAGTGCGAGTTTATTTTCCTATTCGACGCGAAGGTACAGGGGAAAAAACGTCTTTACTTTATATATAAGATAAAACAATAAAATCTTTGTTGCCAATATATTTCCAATACTAGGAGAATTAAAATCTAAAAAAGTATATTATTTATAGAATTTCAAACTTATATTATTTATAGAATTTCAAACTTATATTATTTATAGAATTTCAAACTTATATTATTTATAGAATTTCAAACTTATATTATTTATAGAATTTCAAACTTATATTATTTATAGAATTTCAAACTTATATTATTTATAGAATTTCAAACTTATATTATTTATAGAATTTCAAACTTATATTATTTATAGAATTTCAAACTTATATTATTTATAGAATTTCAAACTTATATTATTTATAGAATTTCAAACTTATATTATTTATAGAATTTCAAACTTATATTATTTATAGAATTTCAAACTTATATTATTTATAGAATTTCAAACTTATATTATTTATAGAATTTCAAACTTATATTATTTATAGAATTTCAAACTTATATTATTTATAGAATTTCAAACTTATATTATTTATAGAATTTCAAACTTATATTATTTATAGAATTTCAAACTTATATTATTTATAGAATTTCAAACTTATATTATTTATAGAATTTCAAACTTATATTATTTATAGAATTTCAAACTTATATTATTTATAGAATATCAAACTTATATTATTTCATAGAATTTCAAACTTATATTATTTATAGAATTTCAAACTTATATTATTTATAGAATTTCAAACTTATATTATTTATAGAATTTCAAACTTATATTATTTATAGAATTTACAAACTTATATTATTTATAGAATTTCAAACTTATATTATTTATAGAATTTCAAACTTATATTATTTATAGAATTTCAAACTTATATTATTTATAGAATTTCAAACTTATATTATTTATAGAATTTCAAATTTATATTATTTATAGAATTTCAAACTTATATTATTTATAGAATTTCAAACTATACACTTTATTTAATCTATGTAAGTAGACTGTTCTCATTCCGTCAGTCATGACCAGGTAGATGTGTTAAGTAATTTTCTTTTCTTTCTTTTTTTTTTTTTTAATTTTCTTTCCTTAGTATCACATGTAGTGAAGACTGTCACTTAGAACTAATTGTTGCTCAACACCTTTATCCATTGTGCTACAGGTTCATATGGAGGTGAAGGTTCAATTATCACTACAAGTGATACTAACTAAGAATAACATAAAATACAAATTTAAAAAGTTACTCAAAACTTCTACTTGATCATGGCTGACAGAACGAGAACAATCTACCAGGATGCCAGAGTTCGAGGGAGTCAGGGGTCTTGGAAGAAATCATAGTCAGACTCGTAAAAATGCTAGGAGTCAGAGTTGGACTTTAATTTCTGAAGAATCAACAGACATTCTGAATATTGTAAGACTTTAAAATAAGGAATCAGAGTTTCTGAAATCCTAGGAGTCGGATCGTATGACTCCGCAACCCTGCAACCCACCCTCAGGGATTAAATAAAGGGTTCAGTTCAAAATTCTGTAAAGAGCTCGAAAAGATGCACCTGAAGAAGGTCAGAGGTTACATCAGCTAAATCGTTGTGAAAATAACAACCAAGATCAAAATAGTAGTCCAAATAATCCAAATTATCAATCTTCATCGCAAAAATTCCAAAACATTATATTATTATCAATGAAATTACCAGCTTCTATTCTACTTTGCTGTAATTGTTGACTATAACCAGTTTCGCATGTTACATTATTTGTGGCTGTTAATGCTCAGTAAAGATCAACACAAGAAATATTTCTTTGCCATTGAATAAATTCACTGGCTTAATTCTAAACATTGTATTCCTTCAGAAATCACATTACCAGATTCTCAATCCGACCGACAATGCATGAAAAGATAACTCTTTGTTTAAGTCTATTTTTAAATATGTTTCAAAATTTCCAATAGAAGGTACATAACTCTTACCAGTCCTTGCGAGACTTGCATCCTTATTTCAACACTAATCGTTTTCATAACAGTTAATCTACTAGTTTCCACGTGCATTAAATGACAACATCATATTAAAGAACAAAGTTGTTCGAGTCATATTGTTAAATTTCATAACAATCTGTCCAAAAGTAAAGTTATTATAAACATTTAAAGGAAAAAGAAACCCCTAAAAAAAACCCAAGTTTCTAGGACATAAAATTTGTCATCTCTCGAGAAATTTAACAACAATAAGAAAATTAAATCTAACACTAAATTAGATTTTTTTTTTCTAATAGAGTAATATATTTGGGGAATAAATTACCTAATAAATTTTTAAAATAGCACTAGTGTAGAAAATTTTAAGAATAAACTAGATATATTCAGAAATAATGGTAAAAAAATGAAATTCCAAGGACATTTTCATGTCTGTACGTATCAGAAACATGTATTTAAATTAGGTGACAAAATAAGAATAATACAGAATAATAATATTTCTATAAGGATAATAAAGATATAAAGAGACTTATTATTTTTAGTTATATAAGAATGTCTGAATTTTCAAATGAAATCAAAGTAGAATAAATAGTGGTAGTGGTTGTGACTAACACTGTCTAATATATATATATATATATATATCGTACATGTATTGGTTTCTGTAAATGTAAATCCGTAGAAACTCAAGTGTTTATAAAAAGTGCTCAATACCAAGTAGAGCTGTTTATAAGTATAAATTTTTATTTATACAAACATTATCGGTTACATATGTGCATACATGTTTCGGTTGCACTTTCCCAAGAAAGTCAACCTCATCAGACCGAGAATCTTTCAGGAATGGATGGATTTGAAGAATTTTCTATCTTAAATAACTCTTTTCTAGATCACAAAAAAAGAGTTATTTAAGATAGAAAATTCTTCAAATCCATCCATTCCTGAAAGATTCTCGGTCTGATGAGGTTGACTTTCTTGGGAAAGTGCAACCGAAACATGTATGCACATATGTAACCGATAATGTTTGTATAAATAAAAATTTATACTAATATATATATATATATATATATAAACTTAAATAAACATTGGTGACAGTCGACACTAATCAATTTGTGTTTCAATGCATCAGCGCCTTCTCAGGAGTTGTGTGAAGACGCAGATACGTTGTAACACATATTGATTAGTGTCGACGGCCACCAATGTTTATTTAAGTTTATAAAAGCTCTACTTTGTATTGAGCAATTTTGAAAAAATATTGGTTTTGTTTTCATTATGTAAATACATTTGAATGTAAATAATCAATATATATGGTTAAAAGAGATTGAATATAATCAAATATATATAGTTACATATTTATTTTCAAAATTTCTCCCATATGAAACCTTTAAATCCAGGATTTTTCAAAGAAATATATTCTGCTCATCAGAAGACAAAAGCTAATTTTAGAAAGAAAAATTCAGCTTCAAATAGTTTTTGAAAATATAAAATTTTTATAAGGGAAGATGAAATTTTTTTGAATGGTAATTATAAAACATTATAAATGAAAAGTTTATAAATGAACACATTATAATTCCATAGGGTTATGGAAAACAGTAAAAAGCTTTCCCCTTCTGACGAGAAGAATATATTTCTTTAAAAAATACTGGATTTAATAGTTTCATACAGATTCATTCCTGTTTTTTTGCTGAATATTGAGAAATTTTGAAATTAAGTATTTAACTATATATATTTGATTATATTCACTCTCTTTTAACCATAATAATGCTCTGTTCCCAACATTAAGCATAAATGTATTTTATTAGGAACTTTTTCATGACAAAATAATTACAAAAATTCTTTTATAATAGCCTTGAATATATATATATATATATATATATATATATACACACACACTCACATGTATGTGTCTAAAAAAAATTTTTTTTAATTTATTATTATAAGTTCAAATGAGATTATCGATCAAAAGAGATGACAAAGATGCATAATAAATATCTATATATTTTAGAATTGAGTTGGCAAAATATTTTCTAAATTTAATAACATTAAAACAAAAGAGAAAAAAAAAAGAGAAAAAACTTCACTTACTCTCTTCGGCGTGCAGATTTCCGCTTTTCCTCTGTAAGTTCTTTGGGAGCGTGTTGTTGCAGCTTCTCTTCAATAGATGGATCACTTTGTCTATCTTCTTTTTCAGTCTGTTAAAAAAGAAAGAAAATAATCATCCAATACTTATTAGTTAAAACAAAATTGTACAACACCACAAAAAATATTCACGTTAATAAAAAGTACTAAATGTGATGGAAGAATGAATCAGATTTTAAATTCAACCTGATATATATTTTGAAATAAAAAAAATAAAATTTTAAAAATTGTTATTGAATATACATTTACAAAATAAATTATATCATGGTCACTCATCATATGTAAAGAAGCAACTGCCGCTACAAAGGATGGGCATTTATGTAGGAGCGAGATGGGCACTTAAAATTTTAGTAGAATAATGTCAAAACACTCCCCGAAAAACAATAGTTGAAAAATGACGATGACTGACAGAATTCAAAACCGTCCTTGCTGTATTGGGAGTTTGAATACACAATAAATCTTTGATAAATTCTGAAGGACGAACAGTGACAAAGCTGTGAATTATGTTAGGAGTTAGGAAATGCCTTTACCTTCAATTATAAAAGTGGTAAGTTCTATAGTAAAAGATTTATTTTTTTTTAAGAAAATCTAAATTTATAAATTTATATTTGAAATTTAATGTTTGGAGCATTCATTTGAATTCAGATTTTTGATAGAATTATAAAATGCATATTTTGCTGAACAGAAAATATCGTTTAAGTTTATTTAGACAATGAATTTGGTCAATTATTACATGTATCTATCATTTGTTAAGCTTCATCTTGGAGAAACTTCTCTCGTAGATAACAATGTTGATTAATGTTGTCAATCATTTAAAAAATTGCATACATATTTTTTTTATTCATAAGTTTATTATTTATTTTTTAAATTTCTATGTATCCGTGACTTTGATTTTATCTTTATTTGTGACTTTTTTTCATATTTATTTTACTTTGTAACTTTTTAACTTTTCTATTTGTAACTTTCTGATTTTTTTTTTCATTAGCAACTTTTTGATTTTTTTTTTTTTTTCATTACTGACTTTCTGATTATTTTTTTTTTTTTCATTACTGACTTTCTGATTTTTTTTTTTTTTTTCATTACTGACTTTCTGATTTTTTTTTTTTTCATTACTGACTTTCTGATTTTTTTTTTTTTCATTACTGACTTTCTGATTTTTTTTTTCATTACTGACTTTCTGATTTTTTTTTTCATTACTGACTTACTGATTTTTTTCTTTTCATTAGTGACGTTCTGATTTTTTTTCATTAGTGACTTTCTGATTTTTTTTTTCATTACTGACTTTCTGATTTTTTTTTTTCATTACTGACTTTCTGATTTTTTTTTTTCATTACTGACTTTCTGATTTTTTTTTTTCATTACTGACTTTCTGATTTTTTTTTTTCATTACTGACTTTCTGATTTTTTTTTTTCATTACTGACTTTCTGATTTTTTTCTTTTCATTAGTGACGTTCTGATTTTTTTTCATTAGTGACTTTCTGATTTTTTTAATTAATAAATTTTTGATTTTTTAGTTTTTGATAATTTGCTAGGAGCAAAATGTAATATCTGTTCTGATACTACACTTAATCTTTTTTGTCCTCAGTCAGTGAAGGAGAAACCCTTCTCGACTGACATAATTTAAATTTTTATTCTAATCCAGAGTGCCCTTTTTAGGGGAGCTGGATTTACCCCACATTAAAAAGCTACCCTGTGTTTAAGTCTGCCCTCGTGGGGAGACAAGTAAATAGGAACTTAAAAATAAAACAACTTTTTAAGTTACTTTTGATGGCATTTTTTTAATATTTTGTATTTTTTTGTTTTGACTTGTTGATTTTTTTTAGATTTTTACATTGTTTTTTTTTTAGTGTTAGCCTTTTTATTTTCTCTCACCACCAATGTCACATGATGTGCACCCCAAAGTAGAATGAATTTGAAGTAGAATCTTAAATATTTGGAGCAAGATAATAAGATTAAAAGAGTTAATGATTTTTGAATATTGGATAAGTTACAAATGACTGAATCTGACATGATTATCATTTTTTTTCTTTTTATCTGTAACTAAAATTGCAACTAATTTGATAATGAAAGAAAATTAGGTGCTTCCGGGGTAATTTGGAGCCAAAATAAAAAATAAAACAAAAAGTAAATCTGCATATACCACACAATAAAAATACTCACAGTGTGGGGAAGAAATAACATACCTATTTTCCTAACACATTTTTTACTAGAAGAAAAATATTTTTTTTTTTATTCTTTGGAAAATAAAAATATAAACAGTTTTTAAGAAAATTTAAATCCAATTTTTGCCCGCTATGATTATGAAAAAATGCTTTACTTATAAAGATTGTTTTCCAGTCCTTCTTGAAATAAAAAGTTTTTTGTTCATCTACATATTCCTATTTGTATACTGAATTCTTTAAAGCGTACACAAAAGACATGGTCCGTATCTATTATTATTATCCCTATCACTGTGAATGTTTTTATGACAGGACAAACAGATTCATTTTTATTTTTTTTTGTATTGAGTCCAATCTAAGCAAGAACCACCAGAAATGAAATAGATTAAAAAAAAGACAAAAAAACAATGATACTATTTACAGATGGAACATGAAAATCTCATAACCTGTTTGAAATTGTTAATACCTTTTTATTAATAAAAATCATTGAAAATATTTTAGATACTTTAAGTAGTTTATGCCAGAGAGCAAATGTGGTATTATGGTGATTGTGTTCAGTAAAGAGTAGCAATAGACCAGTTTTGACTATCAACCTTCCTCAATCCCCCAAATTAATTATTGGCCTTGAGCCTAATTCACTAAAAAATATTTGTAATTTTAATGAATAAATAAATTCAAAGGATGGGGTGGGGGTAAATACAAAATGTTATAAACCGAGAAGAGACTAACAAATGAAAAATTCCATTTCTCAAGTGCATACTGATACAATATTTTTAAACATGGTAATAGAAATAAGTTAATGGAAAAAATAAACCCTAAGAGTTTCATAACAGTTGAATTGAGAAGATAGTTAAAGGGGAGATGCCCAAGGAGGCATAACAAACAAATAAATAAATAATAAAAAAACTCAGGATCATTATCCAACATTAGCAGAAGAAAGGAATAGCAACTTCTGGATTTCTAAAAAATAAAAGACATGGAGCAGGAAGGATATATCAACACCTTTACAATGTATTGACAGTTACTATTGCTGTATATGTTAGATAGTGGGGGTCGCAGAGAGTGGGAAGACTCTCTGAAATGTGCTAAGAGTATCAGCAGAAATCAGAAGTGACTTCACGTCCGTTAGAGTTTGTTTTAGTTTCTTGTTCTTGACCACAAAGAAAGAAAGACGTCGATGCACAGGTCCCTGCAATAGCAGGGGTCAGTGCGCAGTGTAGCCCAAAATGACCTTGCTGTTGATGATAAATCCGTCCCAAGTAATTACCCTGTTCTCTCTCTCTCTCTCTCTCCCGTACAAAAACACCCAATCTGTGTCATATGTTTTATGTGTTAATAAAACTTCTAAAACTAGACCAGTGTCCAGTGTTATCGTTCCGAGATACACCAGTCAGCGGAGACGAAACCCAGGTACACACCCGCTAAGGTAAGCAGCAATACAACATATGCAAGTGAAACATCGACTATACTGGCAGCGAATGAGAGGCAGCTCAATTTCTTTGACAATTAAATTTTTAAGAATTATTCTTGGAATAACTTTGTAAGATAGATAAAGAAATGTAGATATCAGAATGAAGCTTAATATTAACAGGTCCACCGATGAAATTATTTGAAAAACGAGATTAACAAGATGTGGACATGTTTCCTGGCTACCAGACTCCAGCTATGTAAAGAAATCATATAAAAATTTCATTGAAAAAGATAGAGAGGATAACCACCAGAGAGATGAGCTGATCAGATAAGGGTTGAGACTAGTATGCCGCTCCTGACAGCTGAAAGACTGACCCAAGACCGTGAAAAATGTCAGAATTTTGTTCTCAAGCATGTGGCAAAGCTCTTTGGAGTATGCACATAAGTCAAGTAAGTCAAAGAATCTAAATTTATAGTAAAAAACACAAAAAAAAAAACCCTGCAATATTTGGGATTTTCGTAATATATCACAGATTTCCTGTTTGATGGTAGATAGTAACGCATGCAAAGTGAATGTAGTATCATTTGGCTCCTAATTTAAAATTAACATCTCAAAATGTTTTACATGACAGGTATACAACTCAACGAACCACAACATATTATTAAACCTCTCTGCCTCAACTCGTAAGTAACAATTCAAATGACTTCATTTATCACTCACAATGAACATCATAAAATAAAAACATTATTCTATGAACAATTGACAGGCATTAACTCTTTTGAAAAAACATTATTAACATTATCATTATCATTATTATTATTATTATTATTATTATTATTATCCTCTATCAGACACTTAATCAATTAATAATTTTTATTAGCTAAAAATTCTTGACAACTATTATATGAAAATCAATTTACTATATTTATAAAATATGCAATAAATATAATGCAAAGCTCTTTGTAAATAAAAATAGAGCGCTGTTCAATGTTTATATAAAAACGTTGTAGATATCATTTACTAGCAACACCTGTCTGTGGCCTAGTGGTTAGAGCTAATGACTATCAACTAGATGGTTGTTGGTTCGATCCCTGGCTTAGGATGGGTGCTGGTCTAGCCACACTGAAGAGCTGTGAAACAATGTCTGTGGATGACTATATAAAATGTTTTGTTCTTAACCTTACTATTGTATTATTCATTGATTCACGCTAACAAAGCAAATCAGTTGCATGTTAACGTGGATTTTGGTTAAAATCTTAACGGTTACTTACTTCATTCGTGACACCAAGTTTGCTTTCCAACTTTTGTCTGTATTTTTCCATGCGTGAAGAGAAATCCTTGTAGCGTTTATCTACGGCTGCACACCATGCCATAATGCTGCTAGCATGGATTGTACCTTTCGATACAAAACCATCAGCAAGCTGTAGCAGCAAACTGACATTTTCTTTAGTTTCCTACAAAGCAAAAAAAAAACAAAAAAACAATAACATAAGAGAAAGTTATATAGATATATAGGATTGACATGTATCCCAATTCTACATATTAACTGACCGAGGCTCCCAGCGAGAATTTGACCACCAAGTGAAAATAATAGTCACGTGATGTGCTTAAAAATGTCTGCACACTCGAAATTATTTTTGACGCCAAAAAGTAAATTCACTCTTTGATCCGATCGTCAAGGATAAAAGGATCAGAATTTCAATATTTTCAACACAGAGAGACAACAGTTGAGCCAGAGATGAGACAAGCCAATACACTCAATTATGCTCTACTTGCCTCATGATAATGAGAGAGCAAAGGACTATTCTCAATTTACTCACACATTAATAAAAAACAGTACACACACACTGTCACACGCATACACACACTGAAAGAGAACAGACATTACATACTTCAAACAAAAACATTTAACTATTCTAACAAATAATTTACTCACATAAAATAACTTTCAATCATCTGCAAATTTGTACATACATAAATATGTTGTGTTGTTCAAGAATGTTTTTCTTCTTTCAGTGAATATCATATACGTGGACCGATAATAAGTTCTGCATCTTGCTTCACAGTTCTGAGCTACGGTTTGAGTTGGCCACCACACTGCTTCTTCCAGCTCCGAATTGAAGCTTTTCTAATGAATTTTCCTCATTGATGCTGAAGAGCATGACCAAGCCAATGAAGATGCCCCGTAAGAAGAGATTGCTGAAGGAAGGAGATTCGGGACTGACGTGTTTCAGATGAACTACTGCCATTTTTTTTTTTTGCTGCGACAAACCGACATAGTTTCGAGTACACACTTCCAGCAACCAAGGCACCATCTCGTTAAGATAACAAAGAACATTCTAAAAGTTTTAGAAGTATACTAGAGCACCAGTGACTCGTTGGGTCAGTATTTATAATATTCCTTCCTTTTCTCATTCTTTTAATTATTGACCTCCTCCTCTTCCTCCTACTACTACTTCTCTTTATGTATTTGCTTTTATGATGTCACCCAATGTGCACGGTGACATGATAGAAATAAACAAGCAAGTAATATCCAAGTTATTTATCTACCCCCCACAAGGTAAGATGTGACACAAGGTCGGGAAAGTGGGATTAGATAAGCCAGCGCTCGAGAGGTGAGCACTCTAGCCATTTAAAAATTGCCTGGGCAGCCCTGTTGGCATTCCCCGGTAGAGGCGCCTCAGACAGTAAGCAATAAACTTACTCCTCCCCAAACAGGGGAGGCAAAGCCTGGGAGGGTGCACCTCCTAGAACTGCACAGGACCGGCAACCCCCAATAGACCGGCGTAAATCTAGCCTCAAAGGCCCGGACAATACCGGTCTATTAGGCCGGGTAAAAACCCCTGGTTATCCAGCTTTAGTAGTATATAGATAGATAACCTTGATTTACCAACATAAATGATAGAATTTCATCGAGAAAGACACTTAGGTTTTCAGATTTTAAGACAGATAAATCATTAACAAAAATAAGTATTTTAAAAGATGTATAAAAAAAATTACTAAATTTATATAAAAATTAAAAATGGAAATAATTCAAATATTTTTAAAATGCACATATTAAATGGACGTTTCTTAAAAACGTGCATATTGAATGCTCCTTTTACAAAGGATTGGTTAATCTTTTTCCAGAAACTTATTATTTTATGGAATATGTGTATTTGTCTGTGTCTGATTCTTGGCCTTTTAGCTAGGAGCAAAATGTAGTATCCGTTCTGATACTACACTTCATCTGTTCTGTCCTCGTCAGTGGAAAAGAAATCCTTCTAGATGGAGACAATTTAAATTTTTATCCTAATCCAGTAAGACTTAGATTTGTCCTCGTGGGGAAGCAAGTAAATAGGGACTGTCTGTCTGCGTCTTTGATTTTAACACTATTAGTCTCAAGCATGCGAAATATATTAGATGAGTACCTGCTGCTCAGGAATATAGAGATTTGTAGCATGTATGCATATATATATATATATATATATATATATATATATATATATGATTATTTTTATTTACACAGACATGTACAAAATCTGCGACACTGGCATGTCGATGTTATCGATCAACAGCTATTATAAACTGAGATCTCATCAGGCAGAGTTAGAATCCGATCTTAACCGTAGATCATATTTGGAAAGTAATATATATGATCTAAGGTTAAGATCGAATTCTTACTCTGTCTGATGAGATCTCAGTTTATAATAGCTGTTGATCAATAACATCGACATGCCAGTGTCGCAGATTTTGTACATGTCTGTTTAAATAAAAATAATCATATATCAAAGCTCTATTTGATATTGAGCACTTTTTATAAACCCGGGTGAAATTCTTTGGATTACTACCCTGTGGATGTTTTACCTGGATTATTATTATTACATATATATATATATATATATATATATATGTGTGTGTGTGTGTAAAGTTTGAAGGTCCCGCACTCATTTTACTATAACAAAAATTACAAATAAAAAAAATCCTAAATACTACTAAAAGTCGGCAGATCTTGTTTGTCTCTTTTTATACCCCGCCCCTAACACACGAGGTTCAGATGTGGCACAGCATTGGTTTAATGTGGGGGGGATATCCAGTCCCCCCCCACCCACATCCTAAAGGGAAACTCTGGACTGAGGTAAAAAATAAAAATTGCTCCAGTTGAGAGGGACCTCTTCTTCTCCAACTGAGGACAACACAAATACTAGACTTTAATCCCAGCTTAGGGGGGGGGGGGGGAGGCAGCTTGCTTACTTTCATTTGGAGCACAGCTTTTGCTTGTTATTTATTGGGAATACATACAATTAGGCACAGGGCCATTAAATCAGAGGTAGTAACAGGGTTTGTTGGTCTTTCACCTGATCATTTCTTGTCAACTAACTTGGCTAGTCTCACCTCTGAGAGAAATAAAGTTTGTTGTTTCCTCTTTCCTTTACAACATGCCAAGGTCTGCATCCTGTGGTCACGACAAGGTGCAAACACTGATCCACTACCCCCCCCCCCCCCACCACACACTTCTGAGGGTCTTGTGTGTGATTTGTAAATAAAAGTTTGCCAATAAATTTTCCTGCCCCAAATGAAGTTCAATTATCAAGAAAGAAATATATATTTTTTACTTGAAAATGGATGGCATCATAAAGGAAGAATGGAAGTAGCCAAAAGTTTTATGACATCATGAACGATGAATGATTGTTGCCAAAAGCTTTCTTGATAATAATAATCAGGAAGTGTGCACGGTGGCAAGCAAGCAAGCTATGTTCATCATATTCAGTTTAACATCTGATTTACATGCTAGCATGTGATAGACGGCTTTTAGAAATTAACTTAAAAACTAACCTATCTCTGGACACATCTTTATCTCTTGTGCTCTCAAATCTATCTTTATCACTTTCTCCCATTTTTTCCTTGACCTTCTCAACTGTTCTACATCTACTAATCCAAGAACTCGCATCCATTCTTTCAACGTGATCATACCAACAAAGTCTCCTTTTCTGCTCACATCTCCCTATACTGTCCATATTCAATCTATCTCTGAGGTCATCAGATCTAAGCCTGTCTTTAAGATTCACATTACACATCCATCATATCATTCTCATATCATTTCTGTACATTCAATGCATGTTTTCAACCCTCACTGCCCAGGTTTCACTTCCATACATCATCACACTGCGTACACATGCTTTTCAGATATATTACATCAATATTCAGCAGTAATGATTTCCGAATGGATTTATACGGAAAAATATTGTAAATAAATTCGGAAATTTCAATAGGTCTCCATAAATACTTAATATATATATATATATAACAAATACTGGCTAAACAAGTCGTAGGTGGGCGAGTTAATATTAAAAGTTTATTTCTAGGAAATAAAATTTCTAGGAAATAAACCACATGAGAATGTTTTATTTCTTTAAAACTTTCTGTTGACTTATATTTGAATAAAACATATATACATGAAAACTATCTATGTGGAAGATGTGCTGATCTTGCTTGCCCAATCAAAGATATACCCTCTACTGAGTTCTGTGGACGGTTTGCAGAAGTTAGAAGTTGTAAACTCATTTTGGTATCTTGGTGATATGATGGATGTGAATTAAGTTCAATCTTGCATGTACGGACTACATGGGGCAAGTTCTGTGAGTTTTTTCTCATTTTAACCGGTCGTTCTCTTTCACATGTTACTCGGGGTCGTGTTTACAACAGCTATGTCCGTAGTGCCATGTTACATACAAATAAATGCTGGGCTCTTACTAGCTCGGTCTTTCTGAGGACGCAGAAGAATGACATTTGGTGGAGTTGTGGTGTCCGCCTTGACGACAGAGTTAGATTTGATTCTCTGCTATTGAGACTGAAGGTGCCCAAACTGGAATCAGATCTGCATTGCAACCGCCTATGATAATAATGAAGCTCTGGTTTGATAAATAGCTATACACAATCTCAGTTGAGGGTAAGCGAGGAAAAGGCAGACTGAAGAACACTTGGCACGACTCAGTCAAAGATGACCTGAATAATGGCACATTGAAACCAATGTAATTGATAGAATGTCATGGAGAGAGTCACTTCGTACCGCCATGGTCAATATCCAACTCACATCTGATGTAGAAGAGACATGTTAAATGAAGAAGAAGATGATAATCGCAAACAAACTTACTTTAGCTCTGCCTCGAAATTCATAATACTCTTTTAATAAAGAGTCGGTTTCTTCTCGCGTTTCTCCAACACTTGTATGTGTCGATAGGTAAGCTTCTCCAGAATCATGAATCCAATCCAAAGCCTAGAAGTAAAAAGGAAAAATGTTATTAAAATTTTTTTTTTTTTTTTTTTTTTTAAGTAACAATTTAGCATTTTAGTAAATTAATAGAAAATAAATTATTATATTTAATGTATAAAGTAAATATAAAAAATATCTAAAACATTGTGAAAAATTTCTCTAAATTAGGCTATAAATAGACTATTTCAGTTTTACAAACTTAATTATCAAGCTTTACTTACACATCCAGTATTAGACATATTGTAGAAGATTATATATCATATATGTAGAAGCTAAAGTGCTTGTAGAGGAGTAGTACCGTTCCGAGATTACCTATTTGTGGCATCATCGACTGGTCTTCACGCATCCCAACACTATGTGATGCGCAAAATACAGCCTCTCCATAGTGAATGACCATCCGTGGTTGGTGATGAGCCACATCCTTCATGAGGTTAGCCTATTAATATGTATGGGCATAGACAGAACACGGCAGATCTAGAAGAGTAAACCTTGAACTACCCCCTCCCCCATATTCTTTACAGGTAGTTATAGTCCCTGCAACAACCATCAACAAACATAGTATAATCTGCTAAACAAACCACATGATGACCACAAAACAATCGACCCCTGGGCGGAGTTTTGTTCTCAAGCATGTGGTGAAGCTCTCTGAAGTATTCACATAAATCAATGGATAATCATAATTGTATACTAAAAAAAAAAAAAAAAAAAAAAAAAACAAGACTATTTACATATATCAAAATTCCCAGACGGTTACTGCCTACAACAAAAGACATTTGAAGAAGGCAGGAGAGTACAATGGCCCAAATGTTGCAAAACTGACAACAACCAAGATAAGAATACTCTTGCTTGTTGTCCGTATTTACTTGCTTCCCCATGAGGGCAGAGTCTTTAACGTAAGGGAAAATTCCAGCTTTCCAAAATAGGGGGGCACTCTGGATTGGGACAAAATTTTAAATTGCCTCAGTCTAGAAGGATTTCTTATTCACTGACCGAGGATAGAAAAGATGAAGCAGAGTATCAAAATACTTTTCTCCAAGCCAAAAAAATTAGACTGCTGTACACTCCAGCCTTCTTCAAGTGCCTTTCGTTGCAGTCGGTAACGTTCTGGGAATTTCAAACATTTGTGATAATTAAAAACAACTAAGATGAGGATAACAGTTGGAAAGATGTAAATAGCGTAAACAACAACAATACCTCATCTTAGAAATGTTATCGAAACAAGACGAGTTAGAATTAAAGAGGATTAATTAAAGTAAATTATCTTTACAAAACAAAACAAAAAAAGGATGAGGATACAATAACTTACTAAAGTATAAAAATGTAAATAGCTTACGCACCTGTTTTGCACTTTGTTCAAACAAAACATACTGATGACATTGTTCCAATTTTCGCTTTTTCACTGTCCAGTATTCTATCACAACATTCTCTTGTTGAAGGAGCTGGTCTAGGGTGGCTGGAAAACGAAAGCAATAATTAGTCAACGTTATTTACATGATTAATTACAGGGTTTGACAGCAAAATCTGACACTTGACTAAAAGTAAGCAAAATACCAAGAGGTGTGTGGAGTGTGGTGAAGCCCTGGATTGATGAGATCATCACAAAACATCCCTATGTCTTCCAGCAGACTCCACTACTGCACACAAGGCCAAGACGACCCAGGCGTGGCTGCTTAACAAAGTTCTTCACCACTGGTCAGCAAACCTGTGGACGCCCTACACACCAGACTACAAATCCCTTGACGATTTCTACTGGGGCGTGATCGAAGCCAAAACATAAATCACGCCCATCACACGGTTAACTCTCTGAAAGCTGCCATCATGGAGGCATTCGCCCCTAGAGACAAGGACATGGTCACCAAAGCGTGTGACTCATTTCGCACATGCCTTTCGATAGTTGTTTCCACTGGCGGTGGTTACATTAAAAAATAATGTACTATCTAACTGTTGCTAAATAAACTGTTGGGTCTCTGCATATACAACTATTGTTTTTAATGCCTATTTTGTTTTCTTTTTTTCAAGTGTTGGATTTTGATGCAACACCCTGTAGAAAGTAATAAATTCACAAGCGTTTTTTTTTTTGCACATAAAAAGCACCAAGCAAAGCCATCAAACATAGAAAATCAAGGTGTTCAACAATTTATGAATGGAATATTGAAAGCATATGAATGTTGTATATTACTTAGCTGTAATATGCTTTTGGAGTTAAGTGTAGATATAGTTTGCCAGATTATTATGTTACATATTAAAATAGCGTTGGAAAAGACAAAGACAGAATGTTAAGTCTCCAAGAGTTTAAATTTGATGCATCGACACAAAAGCGACAAAACGAGAAGTATCAATTAACACGCTGGGAAGAGATACAATTCGTTTAGAGGTTGAACAAACGTATAAAATGTAGCTCTTAAAAATAGCCAGTTTTAGACTGATCGACCGACCGACTCTCTCTTGTACCTGAGATAGATAAATTAAGAACTATATATTTTGGGTACAAATGCCTTTGTGTCAGTTAATTGTAATTACGAAAGATATGGCTGAAGCAGACGGACTGCCGCATGGAAAATTACCATCAGACGTACCAAGTCCAGTCCAGCAGAACTTACAAGCTGGCCAGAAATAAATCTTTCAAAGTGTTGATCTTTACAAAAGTTTTTAGTAAACCATCATGATCATAAGAGCCTACAATAATCTTAACAGTACGCAAGTGTAGAGTGGAGAGTTGGTGTCAAGCTGAGAAATGCTTGTTGAAGATAGCCATTTTGTTGAGTCGGCCGTGTCTGTATTTATCTGCCTGAGTTGGCTTGAAACAAAGAAAATAGGCTCACCAGGTTCCAAATAAAATACCAACATCTTCTCTATAAGTAAATCAACTTTATTTAACAGAATAGGAACACAAGAATGTAAGATATGTCGGCTCGGCACATATTACAGTAGTAATTGAGTGCAGGTCTTTGGTCTCAAATGTGAATTTGTATCTCGCCTCTCACCAACTGATGATGAGAAGCAAGGAAAGGGATACAGCATCTTGCCAGGACTGCATCTCGACTGGAACTGAGAAAATTTGCGCACCAAGCTCAGGCTGGGCAGAAATGGCTGGAAGTGCACATGCGTAGTGATGTGCTAATCGCCCGTGTATCACTACATGAGTTTGGATATGCCTGTTTTAGCCAACCGCATCACAATTTATTACTACACAGGAAATTGTGCGTACATACAAAAGAAATAGATCTCAGTCATGTAACTGCTACACAACAATTAGGCAGGATTGATTAAGTTTGGTCTCAAGATCAGCTATGGCCCCATATACATCTGATTGGTTGGTTTAATTATGTAACATATGAAAAGGATTTGAAGTGAGATAGTTGCAGTTTAAACATTAGTGAGAAAACTTATAATAATGTGGAATCCTGCTAGATAGGGGTGTTAAACCCTTTCTGACCCTGCTGGAGATAGCCAGAGGCAACTATTGGTTAAGGGATAATGTATATCCACAGTAAATTTAAATAAAATACATTTAAGGTTAAAATGATCGTTATATCCTTCTTCATGTAAGAGTATGTTCCAGCCATCAGAGAGGGAGAGAGAGTATTCATATCCTTCCCATCAAGTGCTTTCTAACACTTGTTAGCATCAATTAGATATGAAGATTAATTTATTTATTATGTCCCTTGGGCATCTCTTATTTAAATCAATAATCTCATTTCAACATAAAAAAAAGAAATCTCACAGAATATGAGTATACAAATTAAATTTGTATTATTTGGATAATTCGGACTACTATTCTCATCTTAGTTCTTATATTCACAACGTTTCGACCGATGTAACCTCCGACCTTCTTCAGGTGCATCTTTTCGAACTCAGGAATCTTTATACTCAACTTGGCAACCTATACAGAATTTCGAACTGAACCCTTGATTTAATCCATGGGGGTAGATTGTTCTCATTCCATCAGCCATGATCGAGTACAAGTCTTTAGTAATTTTTATTTTATTCTTATTGCCTGCAGGTAGGATTGAACCTTCAACCACAAAAAAACTGTCACTTAAAACGGATTGTTACTCAATGGATTTATCCATTGTGCTATGAGTCCATGTTGACAATGTAAATTTGGGGAGCTTTAAACCTAATCTTGATTTTTAAATAATAACTAAAAAATAAAATAAAAATTAATATTATTTAACATTTCTACTTGGTCATGGCTGAAAAATCTACCCTCACGGATTACATAGAGGGTTCAGTTCGAAATTCCGTATAGGTTCCCAGAGTTCAAAAAGATGCACTTGAAGAAAGTTGGAGGTTATATCGGTAGAAACGTTGTGAAAATAACAACCAAAATAAGAAAAGCAGTCTGAATAATTCAAATTATCCTCATCTCAAAAATTCAGAAACACAGATTAAATTCTTAAATATTTGATCAAATGGATGCCCAAAAAGTTCTAAATTCATTGTTTTATCATTAGCTCTGAATTTATCCAGTTTATTCTTAAAATGATTTACGTTAGAGCTATATTTAACCTGATTAGGCAATTGGTTTCCAAAGCATATTTCTCTATTAAATTTAAAAAAAAAAAAAAATCTAATTTTGTGGTAGATTTAGTCTTTTAAATCTTTCTGGCAAATAAATTATCAGTTCGAGGAGTGATATTAAAAAAGTGTTTCATATTTAAAAATCCCATTATTATGAAGGTATCAATTAAGTCACCCGTCATTCTTCTTTAGAGTAAAGTAGTAAAACCTAAGGATTCCAACCTATTAAACAAATATTTACAAACCTTTTACATGGGATTCAGGATTTCTATATTTGACTTCCATCCCTAATGTGTGGAGATTACGATTAACATATTTTAGGAATGTCTCTGCTGTTCGTCTCGCTAAGGTACACGCCTGCAAAATAATCAGATACATCGTTAAGAAATAATACATGATAAATTAGATTGCATCGTATTAGGCAGAGAAGGATATTTTGATTTATGAATACAAAAGAAAATTGAAATTAAGGTGAACCTTCAAAAGAATGGCACACAGAATCATTAATAAAATCCACAATCCTTTCTGCGATCCAACCATTTTTGGTACAAAGAAACTTAGTCATGAATGTATAACAGTCTTCAATGATATGGGGGGGGCACTTTGGTGATCGTCTCATCAATATGAGGTGTGAGCCTGAATGGGATTCACAGTAATTGAACCGTACCCCCCCCCCTCCCCCATTTTTATCAGTGAGGTTATCTCAAAGATAATGTCTATCAACACATTATCCCTGAACTGGAGAGGGTCATTACAGCCAAAATCAGACAAAGGATTGTAGGTTTTATTAACGTTTTCATAGGTGGTATTTTTAGGGGTTCATCCCATATGTCAGTCAAATATATCTTTCTTTTTAAATTCATTATCTGTAGGTATGTTAAAAATACAGAGTTAAAAACATTAACAAAGCTATTTACAGTTTATGTTGTGCTTAAATTATTCAAGTTCCTGTATTTTAAAAAACATCATTAAATCTTTACTTAAAAGAAAAGCATTCACTATTTAAAAAAAACAAACATTAAAACATTGAGAAATCTACTAATTTGTATTATTTATGTGAAACGCAATTTGTTAAAAGAAAAAAAAAAGATGTGTACCTTCAAAAAGGCTTCTTTTTGTTCATTATGTTTGTTGATTGCTTGTACTAAGAAAGCGGCTTTATCAGTACAATTGGCCTTATCCGTGCTGCACCAATCTTCATCTCGTTTATAGTCTCTGTCTAAACTTTCAAGAACTGACCACACCTAGAAAGGGAGAGAATACAAGATAAGCAAAAAATAAAAAAACAAAAAACAAAAAAGTATCAACTATAATACAAATTGTGTCTTTGTTTCAATATATATATATATATATATATATATATCAAACAGAGCGTAGCAAACAAATTTCCCGTCTGAATAACTTTTTCGTTTTTGGAATACCATTCACCACCTGGATTGTTTTGAATCAACCTCTTTGATATCTTTCTTGAAGCTATTTTAAACTTTATGACTTGGATGAACTGTATAAGTTTAGCAAAAAAGTATGTTTTGGGCTGATATATTTGATGTTTTATATAATTTTATGTAAAACTTTTTTTTTATATATTTTCAAAGTTTAATTTTATTACCTGCAGTAATGTCATTGTGGTAATGGTCGTCTGAGGAGAAGATTTTCTTTGAAAACTCATGAGTTTTAAGACTTTAAAAAACTTTGCTTGAACATTGAATGCAAATAAAATTTGAGTCGCACCTTATTTTATTCTTTCACTTTATCTAGTGCTATATATATATATATATATATATATATATATATATATATAACTTCTTTGTAATATAGCAGGAAAAATCCCAGCAGAGTGCTCGATTAATTGAGAATTAAAGTTAAAAGTTATAAATTAAGAGCGTAATATTTATTTATTTTGGTACAGAAAAATTAGTACAACATTCGTACCGTCGGTTTCAAGCACAGAAGGACTTAGCCATTCCAGCTCTCTTCAACTTCTGAAGCTGAAGAGTGCCGGATAGCTAAGTCCTTCTGTGCTTGAAATCGACGGTACGAATGTTGTACTAATTTTTCTGTACCAAAATAAATAAATAAATATATATATATATATATATATATATATATATATATATATATATATATATATATATATATTGACAGCAAATACTTATTTAGGTAACTTTGGTTAAAGACAACGGAACCTTCCCTTTTGTATATTTTCTAAATTGTCTCCTCAACTTTACAAGCTATCTTTTGTATTTCTGGTTGCAATTAACTCCTAACAGTGATTGCAAAGATAAAAAAAAATTGAGATGAATCAAAAATCAACTTTCAGATCTATATTCCATCAAAAACATGACAGATGGCTTGCAGAGTCAAGAAGAAAATTTTTTTTAAAATACAAAAAGGGAAAATTTTGTTGTCTTTAATTAGACTTGCCTCCAATTTTTATATTTATTCAGTTTTTTATCAAAATACATTTTTTGAGAAAAAAAAAACAGAGGACTGTCAGATATATTTAAAATTATATGAACATCTACATTTACATGTTTTTGTCTTCCATATTTTAAAGAAATTGTTTCAAATGGAAAGAGATGTATTATTTGTTGCCGAGAAACACATTCTAAGTTACAACAAAAGCATACATGAATTAATCATATCAGATATCTACAATAAACTGTTTCATACATAAACTTATATAAAAAAATATACATATATATGATTTTGTTTCAGTAATTACCTCAACATTGATCAATATATACATAGAACTTAGAAGTACTATAAAAAATATACTTATGGCAAGTGAGCTACACAGAAATGGTTGTGTTTAATTCCATCTACAAAATCCTTTGATGGATTGAAGCACAAATGTTTCTTTGTTGCTCACTTGCCATAAGTATATTTTAATACAACTATACAAGCTCTAATCATGTGTATATATAATATATACATATATATTACTAGGTAATCCGTAACCTATAAATATGACTAGGCTTGGAGTTAAGGAATTAATTCTATAACAAAATTTGGATACCGAAGCGAAACAAAAAAAAAACCCAAAAAAACGAACGCAGTAGTTTATTATGGGGAGAACATTCACACATTTAAATAAACAAAGCGGTAGGTAACAAGAACAAAAAAAACACAAATCACAGAACTGCAAAAATAGTAACAAAGAAAAACTAAAAACCTAGAAGACTTCGGAAGGAATAAAAAAATGGTCTGAAATAAAATGACTGTACTTAAAAGAAATACGCAAGTCTCTTGAATTGTAAATAAAAGTAGGCAGTTCAGTTTGTGTGTAAGTTTATAGGCTGCAATTATGTTGTATGTGGGAGTTAATGGCTCCTGCTTGGTATCAGGATTTTCCCTCATATTTTTGTCTTTTTTCTGTTTTCTTTGGCAATAATGTCAGCCTTTTTATGCAACTTTTGGGAAAATGTGCTCTCTACTTACTGTGACCACAACAGTATTTAGTAGCATGGGTTATGGACATAAGAATCAGTAAATAGAAAATAATCAGACAGAAAATATTTTTCAAAAATTTAATTTTTAAATGTATCTCTTGCAAGTTTGATAAAAATCCCCGCAAAATGATAACTAATCAAATATTATGTGACCGAGCCATTTCAAAATATCAGTATCGAATAAAAACAAGTAAAGCCTGTGTGGTCCCCTGTGATCACTCTTACTTGAATCATGTAAAGTAAACCTAACAAGGAAGGAACAGATCTTGAGTTGTCTCCTCCTGTGATCACTCTTGCTTGAATAAATGTAAACAAACATTAATGAGAACTTTTGTTTGATTTTTGGGAGAAAACTAATGAATGCACTTTTAGATGTTTGTGAAAAAGGTGTAATTTTGATCAATTTGTGAGAGAGGATTTTTTCAGTCCGCCTTTGGGTAGCAAACCAGAGTTTTCCTGGCGGGCACGAGTATTTATTTTATATAAATATTGATAAACTTAACTTTTGGTGGGTTTTAAAACAAATACTAATGAAGGAAAGAAAAAAAGAAATTAAAAAATATTTTTTATATATATTTGAAAAAAAAAAATGCCATTTTAGCCCCCTGAGCTGGGGGATAAATGAGAGTTTTCCTGAAATATTTGGCTCATTCATTTGTCTACGCGCATAATCATATAACTTCATACAAAAAGAAAAAAGAAAATGTGAGAAAAATAAAAAGAATAATAAAATAACAGATTAACAGACAGTAATTCCTTGGCCTTTTGGCTAGGAGCAGAGTCTAGTATCTGTTCTGATACTATACTTCATCTTTTCTGTCCTCGGACAGTGAACGAGAAATCCTTCTTGACTGAGGCAATTTAAATTTTTGTCCCAATCCAAAGTGGCCTTTTTGGGGAGTTGAATTTTCTCCACATTAAAAACCGACCTTGTATCTAACTCTGCCCTCGTGGGGAGACAAGTAAATAGGGACAGTGACAAAAACACAAGTCCTTTCAATTAACATCTCGAATCAATAATATATATATATATATATATATATATATATATAAGTTTAAATAATCTAGAGTATGTATTATTTACCCTTCTTCCCACAAAGAGGCATGAATGTGGCACAAGGCCAGTTGTTTAATGGTAGTAATCAAGTTACCCCGAAAGTGTACTCTGGAAGCTTACAAAAATATAGCCCCCTCTCGAAGGATGAAGGACTACTTTTAATCACTTAATTCTATCCCGAAAGCCAGCAATAAAAATGTGTATCTAAAGTAATCACCAAACTAAATTACGTCATTACAAAACAGCACAGAACAATTGAATGAAAATTAACACAAAGATTCTAACTTGCAATGAGTTACGCTTATCACAGAAACTTAGTTTCGCAACTCTAAGTTTGAAAATTGCCTTTAAAGAACTCACCTGTTCAGCTGTTTTGTACCAAGTCATGGACGCCATGACCAGTTTGTGTCGCTCGTCTGCATGATACATCAATTGTTGCCACACTACATTCATCTTTTCTGCAATTGCCCGTACAAATTCGGAATTGTAGTGATTACCCTGTATCATGCTTTCAGCCTTTTGTGTAACTTGAATGACACTAGCATGGGTTTTCTAGCAGAAAGAAAAGAAAAAGAAAATTCAACAACAATTCACTGTAAGCGCGGAACTTGTTATACTTTTAACGAAAGAATAAAAATCAATTGACGAAAGTAAACATTCTAAAAGATAAAAACGCCAATAATTAAATTGTAATTAGGAACTTACTGCAGCAACTTCAGGGATTGTGTTGCTTAATAGTAAAAAAAAATATCATCTTCAAACGTAAATCAATTTATTATTCTTGTCGTGATATATCAAGTAGCATTCGATAGATCTGGGATAGGAAGTAACTGATTAAAGTTCAATAAGGTTAAATTTTACATGTGTAAGAATGCTATTGGGCTTCTACTTTTAAGCTGTGGATTTGTATTTTATTTTGGAAAGATATTTTTTCAACTGCATTGTTTAAATTTAGATGAGATATATATATATATATATATATATATGATAATTATGGAATATTTAATCCAACGTAATGAAAAAGCAAAGGAAAACTAAAAATTGTTTCTATGTTCATCAACGTTTCATCTTTATTCCAAGACTTCCACATGGTTGATTTGAAGAAAAACATGACGTGGAAAGAATGTTTTTATTATTTTCTCGAAACAAAAACGTTTTCCTATTTCACACATACATACATACATACATACATACATACATACATACATACATGCGTGTTTAAATCAGACACCAAAATATGGGGTCTGGGTTTTGAACCTAGCCACATTGATAAGTCGTAAACACATGTCTGTGGATAAGTATATATGCTCTTCTATGGGTGGAGCAGTCTGGTTGAGGAAATTATGGTTTCCACTTAGCGTTAAAGCAATACTCTTTCGTAAAAAGAATTGAGTACTTTTGGTTATCAATTTCATAAAAATGTAAATAAATGAATAATCCCATTTAAATATGACATAATTTCCCCCACAGTGGCAGATTTGATAGTTCAGTTAGTAGAACAATGGACGCCAACTTCCGGAGTTCGAGTTTTGAATTGTGCTGTGCCTAGTAACACTGATCAGTTTTAGAGACGACGAAAAACGTATTTGCATATATATATATATATATATATATATACAGGGTGATTCATAAGTCACTTAGCTATTTATTTTTGAAATTCTAAAGTAAAAAATACAGTAATACAAAACAAAGTTTATTCAACAAATTCATTTATGGGAGTTTAAAATTACAGCAAATTTTCAAAATTTCCACCTTCGTTCTGCATACATATCTCCATTCTTTTTTGCAAGGAATTTACGACTCTTTGTAGCATATTTGATTGATTATGAAATAAATATATATAGAAACAAATATATAAACGAACAAATTTAAAATAACAAATAGCAGTAATTAGAGAGTAAGATAACAATTATCAAAAGTTCATAGTATGTTTGTGCTTTATATGGTAATCATTTTAAATAGCTAAGTGAAGTGACTTATGAATCACCCTGTGTATATATATATATATATAGTAATATACCACTTTGAAAGGAACAACACAGGTAAGGAAACTATATTTTAATACTTTAGAAAAACAAATCTGGAGGCAAAACTAAATCAAATATTTGTAAACTTTTTAAATTAAAAAATAATTATTAAATAGGGAGGTGGTGTCTGATCAACACTGCTGGGATGCCATGATAAAGAAATACTGTTTTGTTTTTAAAATCCCGAAACAGTTTTCATGGTAAACAACTGACGATCCCTTATATATAAAAACATATATAAAAATATATTTATATTAGAGTATATTCTTGGAAGTAAACTAAAATAGTGATTGCAGTAGATTGATTGACTTACTAGACTAAAATCTTTCAACAAAATTTTTTTTTTTTTTTTTTTTTTTTTTCCCCCCAGTTTTGAAGGTTAAAAGAACATCCGAGACTATATATATATATATATATATATATATATATATATATATATATATATTCTTTTTTGATGTATCTATGACCCATTGGATTACAACCATTCATTCTACTTTGATTCCATTAGAAAATTCAAACCTGTGACATATCTGTTCAGACACTCTTCTGGCATAACTAAAAATAATAAGTATTTTTATTTCTACATTCATAATTATATAGAATTATATTCTTCTTTATTATTCTTATATAGAAATAAAGAGAATCATTATTTTGCCATCTAATTCAAATGCATGTTTGTAGTGTGTACAGTTACATGTAAATTAAATGGCCAAAAGAGAAAAGAGAGTTCCTCTCACAGAGACATTAACATTAGAGGGTGGTTGAATCAGCATAGAGTGAGAGAGACGAGAGAAATACATAGATGGCTAAGAGAGAAATGGGTGACTTGTTCGATTAATTATAAATTACGGTTAATTAGAAGAATTTAAAGAGAAATTTGTTTTCAAACATAACTCAATTCCAGAACTAAGGTATATTTTAGCATGTATTTTGTGTTATTAAAGTGTATAAAAAAAGCCTTAGGGAAACGAACATTGATGAATTTATATTCAATAAAAGAATAGATATACACGCGTGCAGACGCATATATTACCTCAATGGCATGCATGAACTGTTCATGTTCCTTTTTGAGTTGCTCAGTCTCCATTAAATTATTTGGACACATAAAACTAGCGGTCAGCATGGTCTCGCCATTCTGAATCCAAGAAACCACCTAGAATATAAAAATATATAGCAATATAAGTACAATGCAAAAAAAATTGTATAAACAAAATGTCGATCTCCAAAAATTACAATTTACCAGTGTACCTTATAAGCAGAAACTTACAACTTAGAATAAAGTATTTTTTTTTTTTAATTTGAACCTTAAAAACGCCATTACATTCTGGATATTCTGCTATAATAACATCAATTATTAAGATCTGATTTGGATAAAACTTGAAAAGGTACACTATACAAAACTTGCATTACCAGAAATTTAAAATTTTGTTTGAAAATAAATTACTTTCCTTTTTTGATAATTTTTACGTAAGAAGCTATTGAAGCAAAAGCCAGGGTGATATGACTTACCTGCCTAGTTTCAAACTCAAAATTACGTAATTGGACACATTGCTCAAGACGGATACGACGATTTTCAGCTAAGTTCTCCAGATCCAGCTCTCGTTCGTGTAAATATTCCAGCAACAACTGGATTCTGGTTTGAGCATCATACTGTGAATCAGCCATTAGTTGAATGCCAGTGTTCTCAAATAACTGCACACAAAAATAAAGAAGACATAGAATTAAAATGGTGGTCGCAAAAAGGTTAGGAAATAAATTTACAAATACATCTTTGAAGTTGACTTATAGGAAAATATTTTAATCAAATAGTAATAGAGTAAATAAATAGGAAATGTGTACGGCCGAAAAAACACAAAAATAAATTTATTTTATAAATATTAAAAAAACAAAACAATTACTCATACAGTAGAACTCTTTAGTTACCGATAAGAAAATTTATGTAATACAAAATATATGGAACACAAAATATCAAAAATTTTTTTTTTTTTTTTTTTTTTTTTTTTTACATTTTTTAACCTTATGTAATGAAAACATAATAGAAATATATAATTTTAATTTCTTTATCTTGCTGTTTGAAGTTGTTGTTAGATCAATATCAGTTACAGAGGAAAGAAATCACATAAATAAAATCTTTAAAAACTCTGGAAGTTTGGAACAATATAACATATGAAATAATTCAAAGAGCAACTGAAAGTTTGTTAGACCATCTACGTCATTGTGCAGCTGCCCAAAGAAAGCACACTGAACATCTAATCTAACATTTGTATTTTTCTTCTGTTTTAACAATACTTCTGTGATCAACAACCGTTTTCTTTTTCCAACAATTACATATCTGTGTGTAAATTAATTGTGTTAAATTTCTGAGTATTTTTTTAAGAGAGAATTATATTCCTTACTTGATTGTTTATAAAATCAGAGATTAGCGTTTACATTGCAAATTTTATTTTTTTGTGGATACCCTGTATATGAGTTTATACTATGTTAATATAATTTCCTAAAAATAATTGGTAAACAAAAAGAAAAAGCAACTAAAAAAGTTACCTGGCAAAGTTCTTGGCCTCGTTGTAAGACCTCAAAGGTACAATTTTGCATATGCAACACGTTATCATTATGCATTTGAAGAATTTGTTCTGCTTTTGCAGCATCATTGCACATTTCCATATGTTGGAGCTCTTCTGCCCACAATTCCAGTTGGGAAGAGACCTGTCAAATATTCAAAATAAATTTTTCTTACAAACATCATTCATTAAAGCTGTACCTCCCCGGCATTTTAATTTTTTTATTTATATTTCTTTGCCCATTTTTTAAACTTGAGGTAGATAACTATTATATTCTTCAATTTAAAATGAACTATACTCCTTGATGATTTTTATTTTTAGGTGATTATTTAAAAATGTTTCATTTTACCAGTCATCTGAGCTAGACTAAGTCATTTTAAAAATAAATTGTAGCTAAGTATGTTATTACATTGATAATAACATGGCACAGCAATAACAAATATAAAATTGGCTGGTGAGAAGCAAAGTTTGATTTTTCAGATCAAATGCTATTTGAGTCTAACTTTGAATATCCGGCAAGATAACTGTATATATTATATACAGGAGAGAAGGAAACAAATGTACATTTTCATAGTATTAAACAAATACAAAATAACAGAATCGATTATTTAATTTTTTTTTAATTTATGTAAATATGTATTCAAATGTTGCTTGAATATTTGAGAAAAATGTTTAGTCTGGGATGCAACCAGCAGCAATTTGTTTCCCTCTACTAACTTCACCGTTACAGTTCCAGGGTTAGTCACACAGACTGTTGTATTTCTGCTGTAAATTATGTTTAAACACTGATGTATAAAAATATATATCTTTATTGTCGGTGGCGGTGAACAAAGAGAGGGAGGTAGTGAGGAAGGAGAACGCACACGCAGTAATTTGACAGAGTCGTTTTCTCAGGTTCAAATCGTGAATCAACTCAATATCAGATTGATATTATATAACAATTTGTGATACCCATGCCTCCACCTGCAAACGCCCACAGTAGGACTTCACTGTCGATGTAGCCCCCAGTGTATTTATTCAGCGATGGGGTATTTCCTTCTCTCGCTAATCTTTGCAGGTGTTTTCAATTAACGATTATTTTATTTTTGACAATCAATCATGTTATCTGTTTTTTTCCGGCTAGGTTGATGTCTGTGTCAAGTGTGCCTACTCCTGCCAGATGACCTTTTCGGTACACCCGGCTTGGATATTTAACACAGACAACTGGGGGAAAAAAAGGCAAATAAAGTACTGTCAACTGATGGGCCGATACGATTTTGTGCCGATCAACTTTATAGGAAAGGATGCAATATTACTCTTTTGACTGAGCGATACATGACTTGTGACACATCATCATCGCTATTTGAATGCATATCAATAGCAAGACTATGTTGATCTTGTCAGTCTATTCATTAACATAGGCCATTCACAAAAATGGGAGTGTGCATATAATTAAAAACAAGTAAATTACTTGTAATAGCGGGACCAGTGGAAATTCCACAGTTGCATCATTCATCTTTTGTATATTGCTGCCATGCTTAAAAATATTTCCATTCTATTAACATGCGGCACGATGCAGACTCCACAATATTATTGTACCACCTTTGTTCAAATAGAAACATACTTATTTAAGTACTCTGGTTAATGTAGTTTCAGAATAAATCCGGTTATGGAGGTCTATCTTCAAAACTCTTGCAGGAGTTTCTGACATATTTCCATTCTATGGACGTCCAGCATGATCGCAGATTCCACAAATATTATTATACCATCTTTGGACAAAACAGATGCTACACTTTGATCCTAGCCAGAAGGCCAAGAAAGTGTATTTTAGTAAGAGTTTCACGTTTGACACAGACGCGACATCAGATGAAATTTTAAAGAAAATTTTTTTTTCATTGCATCTTCGGCAATTGGGAGATCCCATCTTTTAAAAAAAAAGGGTGGAGGGTGATAACATAGTACGAACATGAAATTGCCGTGGCGTTTTTTTTTTCTTTTGAAATTTGGTATGCTATTTAGAAAGCTCTGTGGGTAGCATGTTGTCTGCAGTTTGCCCACGATCAGTTTGGCTGTTTAAGCCACAAAGAATACCAAACTAGGTTTACTATATATATTCTTTCAGAAAATATAAAAAATTACAGATTTTAATACAAATAAAAAACACTAGTATAAGATTTTAACATGGTATGGCATAAAATCTAAATTCTTTAAACTTCTATGGTCTTGAAAACCTTTTTTCTTTCATATCTAATCTAAGAATAAAAGAATCATGTTTCTCAAATGGAAGAATAAAAAGACAAAGAACAAACCTACCTCTAATGCATCTCTTTCAAAGAGACGTAATTTTAGGCAAAGATCTAATTTCCGTTTTCGCGCCGCCCATAATTCTTCCAGTTGAGCACGGCTTTCATTCAATTGCTGAAGAACACCTACAAGAAGAATGAAAATCCATATGAAGAGAATCACAAGATTTCGATTTGATTCTGGTTTAACAAAATCAGAGAATGGAATTCATGATTTTGTTTCGCATTTTTTTTCTCTGCTTTTTTATAGAAAAAACTTTTTTTTTTAAATTTAACAATACATCATTGTTTTTCAACATCCTAAGAACTTACATTTGTACCTTTTGTTTTTAATTAAAAAAAAAAAAAAAAAAAAAAAAAAAATCACAATTCCAATTATTTTAAAAGAGATAATTAAAAAAAAAAAAGAAAAAGTTTGGTTGGGGTTCGGAATGGAGGCCACCTCGTCTTTTGGCTATTTTTAAACATTTTAGGGGGGGGGGGGGGGATTATTATTATCAATTACCACATTTTTTTTTTTTTTACTTGTATTCACCCTAAATATGGTACATTGCAACGGAGACGTAAGGGGTGGCTGTGAATTAGGTGCCATATTTACAGGGGTATGCTAAGCAGGAAGTTGTGCAGCGAGATGTCCGTTCACATTACATTTAAATTTCTGCATGTTGGTACAGTCAAGGAAACAGGGAGCAGGGGGCGAATACTAAACGTAAGCAGTTTGGGGAAAAAAGTTATTAGAGTAGAAAACTTTACGGCATCTGGAAACCTCTAGAGTGAAGAGGTGGGATTTTGCTGATTGTCGGGTTAGTTATTTATGTTGAGGAGGCACCAGTGCAGCAAGTTTGTCAGAGAACATTCGATTGAAGTACTTGTAAAACAAGCACAGGGATGCAACATTGCGGCGATGGGACAGAGACTGGAACTTGGTAGACAGTGTCGGATCTATTTGATTAGAGTCTCTTTCTTGGGCTCTGTCTTAGAGGGAGAAACTAGTGGTTGGTGCACCAGCCCAGATGTGGCAACAATACTCAATGCATAGGAAAATGGTGGCTTTGTAGCGATACAAGTTACTGGTAGGTGAGAGAATTTTTCTAACCCAGTAGAGAGATTTCATCTTCTTTGCAGCAGCTGTGGCAGTATCTTCTATGTATTTCTTCCAATTCATGTTACCTGTGAGTGTTAGGCCAAGGAGTTTGAATGCTTAACTCTCGGGTAGGGTGCTATTAGTAATGGCAATCAGTGGTTTAAAAGGTTTCTTATAATTGTTAAAGGAAAGGATCTTTGTCTTAGTAGCATTAAATGTAACCATTCATTTTTGGCCCCATTCAACTACAAACTGGAAGCCTTTGTCTAAAGATTCAGCCATTGCCTTGGATATATGGGCGTTCGTTGTGCCCACATGTCAATAGAGAATGGTGTCATAAGCAAATATACCCGTCTCGGACGCAGTTGCATTAGGGAGGTCGTTTACGAAAATCAGGAATAATAACGGTCCAAGGATCGAACCCTAGGGCACACCCACATTGATGTCATGTTGTTTAGAGGTACAGCCATTGAGAATGACCCAAATCTTTTTGGCTAAGAAGGATCTGATTATATTAAATATACGTCAAGTAATACTGTACAAATTAATTTCCAGGAGAGGCCTTCATGCCAGACCTTTTCAAAGGCTTTGGATATATCAAGCATTATCGCCCTAGATTCAGCTACCTTATCTAGTGTATGGTATATGCGTTCAGGGATGACCGTTAGGATATCTGCAGTAGAACGGGCTTGCCTAACTCTATACTGCTGGTCAGAAAGAAGTTTAGCATTTACGAGGTTGTGGACTATCGCTAAATTGATTAATGATTCAAAGATTTCAGAAAAAAACGGGAGGTAACTGATGGGACGATAATTCTATGGGGCAGTTCTTTCACCAGCATTCTTGAACACTGGTACCACAGATGCAAGGTATCAGGAAAGCAAGATTCGGTAAGGGATTTTTTTATAGAGTTTGCAGAGCATTATTTATTACTTTAGCAGGGATGAGATCAGACCCACATACTTTGGGGTGTCAAGGTTTCTTATGATATCCAAGACATGGGAAGAGGTGATGATCAGATCATTAAGTGTGGCTTCTATCTGTAGTGGGAAATTAGAGAGGGAATGGTTTGTGAAGTCCAAGGTAGAGTTTAAGGCGAACCGCTGGACAAGTAGTTCAGCCTTATCTGTTGCTATGCAAGAAACCTCACGGTTGTTGGGGGAATTATTGTTTAAAGAATTATCATCGAAAAATAAATATCAAAATTTATTTATTTTTATTCACCAAGAGCTTCATTATAAAATGTGCACTGTATAGCCGGTGTAATCGAAACCCCTTATTGTGGTGGATGTGATGATCTTGAACCCGGATCAAGCAGTAGTAATGGCCTGACTTGCCTCCTCCCTGCCATAAAAGTGTACGTCTTTGCCTGGCATGTAGCTTTAAAATTAAAGAAATGTCGAAAGCATAGGTTACAAGTGAGGTTCGAACTCATGACCTAGGAGGAACAAAACGACTGCCATAAAAAAATTCACCTTAATAAGAAAAAAGTGAAGCAATAAATTATTTGTACTTTCATTGGGAGATTATTTAAGGTCTGAAACCTACTGACAATAAAGGAGAGAAGAAAAAAAAGGAGAGAAGAAAAAAAAGGAGAGAAGAAAAAAAAGGAGAGAAGAAAAAAAAGGAGAGAAGAAAAAAAGGAGAGAAGAAAAAAAGGAGAGAAGAAAAAAAAGAAAAGAAAAAAAAGGAGAGAAGAAAAAAAAGGAGAGAAGAAAAAAAAGGAGAGAAGAAAAAAAGGAGAGAAGAAAAAAAGAAAAGAAAAAAAAGGAGAGAAGAAAAAAAAGGAGAGAAGAAAAAAAGGAGAGAAGAAAAAATGGAGAGAAGAAAAAATGGAGAGAAGAAAAAATGGAGAGAAGAAAAAAAGGAGAGAAGAAAAAAGGAGAGAAGAAAAAAAGGAAAGAAAAAAGAAGAATAATAAAGGAGAGAAGAAAAAAGGAGAGAAGAAAAAAAGGAGAGAAGAAAAAAAGGAGAGAAAAAAAAAGGAGAGAAGAAAAAAAGGAGAGAATAAAAAAGGAGAGAATAAAAAAGGAAGGAATAAAAAAAGGAGAGAAGAAAAAAAGGAGAGAAAAAAAAAGGAGAGAAAAAAAAAGGATAGAAGAAAAAAAAAGAGGAAAGAAAAAAAAAGAGGAAAGAAAAAAAGGCGAGAAGAAGAAAAGGAGAGAAGAAAAAAAAGGAGAGAAGGAAAAAAAGGAGAGAAGGAAAAAAAGGAGAGAAGGAAAAAAAGGAGAGAAGGAAAAAAAGGAGAGAAGAAAAAAAGGAGAGAAGTGAGTAAAAACGTCCATGGATTTGTGAGTCGCATTATTTTTGACTGAGGGAACAAGTCACTTATTATTTTCATTTAATCCAGTGAAATTGAGCTTTAACAGTTCGATTGAAGTCAGCGTGAAAACATTTCCCCGATCGAGTTTCAAACCTCTTTTCATTTGTTTAGAATATAAAATGTCATTTCCGCAGCCTTTCACATAGAAATTAGGGATTTCAGTTGTACCAGCTATAAAGTCAGTGTCCATTTTACAATGGAGGTATAATAGAAAACTGAACCCCCCTCAGCTCATGAAAAGAAAAAATTCTTTTTAAATTTAATTTTTCGATAATTGTGCTCCGAACGTGACTGACTGATGGAAACATAAAAATAGGGAGGGGGATCAATTATTTATTTCTAATTAAGAAAGTTAATTTGAAAAGAAAAAGATATAATGCTACTCCATTGCGAACGTTGAAAACAATAGATGAAAGAAAATAATGTGTTGGGGGGGGGGTTGTATATTCTACAGTTCTGTATAGTTTATTTTTCAGGTACAATCATGATTGATTCTGGAATTCAATAATGAAAATAGAAATGGACTATTAGAAAAGAAAAACATCTACAACTTCTAATACTTCTGCACAGTAATTTTAATTATATATAGAGATTTGTGTTCCAGACGATCGCTGTGGAGACGAGTGGAGTGATAGGCTCCGTCACATGCGACTTCCTCAACAGCCTTGGTCTGTTAATGATGCACCACACCGGATACCATCATGAATTGACTTGGCTTGGCTTTACGAGTGCCTCTCCACTGCCATTATTTCTTGAAACACCTTGAGCCTGCTCTCGGCCTGCCAAGCCAACAGGACACCCGATGAAACTTCCTGATACTTGAATATTCGTTTTGAAAAAGAACATTTCATTAGTTAACAATCATTTGTTGTTACGTTCCAGAAATGTTATTGATGTTGGACATTTTTCCCATTTGTAATATATTTCAATTTCTGTTTAATAAATCTTTTTTATAGAAAAGAAAATTTATATATATATATATATATATATATATATATATATATATATATATATATACATATATATATATATATATATATATACACACACACACACATACTGGCTGTTAGCTGTACCTACCCAGCGTCAACCGATAGTGTATTCACTCGCAATTTGTATTGCTTTTCCTTTTTTTTCTTTTCTTTTTTTTTAAATAATAAGTGCCCATCTCCCAATCGTTTTTTTGTTTTTTATTCCAATCAAAAGGGAATTAACTGAGTGGACAAATACAGAATTACATCTCTTTTTTTTCTTCTTTTTCCTGTAAATAATTCCAACAAGGGCAAAGTATTTTCTGGAAGGAATTAGATCGAATTACATTTTATTTGTTGTTTAACAACATGCTGCAAAAAAAACCAAAAAAAAACCTGACGAACCAGAATCAAATATTGATTTTGTGGGAAGGAAGCTATTGATGGCAAAGAAATGATAAAGAGCCTGACTTTATATATTAGAAAATATATAAGATATCTATATAATTCTTTAAAAAATGGCATACGATGAGAATAGAAAAATTATGTATTAAAAACCAATGAACTAATATTTATTCAAACATTTTATAATCCTCAATTAAAAAATATATAACAGCAGATACAATTTTTAAAGTTACGATTCACACCACAGGTTTAACATTACACTCATGCCTTTAAGAGACTACCGTTGGATGTTGGTTCCATTCTAGTTTAGCTTTTAATTAATAAGAAAATAAGAACTAAACTACAACAGAAGCTATATCTGATGATTACCTCTTAAGGGCATGAAACCCAGTGTAATGTTTGAATCTGGAATGAATCGTAAGAAGGTAATTTAAGTGAAATTAATATACCTTAGCTCGCTAGAAGAGTAGTAAGAGAAGTTCAGTCCCTCTCCTTCACCTCTCTCTCTACTCCCCCCCCCCCTCTCTCTCTCTCTGTCACAGTTTATCAATCTTTGAATGAAATCAAAGTTGAATAAAGAATTACGGATACATCTAATATATCAATCATATCTACATAGAAATTCCGAATGTGCAGAAAAAAAACAACAGAGTGTTTGCTATGGGGGTAAGAGTATAATATTTATTTATAAATATACAGGCCTAGTGTATTTAAGAAACCGTGGTTTCACAAGGAGACCTGGTTCAGTTTGTAGAAAAAAAAATGGAGGGTTGTCTCAGTGCACAGGACCGATAGTCAAGGATTCTGTAATGTGGATTGGGTCTCCTCGAGAAACCCCGATTTCCATAATGCACTAGTCCCGTATGTTTATATATAATATATATATATATATATGTGTGTGAAAAATGAAAACCATGAGGACTGGAAGGGAGCCCTTTAGATTAGCAACTTGTCTTTCACAGCATTTCATTTTATGATATATTGTGCATTTTATCATAATTATATATATATATATATATATATATATATAGTAAGCTATGAAAATGCTATACAGAGGCTCCCACGTTTCATCCCCGGGGGGAATCTTCAGGCTGAAATGCATGGATTTATTTTTGCCGGCTAGCTAGTCAACTAAACAGATTCTTTGTTGTTCTCTCAGCCAATCGTTGGGCTTCCCACGAACAAAGGTGTGTTTAGTGTTACTTCCTTCCTATATCCTGATAGCTTGTTGTGTTCTATAGATTTGCCTATATCCTGTTTCCTTTGTTGTGTCAATATACTGGGTGAATTTATTTTAACACGTGGTTCCTTGTATTTCTATTTTAGGTTTTTATTTTAAAGTTTTTTGTTTAGTTTATTTGTGTTTATTTTTTTATCGTTAGCCTAAGGTAAATTTATTTCTGTATAAGCAGCTGTTTGTTATCTCACTTCTACAGTTCAATAGATTTCGGGGGTCTTTAAAATTTAGGATTTCAAATTTTTCATTCAGGCATAATCTACACGGGTAGTCTAAATTTCTACACACTATATATATATATATATATATATATATATATATAAAATAGAGAATAGTAGTTTGCTTGAAGCATTGCTGGGAATAGTAGTAGTATGTTTAAGAAGGATGAGGGAAATGCAGAGTGCTGGGTAGGTTGTAAGCTGGAAGGAACAAAAATAATAAATCGAAGTGGGATTTACTATTTATTTTTTCTAAAAATCTTACATAACAGCAAGTGTGGTGTTGACTGTTTATTGTGCTGTCCGGATGATTATTAAAAATCATTTATTTAATATTTCTGGAAAATGTTGTCTTTGTCAAAAATAATAAACACCAAAGGAAAAATCCGTCTGTGTAGAGAATTCACCATTTATTTAATTTTCGACGGTTTCAAATCTGACCACATGACCTTCCAATTTTAAATTTTGTTTTCTTTTCCTTTCTTTTATTTTAACTTTATTCTTTCCAAATATGACCTAAGGGAAAGGGCAGATTATTATTCTACCCGATGAGATCTCAACTTTTAACAGCTGTTGATCGATAACATCGACATGCCAGTGTCACAGATTATGTACATGTATGTATAAATAAAAATAATCATATATATATAAAAGCTCTATTTGATATTGAGCACTCTTTATAAGACCAGTTGAAATTTTTTGGATTTTTATCCAGTGAATGTTTACCTTACCTGGATTACTATATATATATATATATATATGAGAGAGAGAGAACTACCATATAAAATGAGAGGGGGCAACATATAATGACAGAGGATGAGAGTAATAGACAGAAAATTAGTAAGAGATAAGTCACTTGATAAATTGATTGCAAATTATAGCTAATGGAATTTTTTTTTTTCGAACATAGCTCAATCCCAAATCTAAGGAATATTTTAAAATGTATTTTATATTATTACCATATAGGGGAGGAAAAGCCTTTAGAAAAAAAACGTTTAGTATAATAATAATGAAAGAAAGCTGACTTAACATTTGTTTCCATACAGCATTTTTCCTATATATTTTAATCACAGAAAATAGATGCAAAACTATTCTTTAGTTTTGGGATTGAGTTATGTTTGAAAAAAAATCCATTTTAATTGTTCTAATTAGCCATAAATTGCAGTTAACTCATTAAGTGACTCATCTCTTACTAAATTTCTGTCATCACTGAATTTTTTTTACTGCATGTTGTTTGACCCACTACCCTTATTTTATATGCCATCTATAATTCTCATTTCCATCACTTTCACTCAGTTTTATTACCGCTGACTGTTAAAAAAAAAAAATTATAAAGCTGGAATAGTTCATTATAAACAATTAGAAATATCACCACAAGTAGTAATAATATTTAACTCGTAGTTGGAGAGGGAATGAAACAAAGAAATTTAATCTAACCCAAGCTTAATGGGTGACCCAATGAGTCACCTTTTTTCTTATTTAAAGAAAAGATTTATATTTCATTTTTTAAAGAGATTATACACACACACACACACATATAAGTATATACACAGCTGCCATCGTTGGAGTTTCAAAGGGCTGCCTTCAATTGTTAGGCAGCTTCAAAGAGAGATAACTCCGCCTGTGTTCCAAACTTTCTCTATCGCCGCCAGAGCCAATAAAGGAGATGCGGCTAGTCAGAGTCTCTTCTACAGGTGCATCACTTTGGCAAGTATCCCACCAAAGTTGCTGATCTAAGAGCCCCCTTCCAACCCTCGTGGTTTATCTTTTGTGTTACTTGAGATGGATTACAAGATTTTGCTGTTAAGATCCCAAGACCTCATGAAGAGACCACCGATTCGAATGGTTTCCTTTTCTCTAAAGACTACAAAGCTTTCGAACTGGTTACCAGCAGAGAGCTTTTTCCCCCAAAAACTCCTATAATGTAAATAGTTTCAAAATGGAGGCATCTCAAAGCTTTTGTACTTTCGTTACTCGTTAGGATATTTTCTGCTTTGCTTCATAGATCACTACGAGTTTTATCTTGTTATTCTGTTGCTTTAAAATTAGACTTCTGCTTGAAGTTGATCAACATCCTTGTAAGGCTTGGTTGGCTTAGTTTGTCTGCTTTTTACGGCATATCAACTCCCTTTTTAAGGATCATCATCGTTAACTATATACATTTACTCAATTGCAGATGGCAAAGACAAATATGGATATTGGTTTGGTCATATTGAAAGAATCGATCAGATAAACTAAGGCAAGAAAACCTTACAAGAATGCTGAGCAATATTGGTTTGGTCAAAGATGGTATAAGTATCGCCAAGGTTTGGTTACATTGAAAAAATGGCTGATAGTGCTTGGGTTAGTAGATGTTAAAACAGTTGAGGTAGCAGTTGGCAGAGGGAAGGCCAAAGAAAATATTGGACGAAGTAGTAAGGATTGATTTGAGAGAAAGAGGGATAAATAAATACGCAACAGAGTTAATTTTGTTTGTAAGTCAATTCCTAAAAGCCGTCCACCATATGCCAGCATGCAAAACAGATGTTCAACTGAATATGATGATATAATTTTTAAGTCGTTAAAATCGTAACTAAGTAACAATTTCTTTTTCTTTTTTTTTATATAAAACTTAAACAAAAGTAAAAGAATATATTATTATTATACTAAATGTGAGTTGATCAACGTTTGATTTCCTAAGGCTTTTTCGTATATAACACAAAATACATGTTAAAATATACCTTAGTTCTTGGTTTGAGTTAGATTCCAAAAGAAAGTTCTGTTTTAATTTTTTTTTATTAGTAATTAGAACAATTAAAACAGATTGTTTTAAAAACATAACTCAATCCCAGAACTATGACATATAGCATGTATTTTATGTTATTAAAGTTTTAGGGGGAAAAAATTCTTCAGGAAACAAACGTTGACCAAGTCACATTTAGTATAATAATAGATATGTAAAGTTGTAGTTCCTGTCTGTTTCCTCACAAACTCCTAGAGTTTTGGAAAAAGGACCTTATATATATATATATATATATATATATATATATATATATATATATATATTCTGAAAAACATTACTCGGGATACTTGGATAATTATATATCATTGTGATCAATATTATCATGGGGTATGTGTTCGCATTTGACATCCATAAAAATGCGATATTTTACCGTATTGTATTTATAACATGAAAATTTTATAAATTGATAGATAAGAATAAAAAAGGGTTTCAGGACTTTGATCAGGAGTGCAAACAGGTCCTCATTGATCCTTGAGAAATATTGGGTTGGCTTGCAGTAAGTTGAAGGCTATAAATTTATCGAATGTTATTTCAATTAATGTCACTTTGTTTAAACCACCTCGTATCCAATCAATGCTGAGTACATCCTTTGGCCCTACCCCAAAAGTTGAATTAATAAAATGTTAGAAAGTAAGAATAAAAAAGGTAATATGGTGTTATGGGATGGGAGTAAAAAGATATAGGGTTCCTCATTGAAACTCCTGCAATGCTGGGTCTTCCTGTTTATTGAATAAATGTTGAAAATTTGATTGAAATTGAATAACTGATTTGTGGTTATTAAAAATAATTAATCTATTGGTTTGTTTATCAAAAGTAGTCCCCTAATGGGGGGGGGGGGGCTACATATCATAAATTAGGGAGAAGAGGGGTTCAAGCTGGTCCTGATGAAGTGGAAAAGTTGAACATATGAAGCTATAAAACCGGAAGAGTATATACGAATCAGTCTGAGACCAATAGGGTAGATCACCATAACATTAATGAAATCAACAAAGTGTATGTGCATTGAGCTTAAAAAAAAAAAAAGTAAAATATTTTTTTTTTTTTAAAGTAAAAAGAAAGTAAAAAAAAAAAAAGTTAAAAAAAGTTTTTTAAAAAAGTTTTTAAAAAAGTTAAAAAAAAAGAAGTAAAGACGCCGAATTTTGACATTTAAAAAAGACAGAATGAGAACAATCTACTCTGTGGATTAAATTCAGTTCAAATTTCTGTACAGGTTCCTTGAGATCGACATAACGATTCTCACGTTCAACTACTGCAGAAGGTTCCAAAGTTTGAAAAGATTCACCTAAAGAAGGTTGAAACGTTGTAAATATAAAACTAAGATGAGAATAACAGTCTGAATAATCCAAGTAATTCAAATATTTAATCCTCATCTAAAAAATTTAAAAAGATATTGATAACATTTAAGTTCATAACAGGGCAGGTGAAGCTTTCTTTAGCCATCAACGACTACCAAATGCTGAACAACTGTTGCTATTAGTAAAGACATGGAAATATTGTCAATTGTGTGTAAGACAGAAAAAGAGTGGATGCTGAACGTATGCTTATGTTTTTATAAGCAGTATGTAGCACATATGTTAATACTTTTATATTGTGGACTTTAGCATGATGCATGTAAATATGTTACCTGATGGCGTAGGTTAAGGGAAGACAGTTCAAGGAGATAACGCGAACTGGATGTGATATGAATAAAGTACCACCTAAGAACAGTGTTTAACATAAAAACCAACAAATTTAATAAGTAACTACAATGTAACACAATGTTGAAAAAAAAAAAATTTTTTTAAATTAGTTTGAATGAAATAAAATACAATGCAATCTATGATAACTATTTTTAATTATATATGTGTGTGTGTGTGTGTGTGTGCGTGTGTGTGTGAAAGACAAATGGATAAAACAAATTTAAATACAGGAAAAAAAATCATCCAGAAATGAGAGATTTTACCGGTTTCGTTTGGATCAACTAACGTCTTCAGAAAAAGTGAAGATTTTAAATTTATTCGATAACGGTAAAAAAGTAAGAAAATGAAGAATGCACAAAAAGACGTCATTTGCATACGTTTAACTATTTGAATTGAGCTCTTTAGGCAGTCAGTAATGTAAACAAATGTAAAACCATTATAATTTCCCTTTCTTTTGTAACGAGCTTGATGGCATATGGGTAAGATATCTGACTGCTGTCCAAATGGTCAGGTTTCAAATCTCAGCTTGAAATACTGACCAGACTGAAGAGCAGTGATACAGCAATACAATTTTGTGAATGATAGTCAGCATCTATCCAATATCAGTTATTGACAATACCCTGATAATTGTTTACAGCAAAATAACATGTTCCCCCTTGTAGCATTTTGCAAACTAAAAACTGGACACTGACTTTAGAACCAACTAAAAGTAAGAAAGATAGTTGTCTATTTTAAACTACACAAGAAATGAACTTTATTTTTTTAACCTAATACTTAATCTTTTTTTATATTAGGATTTGTAAACTTTGCAGTTTAATTTAATAGAGAAAAAATTAGATAACTAAAATATATAAAAAAAGATTTCTCTTGGTTACTGGTAGCATCATAAAAAATATGTAAACAAAGAAAATAGAGTTATATGATTTCTTCTACTGTCAGTGGCAAATTTGTTGGCACAGTAGATAAGGCACTTGACTGCTGATCAGATTTGGATGTGACTTGGCGTTTGGGTTTTGAGACTCTGCGTGGATATGCTTGCTATGTCTAGCCACACTGATGTGTCGTAGATGACAAAACAGCGGTTAGTGGATGATTGTATCATATATATATTTATTAAAGATCAGCTACCATGATATAATATTTAAATTTTTAATTATCGATAAATGTTATTTATTTAGTGATAAGTAATTTATAATTGTTTTTATTAAAAAATTACATAGAATGTATGTAATTGTTTTTATTAAAAAATTACATTTTTTTTTAGTTGGCATAAAGGGAAAAATTTGCAAATAGACAAATTGGATTCTTAACATATACCCCTTCTTTTTTTCTTTAAATAGAAAATCATATCTATTATTATTAGTGTTGGGACGATTCCAATATTTTTCTAAATTCTGATACAATTACTGATTCTGTTCTAAATTCCCAATTCCTATACAATTTATAGAGTTGTTTTTTTTTTAATTTTCGAATAACTGTAAAAACCCGTTTAATATGTGCATACATTTTTTGCAAAAGTAAAATACACATTTAGGGGTCGAGGAATCTGCTTACATTACACGAGTGCATTTTCTAGCTATTTTTTTTCTCAGATATTTTTTCCATTATTGAATAGAAAATAATGAGGCAACTAAAGATTAATTTCTCTTTCCGGTGCTATTTTTATCTAAATTTATTATTATGATCTATAGATTTTAGTTTTATTGGTAGTTTTAAATCAATAAATATTTATCATTTTATCATTATTATCGGCGACGGAAAATTAAGTTTAAAAAAATATCAAAAGAATCGTTTTCGGAATCGGAATTTAGGCTAATTTTTTCCCATTCCGATACGCCCAAAAGTTCAGATTTTTTTAATTCCTGATTCAGATTAATCGTCCCAACACTAATTATTATACTAAATGTGAGTCAATCAACGTTTGTTTCCCTAACGCTTTTGTTGCTATATACTTTAATAACACAAAATACACGCTAAAGTATATTTTAGTTCTGGGATTAAATTAGGTTTAAAAAAAAAACAAAAAAAACTAGTTGTTCAAATTAAGGCGCAATTTATAATTAAGTAGCTATCTATGTATTTCTCTCGGGCCCCTTTTCACTCTATGTTGATTCAACCACTCTCTAATATCTCTTAATGACTCTGTAAGCATTTAGAGAAAGAGTGACTCTTTTCTTCAGCGATGCCATATAATTCACATATGTGTTTGTACACACCACAAACATGTATGTAAATTAGATGGCAGAATAATAAATAATAATACTTGTAAATAATAAATAATTATTGTTTTTGATGATGATGATGAGTAGTAGTAGTACTAGTAGAAGTTAAGAGACTTATCTTTACTTATGCAAGAAGAATGTCTGAACAGATATGTCACAGTTTATGAATTTTCGAACGAAATCAAAGTAGAATAAATAGCGGTGGTGGTTGTAACCCAACGGAGCAGGGGTAGGTCTATTACTATTCTAATAATTAGTTTGGTGAATTACACACATCCTTTAAACACTAAACTCCCCCTGAACAAATTTCAATTAAAATACACGCAAACATTTTTTGAGAAAAATTTTTTTTTTTTTTTTTTTTTTTAAACTCTGCTAGAACGATTAAACAAACTTTGTGGTCGACTGTTCCGTTGCTAAGGTGATAAGGTTATAAACACATACCTGTGATGGCACGAAAATCAGCCACTCGAGTTTCAGACAGAACATTAGCACTCCCAAAATGGGTTGTGTTCAGAAGGTTAATAATCACGTTTCTCGGATAGTCTTTCATGAAAATAGTATCTTACCTATGCAAATCTATGAAGAAATAAATGGAGTATACCATACATTTATTGATCTGATACGAACTGACTTATTCATGATCGGAAATAGACCATAAGTAAAAGCATAAAGGCTGCTAGCATATCCGATTAGTCAATAATTAATATATCAAACATTATCTTTTAGAAATTCAGATTGCCAACTATGCTAGCTGATCTTAAAAAGAAAAAAAATATACATAGACTAGCCGTACCTACCCAGCGTTGTCTGGGATCCATAAAGTTCAAATTTCTATAACCATGCTTTTTTGTTATGTTTCGATTCAATAAGAACAAAGTAAGATAAGAAAAAATAATGAAAAAAAATGGGCAATTACGGAACGATAGCTTTTAGTTTCAAATAAGAATTATTTCCCTTAGTTGATTTTTCTTTTACGGTGACTATTTAAGAATTTCTATATATTAGAAAACTGACGAATTGGATTAAGTATATTTTAAAAATAAATTGTAGCAAAGTATGTTAGTCTATTACAAATAACATGGCACAACAATAAGAAATGAAAGTTTGATTTATCAGATTAAATGCTATTTAGGTTCAATTTAAAAATTCCAGCTAACATTATTTTATATATATATATATATATATATATATATATATATATATATATATATATATATATATATATATATATAGATAAAAGTGGCAAGGAAAAAATGGACCCAATCTATGTTTCATAGCGATTCAATGTCAGCTATGGATGTTCTTTACTTCTTAAGCCTCCGATTAATGCTGTTGTTTCAACAGTTTTTCTTGGGTAGTTGGCAGACTCGTAGAAAAAGGGCGCTAAAATCATTTTCACTTAACACATTTTATTACATTTAACTATGAATCCATTTTCTAACAAAGTTGCTTCTGACTTAATTCACATAAAAAAATTATAATTCTATCTTTCTATATAATATATAAAATTATGTGGACAGATTTGAAAAGGTGAAAAGATTTTCAAAGTTGGACCTCAATAGCATTTAATCTGACAAATCAAACTTTGATTCTAACTAGCCAATTTTCATTTTAAAAAATTTTTTTTTTTATTGTTGCATTGTATCATGTTATTGGCAATAAACTAAAATACTTTGCAACAATTCATTTCACAAAAAATACTTAATCTAGTTTGTCAGTTTGCTAAGATGAATACATTCTTAAATAAACACATAGAAAGAAAAAATAACTAAGGGGAATAACTATTATTCTTTTAGTAAGAGTTAATGTTGATTATTTGCTTTTTCAATTTACATACTGAACTTAACAAAAAATAATACAAATAATATATAAACAGAAATATAAAACGAATTTGAACGTAATGGATTCTGGGCAACGCTGGAGCCATTTTAGCCAATGTTATATATATATATATATATAAAGTAAATACTGTTTTCCTCCTATTTCTTTGACCTTAATAGCCTTGTTAACAAAAGGTACATACTTAAAACTGTTTATGCAAATAAGTGTTCTTAAAAACAAAAAAATTTATAATCAAATAATTTTATCAAATTTCATATTTAATCAGGTCAACAGTTTTTGCTTAGATTACCAATATAACTATCGTCAGAAGGAGCTCCTATTTAGCAGGATTTTACATTACATGAGTTTCCTCTTTAACTTTTAAACTGCAACTGTCATAACTTCAAATCCTTCTATGTCATATGATTCAATTAACCAATCCTCTATCTACCCTCATATCAGGTGATAGGTGAACCGAGGGGTCAAATGTTGCCAACCTAAATAACATTTTGTAAACTATATTTAACTACAAAACTATATCACTGCTAGGTAGTATGTAACATTCAGGCATTAGAAATTTTAGCCGGAGTTGTATTTTGTTCAGCCAACTACTGCACCTCTGAGGTAGGGAGTTAGAAGTTTGCAACTTTTGTAGGAGTCGGAGTCAGGTTGCATTTGTTTTTTTCTTTTTAAGCAACCTCCGAGTGGGCTTTTATTTTCATCCGATGCCTCACTTCTGGACATAAAAAATAAACACACACACACACATGCAATATTTCGGAAGTTTTGAGATGGGGATTGATAATTATTCAAACAATTATTTTCATCTTGGGTGTCAGGTGCATCTTTTAAAACTTGGAATTCTTTATGTCAAACTCACGGACCAATAGGGAATTTTTAACATGGCGTAATGGTTAAAAGTGTTGATTAACAATCATTTCAAAGTAACAGTCTTCTGAAGGTTGATGGTTCAAGCTTTACTACAGACGATAATAACTAAGAATAACATAAAAATTAACACTTCTACCCTGTCATAGCTGACAGAACAAGAACAATCTACCCTTGTGTAATTAATAAACGATCAAGTTCAGAAATCAGTATAGGTTTACGAGTTTGATAAAGATTCCAAAGTTTGAAAAGATGCATCTGAAAATGGTCGGAGATTATTACATCAGCCGCAACGTTGTGAAAAAATCACAACCAAGATGAGTACCGTAGTCCGAAAAATCCAAATTATATATAAAAATTGTAAAAGTCATAATTAATCCTTCAATATTCATGATGAAGAAAAATCAATTTGGATTTTAGGACGTAGATTTATTTAATCACTTATTTTTGTGGTGACTTTCAGAGTTGAATTTAAGAAAATCCAAGTTTTAAAAGCATTGTTTTGGAATTTTTGAGATGAGGATTTATAATTCCAATCATTTGGATTATTTGGTCTACTGTTCTCATCTTGGATGTTATTCTCACAACGTTTTGGTTGATGTAACCCTCTTCAAGTGGATCTTACCAAACTCGGAAATCTTTATGTTGAATTCTTGAATCTGTACAGAATTTCGAACTGAACCCTTTATTTTATTCAAGGAGGTAGATTGTTCTCATTTCATCAGCCATGACCGGGTAGGCGCCTTAAGTAATACTTATGACAAGGCATGAAGCCACTTGATGTAAGGAGCTAACAAAAACGAAATAGGATTACTTAGCACTTTTAGCCTTTGCGCCATATGGACTCAGTACAGGCGATACTAAGAATATAATTAAGAATTACTTTAGACTTTCACTCAGTTATGACCGACGGAACGAGAATAATCTACCCCAATGGATTAAATAAAAGGTTCAGTTCAAAATTTTGTACATATTCTTGAGTTTGACAAGACGCACTTGAAGAAGGTTGGAGCTTACATCGGCCGAAATGTTGTGAATATAACAATCAAGATGAGAACAGTAGTTCTGAATAACCCAAATTATACAAATCAAAAGCCTCATTTAAAATATAAAAATAGTAAGGCTTCTATCAATGGCATTTGTTTTCATGAAAATAATTTATTTTTAATTCCTCACCCAGAGGGAAAAGTAGAGAAATTCTGAAACAATGAAAAATTATGTTTTATTATTGGATTCTGGAGGGTTTTTTTCTTTATTATTATAAATGTAACACACAAAGTAACTGAAACACACAAACAGTCCCAAATATTCAATTACCATTTATTAAAATAATACTGTTCAGAAATTCTCACCCCTCCTCAAAAAGAAGGAAAAGAAAAAAAATGGCAATGTATGTACCCCCCCCCCAAAAAAGGAAAAACACATTGTATCTTAAAGAGTGTTTATTAATAATCTCATGAACTTATTAATAGAGTATGAACAAAAGAGGTCAAACCACTAGTGACCTGGTTTTACATTATAAACCACAAAAGATTGAAAATAATATATTTCAAAACTAAATAATTCATTTATAAAGGCTTTATTGAATTATGTGTCTACATCTCCTTCAGAGGAGGAAGCAAACCTTTTGAAAAATGCTTAGGTTGCTGGTGGAGCAGATCTGATGATTCAAAACCCAAAACCTGCAGTGAAACTAGTTCATTACTGATGACCGACCTCAGAGCGCCTACAAGATGTATTTTATGAGAAAACCTCAATTGTATGTGCATAAGTCTATCTGCACTATAATTCTGTGAATATAGTGATAGTTGTTAAGAACGTTATTCAAACTTAAATCTCTATTAGAAGGATGTTGTAGTTTACTTGAAGCATTATGCATAGTGTGTAAGTTTAATTTTTTAAAGGTGATACAAATGCAATTTGGTTGAAAACACTGTTTGATACGAGACAATAGTAAATAGATCAAATGACAATATTGAAGAATTCATTAATTTTCAATTAAATATTTATTTACTAACATAGTGTATTGAATCAGGATGGTATGATGTCATTTTAATATTTTCGAGGTATACCTCCTTTTCAAAAGAAGTTTTTACTCGATCCAGAGTATTATCGCTTAGAAGTAAGAAATTATGGGATGCATTCTGTAGCAGTCTTGCAGAAATTAACACATTATTTAATTACTAGCGGGACCCGTGTAAATTATACGAAATGATGTTTTTAATACTAATTATCTTGTTCCTAACCTATACATGTTTGAATAAAATATGATAAGATTTGGACTTGTATATTTATTTTTTAAAAATGAACAATACATGAAACAATTTACCAAACTTCTTTATATACAATATTTCTAGTGAAGGTAATATTTCGACGACTAAACCTTACTTTGTAAATGTTTTCGATTAAATTAAATTTAGCTCCAATTCATGAATATTTATTTACTCCTCTCCAGGAGTTAGGCACAAGGCCAGTTTTATTTTACTCCCACAAGTAAGATGTGACCCAAGGTCGGGTCGGGAAAGTGGGGTTTGAAAAGCCAGCTCTCGAGAAGGTAAGCACTCTGGCCATTAAAAATTGCATGGGCAGCCCCGTTGGCATTCCCCGGTAGGGGCGCCACAGGCAGTAAGCAATAAACTTACTCCTCCCCAAAGAGGGGAGGCGAAGCTTGGGAGGGTGGACCTCCTAGAACTGCACAGGACAGACCCATAGACCGGTGTAAATCAAGCCTGGAAGGCTAAGACAATATCCATCGGAACAGATACTACACTTTGATCTTAGCCAAAAGGCCAAGCCAATTCATGAGTAGCATACAAAGATTCGGAAGGTCATTGCTTTTGATGTAAGCATGACACACAAAATCACACACGCTAATGTATTAATATGTGTCTTCCCGGTCGTCCCCTCCCTACCTCTCTTCCCCTTCCCTCGAAATGTAGAAAAAAATCTTAGAGGTTGGTTGGGATCGAACTATAAACCAGTCGGGCCGAAGTCAAAAATACTACGTCGCTAACCGTTGCGCCAAAGGGAAATACTTGAAAATGTTTCGAAAATTAGGCGAGTTGAATGTTTTTCAAAATCTAGGTGCGGCACGCATGCGCAGAGCTTTTGCCGGAAGTGTGACACACGAACACACACGCTATCGTATTAATATATAGATTATTGTAAATGTTTGATATTTTTCACTTCTTTATTATTAAAATTATTATTATATTATTATATATATATATTTTTTAAAAAGTATATTATGTTTTCTCCTATGTGTTTATTTTTTTACATAAGCATTAAATGCTAAAATTGGTTTGTAATTAGTTAAGGAAAAGTAATTGGTCTGATTATATGATTTACTCAGTTCGTTAATATGAATTCTTAATTTTCAGTTTATTTTTCAATTAGAAAAGTGTTAAAACAATTTTAAATAGGATATTAAAAACAAAATAGTACCCCCTCCCCCGCATGAGCATTCACTGTACATCATCAACAGGAATTTAAATCTACCTCTTGAGGAGTTTTTTTCACTCCCAGCACCAAGTTGTCGTCTCCACAGGAACTAGCAAAAGATGTACTATAGGCGCTTTTGTCTCAATAGAAGAAAGGCAGTATTCTTTATCTGTGTTTGTGCTCCATAGAACAGCCTAACAGGTGAGGTAATGACAACGCCTACCATATTCATGTTGAAAGTGGTCTTGGACAAATATTCTGTTTTTTTTTTTACATTGCTATTTTTTGCCAAGAAATTTGCTCGGATTTGATATATTTTAGAACGCGGGAATCTTTACGTCAAACTCGGGAACCTATACGAAATTTGCTGAGTTCAACAAAGATCCCAGAGTTCGAAAAGATGCTGAAGAAGATGAAAGTTACATCAGCCGAAACGCTGTGAAAATAACACCCAAGATGAGAACAGTAGTCCAAATAATCCAAATATATTTTTTTCTTCTTTTCAATCTAAATGCAATGGGTTTATAAGCACGTCCATGCTATGCTTCACATGTCACGCTATACACAAGTGAATGTTCATTAATTTAAAAATAAACATCCAAATAACTAGTTTATCAGATTACAAATAGATAGGAAACAACATTTGGATATGAGAAAAACATCGCTGCTAATGAACAATACACTTAAAGGACGGAGGGACCATTGGCCGAAATGTAGTTGAAATATAAATATCAACACTGAGAAGAGGAGTCCCTATTTACTTGCCTACCTACAAGGGCAAAGTTAGACACAAGATCAGGATATCTATCTCCCCAAAAAGAGGCACTTTAGATGGGGGAAAAAAATTGCTTCACTCAAGAAGCATCTCTCCTACTCTGACCTTAGAAAGAACAGATGCTACACGTTCATCCAAGCCAAAGACCAAGAATTGAGGAGAAGAGAAGAAAAACAATGACGCTAATAATTGCTGATCCAAAAAAATTCAGACATAGTTAAAAATAACTAAGTCATATTCTATTTTTATATATTTTATTTTAAAACTTCCTTTTCAGTTGAGAATTATTATAGCTGCCAATGCCACAACTTCCTGTCCAAATTCCTTCAAGAATAAAATGGTGTCCCTATTTACTTGCGGAAGCAACACGACAATAAAACACAAACAAAACACTCTTGTGAACTTGAAATAAATCAGTCCTGTAGATAGCATCGGAGAAGAATCCGGTCAATAAATTGCATGTGAGGAACGAACACAACCGGAACACCGAAAGCATGACTTCACAAACCGCTGCTTGACACGACGTTGTCGAAATGCCAACAGCCCGCTCCCAAATAACAAAAAAATACAAGTGTTTATTTAGTTTGAAACATCAGTGGTTGGCTAACAAAACGAATTATTTGCATACCTAACACTTAATTTATTGTCCTGACAAATAAATTTACTGCCAGATGTTTGGGTTTGCACCGGGTCTCCAGAAAAGTAACCCCTCCTCCTTGAAGAATGCCGCAAAACACATGTTCTTTTGCAAGGCTGTTTACTGTCTCATGTTCATTACAATACATGATAACTACTTCAACTGAAATATCAAATACTTGAACTGAATTACATCCTGTAAAATACAATACAAACCTCTCACACACGTGCGCTCTCTCTCTCTCCCTACTTTTATTCACACAAACTGATTCATCTGATACGAGATTTAACAGGATATGATATTCTGAAGATGTCAATTCAATCTGCAATTTTAGCAATGAAAATGCTATTTTAAACATAAGTGTGACCAAGTGACACTCTGCTGTTATTTCCCTGATAAGTGCTCGACCGAGCTTCAGTCTCTGATCCCCCCTCGTAAAACATTAACAGCAAGAACATGTCCTATTACCACAACTGCAAATAATATCTGCAAACCTAGAACCAAAGGTAACTTCCATGCACAGAGTTTCTTTCCCAAAACTTCTTATTTGTGGAACACAATACCACAAGACTGCTTCCTTGATGATTACAACATGGCCCTTTTAAAGTCTAATGTCAACAAATACTTGTCTAGACATCTTAAGTAATTAGAAATCAGACTGTCGATTCCATTCATTATTTTCAAATCCTCTCATAGTATTGTTCTTCATCCAACTGACAATCTCATTGATCCTTATCCTTGATTGGCTTTTGGCCTCAGTAAGTGGTGATTCATTAGTATACACAATGAAAATGTTATCTCAAACCTGAAGCTCGCCAGAACGACCGGTTTACCGACAGAGCTTCTTACAGATGTGTGGATGCATCTAAAAATGTTTAACGTGGGAGATTCAGCTTACCCAGAAAATAATATAAAGACTATAGAAATAGAAAATAGACCACAAGTGAATAAGAACTCTTTTTTATTTTTTATACTTTACACAATAAAAATGTAATTTTCTGAAAGAGATTAACAATCAAAATTGGACACGTTGCGAAAAATAATTTCTAACCTAATAGATGCCTGCACTGTCTGCTAATTTCCAACCTCTGTCGCATCACCGCAGTGTTGCATCCCTGTGCTTGTTTTACAAGTACTCCCATGGAATGTGCTCTTATGAATTACTGCACTTGTACCCCCCCATCCCTTAACAAAAATACCCCCTACCCATCTAACTAGCAGCAAAATCGCACCCCTTCACTATAGAGGTCCCTAGAAACCGAATGATTTTCTACTCTGATAACTTGTTTCCGCGGACTGCTTGCCTTTGGAATCTTATCTCTGCTCCGTTTCCCCAGCCGTACCAACATGCAGAAATTTAAATGTAATGTGAACAAACGTCTTGCTGCCCTACTCACCATCCAGATTTCTCCACTATAAATCTGACCCATATCACAGTAGTCCCTTATCTTTCAGTGACAATATGTCTTGTTTGGGGAGAATAAAGTTTTAAAAAAAAAAATCTTTTTTTCTATCTACTAACAAACTAGCGGAGCTTGCGTTTTATCATGAAAGTGTAAATGATTATAATTTTAACGAGAGATGTTAATTAATTACTAGAACCAGTTTCATCACAGCATGTCCAGAAGGTAAATAATGTAAAGAATGTTATTTTAAAAATAATACTGACCGATTTCAGGATTGTGTTATTCGTAATGGATTGCACAAACCATATTGGGAGCTTTCCAGATGAGATTATTAAAAGAATCGGAACTTACTGAAAGGTGATACTGATGGTAAAGTAGAATGAATGAATAAATAGTTAAACAATTTTTTTTAATATTTACTAACGAGTCACCACTTATCAAGGCCAAAAGCCATTCGAGGATAAAGGTTAATGAGATAGTATTGTTCATCGCCCAACTGACAATGAGAGGATTGAAAACGATGAATGGAATGTTGAAATGTGATGGAGGCGTACCTCTCTTTCTTTCACACACACAAAACTCACGATTATTCGTTCATAAATTGAAACTAATTTTTCCATAGAAAACAAAGTAAAAGTGACGAATTCGTTCATGAACATCAAATTAGTTTAATTTTTACTTTTTTAACAGTATTTCGGCACAAAATATCCAACACACAATAAATACACATAGAATTCAACAAAAAGTGAATAAAAAAAAAGCTATGAATAATATCATGTTTTAATGTATTTTTATTGATTAAAACTATTGTGTGCTTAGACACTCAATTTTTAAATATAAATGTTTGTTGAAGTTAAGGAATTTTATTTCTGATTTGTTGTTGTTATGATTATTTTGATGAATTTGTAACTGTGGTTACAATACAAATATTGGACTGCCTGAGCTCGGATGATAAAGGTGGGGTGAGTAACTTGGCTAATCTCATAATATGACTGAACCTCTGTTACCATTTAAGTTGTCTGTAAACCGGTGCAATTTTTGTGTGAAAATTTTGTAAACCGATTTTGTTAGTCCCAATTTGTTTTTGCAATGGCAAAAACAAATTGGGACGTACCTGTCCTGAGGTTTTGATTGATTTTTCAATCTAAAACTGGACTATGAATATACGACTAATCGAGAGCAAGATAGATCTTTTCTTTTCTTTTCACAAATACTTGATTCTTCATATTAAAATTTGTAAATTTATTTTCCGGTTCAATTTTGTAATGAAAAATGTATTGGTTAAAAAAACTACACTTAACACATTCTACACCCCCACCTCTGTTGGCAGTAAAGAAAAAGTTATTTATCTTGGGGATTTTTAAAACCTGCCACTAATGACTATATTATTACATCGAAAGAAAAAGGTCAAACATGGATTTGAAACCATTAAATTAATTAAAATGATATTTAAATTCGACTAATCTTATCTTTTCTTTTTTTTAATAATATAATCATTGTAATAATATAATCACCTTTAACTCAAGTCTAATGTTAAGGAGTTAAACAATAACTAAAAAAAAATTGTTTTTCACTCTCATTGATTTTTTAAAATTTTCATTTATTTTAAATAAATAATTAAAAAGAAAAATTGTCTTAAAAATTAATTATAATTAATAATTAATGCACATGAAGAAAGAAAAAGTAGACTGTGGATTTTAGATCATTTTTCGATTGTGTAGATTTTAGCATCTTAAATTCACCTTTCACTTTGGCACTGTGCTGCTACCAGAGCTCTGGTTGATGAAATACAGAAGAATTGTGTAAAAAAGAAATCCAAGCAGGAGTTAAAAATATACACAGAAAACAAGAGAAAAAAAAAAAGTCGATTAGATATTTAGTTTCAAGTTTCCTACAATGGTAAATAGCCGCTGGACAAAAGCTGCAGACTTCAAGTGTTTCTGTTTAGATTATTTCACTAAATACTTTTAAAATAGGCAAGTTTATCGTACTGATAAAGGTCACAAAGTCTACGATGTAAAAGGAATAGAAATTGCTTTTGGAAAGACAAAGTTTTCATTATTTCAATTCAGATCAACTTCTATAGCCTATGTTCAAACAAGGTAATAGGATTCAACAGATTTAAAATACATTTATAAAATTAAAGATTAATAAATAGCTCCATAAACAAAAATGTTACTATAAAAATCAATTTATTCAATCATCCAATATTTTAATATCAGAATCAAATGAAAACAGAACGTATGATCTGTAATATCATATATAGTAAAACCATGGTTAACAAATGTCTCCCTTTACTAAGAGGTTTGCTTTGGGTTTTTTTTACGACAATCAACTCCAGTGAGTTATTTAATAATCATCATCATCATCATCATATTTGGTTTAACGTCCATTTTACATGCTGGCATGCCGACTAAAAGTAAAAATAGAATAATTATTCTTTGTAATAGAAAGGTCTGATATTGTTAGCATTCTTTGTAGAGAAATAGTTTGTAAAAGCAGGTGGAGTATTTATATGTTCTGCATAGTCTTTATTAATAAAAAATGTTGCTCAAAAAAGATACTTCCGGGCACCCAACTGATAATGTGTAGAAAAGATTTCATGGAAATTAATAAATTTAATGAATATATGTTCTACTGTAAATGGATAATGACTGCCAACACAGAATGGAGGATCTTCTCCTTTAAGCAAATAAAATCGGTTTACGAATGAAATTTTCACACACAAAAAAAAAAAATGCACCGGTTTACAGACAAATTAAATAGTAACAGAGGAGCAGTCATAAGACTAGCTCAGATAGTATAATATCAGTATTGCAACCATTATTACAAAGTCAACACAAAAATAATAATAAATCAAAAATAAAATTCCTTAACTTCAACAAACATTTATATTTAAAAATTAACAGTAGCACACGGTAGTTTAAATTAATAAACAAACATTAAAACTGATGATATTATTCATAATTTTTGTTTATTCATTTTGTGTTAGATTCTATGTATATCTGTGTGTTGGATATTTTTTATACAGGAAAGACTGTTTTAAAAAGTAAAAATTAAACTAATTTGTTAGTCAAAAACAAATTCAGTCACTTTTACTCTGTTCCAATTTACCCCCCCCCCCTATACGATAGCAGAGTTAGACACAAGGTCTGTTTTTAATGTGGAGAAAATCCAGCACCCCAAAAAGGAACACTCTGGATCGAAACAAAAATTAAAATTGATTCAGTTTTGAAAGATTTTCCTTTCACTGACCGAAGACAGAAAAAATGAAGTGTAGTAACAGAACAGATACCACACTTTGCGTTTAGACTTTGTTACCTATAGAAACATTAGTTCAGTTTACAAACAGTATTTCTGTATATATTAAGACAGTTTACTTTGAAAAATAAAGATTTGAAGATAAGTCAATATCAAAGAATTATGACTGAAATTTAGATACCCTTACAATATATCAGAGTAAATCAACAAAAATGTTGTCTGGTATAGTTATTAAATAAATTCAGTTTTGAATGTTTCACTGTATGATCCCTAATCTAAATAATGTCTCTTACTTGTTATTCATATTTATTTTCAGAATTTGGTATAACTTAAAAATCAATGCAGTTAACTGGAAATAAAAGATGGAAAGATACAAATGTTGTTGTAAATTATATACTTAACCCCCTCCTCCCACTGGATGAACTCGTCCGTCAGACTTTCTTTTGTTAAACCCAAGACTATTTAAATGCCTCTTCACTGTTTATTATTTGCTGTAGCTTTCTTTTGTAATTAAAACCTTTACCAAAAGTATTCTAGTCTTCTATTATTTTTATTCTCACTAATTTTGATCTTTGTAGTGTTATATATATATATATATATATATATATATATATATATATTTGTTTATTAATAAAGAAATTTAATACAACATATGGACCAATTTGTAGTGTTTATGCCATAAAGAGAGGATATAGTGTTTTAGATAAAATCTATATCAATAAAAGAGGTGCGTGTCTATCCGTTTTACTACTAACTACTTTTTGGTTCAGAAGGTAAAATTTAATAAAAATTATATCCTACCTGTGCAAATTGTCTTAAAGAGTGTGTGGGTAGGGGGGTCACACACCAAATATTAACACCTATTGAGCACCAGACTTTCAGAAATTATATACATAAAAAGAAAACTCCCAAATCATTACACAATTTTGTTTTCTTTCTTTAATTATTATTTTTATAGACTAGTTATACCTACTCGGCATTAACCAGTAATATATTTACTTGCAATTTGATTTATTTTTTAAACTATGCCGTTTTTTTTTTTTAAATATTTTTGTTCCAATCAAAGAGAAGTTACTCTGTATAGACGAATACAGAGTACTATCCCTTTTTTTAATTATTTTTTAATTATTATTTATTTTATTTATTTTTTTATTTTTTTTTAATGGCAGCCATTTGAAAATAATTCTGATCTGGACAAAGTATTTTCTGGAAGGAATTAAATCGAATTACATTTTATTCTTCTTAGTAACAAGCTGCAACAATCCACAAGAAAAACTAATGGACCAGAATCAAATATTGATTTTGTAGCGTGACAAAGTAACGGTAAAGAGACTGATATTACTTTATATATTAGATGGCAAAGAGTTTAGATAATATAGCTATACTCAAATCCAACGGAGATGCGTTACCAAGATCGCAGATTATGCAATCGGTTATAATAAATTCAAATACAATCAAATCTTTTGTCGTGATTTATAAACCAATGCTATTGGAGAAATTTCCTCTAGCTATGTGTAAACTAACAATTTGTGTTCTAATAATTGTATACAACGACCTGTTTTGAATAGATATGAGGTCTGATTTTTCATTAAAAAAAAAACAAGAAACGGTTAAAGTGCTAAAACCTATTCTGAAAGATATATATATATATATATATATATAAGTTGGGCCATTTATTGCACTAACAGTGAGATTAAAATGGCAAATTCATATTCAGAATAGAAGACCAATAGCTTTCTAATATGCTAAACGTATATATAATTGATGTCTTAAGATTAACTAATCTGAATATTGCTTTGCAAAAATGCATCTCATTAATCAACTATTCGTTTTTATTGCTTTCTAAGTCAGTGATAGATTTCATTTTACTATAACTGATAGTTCTATTTAGTTACGAATATGTTTCATATTGCAGATAAAGGCTTAGCATTTTGGGTGAAAAGTGTATTTGGGGGCTGAAATTCTTAGTTTTGTCAAATTTCCCAGATAACACACGTCTCACTAGTATGTGTATATATATATATATATAATAAATTTTTTGTGAAATAGTAGGAAAATCCCAGCAGAGTGCTCAATTAATTAAGGGAATCAGAATTAAGAGCTTAATATTTGTTTATTAATACAGAAATTTAATAACATATGGACCAATGGTTTCGAGCACAGAAGGTAAAACCTTTCTTCACCAATTATTTTCTATGCTGATGAGAGCCAGAGGTTTTACCTTCTGTGCTCGAAACCATTGGTCCATATGTTGTATTAAATTTCTGTATTAATAAACAAAATATATATATATATATATATATATATATATATATTACTATTTCATGTATCCACATAAAATTTTATAAGGAGATATAATTTTTTATGTATCAATTTTCAGTATATATTTCAACAGTGCTCGATACGTAAGTAGAGCTAGGTAGTAAGCTATGAAAAAAATATATATATATATTAAAAAAGTAGACATTTAAAAAAAAATTTAATAGTTATGGGATTATAAATAATGTCTGGTTGACACACCGGTTCTCATTAGATCACCGAAGTTAAGCGACGTTGAGCCTGGTCAGTACTAAATGGGTGACCATTTAGGAATACCAGGTGCTGTATGTGGCCTGGAGAGGACATGGGTTCAACCAGGTTCTATCATGCCCACTGAAAAGTTAGGACAGATAGAGTATATGCCTGACAACATTCCTTGACATTATAGGATATGGATGGATGGAATGTCTTAAGTTGCTGCCCATGTTGGAAATTATCTTTCTTGAATAAGAACTCTCTCATCTATAGGTAAAGTTAAATAGTTATCTATGTTTGTACAAAACTATTCAAAGTTGAAAGCAGCTTTGTAAGGCATATTGCGTATGCTCTTGTGTATTAAGTACAACGATAACCCAGTCCCATCATGATTGAGAAATTGAAAATGTAGATTTATGCCAGTTTGGTTTTGAATATGGACACTGGACTCTCCAAGGGTGTTATTTGAAGAAAACAGGGTTCAGTTATAATTGAATACTGGATACTTTATACAAGGTTGTTATTGTAGATTAGAAGAGCTGGAAGCATCACTTTGACTGACTTTCAATACAATAGAAGCATTCAGCGTCTCCAGCTACAAAAACATACTTGATTATGTACAGAGAAACCATTTCTTATTCGGTCATCAAACATTGAAACATTGGTTCCTGTTAGATGACCAAAGTTAAGCAATCTTGAGCCTGGTCAGTATTTAGATGGGTGATCATGTACTGCCAGTTGCTGGAAGTTTGGAAGGACAAGTGGCTATAAAGTAACTTTCTTTATGGGTGAAATAGTACTTGCCAAAGGAGAAGGAAATCTCCTAAATAAGACCAGTCTTTCTCTGCTCATCCCAGAACCGTTTCCATTCATCCGTTGTCTCTAACAAGTTTTTGGGTTCTACTAAGGAGTTAAACATGAGAAGATGTGGGAAAAGTTTGAGGGACATCTTGCTGGTTTAGGACAATTCACTTCTGCACGCTTTTTTATATTTCTCCTCGCAATGGAAACTTATCAACAACTGAAACGTCAGGCCCAAAACAGTTCTGATTTGCAAATTCCATCAATTGTGCTTCATCAGAATCTTGGTATTAGTGAGATTACGGATGCCTTATGCACTCAGTGTCTCAGTATCTGTTCCGATGGATACTGCACGCCTGTCCTGTGCAGTTCTAGGAGGTCCACCCTCCCAGGCTTTGCCTCCCCTCTTTGGGGAGGAGTAAGTTTATTGCTTACTGTCTGAGGCGCCCCTACCGGGGAATGCCGACGGGGCTGCCCAGGCAATTTTTAAATGGCCAGAGTGCTCACCTCTCGAGCACTGGCTTTTCAAACCCCACTTTCTCGACCCGATCTTGGGTCACATCTTACTTGTGGGAGTAAAATAAAACTGGCCTTGTGCCTAACTCCTGGGGAGGAGTAAATAAAACTCAGTGTCTCAGGTGGTTCGGCTTGCACAACCTGACACTTTTTGCATCAACTCCATAATGTGTTTGGATATCTGGAGCACTAGAGAGCGTGGTAGACCGACGAAGATGTGGTTCGAGCGTGTAAGAAGCCATACAACTGCATGCAACCTGCCTGCTGCCAATCCTTGAACCAAACTACATGAATAGTAGGTATAAGATGGTGCCATGTACAGTGTTACACCTCTTGCATCAACTCTATAACGTATCTGAATGTCCCGGGTACAAGGGAGCGTACTAGACAGAGGAAGATATAGCTTGACTGCATAAAAAGCGATATGACAACATGCAACATGACCAATATCAATCTTTTGGATCAGATAGCATAAAGAGGTGTTCGCCACCTCAGAATCTGGGACACTTGTAGCACCCTAAATACCAAAAAAAAACAACAAAAAAACGGATGACGAAGAAATTTTTTTCAATAAATTACCTAATTAGGTTAAAATTAGCTTTAATCTGGCAAAATGAACTGGCTGAATTCATAAATAATAATAAAAATATTTACTAAGAAATTTTTTGGGGGGCCTATCTAATTAAATAGGATTTAATCTGTATATTCCTATAATATATTCTGTGAGAATGTAAGGAATTATATGCAACAATAAAGTTATGATGAAATTGATTAAAATAACCTATGAGGCAACTTCATGTGTATATATATTTTTCGCATCAGCATAATTTCGCTAATTACATATTTAATTATTTGTTTTTTATCATTTACTATTAATCAAATATTTATTGAAATCAAAAATGTAATCGTGTAAAAAAAAAAAAAAAATTAAATTCACCAGCATACATTTTGGTTTCTTTATATACAAGTCTGCTATTTTAATATTAAAATATTAATACCCCCATCCCTCAAAAGAATTAATTGCTTCATCATCTTTTGAAAATCAAAAGGAATTTGAAAGAATTTAAACTGTCGAATAGAAAGTCATTTCTGCCTTTAAAATTCTTAGCAAATTCTCATGTATTTTAAGACTGAAAATTTTGAAAATAGAAAATAGATTGAAAATTTTATAAATAGAGATTAAAACATTACCTTAGATTAAAAGTAGCTTTAATCTGGCAAAATGAACTGGCTGAATTCATAAATAATGATAAAAATATTTAATAAGAGATTTTTTTTGGGGGGGGGCCTATCTAATTAAATATTTAAGAGAATTTAATCTGTATATTCCTATAATATATTCTGTGAGACTGTAAGGAATTATATGCAACAATAAAGTTATGATGAAATTGATTAAAATAACCTATGAGGCAACTTCATGTGTATATATATTTTTCGCATCAGCATAATTTCGCTAATTACATATTTAATTATTTGTTTTTTTATCATTTACTATTAATCGAATATTTATTGAAATCAAAAATGTAATCGTGTAAAAAAAAAAAAAAATTAAATTTACCAGCATACATTTTGGTTTCTTTATATACAAGTCTGCTATTTTAATATTAAAATATTAATACCCCCATCCCTCAAAAGAATTAATTGCTTCCTCATCTTTTGAAAATCAAAAGGAATTTGAAAGAATTTAAACTGTCGAATAGAAAGTCATTTCTGCCTTTAAAATTCTTAGCAAATTCTCATGTATTTTAAGACTGAAAATTTTGAAAATAGAAAATAGATTGAAAATTTTATAAATAGAGATTAAAACATTACCTTAGATTAAAAGTAGCTTTAATCTGGCAAAATGAACTGGCTGAATTCATAAATAATGATAAAAATATTTACTAAGATTTTTTTTTTTTGAAATATATATATTAAATATACAGATTAAATTCTCTTAAATATTTAATTAGATAGGCCCCCCGCCTATCTAATTAAATATTTAAGAGAATTTAATCTGTATATTCCTATAATATATTCAATGAGAATGTAAGGAATTATATGCAACAATAAAGTTACAATGAAAGTGATTAGTCATAGTTTTATAACAATTTGGTTCAATTAATAAGAAATTGTAATAATTAAATTTAACTTTTAAAATAGTATTTTTAAAAAATACTTTAGTATAAAAAAAACAACAAATAGCCTAATAAAAAAATTAAAAAAAAGGAAAAAAGGGTAAAACAAAAATGTAAGTAAATGGTCTCTTGGGCAATGCCGGGTAGGAATGTCTAGTAAGTAAATTAAAAATGCACCACATGGTTTTTAATGATAATTCAAATAGTTTTTAATTGTTGTTTCATTCCTGTATTCACCTGATTACCCCCCCCCCCCATCTCTCAAGATTATGGTTTCCTTCTGTTGAATGAAATGCTGTCATAGAGTGAGAGCCACCGGAAAAACAGAAGGAAAAGGTAGCATAGAGAAAGTAGGGTAGGGGAAAAAGTTTCATTATGGTGTAGTCAACTGATAAAAAGTATCGGAAAGGATTGGCACCAGAAGCAAATGGTGTAAGATGATTAATGCAAGAAAAAAATAAAAGCGGAAAAGTAGACAGATAAAAGACGCGGCAGTTCTACCGTGGTCGTCGTAATAGTAAACAGTTACTATTACGGTGGCCTCGCTTCTACGCAGTTTGAAATGCACAGTTTTATAAATGAAAAGATATAAAAATAATTTATTTTTTCGAGATGAATATTAATAATTCGTATTATTTGGATAACACACACATTATATATATATATACATATATATGTGATTTTTTTTTTTTTAGGTTTACCAAAACATTCCGTTTAGGAGATCATTCATCACCACAGAAGACTTTCTTTCAAAGATTATTTATTTATCATATATATCCAAATTAAAGAGTTTTTTCCTAGTGAAACACGTGTAGGAAAAAACTCTTTAATTTGGATATATATGATAAATAAATAATCTTTGAAAGAAAAAGTCTTCTGTGGTGATGAATGATTTCCTGAACGGAATGTTTTGGCAAACCTTAAAAAAATCACATAAATGCTCTGTACCCTGTAATCGAGTATCATCGAGCTTATTTTTATTGACCTAATCCCGGTCTTCACTGAATAAACTATCTTCTAAGTAAAAAATCTAAATCATATATATATATATATATATATATATATATCATACATACCTAAAACAAAAATAGGTTTAATGCTCCCAAAGTTCATACTAAAATTGCCCCATAGTGCAACGAATAAAGTGCTAAGTGATAATCAGTTCTAAGTGATAGTCTTCGGAAGATTGAAGCTTCAATCTCACTACAGGCAATACTAAGAATATGATTAAGGATTACTCATGACTGATGACACAAAAACAATCTCCCCCATGGATTAAATGAAGGGTTCAGTTTGAAATTCGGTACAGATTTCCAGAGTTCAGCAAGAT